>JAKSZT010053791.1:7100603-7173249 GCA_026826555.1 Tolypeutes matacus
AAATAGCAAAGTACCTTGCATGGGCATTAAAAAAAAAAAAAAAAAAAAGAAGGCAGTCTTCTGACAAGTAAGCCACCTGCGCATATATTCTGCAGCCTTTGTATAAACTAGGACTTCAACTAGAAACAGTGTAAAAAGGATAAATTTAACACTTTTACCCAAAAATAAAAATGAAAGCAAAGAAAAATCAGAAGATTTGATTCAATGCATATTCAGATATTAAACAAAATAATTTCAACGTTCAACCATCAGCTCTGATTTCCCACAATTATCTCTCCTTGAAACTATATATATTTATAGGCTTCATAGTCTTCACCAGCAGACACAAGCCTACATCTGTTCTGAATCTAACCTGACAGGGGCAAGTACTGAATCTCATGAGGCTTTGATGAAGATACGCTTCCCTATATCCAAATTCCATGGCCCAGTGACAGCTGCAAGATTCTGGTCAACTTGTTCCCTAGTCCTATCGCACCACCAGGTTCAGTTTTCTTTTTAGCTGACAGACCTGGTATCTGAGACATGCCTCTGAAGTGAGATTACTCCCCCAAAATGTGTCCAAAATACCAGTGGGCGAGAATCTGCCAAGTCCAATTTCCAGCTCCCTCTTAGCATGTCTGGAACCTAAACACAAAGATCAGAAATAAATAGAAGATGCAACAGTTCAAATGACCATTCTAAAGATTTGATGCAATTATTCTAAAGATTTGGTGGGAGGGGGGGTGGATTTTATGTAACTTACAAGCAACTCAGTTAAAACGTAAGGAGAGATAAAGAAAGAAAAAAGGAAAATATTTAAGACCTCAGCTCTGGCCATGATAGAATAACACAGCCCAGACAAACTCTCCTACTAAACTACTAGACAACTAAAAACCGGACAAAATACATGAAATGACTGTTATCAGACATTGAACAATAGACAGTACAAACTATAGACAATCCACTTTAAATAAGAACATGTATAGATTAAAGTAAATATAGAGAGAAAGATATACAATGTGGAAATGGAAGAGGATGTTTTAAAATAAGTTATAATAGATTTAAGAATAAAGAATATTACCAGAGTAAAGAAGTATGTTTCATAATCATAAAAGGGTCAATTCAACAAGAAACAACAATCCTAAATGTGTGTGACCTAATAACAGAGCTTCAAAATATATTTAGCAAAAACTGGCAGTATTGATAGAAATAAAAAACATACAATTATAGAGATTATAATATTTCCTTCTCAGTAATTGTTATAATAAGTAGAAAGGAAAGTATAAAGGTATAGAAGACATGAAAAACAATATCAACCAACATGATTTAACTGGCATTTACCTTAAAAATCCACTAAAAAAAATCAGCAGAAGGAATGTTCTTTTCAAATTCACATAAAACGTTGAAAAAGATGTACCAAGTTCAGGGTGGGGCATAAAACAAATTTCTGTGATTTAGAAGAACTGAAACCATACAATATTCTCTGACTACAGTGGAATTAAACTTGAAGTTAACAGCAGAAAGATAGTTGAAGAATCCCCAAATATTAAATAACACAATTCTAAATAATCCATGGGTCAAAGAAGAAAACACAAGGGAAATAAGAAAACATTTTAGTAAATTAAGTTGAAAACTCAATGTATCAAAATTTGTGCATTGTTTCTAAAGTGGTGCTTAGAAGGAAAGTTACTGTTTTATGTGATTATGTTAGAAAATAAGAAAAATCCAAAATATATTGTTTGCGTTTTCACCCTAATATTAGCTAGAAAAAGAAAATCAAATTAAACCCAAAGCAAGAAAAAGAAAAAAATAATACAAATCAAAGCAGAAATTAATAAAATAAAAAATGTACAAAAGATTCAATGAAACAGAAAACTAATTCTTTCAAAAACTCAGTAAAAGTGACAAACATCTAGCAGGATTGATCAAGAAAAAAAGAGAGGAAAGGAAATTTTCAATATTAGGCTTAAAAGAGCGGGTATCATTACAGATCTACAATCATAAAAAATAGTAAGAAAATAATATAAACAACTTTATAACAATACATTTGAAATTTAGATAAAATAGAAATTTAGATAAAATAGTCTCTATTATAAGACATGAATTAGCAATATTGACTCAAGAAAATATAAATACCTGAATATCTTGATATCTCTTGAAGAAATTAAAATCATAAAAGCTTCTCAAAAAGAAAATTCCAGGCCCTGGCTTTATGGGTGAACTCTATCAAACATTTATGGAAGAAACAATATAAATGGTAAATAAAATCTTTGAGAAAGAAGATGAGGGGGCATCTCCCAATTCATCTGATGAGGTCAGCATTATTCTGATGCCCTAAATAGGCAAAGACATTACAGGAAAAGGAATTTAGAAACCAATAATTTTCATGACAATAGATGCAAAAATCATTTATAAAATTTTAGCAATTCAAAATTCAGCAAAATGTAAAAAGGATAATACACCATGACCAAGTAGGGTTTACGCAAAGAATTAATTTGATTTCACAGTTGAAAAAAATCTATCAAATTCATTATAACAATAAAATAAAATGGAAAAGTCATACAATTATCTTAATATATGAAAAAGTGTATATGACCCAAATCAACAACTATTCAATATAAAAAACTCAGCAAAATATCACATCAGTTAAAAAACTATAGACATTGGTGTGCAAATGTCAGTTCACATCCTTACTTCCAGTTCTTCTGAATATATTCTTAGTAATGGTATTGCTGAATCATAGCAGTTCTATATTCAGCTTCTTGAGGTACTGCCAAACTGTCTTCCACAGAGGCTGTGCCATTCTACATTCCCACCAACAGTGAAAGAGTGTTCCTGTTTCTCTACATCCTTTCTCGCCCTTGTAGCTTTCTGATTTTTTAGAAGTGGCCATTCTGTAAGGTGGAAAATGGTATCTTGTAATTTTGATCAGCATTTCCCTAATACCTAGTGATGCTGCACATTTTTCATGTGCTTTTTGACCATTTGTATTTCCTCTTTGGAAAAATGTCTGTTGTAGTCTTTTGACCATTTTTTTAATTGGGCTGCTTGTCTTTCTATTATCAAGTTGTATGATCTTTTTATATAACATGGATATCAAACCCTTATCAGATGTGCAATTTCCAAATATTTTCTCCCATTGAGTAGCCTGCCTTTTTACCTTTTTGACAAAGTTTTTTGAAGAACAAAAGTGTTTAATTTTGAGAAGTTCCCATTTATCTATTTTTTCTTTTGTTGCTCATGCTTTGGGTGTAAGGTTTAAGAAACTACTGCCTACCACAAGATCTTAAAGATGTTTTCCTACATTTTCTTCTATGAGTTTTATGGTTCTAACTTTTATATTTAGGTACTTGATATATTTTGAATTAATTTTTGTATAAGATGTAAGGCAGGGGTCCCCTTTATTCTCTTGGTTATGGATATCCAGTTCTCCCAGACCATTTTTTGAATAGACTGTTCTGGCCCAGGTGGGTGAACTTGAAAGCCTTGTCAAAAATCGCTTGACCATAGATGTGAGGGTCTATTTCTGAGTTCTTGATTTCAGCTCCCTCTATTGTTAGGTCAGTACCATGCTATTTTTATCACTGTAGCTAAGTAATATGCTTTAAAGTCAGGAAGTGAGAGTCTTCCAACTTCATTCTTCTTTTTAAAGACATTTTTGGCTGTTCGGGGCCCCTTGCCATTCCAAATAAATTTGATAATTGGCTTTTCCATTTCTTCAAGAAGGGATGTTGGGATTTTTATTGGGATTGCATTGAATCTGTAAATCAGTTTGGGTAGAATTGACATCTTAATGATATTAAGTCTTCCAATCAATGAACACAAAATGCCCTTCCATTTATTTAGGGCTTCTCTGGTTTCTTTTAGCAATTTTTAAATCAGCATTATTCACAATAACTAAAATATGGAAATAACCTGGTGTTCATCAACCAATGAGTAAATAAAATGTGTATATACATACAATGAAATACTATTCTGCTACAAGAAGAAATGAAATCGAGGTGCATATGACAAATGGATGAACCCAGAGGATACTATGTTGAGTGAAATAAGCCTGACACAAAAGGGCAAATATTGTATGTTCCCACTAATATGAACTAAATATGATAAGTAAACAAATGGAGGTAAACTCTATAGTATAGGTTACTAGGAAATAGAATATGGTTTGAGAACAAGAGCTGATTTTGGTGGTGGATGAAAATTGTGGCTAATAGAATAAATATAAGAATGTTCTTCCTTTACAAAGTGCTAAGAATACTATGTTGCAAGAAAATCACAACTAATGTAACTTACAGATGATAGTTAACTGTAATATTGTAATGTTTTGTAGCAATGGAAAGAAGATATATCAATTCTAAGGGACAACAATAACAGGGAATAAGGGAATATGAGATTTTTTCCTTTTGGAGCAATGAAAATATTCTGAAATTGACGAGGTGATGAGAGCACAGCTCTGTGAAGAAACTGAGAGCCATTGAAAGTACACTTTGAATGGACTGTACAAAGCATGGGACTGTATAACACAGGAAATCCAGTGGTAGGTGATGGACTAGGGTTAACAGAACAAATATGAGAATGTTCTCTCATGAATGATGACAAATATATAATACCAACATAGGGTGTTAATAATTGGGTGGGTTGGGAGAAAAATACATCAAATGTAAGATACAGGCTATAGTTAGTTTTATGATCCTCTTTCACAGTTTGTAACAAATATTTCACAACAATGCAAAGTGCTGGTGGTGGGGAAATGTATGGGAGCCTTGTACAAGGCTCACAAAGTTTACTATACATTTATTGTTTATGTATGGTCATGTATGAATTGCAAACATCAATTAAAGTTTTAAAAAATTAAAAAAAAAACTATAACTAACATCATATTCAGTGGTTAGAGAATGAATACTTCTCTAAAATGAGGAACAAGATAAGGAAGTCCACTCACATCACTTCTATTCAACATTATATTCAAGTGCCTCATCAGTGTAAAAAGGTAAGAAAACGAAATGAAAACATATGCTTACACAAAGTTTTTTCAAGAATGTTCATAGCAGTTTTATTCATAATAGCCAAAAGATGGAGACAACTCAAATGACTGTCAGCAGTTGAATGGATAAATAAATTGTGGTATATCCATACAATGAAATACTACTCAGCAATAAAAAGAAAATAAGTTACTGATTCATGCAACAGTATGGTAGATCTCAAAAACATTATTCTGAGAAAACAAAGTTCCAGACACAAAAACACAGAAAGAGTGCCAAGAAGTACATACTGTATGATTCCACTTATATTAAATCTACAAAGGGAAAAAACTATTGTGACAATACATATCAGTGTTTGGGTCTAGGTGTACAGCAGAGGGCATTTAATTAAAGGTTTTGGGATAGGGGAAATGTTTTATATCTTGTTGGTAATGATGGTTACACAGGAGTATATATTTGTCAAACCCCATCAAACTTTACACTGATTTTTGTTATATGTAAATTACACCCCAATAATATTGATTTAACAACAAACAAGTAGAATGATAAGATATATTGTGAAAATTCTAATCAAAGAAAGCTATTTATCTATATAGATATCAGACAAAATGGACTTCAAAGCTAAAAGCATTACTAGAGTCAAACGTGATATTTATCATAATAATAAATGGTTCAATTCACCAGTAAAATGTAACGTTTTATATTTTATCTATTTTATTTTTTTAAAAGCAAACCATCACAAATAAGACATTTTATTTGTCACTTTTAAAAGGCTGAATTTTAAACAGATTCTTGGACTGGTGGTTCATATCCATCAGCTCGTTTGACTTTAGCACCTGTCTCATCTCCAGTTACTTTTCCAGAACTACTACCTTCACCATGAAGCTCCACGAGTTTTCCCAATTCAAACTTGGGCTTCTTCAGCATTTCTACTTTTCTAACAAACACAGCATGGAGAGGATAGATAGACTGGCAAGCCTTTTCCATGTCTTTACCAATGCTGTCTGGAATCAATTTATTGACCACTTCTTTCAAGTCATTTGTCTGCACCTCTCGGGTCATGATTTCCATCATCTTCTTCTGGATTTGGTGGACCTGATGATGCTGGGCGTATGAGGTCTTCTGAATCTGATTGTTGCGTTTTTTAGTAAAACCAACACAGAACAGATGAAGCAAATAACCATTAGTAGTTTTGACATCAACATGTGCTTCAATCATGGTACTTTCTTCTTTGCTCCCTTTTGCCACCTTTTGTAAGGCTCTTGTTCTTGCCAACCACCATTGTGCTGCTCAGAGAGCCAAAAGGGATTTTTATCTACTTTAAAATACAATGGCTTCAAAATATATATAACAAAAATTGAAAGAACTGTAAGAATATGTAAACAAATCCAGACTCAAGGTAGAAGATTCATAACCAATATCCCTCAACAATTGTGAAAACAGACAAAACTAATCTATAAGGATATAGAAGATTTCAACAGTATGATTAATAAATTACCTAATGGAAATATATAAAACACTTGAATCAACCACACAAAACATGTAGTTTTTTTCAAATACATAGGAAATGTTTACAAAAACTGATCATATTCTGGACATTTATGGTACATGTAATATAGGTAGTACTGATTATAAATGGGGAGTCCAGCAATATGTAAAAATAATAATTCTTCACAACCAAGTTGGATTTATCCTTGAGAATAGAAGGGTGACTCAACATTCAAAAATCAATCAATGTAGGGAAACGGATGTGGCTCAAGAGGTTCGGTGTCCGTCTACCATATGGAGAGACCGGGGTTCGATCCCCAGTACCTCCCGGTAAAAAAAAAAAAAAAAAAAAAATCAATCAATGTAATCCACCATATTTACAGACAAAGAAAAACCATCTGATCATCTCAATTGAAAAATATTTGACAAAAGTCAGCATCTATCTATGATCTAAACTTAACAAACTAGTAATAGAAGGGAACTTGCTTAGCCTGATAAAGATCATCTGTAAAAAAAACATATAACTAACATTATACTTAATAGTGAAAGACTGAAAGCTTTTCAACTAAGATTGGGAACAAGTCTTAAATGATTTTTTAACAGAAAAATAGTTTGGGTGGGAAATTTTCCAAGTTCTTGCCTGTATTCACACATCTTTATTTTGCTTTTCTATTTCACTGTTTGATTTGTTGAATTCAATTTCAACAATTTTGCGAAGAAAATTCATCTCCATATATATACTTATAGAACTTTCCTCACCTTTCAGGGTCCCATCTTTAATCCTTTTCATTTTCCCAACCAGGAAAGATCTCTTCATCCAGTGAGTCCCCCCTCTCTTTATAATTTCTTAATATCCAGCGTATTCCATGGTATGTAAATTACTTTTGTAATTCCTTATTCTCCTTGTTCAATTAAAAGCTCCTTGAAGAAAGAGATTTTATATTTACTGTCATTTTCTCAGAAGCACCCAGCTAAGCCCTTTAAATCAGTTTAAGCCACCTGATTAAAGTTGGTAATCAGTTAATACTTCTTAAACAGAATAGAAATTTGCTATTGAACATTAGAGAAGAACTGGAGAAACATTTCACCTTACCTGTCAGCTAAAAAGCACTAAAGCTTTTTCATTTCATTCATTGGGGCACCTATTGCTATTTAATGCATCGTCTACTGACATAGTTGTTAAAATTCAAATGAGGCATTAATTAACCGCCACTCAATTCCTTTTTACAAGGGCCTAGTACTTTAGTGGCTTCACATAACTAAAGAACTATAGCAGATTAAATAAAGCAAATAGGGCACTTTTCTAAATAGAAAAAAATCAAATTAACTGTATCTTTTCTTTTCCAACTGAAACTCAAAAATCCCTCTTAGTTTTCCTACCACGAGAAATTACTAATATGTCTGATGCTCCACAAAATTGTGCACTGTCAGATGCCCAAACAAAATTATGGAAGGGTAGGGAGAGATAATATTTTTTTCTTCCTTCATCTCACAGATGGTGAGGTAGATAGCTTTGAGAAGTTTATCTGAAATGGAACTGGCTGTCTCAAAAGCTTAAAAAGAAATTAGATCATTTATTTATAAGGAACTTCAGATAAAAACTCAGTGTCTTATGCCAAGCATATTTCCAAATATGCTTTTTTAATCACTATTCTGAGGCACAGAATTTTTGGGAAAATGACAAAACATGCGTAAGATCAAGATTTTCACACTAACATGACATTTCTAAAATGGTAACATCCATGTTCATTATAAAAGTTTCCTTTTCTTTACATTTGATATTGGAATCCTACTGACCTATGTAAATAGTATATGTGTTTAAAACTAGGTAAATAGTAAAATAATTATACACTCCATGTATTTAGCATTATATCTTGCACATATCCTTTTTATTTACTTTTTATTTTCAAATAGTTTCAAATTTACAGGACAGTTGCAAAAATAATATAAAGCCTATAAGGAGAGCTCCACCATATTGTGTAATTCCACTTATTATATGAAAAGGCTAAGATATGCAAATTCAGGCACAGAACATAGAGCACATATCCTTTTGACAACGTTAACCAACAGTAGTTTCTTTGTTAATAAAGACCAGAATATTTTCCGAAAGAGGAAAAATGAAGAGCCCCACTATTTAGCACAGTGCCTAGCACGTTAGTCATTCAATAAATATTTGTGGAAGAAAGGAAGGAAGAAAGGAAGGAGAGAGAGAGGGAAGAGGGAGAGAAGGAAGAAGAATCAAATAAATATGTCTTTCCATATCTATTTAAAATAGATGCTTTACAATTATCATTGTAAATAGAGATGTCATTAAAAATGAAAGCAACTCTTTTAGAATGAAGACAAATTCTTCACAGAATGCATAAATTAATTACTGCAATTTTATTTGAGGTTTCTCTAAATGATGTCTTTCTATACTCAAACAATGAAATCTCTATGGATTTAATTAAGTTTTTTTCTTTTTTTTTTTTTTTTCCTTTTTAAGACTTCCTCCCTACATCATAGCATTTTCTTTGGCTTTCATTACAGGCATTTCTGGAACTACAAAATTTTGGATTCACTTCTCAGCTATCATTTCTGTATAAAATAAAAGGTATTTGTTGAAGGGACCTCATCTCCTAATAACATAAATTATTTTATTTGATTGGGATTTTAAAATTCTATTTGGCATATTTTGCCTCAAGCCTTTGGGTAATCAGGGATAATTTTATATGAACTTTCATGTAAACTTTGACATTGTCAGAAATGAAAGGGAATTTTTAATATAGACAAAGGAGATCTTTGAGAAAAATGAAGAGCTCTGTCTCTAGAACCAGGACGGTGGTGCCTCGAAGACACAAGGGCCTGGACCTGGCAGGGAAGTTTATCTCTGCAGTCTTTTTTTCTGGAGTCCTAAGACTTCAGATTTACTTAGCCACCTCCTGATATAAATGAAAGTTCCTAAATAGACTTCTTTTCAGGGAGGACAATGCACTGTCTGCCCTAAATTAATATCAGTTATCCTGAGTAAGCAATCATCTCTCCTATTGTTAAGTACTAAATTTATTTTCTAGTATACATTATCTTCTTGTGAGTATGGGATCTGTAAATTTTGCTCTGGGAGTAGTCACTCCAGAATGACTTGGGCATTCAAATTTCAGAACTACAAAAAGAATAGAACAAAACCTGAAGTACAGAAAAGTAACAACCAGGCTTTCTTGACCATTAACCTATTTACCACTAATTGAGGGGCGTGACATCTTTTTGGGTGACAGCAAGTGTGATTCTAAAGTCAGCAGGTATTGTAAAAATCAATTATTCAGAAGTATATTTGAGAAGTCCCTTAAATCCCTTTGGATCTAGATTTTGGATGATGACAGTAGTAACAAGTAAGAAAAAGGCAACTTCAAAGACATTAGGTGCAAGTCAAAGTCTCTAGGACGGCCAGGAACATCGTCTAAAATCAATATCACTTTGAAATTCTTCAAATATAACTGAGTAGAAAGTAAAAAGCAGTAACTCCTACAATTTCCATTACTTAACAAAGTTTGTATTCCTTAAAGCAGAAATTAGATCACTATATCTCTCAGTAATATCTCTCAGAAATTTTCTTTATTTCCTTTTTAAGTGTGCACAGTCAAATTCACTGTTTTTCCACTGTTTGTTGGGAATTGAAGGTAGGATGGAAACTATAGGTATGCTGAACCTATTTATTTCTTCCTATTAAAAACTTGGGGACGGGTGGGAGCAAGGATTCATTTTAGTCTATAGCTCAGGTGAAAGGGGAATCCTGAAAGATAAATGAAAAGACAAAGCAAATAAAGGGAATGGAGAAACCTCTTACGGAGTTAAAGAACTTTTCAAAAGTCACATAAAACTATCTCTCTTAGTAGTCTGATTAGGATTTTTTTTTTTTTCAAAGAATTTCCCATGGGAATTTATAATCACAAACTGGCTTCTTGGAGATTCAGGATTTTACTTAAGCTACCCACATAGTTCAGAAAAATCCAAGATAAGATCCAAGACAAGAAATTAAAGTTCTTCCAGGAAGGAGGCGACCCAAAATACCCAAAATAAGCAGAAGCAAATGCAGATCAAAGAATGGATTCTCAAGCCAGGACTCTCAGGATTACCACAGATTAAAATCAGTGAAAACTGAGCATTCCCTCTTGAGTCTTCACTAAATACTTAACAGTGCATTGAGAGAAGAAACTACCCAAGTCCAAGGTAAAACACACTCAAGGGCATTAGAAGTAACAATTCTGGGAGATTACAGAAGGAATAGTTTCTGTTCACTAGTCACAGGAGAAAATCCAATTCACAAGGCATCAGGTAGAATACGCAGAAGGATTTTGCCTCAGTAATGTTGTTTTGATCTTGCCCAACAGAGCTTTAAAACAAAATGCAAAAGGATCACATTGTTTCCAAGTAACTAAACAATATTCCCAGACAAGACTCAAGAAAATTTATAGGAATAAAATACATATGTATATTAGCCACCTTCAAGGTAAAATCCATGTTGTCTGGCATGCATACAAAAATCACCACCATGCAAAGAAGCAGAAAATATGACCTATAATGAGGAGAAAAAGCAAGCAAGCAAAAATGATTCAGAAATTACCTGGATGATAGAAATAATAGATAAGAATATGAAAGGAATTATTATAACTGTATTCCATATGTTCAAGAAGTGAGAGGATAGGAGCTGAGGTGGCGCAGGCTGCAGAATACCTCTCTCCTACATCGGAGGTCTCCAGGATCAAATCCTGGTGAAGACTGGAGGAGGAGGTTGAGAAGAGATGGCGGGAGACGGACACAGAGAGTTGCCCCGTGAATGGACACAAAAAACAGCAAATGGGGAAGGGGGGGTTTGGAATGGATAAAGTAAATAAATAAATCTAAAAAAAAAAAAAAAAAAAAAAGAAGTGAGAGGAGGGAAGCAGCTGTGGCTCAATCAGTAGGGCTCCCGTTTACCATATGGGAGGCCCCGGGTTCGGTTCCCGGGGCCTCCTGGTGAAGGCAAGCCCGCCTGCATGGCGTGGTTAGCTGACCCAGTGAGCACAAGCAGCAAGGGGGGGATAAATGAATAAATAAATAAAATCTTAAAAAAAAAAAAAAAAAAAAAGAAGTGAGAGGAAAGATTGAACATGTTAAGTAGAGAAATAGAAGATATAAAAAAATAAATAAGACCCAAATCTAACGTCTATAGATGAAAACTATAATGTCTGGGATTAAAAAATACACTGGATAAGATTGGCAGCAGATTAGGTATTGCGAAAGAAAATATTGGGGAGTGGATGCAGCTCAAGTGGTTGAGTATCTGTTTCCCATGTACGAGGTCCTGGGTTCAATCCCTGGTACCTCCTAAAAACAAAACAAACAAACAAACAAATGATAAAAACCAACTCTCATTGGGAAGCAGATCTATCTCAGTGGTTCAGCACCTGCTTTCCATGTATGAGGTCCTGGGTTCAATCCCTGGTACCTCCTTAAAAAAAAAAAAAGAAAGAAAATAGTGAATGGGAAGACATTACAAGAAACTATCCAAATTGAAATACAAAGAGAAAAAATACTAAAAAAAAAAAAAAACAGAAAAATGCTGAGCTGTGGGATAACTTCAAGAAGCCTAGTACTATATATGTAATTAGAACCCCTTCATGGGAGGGGTTGGGGGATATATTAGTCAGGGTTCACTAGGGAAACAGAATCAACAAGAGATATCTGTAAATAGTATGAGATTTATAGTCTCTCACATGACCATGGGGGTGCACAAGTCCAGGTTCCTCAGGCAGGCTACAAATCAGGGCCTCTGGTGAAAGTACAAAGAAGGTCTTTGATTAGTTTCCAGGAGACATTGGCTGTGCAAAGACGAGCTGAGAAATTCTCTCTGAATGCTGAAATCACTTCCCCTTTTAAGGCATTCAACTGATTGCATAAAGCATCACTCATTGCTGACAGCAATCTCCTTAGTTGATGCAGATGTAATCAGCCATCTATGCAGTAAACTCACTGATGACTAAAGCCCATAAATGTCCTTGTATTACAATTAGCCCAGTGCTTACTTGACCAAACAACTAGGCACAATTACCTGGCCAAGTTGACACATTTGGCCTAACCATCACAGGGGGGGAGGAGTGCAGAAAAAAATATTTGAAGAAATAATGGTTGAAAATTTTCCAAATTTTCTGAAAATTATGAACTCTCAGATCTAAGAAGTTCAGTGAACCCAAAACTCAAGAAAGGTGATGAAAACTACTTCATGGCACATTATAATCAAATTGCTTAAGACCAATGATAAAGAGAAAATCTTAACATCAATCAGAGAAAAAAAAGGCACATTACTTACAAAGGAAGAACGGTAAGAATGACAGTAGGCTTCTTGATGGAAATAATGCAAATCAAAAGATATTGGATTAACATCTTTTAAATAATGAAAGAAAAAAATTGTCAATTCAGAATTCTATGCCCAGCAGAAATATCATGTTGACAAACAAAGGAAAATAAACACATTTTCATATATACAAAAGCTGAAATAGGAGGACTTCTGGGAAGGTGATAGATTAGAAAGACATGGGACTCTCTTCTCTCCCAGAAAAATAGCTAGAGAACAGGCAGAAATGGTCTGAAAAAAAAATCTTCTAGGGTTTAGAACACAGGGGAAGGCTGGACACTGCCCAGAAGAGAGAGGGACAAAAGAATCACAACAGCAAAACTGTGAGTTAAAAGCCACAGCTGCTACTGCCAGCATCCTCCCCCACACCATAGACATTTTTTAAAATTCTCAGGCCTCAGGGTCAGTGGCTACAGACAAATGGAGCCCCAGGGATCCACCTACACAGGAAAGGGGAGAGAGAGACAGAGTCCAAGGCTGACTCAGCTTTTGACCTACAAATTTGTTCTGTGTCCCCAGAGCCCTTCCAGGCTGGGTGCAGCCATACCATTGTTTGCCTTGGGAGTCTGTTTGGGACTAAAGAGATCCGACCACCTCAATCTCCCTCTCTACTGACTGAGACTGGTTGTTGAGGACACAGAGGAGAGTGAAACTGTTTCCTACCCTGGTAAAGGGAGGGGCCTGCCAGCTAAGGTTGGATAACTGCCTCTGAGAAACTTTGAAATATGAGGCTCTTAGACTTCAGGCAGGAACCTCTATCACAATAATCCAGTCCATGTTGCAGCAAACACACTCTGACCAGTCATTGAACTGAGAAGGCTGCCAAATAGTGCCATCTGCTGGCAGACCAAGGAAGTGCACATGAGGAAAGTAAAAGTATGTAAGAGAGGCTTTTTCCAGCATTTACAGCCTCCCTCACCAAGGCCCTAGAAGCAGGTCTGCAGCCCATACTGGGTCCAGATCCCAATTTGGAGCAACTAACAGGGACAATCCTAAAGACCCAGAACAGCTGAACCAAGAATCAAAGAACAGCAATAACACACAGACTCCCGCCACTAAATCTCTATGAAAGAGGGAGAAATTGAGCATCTGTGTAAATTCACTATATTAATCAAATGCGTAGACATCACAAAAAATTACAAGCCATACCAAGAAAACAGAAGAAATGGCCCAAAGAAAGGAATATATTAAAGCCCCAGAAGAGATGCACAATTTGAGACAACTAATCGAGATGCACACAAATTTCCAAAATCAAATTAATGAGTTGGAAGATAATGTGGCTAAAGAGATAAAGGACACCAAGATGGACATTGAACAAACATAAAGAAAATTTGAGGTGTGGGAGGTGGGCAACATGGGAATCCCAGTGGGTTCCGTGTAATATTTTAGGTAATCTAAGCACCTCTTAAAATATATGTATATATATATATATATATAAATAACATTTTTGTAAGCAAATACACATATGTGCATATATATTTATATAACATTTTACAAATGTTTGTATGTATTGTGAGAATTTTGATTTTTACCCATAATAAAAAAAAATAAAATAAAATAAAATAAAATAAAATAAAATAAAATAAAATAAAAAAAAAGAAAATTTGAAAACCTGGGTAGAAAACTAACAGAGCTCATGGGAATGAAAGACATGATAGGTGTCAAAACACATTAGAGGGATACAACAGCAGACTCGAAATGATCATAAACAAATGAAACTGGAAATCAATAATGGATGGAAAAAGGGAAAATTCATAAATATATGGAGATTAAACAACACACTTAAATAATCAGTGGGTCAAGAAAGAAATTGCAAGAGAATTCAGTGGTTATTTTGAGACAAATGAAAATGAGAACACAACATATCAAAACCTCTGGGAGGGAAGTGGGTACGACTCAAGTAATTAGGCTCCCATCTACCATATAGGAGGTCCACGGTTCGATTCCCGGGGCCTCCTAGTAAAAAGCAAGCTGGCCCGTGCAGGAGTGCTGGCCCACGCAGAGAGCTGGCACAGCAAGGTGACGCAACAAAAAGAGACATAGAAGAGAGATAAGAGGAGACATGGCAGACCAGGGAGCTGAGGTGGCTCAAGAGATTCAGTGCCTCTCTCTACTCCGGGAGGTCCCAGGATCAGTTCCTGGTGCTGCCTAAAGAGAAGACAAGCAGACACAGAAGAACACATAGCAAATGGACACAGAGCAGACAGCAAGCTCAAAACAACGAGGGGGAAGAGGGGAAAATAAATAAATAAATCTTTTTTTTTTTAAAGATATTTTTAAAAAAGCCTATGGGACATCACAAAGGCAGTGCTGAGAGGAAAATTTATGCCCTCAATGCTTATATTAAAAAAGGAGAAAGAGCTAAAAATTGAAGATCTAACTGCACACCTAGAGGAACTAGAAAAAGAAAAGCAAATTAATCCCAAACCAAGCTAAAGGAAAGAAATAGTAAAAGTCAGAGCAGAAATAAATAAAATTGAGAACAAAAAAACAATAGAGAGAATCAACAAAACCAAAATTGGTTCTTTGAGAAGATCAACAAAATCAACAAACACTTAGCTAGACTGACAAAGAAAAAAAGAGAGCAGATGCAAATAAATAAAATCAGAAATGAGAGGGGGGACATTACCACTGACCCTGAAGAAGTAAGAGAGATCACAAGAAGATACTATGAACAACTGTATGCCAAAAAACTACACAATTTAATGGAACAAATATAATCCTTAGCAACATTTATACTAATAAAATATGTAAGTCCTGTCTATGGGATTTTGACTTTTATTCCTTCATCATTTCTCTTCCAGGCAACATACTAGACATTGATTATAATTTATTAATGCATGCTTTAGAGAGAGCATAGAAGGCTTATTTTAATTACAGAACAGGGTTAAGCATAATAACGTGGACAATGGCACAGTACAGTTATAGCTGAGAGATGGTGGGAGATGAATAGAAGGGAGGGAATGTAGAGGGGAAAATATGGCGTCCTAATAGTCTCGTTTTATATAAATGAGAGTCTGCTCTGATTAACTTGAAGGAACAAGAAATAGAAGTAAAATACATATTGTTTAAAGTTACAATAAATAAAATTGGAAGAAGACAAAGAAGGGAATGCAGAATTTGGTGAGTTAAATCTTAATCATGCAAAGCTGGAATTCTAAAGCTAATGTTTTGATATAGTTTATTAACAAGCAAAAGAAACATAAACATGTTATTTAGAAGTACAAGAGTAGCACAGAAAAATGAAAGACAAATGGAAAAATCAAAATAATTATAAAAAAAAGAAGATGGAATCTGGGTTGTGGGACTGGGTTCAGATTGTTTCTTTTCATTATGTATGTTTTAATTTTACTTTTTATTATATGTCTGTATTATTTGACAATTGTATACAAATAAATATATATATTTATATGTATACATGCTGTTTTAATTTTCCAGCTGCTAAAACACATTCCATGCAATGGATTAGCTTAACAATAGGAATTTTTTTGCTCATTATTTCAGAAGCTAGTAGGCTTGCTTCCTCCCAGGATCTGTATCTCTGGCTGTCCAGCAATCTTTGAGGTTCCTTGGCTTTTCCATTACATGGCAATGTACATGACAGCATCTTCTCCTTTCTCTTCCAGGTTCTGTTGACTTCAGCTTCATGCCTCTTCTGTGGCT
This sequence comes from Tolypeutes matacus, assembly GCA_026826555.1. Taxonomy (NCBI): domain Eukaryota; kingdom Metazoa; phylum Chordata; class Mammalia; order Cingulata; family Chlamyphoridae; genus Tolypeutes; species Tolypeutes matacus. The sequence goes on from JAKSZT010053791.1 coordinate 7,117,086, forward strand.
CCTTCTTTCCATGTCCAATTTCCTTTGCTTATAAGGACTTCAGTCATATTGGATTAAGGCCCACCCATAACTAATAACTAACAACACCTTCAAAAGTCTTTTTTACAAATGGGTTTACACCCACAGGACCAGGGGTTGGGACCTGAACATGACTTTTGTGAAAGACATAGTTCAATCCTAACATATGTGTATATTGTTAGAGAAAAATGGCACTCACTGGGGACATAGAGACTGATGACTGTAGGCAGGAAGTTTATTGGGAAGCTCTCCCAATGGAGGGAGTCTGAAGAATAGACTTCAACTCCCCCACTGGCCTGGCGGAGGTCTGAACAGAGACATCAGCCAACCCCCAGAGGGTGGTGGATATGACTTTATAGAGTACACAATAGGCAGGAAAACCGAGTACAGCCTGGGGCCAAATGGGGGGGGTGGGCTAGGAGGTCTTGGAATGTGGGAGGGGTTGGGGAGGGAGTGATGGCCCTTATCTGCTCCATTTTGTTTATTCTTGGTTGGGGATGAGCTGTCCCTAGGCTATGGCTTGCTCAGTCAGTTAGGTGGGTTATGGCTGGAGGCTGCCTTTCCTCAAGCTATGCCACAGGGGCATTGATTCAAGGCCCTATAACCTGTCAATCATTGCAAACCTTGTAAGGGGGAAACTCTAACATATAAAAGAATATTTAGTTAACAATCATTTGTATGTGTATGCACATACAAAAAGTAGATGGAGTCTAGTGAGAAATAATACTGGAAAGAAGCCAGGTCATTGATGACAAGAATACCATACCAAGAAGTATAGCCTATACTCTGAAAGCAATCATTTTTGACCAAGAAGGAGAAAGATATAAATTCACTATTATATCTTCAGCATATGGCATAGGGCTAGCCCACATGGTAGGTGCTCAATAACTATTTGGAGAATCTTAAAATTAATTATTAAACTAATAATCTGATGATGTGCTTTAAGAGCTTCCTACGATAGCTCCATAAATCTTCTGTGCCTCAGCTTTCCCTTCTCAGCATGCTTCTCCTTTGTCCCTACATACCTTGCCTAAGTGATCATAACCATGCCATGGCTTTAATCAACACTCAGTGATGACTCTCAAATCTACATCACTAACCTTGGCTACTTTCCTGAGCTCCAGAGTTGTATTTCAAACTGACTTCAAAGTCATTCTATAGAAACAACAATTCACCTTGTTCAAAGGTTCCTTGCAAAAGAGCAACTTCTTCTTATCTCTAGGAAAGATATTATCAAGTCACAAAAACGAGAACTCTGGCAGTCACACTAGAATCCCTTTCTCCTTCAACATCCTTGATTAAGTATTGTCCAAAGCTGCCAATTCTACTTTCTTAATATCTCATAAGTCAGTCCCAATTTCACCCACAGTGCAGCTGCCTTAATTCAGTTCTTTATTATATCCTAACCAGACAATTTTAATAACGTTCTAATGGATTAGTCAGCTTCCAATATAAACTCATTCAATCCATCCTTCCCATTGCCACAAGAATAGTCTTTCAAAAATGGATATGCCCACCATCCCAGTCCCCTCAGGGTTGGGGGAAGAACTATGGACTAGAGTGGACTTAATGGTATTCTGTTGTACACATATGGTGATTCTAGCAATGGAAGAAATTATACTAGTGAGGTGGAGCCAGTGGCCACTGGACACTTTTGGGGCAGGGAGGGGATGTGCAGTTGAAATACAGGGGCTTTTTCAGGATTTGGAGGTTGTCCTGAGTACCGTTGTGGCAACAGATGTAGGCCATTTTAAATCAGCACACACCATTCGGAACTGTGTGGGAGAAAGTGTGGTCTACGGTGTGAACTGTGGTCTATGGTTGGTGGCAAGGCCCCAGGATATGTAAGTCCATTGAGGGTGATGGGCCACACTTGTAGGAGATGTGTGTGGGATGTGGTGGGAGGTGTGGGAGGTGGGCAACATGGGAATCCCGGTAGGTTCCGTGTAATATTTTAGGTAATCTAAGCACCTCTTTATATATATATAACATTTTTGTAAGCAAATGCACATATATGCATATATATTTATATATCATTTTACAAATATTGGTATGTATTGTGAAAATTTTGATTTTTACCCACAATAAAAAATAAATTAAAAAAAAAAAAAATGGATATGCCACTCCCTGATTTAGATACTTTGACAGTTTCGCTTTTCTCACAGGGTGAAGTCCAAACTTCTAAACATGGACACAAGAGCCTTTAAGATTTAACCCAGGCTACCAGTATTGTCGCAGTCTTTTTCCTCCCCATATATAACCTATACACAAGCCATACCTGAGAATCAATACAGAGTAATGAAGAGAGCACAGGCATTGAAAAGAAAAGGAACTGATTCATATCTTATCTCAACACTTAAGGGCTATTTGCATTTTGGACAAGTTAACCTCTCTGAGGTTCAGTTTCCTTAGCTGTAAAATAATTGCATTGATGCCAAGGCCAGCAGAGATAATGAATGTAAAGTACTTAGATAGCGTCTCTCAGATTGTAGGCAAAATCCTATGATCTCCCTCCTTAACGCCGAATCCCCGCCCCGCGGTGGGGCACGGGAAATGTGGCAAACGGAAGACCACTCCCTGGCGCCGCTGGGGGGCGGGGGGGGGGGGGGGGGGGCCCCCCAAGTCCTTCTGATCGAGGCCCAGCCCGTGGACGGTGTGAGGCCGGTGGCGGCCCCCGGCGCGCGGGACCGGGTCTTCCCGGAGTCGGGTTGCTTGGAAATGCAGCCCAAAGCGGGTGGTAAACTCCATCTAAGGCTAAATACCGGCAGGAGACCGATAGTCAACAAGTACCATAAGGGAAAGTTGAAAAGAACTTTGAAGAGAGAGTTCAAGAAAAAAAAAAAAAAAAAAAATCTGCATCCCAGTGTCCTGCCTTCTCATACCTCTAAGCTTTTGCACAGATTTCCACAGTTCATAATGTCAACAACAGAGTATTACCTTATACACCCAAGTACCTGGCATGATGCCTGGTCTAAGTTTAATAAATAGTTGTTGAATGAATGAATCAAAGTTAAAAACTTTGTTCCCTTAAGAAGGTTCAGGTGATTTTTTTATGAGACATTATTTAGAAAAATAAAAGTATTTCTAAGGCCACATATTTGTCATTAAAAGAAAAATAGCTATACTGACTTCCCTGTAAAATATTTTTTAACTTAGAAAATCTATTTTATTAAATATAAAAAAATGTTAAGAAATTTAACACTTTTTTTTAAACATGAAGGTGTTTCAATGTGGGAATATTTGAGTAGAAACAACATGGAAAGAACTTGATATCAGCACTTTTATGTATGTAGTATTTTATTATTTACACATTATTTTATTTCCAGAACAATTCCATAAAATCTATATTTTTATTATTTCCATTCAAAAATGGGAGAAAGGAAGTACAGAGATTTCCTGATTTGCCCTCTACTGAACATTGCCTGAGGGCCCTCTGGAGCCAGGTAATGCACTGACATCTGATAAACCCATCTTCTCCCATCTCTCCCCAGGGGGCTGTAAGATCTCCTGGTTATCAGGGCAAGGTAATACATGCAACCGAGATAGTGATTGCAATTCCAGAGCAAAATGAGAGTATACCTGCTTGATTTTTATTTTGTCCATTGCATGAAACTTACTTGTGCTTTATTAAAACAAAAGGCATGGTTTACACTTTGTCTCAGATTCTGTTCCACCCAAGAGAGGCCCAGAGTTGGGTCCAGGCCTGAATTTCTCCTATTCTTGATGATTGATTCCTTCAGTAGGATGAATGGGGAAGAAAGTCCTAGTTAAAATAAATTATGCTAGTGGAGGACTAGGACTAGATAAAGTTCTTGGGGAGAATAAGAGGAGGGAAGGGGCAGGAATCTAACCCTGAAGGTGGGGTGCTCAGGCTCCAGAGGAAGGACTGGAACACTTCCTACCCTTTCTCAAGCTCTAATATCCCCACTGCAAACTCCTTGTTTTTTCTTAGTGCTTTCCCCAGCTCTACCCTATTCTAGGAACACTTCATCAGGAACTCCACAAGTGATAAATGCCTAAACTGGATCAAAGAACTAATAAACATCAGAAAGATGCTCAACCTCCCTAATCACTTGGCAAATGAGATCTCTCCTAAATGAGGAATGTGATCAGAATCATTTCTAAGTGAGTACATCTTAATTGAAAACAAAATTTTAATTCAGCACAAAACCCTTAGTATATCCCAAGATATAAAGGATTCATACTTCAGATATTTTTAAATACCAAAACACTGTTATAAAACACACACACACAGATGAACGCATACACACATATAAACATATAGATATTAGTATTTCAGGCCTTGAAAATAGCACAACATAACAGAAAAACTAAAAACTAATATTTCAATAGAAAAACCCAGAGCATCACCAGGGCTGCCATATTCTCTAGAAAATAGCCACTGGTGCTCTGGAACCTCCTGACAAAGCTTCAGGTCTATTCTAGCTCTTATAAGAGGGCAGCCCTACCCCCAAAGAACAGAATCCCCTTCCCCAAAACTAGAGACCTGGGCCATACCACTGCTGTCTAATGGCAGTCTCTATTCAGTAGCTTGTTCCAGAGGCATTTTCCACCCCAAAGTCAGTGGTGTGAATGCGCTGAAAGACTGTTCAAACCATGTATTGAAGTTAGGCTGGCTATAGCTGGTCCAAGGGCTATGGGTTGTTCATCACCATCTCAGAGGAAACTGAAATTCAAGTGAAATGCTAAGGTTATACAGACTTTGAGACCTTGAAACAAAGAAGTTTTACATTAGAGGTTCTTAACCAGGGGTCCAAAGACAAAGATTTCAGGAGGTCCGTGAGCTTGAATTGAAAAAAAATCAACTTGTTACCTTTTTTTCTCTGACCTCTAACTGAAATCTAGCATTTCCTTCACTTATGAATGTATGCAATAAATTACAGTAATATTCATCTCGTATCACATTACAGTTGTTGCATATCTTGAAAAATCACTTACACTCATCCATACTTTGAAATTATGGTAATTGTTAAACCTGACGCTAGTTGAGTGTCATAAAACAATCTGCCACTGCATTCTGAGAAGGGGTCCATGGTTTTCACCTGACTGGCAAAGGGGTCCGCGGAACAAAAAAGGTTAAGAACTCCTGCTTTACATTCATTTCCAAATTTCCCTTTCAGACCAGCTGAGCTTTTGTAGCACTTGGGGATATACAACATGACTGTTAATGTGGGACTACTTTTTGAGTATTTTAAGTAGTTAATTGTATTGACTTGTTTAGAATTTGTGCCTATGTATTTTTGTTCAGGTATGGGGGAAAATGATTTCACTATATACTTATAATGTAAACAAAATGATTTACAGTATAGAGATATTTGTTCCATTACTATAAAACTTCTCTGGCCACCTGGGAGACCCTAAAAAGTAAATTTTTCAAATATTTCAATATTATAATCAAGACTATACAGAGCAGTAGCTGGAGGTAAGAAAAAAAAAAGGCAGGTATTTGAATAGAAGTGAGAAACAAGAGGAGTTCATGAAGTCAAGAAATATGCAAAAGATAGAATTAATACCACCTGTTGACACTGGGCTAGAGAGGTAAAAAGGAGCAAGTAGTCTAGAGAAAAGCCAAATATTTTTGGCTTGAGCAACTTTCTGGATGGTAATACTATAGATGATATAGGTTGAGAAACATAACTTTGGAGATGCATAAAGGAAATACAGAATTTAGTTTTGTAAAATCGTGATGTGTTTGTGGGAGGTATACATCAAAATATCTAGTAGATAGATATAAATCTTTAAATAGGGGGGAAATTGGATATATTGATATACACTGTTTTCAGTTGTTTTAAGGTATAATTTACAAACCATAAATTCACTCATTGCTCAGTGATATTAGTAAATCTAAGCGGAGGGGGAATGAGAGAAATGAAACTGAAGAAAGAAGCAGGGCCAGACCTGAAAAAGCTTTGTAGGCAATATTAAGAAACTTGTACTCATTCTGGGAGACTGTTAAAGGGCAAACTATCAGGTGGAGGAAAACTCCCCACAGATAATAAGGATTATTAAATATATAGAGGAGAAAGCTGCCAGGATTTTTGTTGGTGCCACACAGTCTTTAATGTGGTTTTAATGGACTATAGTTCCAGTTTCTAAATCTGTGATTATACATGGCATAGTTTATTTTCTGATGAAAGTGTTCAAATGACATCCCATATATCAATTATCTCTCACTTGTTATTCTTTTAAAACTTAGTGGTTTAAAAGAATAACAATTTATAATTGCTCATATGCCAATAAGTCAGTCCCCCAGGCTTATTTTTCCTCTCATCTCTAGCTATTACCCTATATACTCTTAATTTTAATGTTGAAGTATTTGAAATGCCTGTGGTCATCTAGTAAGTCAGCTAGGAACTAGCTGGCCTCACTCAAACATCTAGCAATTGGCTGGTTAGCAGCTGGGTGATGATAATGTGTACCTCATCATACATCAAGATAGCACATGCTGGTTCACATGGTGGTGGCAGTGGACCAAGAGGACAAAGGGAAGCACTCAAGGCCCCTTGAAGCTTATTTTGGGGGAAAAAAATCACAATTTCATCACATTCTGCTGTCCAAAAGAAAGTACAAGACATTCCCAGTTTCAAGAGGTGAGGAAAGAGACCCCACCTTTTGATGTAAGGAGCTACACAGACACACTGCAAAAAGCATGGATACAGAGAGGACAAGCAATTATGTCCATTTTTATAATTAATTTACCAGTAATTATTAATGATCAATTATTAATGATAGTTGTTGCAAAAAGCTGGTTAATACTGCCTTCATATCCATATTGAAAACTTCCATCAGAGATGAAGTGTTGGGATAAACCCAGGACGAGGGTAATTGTGAATTGCAGCTTGAGAAGGATAAAAACTTGTCAAGTCTCAGTAATCTGCTAAATAGATTTCCTCCTCTTTAGTAATAAAAAACTTTCTAGTACTGCATGAGATTCTGTAATGATCAGTGAGGGAACTATCTTCAAAATTCCATATGCAAGAAGATTGAAAGTGTTTTTTACTACCATGGCATAGGAGCAATTGGACTACAATCATATTAAAACTTGCAGACTTGTGTGGAATTGCTTAGAACTGCAAAACATATCAGGATATAATCCTTGTATATGGAGATATAGAGGGTACGTGATTCCTGGAACATATCATGAGTAAGATGTTAGAAGACTTGATGAGGTGTTGAATAGGCAAAGGGCCAAATTCTGAAAGGGAAATTTGTCTTCCATTTATTCTCCCTCTGATATCCAGAATAAGTTGTCAACTTCTAACAATCTATTTGATATAAATGGACTAAAATATATTGTCATTCCAAAGATCTGGAATTGGAAAGACAAAGAGTGATGATTTGGAATGCTATGAGCATTGAGTCCAATAATTACTATGTAAATAGAACAGCTCTTCCTTTTTTTTTAAAAAAAAAAAAAAGCCATAACCTGCTGGGTGAAGTGTTCTTGAGAGTAGCTTTCTACACTGCTCATGGTTGAAACTTTCATGCTGCACCCTACCTGTAGAAGCAGAGTTAGCCAGTGACATTAATCTAAATAGCACCTTTGGTTTGGAATACCATAAGGTGCCATTTTGAATATCACTTATATTTAGAAATAGAAAACAATTGAAATGAAATCAAATGCCTGAACTTGAAAATCAAACTATTCGTCTTCCATCTTCGATGGAATAATTAGATGTCATTTGCAAACGAATCACCATGCTAGGCAATTTCAAAATGGGCAAATTATATGTATTTCATTTTAAATTAACTATATAAATATATACTCAAATATATCTTTATATACAGGAAGGTCATGGCAGTTTTTAGCCAAAGAGGTAGGGGAGGATGTCCGTTTTGGTCAGTCTTATCCTCCAATAATGTATGCAACAAGATGGGAAAAGCTATGGCTCTGTCCCACTTTCCTACTGATTTACTGCCACTCATAGGCTGACAGAACATCACACTCAGTGCATCAATATTAATCATTCCACAGCTGTCTCAATTTACCTCTTGAGCTTCTCAGATGTTAATAACATGTACTTGTCCAGAATGGTAAAAAGAAAAGTTTTAAGTAAAATCTTAAATATATAGAGATATATAAATATAGAGAGATGGCATTACAAGTTACATGTCAAAGAGAAAAGGTGACCTAGAAATTAAATGAAAAAGGGACTTGTAAACATTTGTTTTTAAGTTTCTCACAAACCACATATAGAACTACTGCATTTAAAGAGTAGACTTTTGTATTACAAATACTACTTATATGAATTTGAGTAAGCATTTCCATGATACTTTATAAATTCTTTGGCAACTGTGTGTCACAAGAACAGTTTTTCCAAACCAGGGAAAACATACTTTTGCAGAGGTTAAAAATCATAGCTTGGTTTGTGAGCTTAGATTTTCCCAATGTATACCTAGCCAAGGAAATTGTTTTTGTTTTTGTTCTTTTTCCTAGAAAATGAGATATTTTGCTACTATCTCTATTGGTTTGCTTGCCTAAATTTCCTTTTAGGCATGGTGGGTAAGAGGTTTAAAGAATTATTTAACTTTAGTTCCTTTAAATAATGACTAGGAAAGAAATTCAATACTGACCACTTTCTCTATTCTACTGAGGGTTTAATATGGTTCTAAAATTAATTTTAGATACAGAAATTGATCCCCCACAGAGTGGCTTTAAAAAGCCTTGGGGAGGAATAAAACCTTGGTTAGATAACTCACTTAGGCTGCCACTGAATTTCATTTTCATAGTATATAAAATAAAAATAATATTACCGTCTTATTTTAATTTTCTTACTGCTAAAACAAATACAGTGGGCTGACTTACTCAAGGGGAATTTATTGGCTTGCAACTTTGGAGGCTAGAAGGCTAGCTTCCTCCAGGTACCCATATCTTCTAGCTGACCAGCAACTTTTGGGGTTCCTTGGATATTCCTTCACATGGTTAATGCCCATGACAGCATCCTCTCCTTTCTTTTCTGGGTTCGGTTGACTTCCAGTTTCTGTCTGCTCCAGGTGGCTTCTCTCTCTCTTCCTAAATTTCATTCTGTTCATAAACTTGACTCAGTTGGGCCACATCTTAACTGAAGTAACATCTTCAAGAGATCCTATTTACAATGGGTCCACACCCACAGGACCATGGGTTGCGACCCGAACGCGCCTTTTGTGGGGAACATGATACAACGTCCAACACTTCTTCATAAGAGTTGCTGTAAGGATTAAATGTGATAATACACATTTTTAAAACCTGGACAAAAAATATTCAACCTGTCTGGAATAAAAGTATGGAGCTGGAAATAAGAGCAATTCCTAACAAGAATGTTTCTAATGATGGCGTATTTTACTTGTTTGTTTACTTACTTTCTGAGGGAAAAAAATACTCCAACCACCTTTCCTCACTCCCTGTGATTTCCTGCTGGGCTCCCATTGCTTAACCAGAAGCCAATGGACAGATCAGCCCACTGATGTGGTCCACATTAATATAGCCTCATGAGAAGAAAGCAGAGTGGAGAAGGTTAAGAGTGAATTTTTAAGGGCAAATGGAAGATACCTGACACATTACATTTTTGGCTGATGTTTCTTAAATACCATAAAGGTGGTATATAGCCTACAACAATATTTATAAAAGTTTTTTTTTTTTCTCCAATCTACTTCACTCATCCACCACAACTCCTACCACACCACTATCTCCCTATCACTAAAAAGGGCTCTAAAATCCTTCCTAACCCTATTCAGCCCTAGTCTTTCTCTCTTCTCCCTCTTCGGCCTAACAGAAGCCCAGGAATAGCCAGGCAAGAGCAGAAACCTCCTTGGAGGTGATGAATACAGAAGAAAGTAAGTAACAAGGTCAGGTTCTTCATTCTCTAGTAAGGAGGAGAGGAAAGGCTCAATATTTATGCAATAATTTCTCCCAATACTGTTGCAAAAGTCTTCTAACAGTTATTCTTGTTCTTTGTCCCTTATGCCTCCTTTCCATTCTTCCCACCGATGCTAGCTAAATAAATCTGATCTTACCATTCACTACAAAACATTTAAATAAATTCCTGCATTAGATTGCAAAAATGGCCACAATTCTTCATTCCTCCCTGTACCCATTCCCCTTTCATTGTGAAGTTGCTGTCCTCCTGTCAAGAGGTAGAGTCTATATACGTCATCTGTGAATAAGCCTAAACTGAGCTGCTGCATGATGATGGTCCAATAACCCCAATCACCCCAGCTACAAGCCAGTCAACCACTAAATAAGTGAGTAATGCCAATGTGTTGGTTTGAGCCTTTGTGAACTCCAGAAAATTATGTTCTTAAATTGAGCCTATTGTGAACCTTTAATTAGATTAGACCAGTTAAGGGCCATTTGATTAGATTACTCCATAGGGCATAGCCCAGAGTGGCTCTTAATCTTCTTACTGGTGTTCTTTATAAAAAGTCACAAACATAGAAAAAAAAGCTGCAGAGACAGAGAGGAACCCACTAAACAGAGAGAATACCACAAGAACAAGAAGCTGAAAGCAACACAGCCCAGAGGAGAAGACAGGGACTGTCAGAGCCACCAGTGTGCCTTGCCACATGGCAAGAGTCTAGGATTGCCAGCAGATGAATTTCAGGGAGAGAGTTTTAACTGATGCCTTGATTTGGACATTTTTCTCAGCATCTGAACTCTAAGCTTTTAACCTAATAAATTCCCATTATAAAAGCCAACACATTTCTGGTATATTGCTCCCAGCAGCTTTTAGCAAACTAAAACAGCCAGTCTACCAACTAACTACTGATACGTGAGCAAGTCTAGTCGAGTTCAGCTGATCCTAGACCAGATCAGCATAACCAGTTTTGACTTAGGAGCATTAATAAATGATTATTATTTTAAGCCATGCAGTTTGGGGATTGCTTGTTATTCAATAATTGGAAAGTGTCACACTCTCCATTACATACAATATTAAAAATCTGAACTTCTTATATGATAATAAGATACTCCATAATGCTTAAAATAAATTGTTAGCCTTATACACTGTATTAGTCTGCCAAAGGAGTGCTGACGCAAAGTACCAGAAATATAAGTATTTAGTTGGGGTAAAAGCTCACAATTACAAGGCCCTAAAGAGTCCAATTCAAGGTTGCTTTCTCACCAAAGTCAGTTGCCACACATTGAAGCAAGATGATCACTGATCTCTGCCTAGTCTCTCCTTTCCCTTAGCTCTTCCTGGGGCCACAGGATCAAAAATGACAAAGTTTTCTCCTCTTCCATGTGTCTTCATGAGTGAGTGCCCATTTATATCAGCCCATGATATGGGTGGGTGCTCAGCCTGAGTCAGGCCCTACTGACGTGGCTGAATCAAAAACCGTAAATTGATTTTATAAAGTAAACTTAAATCCTTTGAATTTACTACAAAGGGTATCACACCCAGAGGAATAGATTAGTTTACAAACATAATCTTTCTCTTTTTGGCATTCATAAAATAATCTCAAACTGCCACGTATTCCAACCTCCAAACTATCTGTATTCTAGTTCAGCTCTCACTGATTGTGCTGTATTGTTGTGCTGCAAACCTGTGTACCTATTCACACTATGTGCTTTGCACATGAGTTGAAGGAACAACAAGAGACTGAGACTAATATGTGCAAAATACCTACCATATCCCAAGGTTTTTACATATGTTTGTTTATTGTACCTTCAAAACAGTCCTGTAAAGTTTAGTTTAATCCCATTTTATAGATTAAAGCACTGTGGCACAAAAAGGTTAGTTTTCTAAAGGCTGTACAGCTAGCAAGTGGTAGATCTGTATTTTTTTTTTTTAAATAAAAGGTCTGTCTGATTCCAAAGTCCATGATCTTCCTACTGTATAATTGGTTCTCAGTTTGGTGGTCAGATAGGAAGTGAGCTAGGGTGGGCTTAATTTCAGAATCATCTTGGGAGAACTTTCAGAAAATATATGAATGTTGAACACATAAGAATTTTAGCAAGGAGGGAAATAGACTCCTTTGATACAACCCTCTGTCCTCCAAACTGCCCTTTTTTGAAAACTACCAAACTTGCTTCATCTATGCTATTTTCTCTACTTGAAAAGTACTTTCTTCCTGGTTCCATCTGACTAAATCCTACTCAGCCTTCAAAGCCTGACTAAAAATATAACCTTCTCAATAAAGGTCAGATAGAAATATGGCAGACAAAAATAAATGCCTATTCCTCTGAGCTTCAAAACCATTTCATCAATACCTTTATCATAATGCATTGTAATTAGTTGTATACCTTTCCTTTCTCCATTTTGAGCTAATTGAGGGCAAAGGTCATGCTTTATTCATTTGTATCCCTGCAACTTGGCTCAATACCTGGTGCATAGTAAATGTGCAATAAATGTTTGTAGAATTATATTGAATAACTTTCCATGTGCTTAACAAAATGTAAAGGAAATATGTTTCTCTTTCAAAACGTAGGGTAAGAGAGCTGGTTTGGGCCAGCAAAGAGATATTCAATGAAATCCCAAATTTTGTTTCTATCCCAAAGAGTAAGAAAATGTTTTTCAAATTTCTTTCATTAAATAAGTTACAGTATAACTAATGACAAGAATTAAAGCATTAAGCCATCTAGAGAAGAAAAACAGTGGTAGCAGTGTTTGGGGTAATTGGGAAATGTAATCATGAACTTGAACAATAGACAAATAGACCTACTGAAGAGATCCATCCTAATAAACATAGTTATTAGCAAAACACATTAATCTTCTCATGCCAGATAAAACTTAATTACAAATGCAAATTTTAAAAGAAGTGTCAAGAAGTAGCTTGCTCTAGAAGTGTGAAAGTTCTTTATTTGCTTATGCTAAACCATTTCAATAAATCATGCTTTTTGCAGAGAAAAAGAATGATGAGAAGAGTACATATTATAACTAAATTTTTGGACTCTTTTCAAATATCCTACAACCCATACTCAACCTTCCAAGGGGAAAGGTCTCTAATCAATATTCCTTTAATCTAGGCTTTTGAAGGAATTCAGGTTCCCTAATTATTTAGCCCCACTTTGATGTGGTAGCATACATTTTAGGGTTCATTGCTGCTCCTTTTCATTTTCAGATTAACTTTGATCTTTGCCCCTCTTCATTTCAGTGCCCATCATAGCATCACCATCTTGAGAAGTGTGGGATCAGTTTTGGTAATTATTACTTTAGGGAGAAGTGAAGATTATTTCCTATGTCTTCAATGGATTTCATAAAAAATGTTGATGGTTCAGGGTAATAAAATAGCTTATCTCATAAGTACACTGGTTGATGGTCACCATGAGTTGAATCATCTAGCTGAATCTGACTATTTGAAAAATTTGTGTGAATATATCACAAAAACAAGGGAGAAATCCTATGGATGAAACAATTTAGACAACCAACTTAATCACTGCTCATGAGAAAATCATCACTTGCTAATCAATAATAGACCTAAGGGTAGATATGATTCATTAATTACTGAGATGAAGTGTTAAGGCTATAAGAGTTCAGGCCCTGACAGGGACCCTTCCAGGTGTATGATCAGTCATTTACAAGACAGGGGAATGCCAGCTGACTGAGAGCATGCTAGACATAGTTCTGGTTTTAAACAACTGTGGATATAAATATGCACCTTTTATAATAGCATAAAATTAAAAGGGAATTGTACAAACTAAACATGAAAATCTCCAAATTTAACCTTCAACTATCTAGGGCAATTATGGATTTATACAGGTGTGAATTGATTCATTTTTTAAAAAGCAAAAATACAAAATAATGATATCACTTTCAAAACCAAGTATTTTGTTAATACCAGTGAAAGTTAAAATCACCTGAGAAAAAAAATAAGAATAAATAAAATCTCTAAAATTAAAAATATCATAGTAAAGGTGAGAAAGTTTTTCCTAAACCATGTATTTTTACGTGTGTCTCTGAAGAAGACTGGTGGTTCATGGGGAAGTCATGAAATATCACTGAAAACTTAGGACCAATTCTATGTGTTTTCTTGTATTTTCGCCCATTAAAGATGCAGAGAAAAAGAATGACAAGAAAGATGCTGGTTTGATATCTTTCTCCTTTGCTACTTTCACCTGTCTAAAATCATAATCTTCCAATTGGAACATAAAAACCTTTTCTATAACAATCTACTGTGTTTTCTCAAACAGAGTGCTACTTTTTGAGATTCGAAAAAGCAGCAAGAAATGACTGTCAAAAGAAGAAGAAAAAAAAAGTCCCATTAAAAACTAAGCAGTAAAAATTTAGAGATCATAAGGTAGGACCAGAAGTGACCTTCCAGAGAATGTCTAATTTTCCCAAAGATATTTCATGGGTTCTGTTAGACCACTTCACAAAACTAATCAGCCAGGATCCATCTTGGAAATACTGGCAAATCTGCGGACTGCAGAGAACTTAGGGCTCAGGAATTGTTTAAAACTCATAGTTCTAAAGAACCTCATTGTTCCAACTAGGAATACCATGGAAAACCACTAATTTCTTAAAAATCATTAAGTAAATATTAATCAGTCCATCTATGACATGTATATTAAGAATAGACTACATGTATCAGAGTTAGACTCATTTAAATTTTCTTGCACATGGTTCTCCTGCTCCATTTATTTGAACCTATAATTAGCACTATATCCATTAAATATTTGTCCTAGGGACTTAAATTTTCCAGCTGTTCACATGCTGATTGAACCCTGAGTCTCAGCAGAGTTGCAACCAACACCTACTCTCCAATTCATCAGACTCACCCAAGACAACCAACAAAAGGATGATGATGGGCAACGCCCATCCCAAAAAACAGAGAGTATCTACAACTGCAAGCAATACAGTTCCATCCATCTGCCCCATGTGATCTAAGCCCCTTTTCAATTGGAAGCAGAGTAGGCATCACCATCCAAAAATCCTTAGGACTGAGGAATGAACAAACATAAGATGGAAATACAACTATGTACCAAAGTAGACATTTTTGTTTCTAGTAATGGAAGAACTTGTAACATTGATATAAAGATAGTGGTCATCAGAGGTTCTCAGGGGAGGGAGAAGGAAGAATAGGTGTAACATGGGGCATTTGGGGACATTGGAAATGTTCTACATGATATTGCAATGATGGATACAGGCTATTCTACATTTTGCCAAGACCTATAATATTCCACGGAGAAAAATGTAAACCATAATGTAAACTGTAGACTATGCTTAGTAGCAATGCTTCAATATATGTTCATCAATTGTAATAAATGTAACACATTAATGAAAGATGTTGTAAATGGTGGAAAGTGTGGGAGGTGAAAGAGGGTGGGGTATATGGGAATCCCCTATATTTTCAATGTAACATTTATGTAATCTAAAGCTCCTTTAAAAATAAAAAAATAGATTATAAACCATGATAATAAGTTTAAACTCCTCACTAAGTTTTATGTTGCCTCTACATATTAAAAGACTTTTTAACAATCATAGATTTGGCAGATTAAATAGCAAAAATTTACCTGTGTTAAAATGTGAAATAATTTTGAAATGCAGAAGTGTTTAAATGTTCTTTGGAAGACATAAATCATAAGAAGGAAACCCCAAATTAACAAGTACACAAATAATATCTATTACTCAAAAATACCTTTAAATACCACTGAAGCTATAGAATAGCCTATGATCATTTGAACACTAAAAATATCTAGACTGTTGTGGGAATTAAAAGTGATAACATACATGAAAGTACCTAAAAGGCTTGTAACTCTCTTAGTTTAGTCTGGGTTTTCCTAAAAACAAAGCCTGCATGCAGGTAAGTTTTTGGTGGGGAGAGAGGACAGAAGGACAAGTTAATAAAATAGCAATTTGTTAAGGTCACTGCTGTAGTCAACAGGGGCTCAGATTCACCAGAATGTCTGTGAAACATATGGATTTGTCCACTTGAAGAAAATTTATCTACTGGCTCAGTCCCCACTGGGTAGTGGGTCCCCCGAGTGTTAAGTGCTCCATCTTTCTAAGCATAGGGCCCAGGAGGCTCTCACCATATTGGAGAAGGCCCCAGGGCAGAAAGAGGATGGACACACAGTGAACCCTTGAGGTAGGATGCCACCAGCATGAGGTGAGGCTGGGCTCATGCAGAACTATCCATAGCAGCTGAGCCCTACATTCATTCTCCATCAGTGTGTAACAAATGACCACAAATGCAATGTAAAATAACACCCATTTATTAGCTCACAGTTTCTCTGCTCAGAGCCTGATGGCACTGAAAATTAAGGTGTTGTCTGAGGCTGTGGTTCTCAACTAGACTCAGAGACCTCTTCCAAGCTCACTGGTTGTTGGAAAAATCCATTTCCTGTGGCTATAGGCCTTAAATTCCCGTTTTCCTGTAAGCTGTTAGATGGAGACAGCTCTCAGTAACTAGAGGCCACCCACAGCTCCTTGCCATGTGGCCACCATAGGCAGCTCACAACATGCCTTCTTCCAGGTCAACAGGAGCACAACTCTTTGATTTCCTCCTTTGCCCTCAGTGGTTTTAAAGGGTTCACATGATTAGGTCAGGCCCACCCAGATAATCCCCTTTATTTTAAGGTTAGCTGACAGGGACTTTAATTACATCTGCAAAATCTGTTCACAACAGCACCTAGATTAGTGTTTTATTGAGTAACTTGGAGAAGGTGTGTGTACACCAGGAGTCAGGAATATTGAGGGGCATCTTGGAATTCGATCCACCACAGGGTTACCTCAGAGTGTGGCAGAGGGATGCGATATGAGGCAAAAAAAGCACCTGCTATAGTAATTTTAAAAGGTGCATTTTTTTTTTTTTTTTGCTTAACAATTTAAGAAACAGAGAAGCCAAAGTTAGGCTAGATGAGTCTGAATTAAGAAGGCATCCCCTGTTTAGTTTAGGGAACAAATTGATCATATTTTTCTAGTACTTAAATAAAGAAGCAAATAGAGTGGATCTCAACATCCTTTGTAACCTAAGTTTTCAATTATTTTCTGATATCTTCCACACTGCTTAAATAGGTATGTCTGTTAAATAGACTATGCATAAAACTGATTGCTCTGAAAAACTGTACAACTACTAAAGAAGGTAAAGTGGGAGATTTTAAAAAGATTTACTTCCCATTTATCCTGTATCATAAGCATTATTTGAATGAATTACAACAGACTCAATTAATTTTTTCATACATAATTGTTACATTTTTATCCAGCCTATTAAATCTAACATTTAAATGTAAAAACCCAGTTACTGTAAATTAAATATCTGCCAATTTTATGGATATAAGCACATGCTAATCTACACTGGAAGATGAGCCATGCAGAATGCAAGAAACTGAACTATATTTAGAAGCACATTACTAGCTGGATATTTAAATTTGGGCTCTGCTAGATCATATATGAAGTTCTTATCCATTTTGAAAAATATATATTTTCAACCATTTTTCTAATTGTATAATTCAACTAGCAGGGAGCCTAAGTGACATTATCTATTTTTATGCGTACAATACCAGTATTACATTTGTGACTTCTGACACACAAAAGTAGAACTCTGTTTTTACTGGATACATTTCCAACTCTATATGACATCTCTGGTAAGGTCTGCTATGGCTTCTTGAGCAGCACTCTGAGCTATTGATGAGAAAGAGAGAAACAAAAGGAAATACAAGTCACAGGGGACACCTTCCTTACTCTCTGTGCACCCTAATCATTCTCCTGCACCATGGTTTGCATGGAATTTCACACATATGTGTGAACACTTACTATATGCCAACCACTATGCTTTATCCTCATTTAATCTGCCTAACGACGTTACAAAATAGGCACTAGTGATATCCTCATTTTACAGATGAGGTTACAGAATAGCTTATGTGACTTACTTATGGCTAATAAGGTCATATAGCAAATAACAAGCTAATAAGGATTCAAACCCAGGCAGCCTAATTCCATAGCCTGTGTTCTGAATCTTTGTGCTATACCATCTCCAAGGTAGTTATAGAGTAATTTTCTAAAATTGCTTCTCAAGGTCCAAAGAAATTAGTAAATTTTCCCTCACGTCCTTAAAACCAACATGACCAGAAGAAATAGATGATAAAGTACTATAAAATACCTCCCATAAATATGCAGCCAAGTATACTTTAATATGAAGCATTTAAAGATCCCAAGGCTTCTGTTCTTACACAGCATGCTATTTATTGAGCCATAGGCAGAACTTTTATTATCAAATATTGATTTCCTAAATGGAACAATGACTATAAAATTATTTTCTACTTTAAAAATAAAAACTGTGACACCAGAGCAAATGTCTCAAGATTGAAATTTATTTTCTATTATTATTATTATTATTTTGCTTAAATGCCAGTCACTTTTGAAAAGTAAGGTGAAAATCGTCTCACATCCCATACACTCGTGTCTGACGAGTGTTCTGTGGTAATGTTACAGAGGTGCCACTCAGACCTCTGGGTCCTGTTCTCCCAAATTTACCATCTAGTTGTCATTGCCCTCACTGAGACAAGATTCATAATGGATTTTAAGGGCAATCATTTACAGAGGGAAAATGATAGAAAACTACTACCATGTGCACTTACTATTATTTGTCAAAGAAAGTATCCTCTTGAAGGTTGGTTCTTATTTGGGGGGAACAAAATGCCTGCAAGAATTAAAAGATTACCAAATGGTGATCCACAGCTCAAATGCCTTGGCTCACGTAAACCAATAGCAGAATTTTAAGCAGTCTTTAAATTGCCTGTGTGGACATAGCAAGCCAGATGAGGTGAAGAACTGAACCACTGAAATGCAGCCTAGACAAATTTAACCAAATGAACTACTTCAAAATTCAGTGTTATAGACGTCCAATTCACATCTTGTGTAATAATACTGGGGAACCAACATTTAAGCTCATGCAGCTCTTCTTCCTTTTAAAAGGCCCTGAGATTGTGGGATTGGAAGTGATGTTCCACAGCTGGGGATGATCACCCATATTCCATTAAGCCATTTAGTTCAACCTTTGTTGGGTTCTTAAGCCTTCCCACAAAGTAAAGGGTCATTTGTTTCCTTTGCCCCTTTGCAGTGGACGACTTTGACTCAGTATAGATAAATTTTGGGATTTAGTAATAATATGCAATCACAGTGTAAGAAGAATAAAAGTACTCTTTCTCTTCCAGTTTGTGGTATAATACATTTACATGTTAAAATAAGAATTATAGGATCAAAAAAAGAAATACATTATTTTTAAACATATTTGAAAGTTAAATGCTGGCATGAATGATCTGTACTATCATCAGAAAAGCTTAAGTCCCTGCTCTAGGTTCTACTAAGAGAGACAATGAATATAAAATATAATTGTCTCTTAAAGAGATTATAACTGACAGATAAATCATTAAAACTATAGTTCCATGAAAGTTATATATAAGAAAATTATCTCTTTAAATGAAGCAGAAGAGTTGTTTTGCCTAATTATTTACAGTATTTTTTTCTTTAAAACAGTATTAATTCAAAACACAAGTGTCAATATATTATACTTAGAGATTATAGTGCAAATTTTAAATCATAGAGGGATGCCTGATGTATCATAACTTGTTTCATTTTGAGAGAGAGCAAAAGCCTTTTTCTGCAAAATGTAATTCATGGGTTATTTTCCCATTTGGTTTAATATTTATACATTAAAAGTATTCCTGATAACTTTATTATTTAATGTTATATTAATAGTTATTTTATCATTTTGCTGGAGATTCCTGAATCATGGAGTCATACTTCTTCTTGTTCAAGTTCCCACCTAGAAACCAAGGAAATAACCCAGAAAACAAGCCCAAATAAAAAATAGCAAAAAAAAAAAAAAAAGTTTTAACTGATAAAAAGCAAATGCAACAGACATTATATGCTCATCACTAGACAGATAACCCAGAAAATGACCTAGGGCTTGGATGACAGGCCTGTGTTTGAAAAGAGCTCATTAGTGAGTAACCCAGAAGCCTAATCTCTTTCCTGCAAATGGAAGTAATACCATAACTCACTGGTTTGTCATGAAATTATACATATCAAACAGTGGATAGCAGTGATTATCTTTCTGAAACAGTGACTGAAATAGTAGAGCTATTATTATTGAACACCTTCTGTGTGTGAAGTACTGTGCAAGAAGTTTTCATATGTTACCATCAGACATTACAACAACCAAAAAAATATTATATCCCCATTTTGTAGATAAAGGTATTAGGACTCAGAGAAGCTAAATAACTTGTTCTAGAGCATGCAACCAGAACATGGCAAAGCTAAGATTTGAACCCAGGTCTGTCTGACTTTCCACCTATACCAAAATACCAACTAAACTATAATTCTCAAAATCCCCCAAGTGATGTTTTCTTTTTTAAAACTTTTCTCATTGTCATTTATAATTCCCAAAGGGGGTAGAATCTTTCCCTGTAGGCAGAAACAGGGTGGGAAGCACCACCTTTCACTTATGTGGTTGGGGGTTGAAAACATAGTATGTTTTCTGCTGCCTGGTCCACTCACAGCACTCTAATTGTGTGGTCAACTGTGGAAACCAAAAACGGCTCACTGATCTTATATCTTCTTCTAGCAGCAACCTCCAATCATTCAAGGCTCCCACAACCCGTCTGAGTGCCTGGATATCACACTGGAAATCCAGGAAGATCTGATCTGACCACTGATTACAGCCCTTCTGACTGCACAGGAAACTCTAGCAATCATTGCCTTCTCATTGACACTTCTACACCCTATTTTAGGGTTCAACAATTTCTGCCTTAGAGTTACATAAAGATAGAATTTTCTATTTTTCTTTCTAAGTGGCAAATTCTCCTCACCTTTGAGATTTTTATCACTAAAGATTGTTCACTCACACTTCTACAACCAGGGGTTACATGACATTACCAAAGTGACATATGCCTGCCTCAGGAAGCTTTATTTGTATTTATCCTGCTCTTCTCAGCTGCATCACTGACTGACTCTTCAGCCAGTCAGATGACTTATGCCTCACTCCAGCCCATCCTGGAAGATGGTAAGGCATCTTTTCTGCAAATAGCCACACCTATATTTCCAGGAGCTTCCACAATAGCTCAATTTGTTCTTAGATCACTACTATGAGTGGCTCAGATTTCTTACACGTTACATAACAGCAACTAGGAGCATGTGTTACATACATGTTAGACTTCTTTTGATACTAAGGAGGCAATATATCTGAAACTGAAATGCCATGATTTTTTTGTAGTTGTTTTTGAGTATACCCTGTTAAGAAATGAGAAATTTTAAAATATAATATTACAGCATTGATAAAAGTATATATACAAACACTTGGAGGTCCATATGTTCCCTTAATAATTAGTTCTACTTAATGTGCATCCTGATGGAGAGGCAGGATAAAAGAAAGTTTAAATGTTCCGGTTATAGGGTCTGACAGTACTGAATTTGGGTCCTGTTTCTGATACCACCACCCCAAGTTCTGTGACCTTGAGCAAATAATTTAACCTTAACAACCTCATGTGTAAAATGGAAAAATAAAAATAGCACCTATACATAGGTTGTATTCATGTAAGGCAGTGTTTCCCAAACTTATCTAGTGATAAAATTACCTGGAATGCTTATTAAAAATACGGATTCAAAGACCCCTCCTCAGGATAACCAAATTCAGAAGACCTGAGTATGAGGCTCACAAATCAATATATTGACTAAGCTCCCCAAGTGATCTTTATCATCAGGCAAGTTTAGGAAAAGGTCCTTATCATCGGCCCAGTACATGCCGGATTTAGCAAAACTCATTTTCCTAGAGACCCAAAGGTAGGAGACTGAATAGATGCTCACCAAACCAATTTCCTCTTCCTCATCACAATTTAACTACATTTCCCAGGTCTCCTTACTTCTAGGTAACATCGTGAGACTGACCGTGTCAGCAGAAATAAAGTATCTCTTCTCTTCAACTTCCCTCCAGTCAGATGGTTGTGTAAACTCTAAGGTGATCTGGAAACCATAAGTTAAAATGGCAATGCCACAATCTGCAAATTGCATGAGTCCCTAAATGGTTTTGTAGAGTCAAGTTCACCACCAACTCTTTCATGCAATGTGAGAGAAATAAATCTTCATTGAGTTAAACCACTGAATTTTGGAGTTGTTGATGCAACCAGCATTATCTATCCCAACACATCCACATTACAACACCTAGAATTACTGAAACTGGTCTCACTTCCCTCACTTGGGCTTCCCATCTCCAATATAGTTTGCAGAGCACTGCTTGGCACTAATCTGAGAACCATATTTCCACCACTGCACTTGCCAATGCTAACACAGGTTAATTACTCCTTTTATTTACCTCATCCAGCCAAAACTTCTCATTTGGTTTTTAAAAACTCTTTTTAATTCCATTCTAACTATTCAAACTTTGTTTACAGAATGTGGAAAAAGAAAACAACAAAGAGAAGCATAAAGAAGTAGGAGGATATAAAGGGAATCATTCTTTCTTCCTAAAATTGTTATTTCACTTGGAGTCAGAACCATGCAATACAACAAACAATTGTTCTGATATATATAAATTATATATATTTAATGTTAGCTCTATATCCTACCTTCCCCTTAAGTATGGGACCCATGTCTCATGCCTCCTTTTTATCCAGTACAGTCCCTGGCACCATGCTCAGCACACATTAGGAATTTAATAAAACCTTTCTGCTTGACCATTGGGGCCAATTTCACAAGGTTATGCGTCTCCTTTCTTATGCCAAAATTGTTTATTTCTGAAATTAGGACCTTACACAAAATGCTGGGACAATGTTAGGTGGGAGCAACTAGAGAATTTATGATGTATTTATCAATAGGCAAGAGAAGACCAAAAGCTGTGTGACTAAAAGCATATTGAGGCTGGTATGTACAAGACACCTTTCAGTCCCATGTATCCTGATAAATAGCTATTTATTCCTAGTTACTTAGATGTTTTTGTACAAATATAGAAGTTAACCAATCCTTAGATTTTCAAAATGAATAAATGTTAGGGAAAAAAAATAAGGATTAGCTAATCTAACCCCTTCATTTTTTAACATGTAAAAATTGGCATGGTGGAAAAAGGACTTGAACAAGAATCAGATGTACCAGGTTCTACCACTCAGTTCCCCTGGGCCTCAATTCTTCATCTATAAATTAAGAGAACAGGTTGACATTTAAGGCCTCTTCTAGCCCTGGAACTATTCTGTATAACTGTTAAGTACTTTGTTTTTCAAAATAAAGACAACATTAATTTATAAACCCATACAAATATCTATGATTTTTCTATTTATATAGGACTTTGAAAAATTCATAGGTTATACTGAATTAATACAAATACCATGATATTCTGCTTAGCAAAAAATATGAGAAAGACTAAATTAATGAGCCTTCGGCTGAAATCAATACAAATAAATTATAGCAAAACTAAATTTATGGACTGATTTTTTGGAGTATGTTGTAGTAGATTTTGCCTGTATTGCTTTATTTTAATTCTATTTTTGAACATACAATGAGAGAGGTTTTCCCAGTATCTAAGTTATGACATGAACATAAATTAAGCACATGAAGAAAATGAACTTTTGCAATCTACCATATTACTATTTAGTGCATAGAGGGAAAAAATTACTAAATGATAGCCCTAAGTTTTTAAAAAGAAGTATGCAGCTTTTTCTAGTGACTTATTCCAATGGTGTTGCCTTCAAATTAGACCGGCTCGTATTCACTATCAACTACATGTAACTCAGATGTCTGCTTGAAGTCATATGCCCCTTGAGCTCTGAGTAAAATTATCCCCAAAATCCAACTCCCAAATCCACAGTCTACAGAAACCCAAATCCCTCCTCAGGTTTTCTGTGAATGAGCTCATTCCTCCTCTGCATTCTCATGAGTAGAATTTTGGCTCTGTTCCTTAGCAGACCAAATGTGAAGTCCATGAGCTTTTGCGGGAATCCACAAAGTGTTTATGAGAATAGAACAGAGATTATGAGGCAGAATCACACTGCAATTTTAAGATCCTTACTAGATATTCCTATTCATAAAGAAGCCTTCAACCACCCTGTCACCAAATGTCCCTATCTTGGTGTTTCCCCCAAGCAGCACTCTCTTCTTGTCTTTCTTCATATTACAGAGTAACCAACAACAAAAACAATATCTTTTCTCATCTCATGGAAAGCAACTCAGTCTTCTTTACTAACCCTTTCAACACCCAGAGACTTGGGAGCTCACCTTCTCTCCCTAGAGCCTAGTAAGATATTTTATCCCAAACAAAGTTCTCCTCTCTGTAAGTCAAGACTCCTTTTGTTAGGAGTAACTGAAACTAACTTAAGCCACAAAGGAGTTTTATTAGCTAGCATAACTGGAAAGGTGGATCCTAGGACTTAGTGCCATCAAGACTCTTGCTGACTCTTCTACTTCTGTCTGGATGCTGCCTCCATTCTCTCAGACATTTCCATGTTGTGGGGCATACAGCAATTCATAGTACTGGAATCATGTCATTAGAGCTCACAATTCAAGCACAACAATAGACTATTTAATTCCTCAATTTGAGTCACATGGACAACCTTTGGAATCACCATTGCATTTAGAAGGATACAATCCTCACACACAACTGTGGCCCAGGGAGCAAGATGCTGAGATTGGCAGTCCTACAATGTCAGATGGAATGGGTGGTGAGAAAATAGTGAATCCCCCCAGAAAGGGGCATCCTTTTGCCAGAAGAAAAGAAATAGATTAAGCAGAAAACAAAAATAACATCAATATTGTACCCCACCCCACCCCATAAAGAGATTTTGGAGTCAACCAATAGGATGAATGTGCCTCTACCTTGTTGTGTGATTAGTAGTACAAGTGATCAGCAAAGAGGTATAATACCAAAAAACAAAAACAAAAAAAACACTGGAGTTTGAGTTCAGAATGGACTTGGTAGGAATGTAGACCCTTTTACTAGCTGTGGGAACTTGGGCAAAAGGGAAAATGAGAAAAATATCACTTTTAGAGAGTGCTTACTAAGTTTCAAGCAGCATGCCAAGTGATTTACATGGATCAACTCACTTAATCTCCCATAACAACCTATGATTTTGATGCTGTTGTAACTCTCACTTTATACATATGAAAACTGAAGTTTAGACAGGTTAACTTTTCCAAATCCTATAGCAAGGGCCTGATTTCAGCTCAGGTTCAAAACCTGCATGCTTAACTACCATAATTCAACTTCTCTAAACCTCAGTCCATTCCACTGTTGTGTGTGATAAGGACAATACCAAAATCACAGATCTGTTGTGAAGAATAAATTATATGTAAATCATTCCATACAGCATCTAACACATAGTGATTACTCAACAGCCACTAAGAAATTTTTCTTTTCCATCTCCAAATATAGATATTTATATATAATACATTATCAATATGAATTTTAGTTTTAAATTACATTTTTGAAAAACATATATTTCAGAGTATAGGTAGTAAAGGAAACAATCTTTGCCCAAGGTAAAGACAAACGAAATACACATCATGTCTGAATGCCAAATGATAGGTTTAAAATTAATATTTGGCCAAAATCAAATGTCATTATCAGAATAAATTTCTGTGATATAAGACTATATCTTATATATTATTGTAAAATTCTTCGTTATTATTAATTTATTATTTTAAAATTTTAGCAGTCAAAATTCTAAACTTTTTGACATTTTGTTGCTGAAACAGTACTTGACCAACCCTACCAATTTCTAGATTACTCCTGGCATCACTACTATGCTATAAATTTGTAATACTAACTTAGGTTGAAAGGTGATAAATATATTTTAAAGATGCCTCATGTTTACTCTAAAACTTTCTTCTTTCCATGCTCTCATATATGTCTGAATCAAAAAATGATTACATTAGGCAGTATAGGCTAGGTTATGCTGCAGGAATAAATCAGTTCTGAAATCTCTGCTCCTCAACCAGTCCTCTTGACTGCAATTCTAAATTCCTTTCCTTATATTATATAAAGTGAATTCCATCTGCTCTTCATCCTTACTGCCAGCAGCAGTCTGGCTTTCAAATGGCTCACCTTTAGGCCCAAATACTTGTCAAAGTTCTTTTCAAATGAAGACAGTTCTCTCCCTGAAAGAAGTTTTTGGACTGTTAAGGTGATAGAATTTTTCTAACTCTTACAAAGGATCAATATAAAAATGACAACAATAATGCTATTACTATCTTACATCCACACAGTGGAGTTACATATAACTAGGGGGTTAAACAAAAATCAGGTAAAGTAAAAAATATCTCTGAAAAGCCATCCAGATCCACCACTTGAGTCCACCATACTGTCACTTAAGAAGTCCAGCACAGCCAGTTCTTCTTCCAATACAAATACTGCCACTCTTTTTGACTGAGCTCCATGGAATATTTGACTTGCTTTTAAAAGTTGTATATGAAAAATATATACCTTTAAACACTAAAATTACATTCAGCATAGCAAAACACTCACACAATGAGAGGTGTGAAGAAATTAGGATAAGCTGTGGTAACGCAGATTCAAGGTGCCTTAGAATAAACATGAAAAAGATATTACCATATTGGTATTTTAGAAAGAGTGTTCTTGTTTCAAATGTGAAGAAAAAATGTGGGGAAAGAGACAAGCAAGAACACTAATGAAGGAATCCAATTTGAAAAATTATGGTAATCCAAACTCAGCAGCAGTGGAGATGGAGAAAAGGAACTGATTCAAGTGTTATTAAGGAAGCAGACACAATGGAACTTGGTATTTGATTGGATGTGGAGGTCGAAGGAAAGGAAAGAGTCAATAAAGACTAGATATTTAAATGTTTTATGTATGATACCACAAACACAGAAAACACTGAAACAATTACTTTTTATCATGCAGGGTGCTATATTTCTATCAAAGCCACCTAAGATCATGTTTTTTTAAATATCATAATTAATCTTTTGACTAACTAAATCCTCTACATCTTTTTCACATAAACTTCTGCCAAGTTAATGTTCTCCAATCCTGTATTTTGTAGTCAATTTTTAACCCACTGTTGCAATTTGTGAAAATTCTCAATTTTGATGCTTTCATTTGAAAACTTATGAATTGTGATTAAATATGAGAAACATGATTACGGTTAAATTAAAAATTTTACAGTGTTTTTTTTCTCTTTTATTGTCTATAAAATAACTCTATCTGTCATCTATAAGAGTGAATCAAAATTCCTATGTGACTCCAGGGAATACAAACAAGAAAACAGTTGTAATCCTGCAAGATAAATTTTAGCTCTAAATAAAGCAAGCTTTTCTAGCATTTGTAGCTACACAAAAATGGAATGAGGTAGTAAATGCCCCATCTATGATGGTGTTTAAGAGGATTCAAATATTATTATAAGAATTAGACCAGATATCTTTAATATCTTTCCAATAGAAATCAATAATAATAATAATAAACAATATTACACTGAAGCCGTAATATAGGTTATGTGCAAAAAAGAAAAAGTCATTATTGACTATATTTGATCTTTTCTTACTCTAGAGCTAAAATTTCTGCTGATGGCAGTGGGGAACACAGTTTCTTCCAGTTTAATAGAAATATATTTTGGTTTAAATTCTCTGTCAGATTCTTTATCCTCTTTAAAAAGACTTCAAAATCTTCATTCTCCCAAGGTGGTGTCTGGGGATGTAGCTGAGCATGAGACTATGCAGGGTAAAGGATCATCTTCTTGCTGTTTTCCCAGTTCTCACTGGACAATCCTGTATGGTCACCAAGTGCCCACAACAACCATATGCTGATGTGTGGAAGGCCCCTCTTGGTTTGGAGGATCATTGTACTGGAATCTGTGGCTGAAATCTGTGGCCCCTATCATATTCTCTTGCCATTCTGTAATCTGTCCTTGCTTCAGGCCTCTCCATGTCTACCAGTTCTCTCAAAACTTCCTCATCTACGTGGAATATGTGGAAATTTTGGATGCCCTACATGTCATGTACAAGCTGAAGGCAACTTAAAGAACAATCTTCGGCCCTCTATCTATTACCTCATTCCACCACTGCTATGCAAATGCTCCTGCACTGGATTGGAGATTGCATTGCACCAGACAGGCAAGTTATTGTTATAATCTCCAGAAGGTACACATGACAAAGTGAAGCATTGATCTGAATAATTTTAGATTCATACAAATATATCTGGTATTTCTAGCCACTGCTCCCTATTCCTAGGGTTTCTCTCCCATAAAAAGGGGTGTCTAAGACCTTGCTTCTTACTTTTTGCTCTTCTTTCTCTTTCTCTTGGCTCTTTCATCAATCATCTATTGCTACAGAAATGTTGTATAACAAGAATCTGAAACTGTCACATAAAACAATCATCATTTAATCTCACTCATACCTCTGCAAGCTTGGGGTTAGTGAACCTAGGAAGGCTTGGCTGGCTGGCTACAAGCTGAAGGATGGCTCTGAGTCAGATTTTCATCCTTCTTGGCACCAGCAGGCTAACCTGGGCATGTTCTTCTCATGGCCATGGCAGAAATGCAAAAGGTCAAGCCCAACCACACAAGTACATTTCATGCTATACTTATGTCACATCTGTTAGCCCTCCATTAACCAAAGTACTTTCCATCTACTATGAAGCCAAATCAAGTCACATAATTGTATTAGTCCACCAAGGGAGTGCCGATGCAAAGTTCTGGAAATCTGTTGGCTTTTATAAAGGGTATTTATTTGGGGTAAAACTTAGTCCCAAGGTCATGGAAAGTCCAACTCAGGGTACCTTAAGAGGTACTTTCTCACCAAAGTCAGCTGCCACGTATTGAAGCAAGCTGGCAGGCGATCTCTGCTGGGTTTCAGCCTTCTTCTTTGGGCTTCCTCTCTTCCTCTTGTGGCTCTGTGGGCCCAGCTTATTCCCAATCTCAGCTGAAGCCTAGTATAGGGCTTGTCTCTCAGGGCTTCCTTTATCAGTCTTGGCTCTTTTCCCAAGGTCAGCTGTAAGCTAGCAGGCAAAGGGTCCGTCTGTTCCTGGGGCTTTAGCTGTTGGAGCCTTCTCCTTTCTGTCTAGCAGGATCCAAAAATGACAGTTCTCTCCTCTGTTCTGTGTGCCTTCTTGTGTCTGTTTGTGTAAGTATCCATTTATATCAGACCTGAGTCATGCCTTACTGATGTGGTAGAAACAAAGAAGCCTTAATCTTAGGTAATTTAATCAAGCACACCTCAGCTGAATTTAATGCAATCAAAGGGTATCACACACAGAGGAATAGATTAGTTTACAAACATAATCTTCCCTTTTTGGGATTCATAAAATAATCTCAGACTGCCACATATGACCAAATCCAACATGAGGCAGTGATGTATACTTCACCCAAGGAGATGAGGAGGGAGCAGGTGAATATATCTTAACAATAATCTGATAGGCCATAGTCTTCCTCCCTGCACCAGAAGTATTCTCTACTTCCCCTTTCTGCCTGAAAGGA
This sequence comes from Tolypeutes matacus, assembly GCA_026826555.1. NCBI lineage: Eukaryota > Metazoa > Chordata > Mammalia > Cingulata > Chlamyphoridae > Tolypeutes > Tolypeutes matacus. The sequence continues at coordinate 7,146,451 of JAKSZT010053791.1, forward strand.
AGAGAAAGGAACAGATAAACTCATATGACATTGACTATTTACCCTTCGTGGAACAACTCCATTGGATTACTGAGAAGAGAAAAAAACATTGAGTAATTTTTCAAATATATTATCCCCCAAACAACTGCCAATATCATTTAGTCCAGGCCTATGATAAGCCATTTACAGGATCAAATAATTTAATTCTTACCATAACCCATTGTTACAATTTTTTAGTCCCTAATTTATAACTGTAGACAATGAAGTTCATAAAGTTCAGGAACTTGACCAAGATCACCCAGGTAAATAACAGAAACAGAACTCAAATCAACTTTTTTGTGATTCAATAATTCCTTATCAGCAAAAATTTCAAGTTCAGCAAGGGAATTCAGCAAAATAGTTTGTAATCTCACAAAAGTAATTTTAAGCTTGTTAGGCCTTAAAGGCTAACCCCTGACATTTTTTATAGACTTCTTGTTTCAGTGAGCATTCATCATACCGTCTTAGTGGCCATTAGGATGCCACTAATTTTTTTCACTTAGTAGTCTCATATTTTGCTCCAAAATTCTTGGCTCATGGGTGAGAAACCAGGACATTTCTTTATTTAGCACATCTAGTCTCCAGATATAAAGCATTGCTATCTGTCATGATAACTTTGTATCTTAATTTGGGAAAATCAATAAAAGCAGTAGGAGCAATTGTCCTAGCAATAACAGAGATCAGCAATGAAAATGTACTTGTGTGAAACAATTAACAAAAGGGCCATATGAAAGACACACACACAGAAATCATAACATACCAGGGGAACTCCCCAAACCTGACACCGTACATTATTACTATCATAAGGTATGAAATCAGTAATGACAACAGCAATGATTCAAGTTCATTGAATTCTGAACTCCCTTATTGCTATCTTCCCAGCCAAATAGGTGCCCAGTCCTCTCTTTCTCTAACATCATCTATATGCTTTCCACTCTTTCTTCCCAGTGTGCATAATATGTAAAAATTAAAATCAAATTTCTCTTTCTGTAACCAGTTTTTTAAAAATGACTGAATGAGTTTTGTGGCCTTAGCTCATTTTTTTTTCTGTAAAACTGTCTTCAATTCAAAATATTCCTCTTTATATTATGTGCCAGGAATTATTCTAGAGCCTAGAATAAAAGATGAACAAGACAGAAAATGTTCTTTCTTTGTAGAGTTCATATACTACAAAAGAAATATAAATAATAAACAAGTGATAATTATATACGGTGATATTGTTATGAATTATGTGATGATGGCTGAAAAGAGGGTGGCACTAGATTGGGTATAAGGTAAGAGCTTTCCAGGGATAAATATCGATCAAGACAATCAATATTCTGCTTTGGTAAAAAGTGACCTCTAAATCTCAGCAGGGTTAGAAAAGCACTCCAGGGGAACTGATTATTTGTACAATGACTTAGTAGTACAATCTGGTGGGAACTTTGTCATCTGATGTTCCATGGAAAGTAGCACAATGGTTTTTCACTGTTCCCCTCACTCAAAGCTGATTGGCCAAAACTAGTCACATAGCCCTGCCCAACAGCAACCATTCATGGGTTCACTGCCCTTAGGATCTGTGGTTTAACTTGGTATACAGGGATCATCTTGACCTGGTCACTTCCCTGTTCATGTCCCCAACGCTTTCTTCTCTCAAAGAGGAAAGGAGTGTGTTCAAATCTTCACACATTTGCTTCTAGTTTCAGAAAAGCTCTTCCTGTCAACATTCACCTCCCTTACCTTCTCTAGGGTAAATCCTACCTGCCTTTCATAATTAAGCATACATTTTATCTTCTCTGGGGAATCTTCTGAGACTCTCCAAAGCTGGGTTTGTGCCCTTTTCTGTACTCCTATAGTACACTATGCTTGCCTCTATGTTTGTTAGAGGCAACTTGTTTCCCTGCTGGGCTTTCCACTACACTGAGAATTTCTGAAAACATATCTGTGTCCTCATTATTGTACCTCAACATAGGTGCTTTTTTTTTTTTTTTTAATATTAATTGTGTTTATTTCTAGATGGTAGAGTTTGGGGTTACTTTTATTTCTTCTTAATCCTTTTTAATATTTTACAGAATTTCTACTACAACAATATTTTTCATTTTAACCAGAGAACATAGGTTCTTAAAACATAGGAGGTCATTGTTAAATATTTGTTGAAAGACAGAAATGGAGAGAAGATAAACTAGAAGAAGGATGCTGGACTTTAAGTACAAGATGATGGCATCATTCACAAAAAAGAAGAGGGAAATCACAAGGACAAGCTGGTTTGATGCAAGAAGAACTAGAAATAGCTCTTTTTGAGTGCCTATTATATGCAAAGTATGAACTAGAAGTATTACGGACATTAGATTCAGTTTGGGACCTAATGAATTTGAGTTATTAATGGAATAGTCATTGACCATGTCTACAAGACAGTTAAGAATGGATTCAACTGTCATGCATGAAGACACAGAGATTTGAAATTCATCCACCTAGGTGATGAAAGGTGTTTAGTGTGACTCCCTGCATTTCAAACTCTGCACGACAATACGTGATAGAAATGGAATCAGGGGTAAGGCTGAGTCAGCTGCCAGGATCAGGAAGTGGTTGATAGTGAAGAAAAAGCATGTCTGACAACCTGAAACAAGATATGGGTGGAAACCATAAAGGACACTCTCTTCGGCAAACAGGAGCTAATGGAAAGAGTATAAGGTATGGACTAACTCTATTATACTATTTCTTGGTGTTCAGCTTGATTATGCTGTACTGACTACACAGCCATTGTTTTGTTTTTACATTCCCCACAATTCCATGGTGCACTAAAAGTACCACCATATCTAACAAGTGTTGAAGAGATCTTTGTGATAAAGAGGAAAAGAGCCATAAGGATTGAGAGAGACAAAGTAGGAAGGAAACAGGAGAGGGAAGTAGAGGGTAGGAGAGAGGACTGAGCATAGAATCTTAAGGGGCAAATACATTTCAAAGGAGGAGAAAAATAGCTCAAGGGCTAGGGGAGGAACAGTTAAACAGATGTGGAATATAATCATAGTGTATTTCTAGCCATTATTTCCATATTTATTAAATACGCAAAGGAGCCAGAGGGAGAGCAAGAGAAAGGGAGGACCAATAGGAATAAATATAAATTAGTTATTACTTGCTTAATGATGAAACAAACAATTTTCAATTTACAATTGCCACTGGAAATTCTCTGAAAAGAAAACCGTTTATTTACTAGTTGAAGTGTTGTTTCCATCCACTTTTATTTTTCATGTCATTCTTCTTTGAGGCAAGGACTGTCAATACAAATCTGGCAAATGCAACATATTTGCTAGGTGTACCTGGCTGCAGAAGAATCATGTGTAACTAACAGTTAGTTCAATATACAATATTTCAGGTCTTGACGACAGTCCCTTGAGATCAGTGTTTGAAAACTGCCTGTTTCATGCCATTTGTGGAGCTCTATAGATTGCTGTAGTAAACAGGCTTGTAAATATTGCTATGATGGAGTTACCCTTCAAGTCTCTTTGATTTTTATTTCAGTCATCCAGATTTGCAATACATTGACATTTGGGGACTTTTCCTAAAACCTCAAACACTTTGAGTTTCAATTTCTAGAAAGTATCTAACCAAATTCTATCCGAAGTGTATTCTACAGAACAAATATTATTCAGATTTGTGAGTGTGGTTAAACTTAGAAATAAGCAAAGTTAAACAGCTTTATTTACAGTAGATGTAAATAAATGTTTAGTATGTTTTAGTATGTTAATGCATATTGTGATTCTTTCAAAGACAGATATACTCTGAAGTGTTCCCAACATTTATTTTACCTTGGAACCCATTGTGGGAAATATTAATCTAGCTTAAAGCATGCCAGTGCAGATTATATTTATAATTGGAGCATCTCCTATGTGACTGGAATTATGCTAGCACAGTCTGGTGAGGCAGACTGAATTCCTGTCTGGGTTAGACAGACATTAAATTATAATTAATTTAATAATTCCAAGTGTGCATATACTATGAAAGAAAAATACAGGGGAATCTAATATAGCCTGGAAAGTGCAGGAAGGCTTTCTGTGAAATGGTGTTTAAGCTAAAGCCTGCAAGTTAGTCATGAGCTTTCTAGGTGAAGGGAAGGGATAAGAGCATTCCAGATAGAGTAAATAGCAAATACAATGACTCTGAGGCAGATTAATTATTATCAATTTTAATAATTAATAACAATCCAAGTGGAATGATCACACCTTGAATTCCATAAATAAAAAATTTATTAACTTAATTTGCTACACATAATAATAAAGATAAAAATACTTTTTACACTGTTAAAAAAAAAATTTTTTTTTTAAAAACCAATCCAGTGGAGTGTGTTTTATACTTTCAGCAATCTCAATTCACAATGGCATTGTTTCAAGTGTTTTATAGCAAGCAGCTACCGTATTGGATAGCACAGGCTTAGGGCAGGGGAGTCTAGATTTGGGGTGCCAGCTGCATAAAAGAGTTGTGAGGAAAGCCAGCACCTGGGAACCTTGAGCCTGTAGAAAGTTGTAGCTCCTCCAGCTAGAGATAGGCAGTCATCATTCCCATGGGAAGTTAGCCACAAGAAGCTGATTTTGGTGCAGAAATAACCCTGATCTTCCAGGGTTATTTTTTGGGCACTCCTGCTTCTCGCACCATAGAATGATAATGTTAACAGCCAAAGCATTTAATTAGTGGGTCTGTCTCCTTTTGTTAAAATATTGTAGTTCTTCCAAGAGCTTAATTGGACCGTGAGATTAACAGGAGCAATTTACTGCAAAAATGTCTGATCACTCAGTCATTTACCCCCAGATGTCACCAACAGGAAGCATACACAAACTGATAAGGATCACTTCCCTAAAGGATCAATCATATTTAATAATGACATGTCATTTATTAGAAAATAATCAATCTATTTCATTACTGCAGATAATAGTAGTCTAAGAACTATAAATAGAAAACAGAAGGGGCTAACTCTTGGGTGTAAAACTGATTGTTGTGAAATCCCGCTAGTCCCAAAGGATGTGCTGCCATATATATCTAGACCTTATACATGTAGGATACCATGTCACTTGTTCAAGATTCTAGATTTTTCATGGTGCTCAGTGACATAAAATATCTAGTATTCTCAGATATTCTATGTAGTGTGAAAGTTCTGTAATTTGTGGATCTTAGTTCCTGAGGGGAGATACATCTACTGTTTGGGTAACTGAGTACAAGTTGGATTTTGTCTGGTTTGGTGATGATAGAGTTCAGAAAGCTACATATGGCTACATCTCACCACTAAACAGACTTATTGAGCTTCTGCATGTCTCTTTTCAATTTCACATTCAAGCCTCCTTAGCAATTTTCAGATTCCTTAGATAGCTTCTATCATCCCTCTATTTTAGGAGTGTGCAACAAAAACATTTCTTTTAAATTGACATATAAAACTTCTCCCTTGACTCTCACAGATTCTTCCCTGTAGCCAGGATTCTCAAGCAAAGATTGTAGCAAATGTTCCTTTTGAAATGGTTTTCCTGTTGGAAAATTCATGCAGCTGTAAATTTGCAGACATCCCTAGACACATCCCTAAATAGGACTGTGTAGCTTTTGATCTTGGGGGCTTGATATCTGCACAATTTTGACCAGGTTGCAACAGCAGCAAATATTTATTACATCCTTTTAGAATTATCGAGGGAATTTCTACAAGGTTATTAACCACAATGACAACAACTGGTATCTGATATCTACTAAGTGCTTATCATATGCCAGACAATGAGTTAAGCATGTCACATGCTTCCATAATTCAATTCATACTGCAACCTTTGAGGGAATATTAGAGAATTTTAGAGAAAAAAGTAACTTTCTAAACTCACGCAGCTAGTAATGGTGGAGCTGGGGTTTGAATTCAGGCAATCTGATTTCACATCTCTCATTGCTTCTTGCTATACACTATGATTCTCTCCTGTGAAGGATTCGATTCCATTTATACTTAAAAATCAATTCAGATTCAGATTTCACTTCATCAATAACCCTCTCTGCACGTCTTCCAGACCCAAAACTCTGCTACATGGCCCTCATTTTTGCTCCCACAGCATATTTGCATACCTCATTTGCCACACTTTTTATAGTATTTAAATAATCTGTTTACACCTAAGTGTCTCCCTCTAGATTTAAGTTCCTTTAAGGCAGTGTCTTTCAACTGGGTGTGATTTTGTCTTCCAGAGGTCATTTGCAATGTTCGGAGACATTTGGTTGTTGCAGCTAGTGGGGTGTGGGGAGAAACATGCTACTGGAATCTAGTGGGTAGAAAGCTGTAATGCTGCTAAACATCCTACAATGCACAGGACAGCTCCCTCAAGAAAGAAATATGCCGTCCAAAAGGCCAATAGTGGAGGTTGAGGAACCCTTCCTTAACTCTAGACCAACTATATATTATTTGTCTTTGTATTCAGCACCCAGTACAATATCTGGTGCATAGTAAGTTCTCAATAGATGTTTGCTGAACATTGTAGTTTAGAAAATTAGGCTCCATTTTCTATTCATTTGAAAAGGCTTTCCCTAAACCCCCCAAGTTGGCCCCTCCATCCTCTGAGCTACCCTTAATTTGTCACCTAGCAGACTGAAGAAATCTCTCTCATTTACATGTTGGTTCGACGGTGACCTTATGTCAGTCTTAAGTATCTTTGCATCTCAGTCTCTTCCTATAAAAAGTTTTTACAGATACTTAAAAAGGCTACATAAAGCAATATCATTATTTGGTGACTTGTTCTGACTGGCATCTTCCTCCTGGGAATGCACAGCTACCTTTGATCCCCAACCCTACAAAAGACCTACTGTAAGACCCTCTGGGTGGGATGAAGCCTGGCCCTGGTGTACATTAATGCTTTTCTATTTTGTAAGCCTGAATTTCCATTGTATATTAGCTATAACATCTGGCCCTGCTTAAGTTTCTCTCAAACTTACATTGTTCTCCATGGAGGTTGTGATTTTATTTTTATCTGTCCCTCACAGATCTGAGAAAGCATGTCATCAAACCTGGTGTCAGGATACTCTGCAGTAGGAACTTTATTGCTTTTCTTGCAGAGGTATAATATAAATAAGCATTCCCCTGAGAACTTGCTACAAAAAAAAAAAACAACAAAAAAAAAAGTTGTGATTTTTCTCATTAAAATCAGGTGAAATAGGACCAGGGCCCATAATTGGTAGTTCTTGTTCATTGAAGTGTAAGAAAATGAAAGTCTGTCACAAAAAGGCATTGAAAAGTGTCTGTTAAGTTTGATTGGATTATTATCAATCTACTCAGTCCCTTTACATTACTAGTGTTTATATTTTAGGGCAACCTAATATTCTAATATTGTAGAAAATGGTAATCCTCATGTCCCCACAACATATATTTTTGATGAATTATGATCTGTAACACTTTCCTTGGCTTAATATCTCAGGCTTTCTCAGATTTCTTTTTTCAGGGAATCTGAAATCATTTTGGAGATATTGGAGTATGTCAAGGCAGCCAGAAATTGAGGGGAAAGAAGGCAGAGAGAAGAGAAGTTTATTGGATTGAGTCTGACATCCTGTATGCCAGTTCTCCTCTTTGAGGCATTGGACAAATATTTAGGCCTCTGGAGTAAGAGTCTAAGAGGCTGGTCAGTAAAACAAGCAGAAATTAGCACATTAATAGAGCTTTCAGCAGTCTCAAGAAACGGGTAGTAGAACTTTGGGTTCAGTCCTGACAAGGCAGCAAGGACTTAAGGGGCCAAGAAACTAGAGAGAAGAGGTGCTCAAAGAGATGAGCCCAACATACTGCCCTCTCCCCTCAAGATACTTACCAAACCTTAAGCTGCACAAGGAGAGGGGCTAAAAAGCTAAGTAGAAAGTCATTGAAAGGCAAAGCAAACTTTCAATAGGATGTGCCAAGGCAGAAGGGCCAGCAAACATCACAGGCTTTAGTTGGGGACCCCTGGAGAGCTATATTCCAGAAGCCTATGCAAACCAGAGGTAGATGGAGCCTTACAAAGGTGAAAAACAATCTCAAAACACCTGTTCCCTTATTGAATTGGGGTGACTTGCTTCTATCTAGCTGCCTTCCAGAGGACAATTTGATGCTATTTGGAAGAAAATAATATCATGCAATACCACTACAATTTTTCATATCCAAAATCTGACAACCAATAAAAAACTAGACAAATACAGAGGATGAAGAACAGAAAAAAAAAAAAAAGGTGCTAGACAGGGGTCTACAGGTGTTTCAAATTTTGGAGTCATCAAAAAGAGAACTTAAAATAACTGATTAATATGCTCAAATGAATGTCAAGGAATGGAAGGTGGCATTTTGCCAAAGAACAGTTGGTAATAATTAAAAAAAAAAATAGTAAGAGAGCAAATATAAACCCAAATGTATTAGTAAGTACATGAAATGTAAACAGACTAAATAATTCACTTAAAAGAGAAAAATTGACATACTAGATTACAAAAACAATACCCAACTCCATACTGCCACACAGACATCACTCTAATGAACATAGATGTAAAAATCCTGGACAAAATATTAGCAATTCTAGTCCAGATTATACAAAAAGAATAATATATCACAAGCAAGTTGAATTTATTTTAAGAATGCAAGTTTGGTTTATCATTGAAAATAAATTTAATTCCCCACAGTAAGAGTAAAAAAATTACATGATTATCTCAGAAGATGCTGCAAAAGCATTTGACAAAATTTGGAATGCATGCAAAATTTTTCAAAAAGTTTGTTAATTCTCTAAATTAATCTTATCTGAGTATGTGCTTCTAAACAAACTTACAGCAAACATCATGCTCCACATTGAAATACTAAAAGTTATGAACACTTTTATTCCACATTGCTCCAGAGAGTCTAGTATGTTTAATAAGACAAGTAAAAAGGAATAAGAATTGGAAAGGGAGAAATAAAATTATATTCACAGACAACATAACCATATGTGTAGAAAACCCAAAATATTTCATAGACACACTATTAAAATAATAAATGAATTTAGAAAGGTCAATATACAAAAATGAATTTAAATATATATACTAGCAACAAACTATTAGAAAATAAAAAATTTTAAAACAATACATTTTACAATAAAAATTTAAAAGCCTTCAAATCATAGGTAAAAATCTAATAAAATATTTGAAAGATGTCTCTACAGAAAACCAAAAAAAAAATACTGAGATCTAAGGAAAGACCTAAAGAAGTGGAGAAATATACCATCTTCATGGAGTGGAAGACAATATTGTAAATATGTCGTTTCTTATCAAATTGTTTTATAGACTCAATGCAATCCTAATCAAAATCCCTTTAGGACATGTGTGTATGTGTAGTTGATGATATTTAAATGAAAATGCAAAAGGGCATTTTTGAGAAGAACAAAGTTGGAGGATGTACACTTGCAAATGGTATGCTATTGGCAAAAAGGTAGATAAATAAACCAATGAAACAGAATAGAGAATCTAGAAACAAGTGAAAACATGTATGGTCACCTTGCTTAGGACAAGGTAACTACAAGGTAGTGTGGAAAGGATAATTTTTAAAAAACGGTGCTTGGGGATGGATGTGGCTCAAACCGTTGGGCGTCCGTCTCCCATATGGAGGTACCTGGGTTTGATCCCTGGGACCTCCTGGTTATAAAACAAAAACAAAAACAAACAAAAAAAAAAAACGGTGCTGGATCTATGTCATAGCTACATGGTGGGGTGGGGGGGCAGGTAATGAATCTTTATCTCTGTTACATTGAAAAACTTGGCTGATCTTTGTCCTTAGTTCCTGGGGAAGCAACCTCTGACTCCCGGTAATTTCCTGTTATAGGAGTGTCTTTTTTCTTCATGGTAGACCCAGGACCATACCTGATAGTTCACATGCTAATAGATGATAGGGAGGGTCCAAACACACCTGCAGTCTTAGGGTGCGTGTGGCTCCACCAGAAAGACCAAAAACTATGTGATTAAAAGATTGGAGCTTGGAGTCACATCGTATCAGCCCTCTGGGAGGGGAAGGGGGCTGCAGATTGAGTTCAACCATGTAGGTGTTGATTGCATTAATCGTGCTTACGTAATGAGACCCCCAAATAAATTCAGGACACTTGAAGCTCAAGTGAGCATCCATGATTGAGAGAACACATTGCTGCTGTGCCAGAAGAGTTTCACATTGAAACTTCACCTACAGAGGACTGGGAATCTTGCATCTGAAACACACCCCCTCCCGATCTTGCCTATCTGTCTCTTCTTTTGGCTTCTTATTTGTATCCTTTTACTATAATAAAACTGTATTTGTAAGCATTATGCTTTCAGTGAGTTCTGTAAATTGTTTTAGCAAATTATCGAACATAAGGGGGAATGGGGACCACCAAATTTGTAGCCAATTGGTGAGAAGTGCAGATTGCCTGGGCCCCAACTGGTACCTGAAAGGCAATCTTGTAAAGGATTGTCCTTAACCTGTAGAATTTGGCCTAACTGTAGGTAGAGTCAAAATTGAATTGACTGGATGATTCGGTTGTCTTTGCATTTGCTGATAGAGGTTTTTGATAACCTACATAACCTCTACATCATACCATCAAACAAATCACCTCTAGAGGTATTTTAATTTTAAATGTGAAATGCAAAACTAAAAGCTTTTAAATATAACACAGGAGACTGTGGTAAAGTATGCAAAAATTTCTTAAACAGCACTTCAAAAACAATAACCATAAAAGAAGAAAAGAGTGATCAATTGGGTTCCATTAAATTTAAGAACTTCTATTTTTTTTTTCAACAAACACCTTTAAAATGGCAAAAATGTAGGCCACAGAGAAAGACATTTTTCAATTCACATATCTGACAAAGAACTTGTACCCAGGACATATAGACCTCCAGTGGTCATGAGAATGTGGAGGAACTCAAACTCTCATGTACTGCTTCTGGCATTATAAGTTGGTACAATTGTTTGGCAATGTGATGGTTAAGTTCATGTATCAACTTGGTTAGATTATGGTGTTCAGTTGTTTGGTCAAGCAAATACTGGCTTGATTGTTACTGTGAATATATTGCATGGATTTAAATCAGCAGTAAGTTGGTTGCATCCATAGCAGATTACATCTACAACTGACTAAGGAGATTGCTTTCAACAAAGAGAGAAGTTTCATTCAATCATTCGAAGGCCTTAAAAGGAAAACTGATGATTTCAGTAGTCAGGAGGAAGAATTTCCAACTCTCCTTCAGCCAACCAGTTTCTCCTGGGGAATCCATCAAAAACCTTCATCAGAATTTTCAGCTTGAAGCCTGTCCTCCAGAATTCAGATTTGCCCATCCTCACAGTTGCATGATGCAATTCCTATAATAAATCTCATAATACTTGCATTATATATATATATAATATTTGCATATATATATATATATATATATATCCTGTTGGTTCTGTTTCCCTGGAGAACACTGACTAACACAGGCAATATCTACTAAAGTTAAATATGTGACTAACTTATGACTGAGCATTTCTACAACTCTCTATATATAATACAGAAATACAAACATATGTTCATCAGAATACATTTATAAGAATTCATCATAGTACTATTCATGATAGCCCAAAATTGGAAACACAAGTGTCCATCAACATTAGAATGGATCAATAAATTATAGTATATTCTTACAAGGGAATATCAAACAGTAATAATCAAATATTGTTAACACAACAACGTCAATAAACTCAGTAAAGCAAAAAAAGGCAGGCACAAGGGAGTATAAAGTATACAATTTCATTTATTTAAAGTTCAGAAAAAGACTAAATTAATTGATGGTAACGAAATCAGAACAATAATTGCCTTTGGGGAAGGGCTGTTAGTGCTGGGAAGGGCATGCAGTAGGGATTCTAGGATATTAATAATATTCTGTTTCTTGATCTAAGAAGGGATTACACTAGGGTGTTCTTTAGTGAAAACAATTCACTGAGCTATACATGATTTGTACACTCTTCCTATATTTATGTATTTCAGTATAAAATTTATTTTCTAAAGATTCCATTCAAATCATATGACAAAACAATGTTAATGTCTTAGGAATAGCCCATAGAAGTTGTATTTGGTGGCCGGGTTACAAAAAGAAATTCCAATCATAATTTATTATGTGCTTTGATTAAGATATCCTTTTCTTCTTATTATCACATATTTTGACCACTTGATCTGCCATTATATGACTTGTTTATTGCCTGTCTCCCCAACTTGCATGTAAACTACATGAAGGCAAAAAAAAATTGTCTGCTTTATTCACTATGATATATACTCAGTACCTAAAACAGTGCATAGGAAGTAATGAATAAATATTTACTGAATAAATCAATCAAACATGCAAGCAATCTAATTATGGGCATTAGTGGCCATTGACACTTTCTTTTAAATACTGTTTGAATTCTACACAATACACCTTGAACCTCACAGTAAGCCCTCAATAATTCCAGATCCTAAGCAACTTGGATGAGGTGGGCAATGAGTAATTAAAAATTTAAAAATTCTTTTGGAAGAAATCCCCTTAATCCTACTTCATAGCTACAATGAGGACACTATAGGGAGAAAACCAGAAAGCATTGTAAAATAATCTTTTGTGGTGTTGTTCTAGGGAGTTGCTTACCTGCCAGATTCTTCTCCACAAAACTTTGAATTTCTTCAGGGGAGGAAATAGTTCTTCTTGTCATTCAGGGAAGAAGAATAGGAAGATATGGCTTAAAGACCACAAGATAACATCAGTGACCAGACTAGTTTCCAGACTGACATGACTGTCTGCTGTCTTGTATGCATTATTACCTAAACCACAGAGAGGAGATGGATTGTTACATGGGAGATAATCTAAATAATATTTTATAAAACAGGTGAAACAAGCCCTATCATCACGGGGCAGGTGGCCCCAGAGCATGTGACCTTTGGGCTGAGATGAGCAGCACAGAGTAGAAGCCCAGAGGGCTCAGGGAAGGTCTGTACAACCTGTTAAGGCATGGAGGTGAGCCCGTAAAAGTGTCCCTGAAAGGATGAGAGTGGAGAGAAGGAGCAGCAGCTCCTTCTGTTAGAAGGGAACAGTGAGTCATTCAATACAGAAGAGGAGGAGGAGGAAGGGAAAGTAGAAGAAAGAAGCAGCAGCAGCAAAAGGAGAAGAAAAAGTGAGAAAAATTGGAGCAGAAGAGAGAAGACTAACAATTAGAGTGACTGCAGGGAAAGGGGAAATGAACACATGCCCAGCTATATCCAGGGAAGCAAAGCCCTGTTACAAAACTGAGCATTGAATAAACACAGAGAGCCAATTCACATTTTTAAAAATGCAGAAAGAGAAAAGAAGAAAATCAGTGATGAAGGCAGTGGAACAAATGCTGAGGCAGTCGTTCTCAGCTAGGGGACAAGCAGTTGTTGGATGAAGCTCCCTTCCAATAGCGATCAAATCTAAATGCAGGAAATGGATGTTACTTAAGCGATTGGGCTCCCATCTACCATATAGAAGGTCCAGGGTTCGATTCCCGGGGCCTCCTGGAGAAAGGCAAGCTGGCTTGCGCAGCGAGCTGGCCCGTGCAGAGTGCTGGATTGCACAAAGTGCTGACCTGTGTAGAAAGCTGGCACAGCAAGATGACACAACAAAAAGAGACATCGAGGAAAGACAATAAGAGATGCAGCAGACCAGGGAGCTGAGGTGGTGCAAGAGATTGAGTGCCTCTCTCCCACTCTGGAAGGTCCCAGGATCAGTTCCCACTGCTGCATAAAGAGAAGACAAGCAGACACAGAAGAACACAGAGAGCAGACAGCGGGTGCAAAAATAACGGGGGAAGGAGGGATAAATAAATAAATTAATCTTTTTTAAAAAAACTAAATGCATGCTTTTTGTACATTGTATTGTTATTAAAGTTTAATTAAACTACTTAATAAATTCAGTTACTATTTCATTTTTAAAGCTAATTTTAAAGAAAATTAGCACATCTCAAAAAAAATTCTAAAAGAATTTACCCAGTAAACCTATGCATGACAGAGACAATCTGTATCCAGCAGAGAGAAACTGGGAGTGTTACATGGAGAATACTCTAACTAAAGATGATTATTGGGATGTCCAAGATCAAGACATTATTTGAATGATATTCTTTCCCAATATGAATGGAGTAAAACCTGTTATATAAATCTGCTTCTTTGTACCCTGTGTCCAGGTAATTCGGGTTTGGTTTTTCTTCATAATGTAAATATGGCTCAAACTAGATGCTGAAAATCTCAGTAGGTCAATAAACACTGTTAAGAATTCAAAAAATAAATAAATAAATAAATTTTTTAAAGGGGGGCGGGCGGCGGATGTGGGTCAAACAGTTGGGCGTCTGTCTCCCATATGGAGGGGCCTGGGTTGGATCCCTGGGACCTCCCAGTTAAAAAAAAAAAAAAAAAAAAGAATTCTAAATAAAAATTAATATTAGAACCTGTTAGAAGCTGTTTTGTAAGGGAAAAAAAAGGCTTATGGAAAACACCCTAGCTACATTATTAAAGTTCTAAACTGAACATTTTTTTTCCATAGAAGTTAAAAAGTTAATGAGATGTCATTACTAGGGACAAGGGAAAGGAAGGGATTAAACAAACTACTGTTGTGTAACTCCGACTTATAGGACGATATCCATAGTGTACCTATTATCTCTTTTTCCAGGCAAGATATTTACTGAATCCACTCTTTAAACCAGCCAAAATTGCACACTGCAACTCATTCTTTAAATAATTGGAAACTAGTATTGTGAATGGATTTTGATTGCTTGAAAAATGTTAGTTTTTTCTTATTAGGTAAATGCAGCCAAAAAATGAAGAAGGAAGACAAATAAAATATGGACTTGTTAATGGACCTTAGGAAAAATAAATGAGGTTTTCTTAATTTCTCAGTGATTGTGGAATGAGTGTTTATGTCACAATGAAAGAGACAGCTCTCTCACAGCTCTGAAAAGTAAGTAGGAAGCATATTAAATGGGTATTGAATTAGGTCAGATTTTATTTGTCCCCAGCAACTTTTAAAAAAGACTTTTAAAAATAATAAAATTTAAATATTAAATCACTTTTTCAGATTTACTATTTCTTATATATGTTAAAGTCTTAAATACCCAGGATATATATAGGATTATTGATTCCAGAGGCAAATGGATTTTCAAGGTTATATTAGTCAGCCAAAGGGGTGCTAATGCAAAATACCAGAGATTGGTTGGTCTTTATAAGGGGTATTTATTTGGGGTAGAAGTCCACAGTTACTAGGCCATAAAGCATAAGTTTCTTCCTCACCAAAGTCTGTTGCCACGTGGTGGAGCAAGACAGCTGCTGATGTTTGCCACAGTTCAGGCTTCTTGGGTTCCTCTCTTCCTGGGGCCGTGTTTCTTTCCAGGCTAAGCTCCTCTGTTTTCTCCACAAGGTCAGCTGTAGACTATGAGGCTGTCTAGGTTTGCTTCTCTCCACAAGGCCAGCTGTGAGCTCTCAGGCGAATGGCTCATCTCTATGCCAGGGCTTTCTCTCCAACATCAAAACTCCAACATTAAAAAGTGCTCCCTCTGTCCTTTTGCCTTGCCTTTTATATTTGATTCTCCCACCCACCAAGGGGTGGGGCTCAACACCCTACTGATGTGGCCCAATCAAAGCCCCAATTATAACTTAATCATGCCCAGATGAACAGATCAGTTTACAAGCATAATCTAATATAGATCTTTGGAATTCATAATTACATCAAACTGCCAAACGGCTACAAAGGTACATAATTTGGTAGAAGGAGTTGAGACTTAGATCTGGAGATAGATTAACATGTCTCTGTTCCAAAATGAGCCTTTAACTATACATATACATTGGAGCCAGTATCTAATTTTTCTGAGAAGAAAATAACACCCATCCAACAGATCATTGTGAAAATCAAATTAGATAACAGATGGGATGGATTGTTGAAAGTAACTTTTCCTGTTTCTCAGAATTTCAGCTAAAGCTCCCAAACCAAGTATATATAAAACAGACACCAAGGATTCCAAACATCCCTTCTGGATAACAAAACTGTCTCAAGACCCTCTCACCACCCAAATCAACTTCTATTAATAGAATTCTAGAAATTCTAAGACATTCTGTTCCCTGTGGGGAAGTTAATGAGGGTGCTTCCACCACTCAGGCCAGTTTGGGAGAGCATCAAAAGAACCACTTAAGGAGATGAGGAGATCTGAAAAAAGGGGATACAGACGCTCATAGGTTCACTACTGGGCTGTCACCGGAGTGGAGAATGATGAGGCTGCTATTAGAAGAACTTAGGAAGTAGTCCCTGGGGAGACTGGAGGCATACCTGAAAAAGACTGATGTTTGCTTTCTGCCTGGAGAACAATGAATGCAAAACACTGGTTAGAGTACTCCTGATTTCAAGATGATGACGGAAGCTGCAATGGGCAACTTCCCACAAACCGAGTGGACACCGCAAAGATAACCAGACTTAAACTGTCTTTAAGTTACATTCCCAAGAGGGTGGCCAGCAGTGAGCTGCTGTGGAATAGTGACAAGGTAGTGGCTTGGGGGTGAAGGAAGGTGAGCAAGGAAATTCATTATGAGCATCAGGGAATGATGAAATGAAAAGGTACCTTCAGGGTTATATGAAATGCCCAAGTGTGAAGGCTTGCCACACAGAGGACATCAACAACCTAATTTCAAAAGTTCCAAGGATGTAATAATTTGGATTGTTTTCCACTAACCTGCTCTCTTCTGCATCCAACCTTCAAGGAAGAAGGTAGGAGAGGGGAAGAAAGAGGAAAGGGAAAGGACAGATCACTGCTTATCTGCCCACCATCATGCAGATCTCTTACCTAAGGATTAGGCCTACGCTGAGAAAAAGGAGGAAAGTTTTGAATAGGATGTAAGATTAAAGCTTTTATTTTGATCAGAAAGTTTAGGAAATGCCAATCAAAAGTCAGGGAAGGGAAATCTAGTAGTGAATACTTAAAGGTAGTGAATGGGGAAAAAAAAATAAAACCTTTTCCAATTTATACCCCTACTGTGGTAGACAGTTCAATAAACTGGTTATATAAATTATAAACACACTTTTTAAAAAAAGATTTATTTATTTACTTTATCCATTTTAACCCCCCTCCCCTTTCTCCCCTCCCTGTTTTGCTGTTTTGTGTCCATTCACTGGACAATTCTCTGTGTCTGTTTCCTGCCCTCTTTTCTCATTCTTCTCCCATCTTCACCAGGATTTGGTCCTTGGGCCCTCCTATGTGGAAAAGAGGCATTCTGCCACCTGTGCCACCTCAGTTCCTGGTTTATCGGCGCGTCTTGTCTTGGCACTCCCCTGTGTCTCTCTCCTGTTACGTCCTCATCTTGCTGCATGGCTCGGCGGGGCCTGGCACGTCCGTGCCCGGAGCCTGGCAGCATGCCCCCTCACAGGTCCTAGGGGCTCGCCCGTGCACAGCAACTGGTGGCCCACGTGCCCTCTCTCTCTCTCTCTATATATATATATATATATATTTTTTTTTTTTTTTTTTTTTTTTCTCTTTTACCGGGAGGTCCACGGGGATCGATCCCAGGTCCCTCCATATGGCAGATGGAAGCCCAACCATTTGAGCCACATCCACCCCTTATAAACACACTTTAAAATGTTTAAAGCATGGTAGAAATAATATGGTTTATGTTTATGTAATGGTTGTTATTACCAATAATAACATAAGTATAATGTCTTTATTTTTTCCTTTCTTTTTTAATTTTAAAAAGTTAATTACTATCAGTGAAAATTTTTTCTCATTTCAATCATATCACGTATCATTCATCCTCAAAATTCTTGAGTGGATTTTTATCCAGATCAAATTTGAATGTCCCATGTTATTTAAAGATCAAACATGTGCCTACATCTTACATTTTCTTTCTTCTTAATTTCTTTCTTAAATATTGATATCAATAAGTATAATTGTTGCATTTCATGTGCCTCTGACTTTTTAAAGAAGTAACTCGGTGAATATTTTTCTGTAATTTCTATTTATTAAATGAAAAGGTAAAACCTCCTTTGTTTAAAAATCAATCTTCTGCCCCTTTTATTTGAACCTATAATTAGCACTATACTCATTAAATATATGTTCCAGAGACTTAAATCTTCTGTCTGTTCAAATGCCAGTTGAGCTCTGAATCTCAGCAGAGTTGCAGCCAACACCTACTCTTCAGTTCTTTGGACTCTCCCAGGACAACTAACAAAAGGATGATGACGGACAGTGCCCATCCCAAAAAACAGAGAGTATCTACAACTGCAAGCAAGACAATTCTATCCATCTGCCCCATGGGATCTAAGCCTCCCTCAGTCAGAAGCAGAAATCCTCAAGAATGAGGAATGAATACACATAATGGGGGAATGCAACTATGGACAAAAGTTGACTTATTATTATTCTAGCAATGGAAGAACTTGCATCATTGATATAAGGGCAGTGGCCACCAGAGATTCTGAAGGGAGGGAAAGGGAAAAATGGGTGTAACATAGGGCACTTGGGGGACATTAGAATTGTCCTGCATGACATTGTAATGATGACTATAGGCCATTATACATTTTGTCAAAGCCTATAAAATTGTTCAGTGCAAAGTGTAAACTATAATGTAAACTATAGACCATGGCTAGTAGCAACGTTTCAATGTTCATCAACTGTAATAAATATACCACGCTAATGTAAATGTTATTAATGGGGGAAAGCGGGGGAGGGGAAGGTGGTGGGGTATATGGGAATCCCCTATATTTTTGATGTAACATTTATGTAATCTGAAACTTATTTTAAAAATAAAAAAATTTTAAAAATCAATCTTCTCTGACCTTTCTTGTTTAGTGAAATAAACCTCTTACTTCATATTAATTAAATATCCTCCTCATCTTCATTGAATCATTAAATCTCATTGATACGTGTAATCATAAACTACAGATATACCCCTTCCTTTCCCTACCCAGTACTGTCTTTAAGTTCAGGCAAGAGGGGACCCTGACCTAGGACCCATACTTTTGAGGATCCCACTCAGTTCCCCTCTGGCAGTGACCATCCTTTTGGGAGCAAGAGAACATATCAATCCAAAGCCCATGGCTCCCTTCTAACCAATGCTTCTCAAACTATTGGGAAGAACAGAGGTTTTGTTTTGTTTTTAATTTTTTTCCTGACCATTACAAACCAACACTTTTGTAAAAGACAATACAGAAAATAGAATATTGGAATTTCTAAAATGACTTATACAATATAAGTATTGGGTTGAACTGACAAATTTCCTTTGTCAAATTGCTATAAAAGTTTCCGGACTCTTACTCTCAAATTCTGTACTCATGTCATCATCAGACCAGTAAAAAACAGTCATGAACCAGACCCCATGGATGAGAATTTAAGTAGCACACACTAGACCATAATCAGGTACCCAATAATCCTTGAATTCACTGTCTAACCAGTCACAAGCCAGCTTCCAGGGCTGCATCAGTCTCCACCCTAGTTCCATACACTCAAGAATGGATAGTGCTTCAGGTGTACACACTGTAACACCTGATTGTAGGAAGTGAATAAGGAGCTCAAACAGGCAGGCCAGGGTGACCACATGTGTGGGTATCAAAGTCTCATGGAGCCAGAGGTGGGATGGGAAACAGGGGTGGGCACCTCGTTTGAGCACAGTAATGTCATAGAATCTGAGCTTTCTAATTTCAAATCTGGCCTTCCAGGTCATTTTGAAGGTCCATGTGTCAATAGCAGAGGCTAGAACATATTTTATTTAACAGTTTATTAGCTTGACTAAATATTTAGACATTTGGTCTATTGGCCTCCATTTTCACTCTTGCCCTGGCCCTGCAAATGTTAGGTGCAGGTAGGACTGCACCATACTTCAAGTCTTGTGCCAGAAGTAGGACTAAGGGGACCTGGTAAAAGCTGGACTGAAAAGCAACACTAAAAAGTTCCATTGACTGAGAAGTGAGAGTGAACAAAGGCATATTCTCATGGTCTTATTCATATTTCCTTTTCAGAGTGTTGGCTAAATACCCACTTAGGTAATTATATTGTATCTAATCAAACTACCTATGTGGCTGTAATTTATGATGGCATTTTTAGTGTTCCTACTCAACCAGAGTTGGATGAAATATTTTCCAAGTATATAAATTTGTAAAGCTCTCCACAGTGAAACACAAGATTAGTATAAGGCCATAGTACTAATGATAAAAGCATAGTCTTGAATTTATATTCAAAGTTTCTATAACTGTTTGAGATGAAACTTGTGTCAATGCAAAATGTGATCAGTGAAAATGTTATTCTAACTTTAAAAATATATTGATTTTGAGGTTGCTTATCTGATATTCTATGCTTTGTTTTTAAATGGCTTCTGTTAAATTTTGAAGCCCATCTTCAAAATAGATCTAATGGATACTCGCTAGTCAATTTTCCTATTAGTCCAAGCTTGTTCTAAGAAATGTGGGCCCCACAACCCTCACTGAATGGGAAGAGGGCCATCAGACTTCACCCCACCTTTGGCCTAGCTGACTAGATTAGGGTAGATACCCGACCTGAGGTGAACTAATTACATTTTGTCTCAAAAATAGGTTACAAGGGTGACTTCAAGGAAAGATAGCATCCAAGTAGACAGGCAAGGCTCAAAACTCTCAAACACACACACACACAACAGAGAAAGGGCAAAAAGCTGTCCAAAGGACCTGCATTGTGAGTCAGCAGACCAGGACAGTGCTGCGCAACTCCCTGGAGGAAGAGGGACAGAGACACGAAGAACTCAAAATGACAACTGTGAATTACTAAACCCCCATGGCAGCTGGGGTACTGATCCCCAACAATCAAGGCACACAGCCCAAATAAAATCCCTGGCTTACTGCAACCTACTGAGAGGGGAGAAGGCTTCCTCCTCCCCGGGAAGATGAGGGTGAGGTAGAGGGCAGAGAGTGGTTTCTTCAGTGAATTTGGCCAGCAGAACCCAATTTGAATCTCAGCTCAGGCAAGACCAGAATCACTTGCCAGAGGAGGTTGAAAGAGACACTTCCATGGGAGGATTTACCAATGAGTACCATCTTCTCGTCAGCTGGGAAATTGCAGAGAAAAACCACTATTAGGTCTCTCTTTTTCTGAAACCTTGGGAGAACATCTATACCTCATTAGTTAGTCCCTGGCCTGATTTTGATCATTTAAGCTAGGAATTTTTAAAGACTCAGAATAAATTGAACCAAAAATCAAAGAAGAGGCATGAAACAAAAGCACTAAGCAAGAGAGAGAAATTGACCATCAGAGTAAATAACAAATATTCAGATGCCTAGGAGGAGGGGCAAGATGGAGGCAGAGTAAGAGCTAAGAGTCAGCTCATCCTACAGGGCAGTTAATAAAATCCCAGAGTTGTCTAAAGCACTTGTTTGGGGGCCCCAGGAGACCAGAAGAGCATCCTGCAACATACTTGAAAGTATGGAAGAAGGAAACTGCCCATCTGCAGGTGCCCATCCTCCACTGGCAGCACAAGCAACCCTGGGAGCTATTCTGTGGCTGGAGTTGGGCTACATTTCCCAAAAACAGGGAAGGAAGAGATGGTTGGCCACCATCTTCAGCTACTGATTCGTGAATTCAGCTGGCTAAAGGCTATCCTAGGAACAGCTAAAGTTTGGACCTGTACAAGTAGAAAAGATGCTGGTGGCCACCATTTTGGCTCTGCCCCTGGCTTAGGGGGAAGTGGGACTGATTGAAAATCACAGTGCTGGTGGGGGCCAGCTTTTTTTCATCCAGATCAAATTACAGCTCTAGCCTGGACCCTGGCCCCACCTCCAGCAGGGAGGAAACAGGGGGGGGACCTGCATCAGCCTCTCTGAGAAACTGCAGGACACACCACGGAGGCCAGTGCCCATCCTACTCTGGCGATGCAAGCTGCCTCAGTAGCTATTCCATGGGTGAAGTTGGAAGCTCCATTTATGGGGGAGGAAGAGACATTTGGCCACCAACTTCAGCTACTGATTAGTAAACTCAGCTGGCTAAAGTATAATCCTAAAAACAGTTAAAGTTTGAACCTGTCCAGTTGGAAAGAAGCCAGTAACTGCCATTTTAACTCCATCCCCTGCATGAAAAGAAACGGAGCTAACAGAAAGTCACAGTGAAGGTAGAGACTGGCTTCTTTCCACAAAGATTGGATTGCAACCCTAGCCTAAGTCCCAGCCCCACCTACACCAGGATGGAAGCCGGGGGGCCCTGCACCAGCCTCTCTGGATAACTGCAGGTGCTTTTAGCCAG
This sequence comes from Tolypeutes matacus, assembly GCA_026826555.1. Taxonomy (NCBI): domain Eukaryota; kingdom Metazoa; phylum Chordata; class Mammalia; order Cingulata; family Chlamyphoridae; genus Tolypeutes; species Tolypeutes matacus. The sequence goes on from JAKSZT010053791.1 coordinate 7,168,637, forward strand.
CACAGACTGAATAATCAGACACCTGGGGCTCCATCCCCGCACCCCAGTAGGACAAAAGAAGAGCTGAGATTTCTCAGCCTTTCTGGGCAATTGCAGGTGCTTTCAGCCCACAGGGACTGGTTTGTTAAGCACATTCAATTCCATCTCCACCCCTCCACTCCCATAGGATAGGAGGGGTCTGGTGTTTCTTCAGTGTCTCTGGGAAACTGCAGGTGTTTTCAGCCCACACAGACTGGTTAATTGGGCACCTGTCACTCCATCCCTGCCTCTCCAATAGGATAAGAGGGGAGCTGGGTTTGCTCAGCCTTTCTGGGCAAGGGCAGGTACTTTTGGGCTACATGGCCTGGACTGAGGAGTACCAGTGGATCCACCCTACTACCTAATGAGATAGGAAGGGGCTGATGTTTCCTCAGCCTCCCTGGGCAATAGCAGGCATTTTTGGCCTGCACAGACTGGACTGATGGGTACCTGTGGATCCACAGGTATCTGAAGATACCTGAAGAGAGGTGTCTCTTCAGCCTCTCCAGGCAACAGTGGGTACTTTTGGCCTACATGGACTGAACTGTTGGGCATCGGTGGTTCTGTTCCCACCCCCTAAAGGGCAGAAGGGACAGTACTCCCTCAGTCTCTCGGGGCAACAGCAGGAATAGTTGGCCCACACAGATTAAATTGTTGGGCACTCGAGAGGGATGGAGGGTAGTTCTATGTCAGTCTACCTGGGCAACTACAGTAATTTTGGACTTGCTGATATAGCAGTTTGGTATTATTTATGAATTCCAAAAATAGATATTGGATTATGTTTGTAAACTGGTCTGTTGGTGGTTTCACTTTTACTTGATTAAATTATGATTAGGGCTTTGATTGGGCCATGTCAGTAGGACGTTGAGTCCCCACCCCCTTAGTGGCAAGGACTTAAAGAGAAAATGAAAAGGAACAAGAGTTAGTTGACACAGCAGAGGCCTGGGGAAGAGAAATGAGCCATTCACCTGATAGTCTGTCTATAGCTGGCTTTGTAAAGAGAGAAGAGCAGCTGAGCCTGGAGAGAAATGAGTCCTGGGAAATTGACGAGAATTATCCCAGCCTACAGCTGACATAGGAAGAAGCTGGGACCATGGAGCCTTAAGAGGAAGAGGAAGCCTGAATCCTTCCAGGCATCGGCAGCCATCTTGCTCCAACAATGGCAACAGATTTTGGTGAGGGAAATAACTTAGGCTTTATGGCCTGGTAACTGTAAGCTTCTAACCCAAATAAATACCCTTTAAAAGTCAATGGATTTCTGGTATTTTGCATAAGCACCCCTTTGGCTGACTAATAAACATAGCATAGATTGCTGCCCATACCTGTAGCTCCATTCCTGCCCCAGGCAGGGGAGGAAAGGGCATGAAGCTTGATCAGTCCCTCCAGGAAACTAAAGACAGTATTGGCCTGCACAAGTTGGATTGTAACACACATATGGCTCTGTCCCTACCCTTGGCAGAGGAGAAAAGTGGGAGAACTTTCATCAGTTCCTGGGGCAATGCAGGCAGCTTCTGCCTTCACAGCTTACAGCACCAACTACATCCTCGACTTCTACTACACAACAAGCAAGGGAGAAAAGACAAGAAAAACCTAAAATAAAGAGAGATACTGCACCCAGAATAAATGCAACTAGTAAGCCAGATGCCAAGACACCAACAAAAATTTAAAATCCATACCAATAAATAGGAAGATATAGCCCAGTTAAAGGAAAACGATCAGCCTCCAGATGAAATAAAGGAGGTAAGACAATTAATCATACATATTCAAATGAATCCCCTTAATAAATTCAATGAGATGGCTAAAGAGATGAAAGATATTACAAAGACACTGGGTGAGCACAAAAAAGACTTTTGAAAGCATACGTAGAAAAATAGCAGATCTTATGGGAATGAAATGTGCAATAAGTAAAATTAAAAATACACTGGAGGCATATAACAGCAGATTTGAGGAGACAGAAGAGAAGATTGATGAGCTTGAATAATGGCCTCCAAAAGCCAAAATAAACAAAAGAATAGGTGAAGAAAAGAATGGAAAAAATTGAACAGGGTCTCAGGGAACTAAATGACAGCAAGAGATGTGCAAACATATGTGTCATGGGTGTCCCAGAAGTAGAAGGGAAGAGAAAAGAGGCAGAAGGAATATTTGAAGAAATAATGATAGAAAATATCCCAACCCTATTGAAGGACATAGATATCCATGTCCAAGAAGCACAACATACTCCCATCTGAATAATAAATCTGAATAAGCCAACTTCAAGACACATACTAATCAGAATGTCAAATGCCAAAGACAAAGAGAATCTGAAATTAGCAAGAGAAAAGCAATGCATAACATATAAGGGATACTTAATAAGATTAGTGTCAATTTCTTGTCAGAATCATGGAGGCAAGAAGGCAGTGGTATGATATATTTAAGATACTACAAGAGAAAATCTTCCAGCCAAGAAACTTATATGCAGCAAGATTGTCTTTCAAAAATGAGGACAAGTTTAGAATATTCACATATAAACAGAAACTGAGAGTTTGTAACAAAGAGACCTGCTTTGCAGGAAATACTAAAGAGTGTGCTACAGCCTGAAAAGAAAAGACAGGTGAGAGAGGTGTGGAAGAGAGTCTAGAAATGAAGATTATATCAATAGAAGTAAATAAATGTGTCAAAAAAGTGGTGAAAATGAAATGAAATATAAAGCCCAAATATTCAAGAATAAACTTAACCAACAATATAAAGTGCTTGTATTCAGAAAACTACAACTCATTGTTAAAAGAAACTTTTTAAAAAGACCTAAATAATTGGAAGAACATTCCATGCCCATAGATTGGAAGATTAAATATCATTAAGATGTCAATTTTACTCAAATTGATATACAAATTCAATACAAATCCTCCAACATTTTTTAAATAAATGGAAAACATGATTATCAAATTTGTTTGGAAGAGTAAGGAGTCCTGAATAGCCAGAAACATCTTAAAACGGAAAAGCAAAGTTGGAGAAATTTCATTTCTGGATTTTAAGTTATATTACCTAGCTACAGGGGTAAAAACAGCATGGTAATGGCATAAAGACAGACACATAGACCAATGGACCAAACTGATGGTTCAGAAACAGACCCTGACATCTATGGTCAAGTGATTTCTGACTAGCCTGTCAAACCCACCCAGCTTGGGCAGAATAGTCCATTCAACAAATAGTGCTGAGAAAACTGGATATCCACAGCAAAAGAAGGAAAGAGGACTCCTATCTTACAACTTATACAACAATTAACTCAAAATGAATCAAAAACCTAAATATAAAAGCAAGAACAATAAAGCTTCTAGAAGAAAATGTGGAAAAATATCTTCAAGACCTGGTGGTAGGTGATGGATTCTTAAAGGAGATAAAAGGAGGACTGAGATGGACTACTGATATTTAATGCATGTAGAAGGTTTGATTAGCTTTACTGTAATAGTGTGGAAATGTACAGAGTTGATGGTAACACATTATAGTGAATAATAGCTGGTTTATAAACGAGGATGTGGCTGAAAATGGTAGCCTAGGGATGTAAATGCCAATTGACAGAAAGCTAGAGAATAATCTAGGAACTGAATACCACAATAGACCCAAAAGTAGATGGAACTGTGATTGATGGTACAGATGCAAGAGTGTCCTTTGTGAGCTAGAGCAGATGTACATCACTATTGCAAGGTGGTGGGAATGTGGAGAAGCATGGGAAAAATACAACTGGAGTGACCTAGGGACTGTGGTTAATAGTAATAATGTCAGGCGGGGGCAAGATGGCGTTGGTGTAGGAGGGCGCACACTGCAAGCTCCCAGAGCAAGTCGGATTGGGGACGGGGTCCTGCCTGGGGGTCTGTGCTGTGCACGCGTGGAGTGAGAAGCTTGGGACATCTATCTGCGTGGATCAGCGGCGTGGACCGAACGGTGGAGATTCGTGAGTTTTGAGGCTGCCGGTGGAGGTTGGCACAGGCGGCTGAGCCCCGCGGTTACGGAAATAAAAAATAAAACAGCCATTTGGAGCCGCGGGCGGGGGCGAAAAAGTTTTATTTTCTGGGGAGCTGGCTGCCTGGCGCCCCTTGGACCTTGTGTGAGCAGAGCAAACAAGCTAGTCAGCACCCGGTGAACCGGAGGGGGGATTTTGGTCAGGCAAAGCAGCTGATCTCCCTAGCCACCCAGGGATAAGACCCGGGCCGCTGCGGAGCCAGGAGGAAGGGACACTTCCCAAAGAAGGGAGGGTTCGGTTGGAAGACAGGGAAGGGTATTTTATATTTTTAGACATCGATCTGGCTGCCTGCACCGCCCCATAGCTTTGGGGAGCAGATAAGCCGAACTGAAGCAGCACCAGGCTGAGAGCAGACGCGAATCTGCACTCAAACTGATTTACTGAGCAGCCCGGTGACGCTGGAGCTCGGCGCCAGAAGGGGCGGAATCCGCCGTCTTTAGCAATCTTCACTGACTAACATCAGAGTTTCAGCTAACCTGGGCAGTCCGGAAAGTGGGACGTGCTTGATTAATTTCCACGGGCCCAGCTAGGGTCCCTTCCGTAAGGGGGTAGGTCTAGAAGAGGAATTATTTTGGGTCCTGCATTTGGCTAAAAAAAA
>JAKSZT010053791.1:7190510-7381925 GCA_026826555.1 Tolypeutes matacus
TTATATTTTTAGACATCGATCTGGCTGCCTGCACTGCCCCATAGCTTTGGGGAGCAGATAAGCCGAACTGAAGCAGCACCAGGCTGAGAGCAGACGCGAATCTGCACTCAAACTGATTTACTGAGCAGCCCGGTGACGCTGGAGCTCGGCGCCAGAAGGGGCGGAATCCGCCGTCTTTAGCAATCACTGACTAACATCAGAGTTTCAGCTAACCTGGGGAGTCCGGAAAGAGGAACGTGCTTGATTAATTTCCACGGGCCCAGCTAGGGTCCCTTCCGTAAGGGGGTAGGTCTAGAAGAGGAATTATTTTGGGTCCTGCATTTGGCTAAAAAAAAAAAAAAAAAAAAAAAAAAAAAAGTGAGGTCACCTCAACAATTGAAAAATAAATTCTTTTTAATTTAGTTTAATAGCTAAAAGCTGCTTCAGGACCTGCATATAGAACCCTGTGGGGAAATTCATTGATAAACACAAGTAGGCAGGAAGGATCCACGTGGACCCTAGGGGTATCATTGACCCCCCTTGTTTCCTTCTTCTTTTTTTTTTTATTAGTATTAACTTTTTCCTTTCAGACCTTTCTCTACTATTTCTCTACCTCCTCATAATTCTAGCCTTCTAAATCACTATATATATATATTCCTCCATTTGTTTTCCCAGTCCATTATAGGAACTCCATATTTTTTCCTAGTACTCTACACTGCCTACACAAGTTAAATGTTCATCTCATTGAGTCTCATTTTGCCCCTCTTCTAACTTTTATCAACATTTCTAATATCCTTCTGCCTTTCTTACATCTTTTGATTCCTCTGGCCCTAACCTTTTGCCTTCAAGGGAACATAGAAAGAAATAAGGAAATAAAATAAGAAGAAAAACTGCCAAAGAGAAAACTTAACTCAAACGCAGAACCAACAGCTAAATAAAATTCTAGAGCATAGAGAAAAGCTAATCAACTGAACAAACCCATCAAGATAATATGATGACCAGAGGGCAACAGAAAAATACAAATGACTCTGAAAAACTGGAAAACATGGACCAGTCCAGTGCACAAAATAAAAACCAGGAAGCAATGCAGTACATCGAACAACTAATCAAAGCTATCCAAACAAATATCATGGACCAACTTAAAGAACTGAAGGAAGAGATTAAGGATATAAAGAAGACACTGGGAGAACATACTGAAAAAATAACTAACACACCTAAAAAGGTAATGGATATGATGGCGAACAAAGACACAAGTCAAGAAATGAAAAAGACGCTGGACTCACATGGCAGCAGAATTGAACAGGCAGAGGAAAGAATTAGTGATATGGAAGACAATACAGTTGAAATCAAAGAGATTGTAGAAAAGATAGACAAAAAGATAGAAAAAATCCAGTATGGTCTCAGGGAATTAACCGATAATGCAAGACGCACACACATACGCATTATGGGCATCCCAGAAGGAGAAGAGAAGGGAAAGGGAACAGAAGGAGTGTTGAAGGAAGTTATGGCTGAAAACTTCCCAACTCTATTGAGAGAGATGGATGTGCAGATCCAGGAAGCACAGCGCACCCCAAATAGTATAAATCCCAACAGGCCAACTCCAAGACATATACTTGTCAAACTGTCCAATGCTCAAGACAAAGAGAAAATACTCAAGGCAGCAAGAGAAAAGAGAACCATCACATACAAGGGAAGCACAATAAGATTAAATGCTGATTTCTCAGCTGAAACCATGGAGGCAAGAAGACAGTGGTATGACATAGTCAAAACACTAAAAGAAAAAAACTTCCAGCCACGAATTCTCTATCCAGCAAAATTGGCATTCAAAAATGATGGAGAGTTCAAAATATTCACAGATAAACAGCAATTAAGAGAGTATGTCAAGAAGAAACCAGCACTTCAAGAAATACTAAAGGAATCTCTACAAATTGAAAGGAAAAAACAAAGGAGAGAGAGTTGGAGGAGAGTTTAAAAACAACTGAAAACTCAAAAAGAGAAACAAAACAACATATGACATACATTAACCCAAAGAAAAAATGACTGAAGTAAGAAATTCATTACGAGTAATAACACTGAATGTTAATGGATTAAATTCACCAATCAAAAGACACAGATTGGCAGAATGGATAAGAAAATATGATCCATCTATATGCTGTCTACAAGAAACCCACCTTCGGCCCAGGGATTCAAGGAGGCTGAAAGTGAATGGCTGGAAAACCATTTTACAAGCTAACAATAGCCAAAAAAGGGCAGGAGTAGCTATTCTAATATCAGACAAAATAGACTTTAAATGCAAAACTATTGTAAGAGACAAAGATGGACACTACATATTAGTAAAAGGAGTAATCTCTCAAGAAGAGAGAACAATCATCAACATTTATGCACCTAATCGAGGTGCCTCAAAATACGTGCGGCAAACTCTGGAAAAACTAAGAGGAGAAATAAATTCCTCTACAATTATAGCAGGGGACTTCAACACACCACTATCATCATTAGACAGAACATCTAGGCAGAGAATCAATAAAGAAACGAAGGCACTCAACAATACATTAGAAGATTTGGACTTAATAGACATATACAGAACACTACACCCAAATACAGCGGGATTTACATTCTTCTCGAGTGCACATGGAACATACTCCAAAATAGACCACATGCTAGGCCCCAAAACAACACTCAATGAATTCAGAAAGATTGAGATTATACAAAGTAATTTCTCTGACCACAACGGAATGAAGTTGGAAATCAATAAGGGCCAGAGAAACAGGTTAGGCACAAGGATATGGAAGTTAAACAACACACTCTTAGACAAACAGTGGGTCAAAGAGGAAATTTCAAAAGAAATCAGTAACTACCTTGAAACTAATGAAAACAACAACACAACATATCAAAACCTATGGGATGCAGCGAAAGCAGTCCTGAGAGGGAAGTTCATAGCCATAAATTCATATATTAAAAAAGAAGAAAGAGCTAAAATTGAAGACCTAACTACACACTTGGAGGAATTGGAAAAACAACAACAAACTAAACCTAAAGGAAGTAGAAAACAGGAAATAACCAAGATTAGAGCAGAACTAAATGAAATAGAGAATAAGAAAGCACTGGAAACAATAAACAAAACCAAAAGCTGGTTCTTCGAGAATATCAACAAAATTGACAAACCCTTAGCCAGACTAACAAAGAAAAAGAGAGAACAGATGCAAATACATAAAATAAGGAATGAGCAAGGTGATATCACTACTGACCCCACAGAAATAAAGAGTATCATAAGAGGATACTTTGAAAAATTATATGCCAACAAGAATGACAATTTAGAGGAAATGGACAAGTTTCTAGAAACCCACAAACAGCCGACATTGATGAAAGAAGAAATAGATGAACTCAACAGCCCAATTACAAGTAAAGAGATAGACTCAGCCATTAAAAACCTCCCAACTAAGAAGAGTCCAGGACCAGATGGCTTCACAGCTGAATTCTACCAAACATTCCAGAAAGAGCTAACACCAATTCTACTTAAGCTCTTCCAAAAAATAGAAGTAGAAGGAATATTACCTAACTCATTCTATGATGCCAACATTACCCTAATACCAAAACCAAATAAAGATACCACAAGAAAGGAAAATTACAGACCAATTTCTCTAATGAACCTAGATGCTAAAATCCTTAACAAAATACTTGCTAATCGCATTCAACAACATATCAAAAGGATTATACATCATGACCAAGTGGGTTTCATCCCAGGTATGCAAGGATGGTTCAATATAAGAAAATCAATCAATGTAATACACCACATAAACAAACTGAAAGAAAAAAATCACATGATCATCTCTATAGATGCAGAAAAAGCATTCGACAAAATACAGCACTCTTTCCTCATAAAAACACTACAAAAGATAGGAATAGATGGAAACTTTCTGAAAATGATAAAGGGTATATATGAAAAACCCAAAGCTAACATCATTTTCAACGGTGAAATCCTAAAAGCCTTCCCTCTGAGATCGGGAACAAGACAAGGATGCCCACTATCACCGCTCCTATTTAACATTGTCTTAGAAGTACTTGCACGAGCACTGAGACAAGAAAAGGACATAAAAGGCATCCAGATTGGAAAAGAAGAAGTAAAAATTTCATTATTTGCAGATGACATGATCCTATACATAGAAAGCCCTGAGAAATCGACAACAAGGCTTCTAGAACTTATAAAGGAGTTCAGTAATGTTGCAGGCTATAAGATCAATGCTCAAAAATCAGTAGCATTTCTATACACCAATAACCAGCAAACTGAGGAGGAAATCAGGAAAAAAATACCATTTACAATAGTAAACAAAAGAATCAAATACCTAGGAATAAATTTAACTAAAGAGGTAAAGGACTTATATACAGAAAACTACACAACACTGTTAAAGGAAATCAAAGAAGACTTAAATAAATGGAAAAATATTCCCTGTTCATGGATGGGAAGATTAAACATCATCAAGATGTCTATCCTACCCAAACTAATCTACAGATTTAATGCAATCCCAATAAAAGTCAACACTATATTTTTTAAGGAACTGGAAAAACTAACCACAAAATATATTTGGAGAGGTAAGAGGCCCCGAATTGCCAAAGATATATTGAAAAAGAAAAATGAAGTTGGAGGTATCACATTACCTGACTTTAAAACATACTACAAAGCTACAGTGATCAAAACTGCATGGTATTGGCACAAGGATAGACCTACTGACCAATGGAACCGGATTGAGAGTTCTGATATAGATCCTCGCATATACAGTCATCTGATATTTGACAAGGCCACGAAACCCACTCAGCTGGGAGAGAGTGGCCTCTTTAACAAGTGGTGCTTGGAGAACTGGATATCCATATCCAAAAGAATGAGAGAAGAATACCATCTCACACCTTATACAAAAATCAACTCAAGATGGATCAAAGATCTAAATATAAGAGCCAAAACCATAAAAACCTTGGAAGATAATGTAGGGAAGCATCTACAGGACCTTGTAATAGGAAATGGTTTCATGAATTTCACAGCCAAAGCACGAGCAGCTAGAGAAAAAATTGATAAATGGGATCTCCTCAAAATTAAAAACTTCTGCACCTCTAAGGATGTTATTAAGAAAATAAAAAGGCAACCTACCCAATGGGAAAAAATATTCGGCAACCATGTATCTGATAGGAGCCTAATATCCTGCATATATAAAGAAATCCTTCACCTCGAAAATAAAAGGACAAACAACCCATATAAAAAATGGGCAAGTGACCTGAAAAGACACTTTTCCAAGGAAGAAATACAAATGGCTAAAAAGCACATGAAAAAATGCTCAACATCACTTGCTATCAGGGAAATGCAAATCAAAACTACAATGAGATACCATCTTACACCCATCAGAATGGCAGCTATTAAAAAAACAGGAGACACTAAATGTTGGAGAGGATGTGGAGGAATAGGAACCCTCATCCACTGCTGGTGGGACTGCGGTATGGTCCAGCCACTGTGGAGGACAGTTTGGCGGTTCCTCAGAAAACTTGCAATAGATCTTCCGTATGATCCAGCAATTCCACTACTGGGTATATACCCAGAAGAACTGAAAACAAAAATACAAACAGATATATGCACACCAATGTTTATAGCAGCATTGTTCACCATTGCCAAAAGTTGGAATCAGCCCCGGTGCCCATCAACAGACGAATGGATAAGCAAAATGTGGCACATACATACAATGGAATATTACTCAGCGGTAAGAAGGAACAAAGTGCTAACACATGGAATAACGTGGATGAATCTTGAAGACCTTATGTTGAGTGAAGCAAGCCAGGCACTGAAGGATGAACAGTATATGACCTCACTGATCTGAACTGAGGAAAGTGAGCAGTCTCTGAGAACCATTGTCTGAAAGATAGGTTAACAAAGGAGAGTAAGAGAAGAGCAGGCTTTGAGCCATCTCCCATATGGACATAATCTATGGTAAAGGGATAGAGTGTGGTTGCATGTTGGGGGATGGGGCAGATGAGCGGTGGTGTTCCTGGGTTTGGTGGTACAACACTGGGGGGTGGATGGCTTAGGAAGTGCTGGTTCAAATCCCCAGGGCATGCAACTGTGAATCTTGACATTCCATGGGTTAGGAGAGGGGGGTATCATGGGCCCTGGGGGACTGGGGAGAAGGGAACAGTCAAGATCTAATGGGATGTTTGGTGGTCATGGGGAAGGCTTTTCATTACCTTTCAGTAATGGACACAGGACATGGTAAATATCATCAAAATTATTTAACTGTATCATCTAAATTGTAAACTATACTGTAAATCACTGACAATGTTTAGTTGCTATATTTTGCTATCTGCATAACAGTTATAACAATGCTAACAACCAAAAAAAAAAAAGGAGGGGGAGTTAATATGGGGTGGGGAAGCGGGGGTGGTTTGGTATCTGGGAGTCTCCGGCACTCCGTGTGTGACTTTGCTGTGACCTAAAACTTCTTTGAAAATTAAATGAAAAATTGGGAGACAATGGGGATTGAGAGGAGGAAGGTGTCATGGCACACCAGACATCCGATAACACAGTGATAAAGGGAAGGAAAAAGGGGAAAAAAGAAGAGAGAAAGGAAATAAAAATGAATATATATATATATTTTTTTTAAAGGCATTTCCTTTGCTTTTTTGCCCATTTTTTGAATGTCCCAATCCACTAATTATATTTTATTTTGTTTTGTTCTTTGTTTGATTATTTGTTTTTTTTTCCCTTCTCTCTCTTTTTTTTTTTCCCCCTGAGTTTCCTTATGTTTGTCTCTTGCATGTAAGCTTATCACACTTGTTTCTTTTTCCTAGTAAGTGTATTTGATTATTTTATGGACTAAATGTTCGTGGAGGATTTGGATCACAGAAGGGTTACAATGGGTACTGCGGGAGATTATTGGGGGGAGGGTGTCTGGGGGGGGGTTCATGGGGATTGGTTCAACCGAATATGCATGAAAGATATACAAAATCATTCAAAGGATCGGGGGATGGGGCAGGGTCACAATGGGTGGATAATCACACAATAAATGAGGGAATCTGAATTCCTAGCCTGGAGAGCTCTGCCACAATCTCCAAGGGAGCAGCAATAGTCCTCTGAGTGTAGGGACAGTCCCTGTCAAAATAGGATGACCCACTGATTTTTTTTTTTTTTTTATTGATGACTACCTTTGTGAGTCTTTGCTCCTGTAAATGAGACTTAGCCTGCAGTTGTGGGGTGCCTAAGGGTTGCCACCTGAGAGCCTCCTTGTTGCTCAAATGTGGCCTCTCTCTAAGCCAAACTCAGCATATGATTGCATTACCTTCCCCCCAACGTGGGACATGACTCCCAGGGATGAGCCTCCCTGGCAACGAGGGATTAATACCAAGTGCCAACTGGCAGCTTTTTGCAGTGGCAGTATCGTAGCCAATGAGGTTTATCCGAGGCACGATTATTGCTAATTGAAAACTTTTCCCAAGTGCCAACTGGCAACACAACTGGAAAAAGACCTTGAATAAAAGGGGGAAATGGTAAAGACAAATGAGTTCAAGTGGCTAAGAGACTTCAAAGAGAGTCGGGAGGTCATCCCAGAGGTAACTCTTACGCACACCTCAGTAGGAGCTCATAGAACATCTAAGTGCCTATCACCCCACTCAGTGGGGTTCCTGAGAGCTCCGGAGACACCCTGGTCTTATATAAGGGGGGATAGCCCCAGAGACTGATGCCTTATCAGTGGGTTCTATTTTGTAATCTGTGCTCCTGAGAGTGACAGAATTAGACTCAAATAAGTCCTCCCTGCACATGGTTCACCAGTCCCTTCTATTGAAACCTACATGTGATGCTGGAGTTTCTTAGGTATACTTCCAGCGACTGGAGCCTCCCACCTACCTATGTGCCAGGTGTACATGAAATCTAAGTGGAGCTGCAACTCCTACCCTACAGCTCAATGGACTCATCCAAGTCACCTGGTGAGGAGACAACGATGGGAAATGGCCATCCCAGGGAATGGAGAGGGCCTGCATCTGCAGGCAGGATCATCCCACCCACCATATCCATGGGATATAAGCCCTCTATCACTTGGAGTTGGAGTGGACATCACCATCCCAGTCGCCTCTGGATTGGGGGAAGAACTATGGACTAGAGTGGACTTGATGGTATTCTCTTGCTCACATATGGTGATTCTTGCAATGCAAGAAATTATAACAATGAGGTGGAGCCAGTGGCCACTTGACAGTTTTTGGGTAGGGAGGGGATGAGCAGTTGAAATACAGGGGCTTCTTTGGGAGTTGGAGGTTGTCCTGAGTACTGTTGTGGCAATGGATGTAGGCCATTTTAAATCAGCACACACCACTCAGAACTGAGTGGGAGAGAGTGTGGTCTACAGTGTGAACTGTGGTCTATGGTTGGTGGCAAGGCTCCAGGATGTGTAAGTTCATTGAGGTTGGTGGGCCACACTATGGGAGATGTTTGTGTTGGATGTGGTGGGAGGTGTGGGAGGTGGGCAACATGGGAATCCGAGTGGGTTCCGTATAATATTTTAGGTAATCTAAGCACCTCTTAAAATATATGTATATATATATATATAAAAAATAACATTTTTGTAAGCAAATACACATATATGCATATATATTTATATATCATTTTACAAATGTTTGTATGTATTGTGAGAATTTTGATTTTTACCCATAATAAAAAAAAAATAAAAAATAAAAAAAAAAATAGTAATAATGTAATATTCTTGCATTTATGCCAAAGATGTACTGTGTTGATGGTGGGGGAGTGTGGAAAATGTGTGTCAAAGGTACTCTATGGACCTGGTAATAATCAGATGATATTATCTCATAATCTGTAACAAATGTTCTACCACTGTGTGATGTATTGATAGAGGAGTGTTGTTTGGGAATTCTGCACATGTGCATGATTGTTTTGTAAATTTACAACTACTGTCATGGAAATAATTTTGGAAGGTAATAATAGAGTGGGTTGGGGGGGAAATACACCAAATGTAAGATAAGTACTATAATTAGTAGTAAGATTTTGACAAAATTCTTTCATAATTTGTAACAAATGTCTCATGACAATCCATAGTGTTGGTGGAGGGTTGATGTGTGGGACCCCTGTATGATGTTATGAATTTTTGCTTTGTAAAGTTCACAACTTTTGCTATACAATTATTATTTATGTATGTTCATGTATAAATGATATAAAAATAATCATAATAATAGGGTGGGTTGGGGTAAAATACTTTGGTTAGTAGTAATATTTTGAGGATGCTTTTTAATCATTAGTGAAAAATGTTTAACAACAATGCAAGGTATTAGTGGTAAGGTGAAGTATGAGATCTCTGTATGATGTTATGTATGTTTGTTTTGCAAGTTCACAACTATTGCTATACACTTACTGTTAATGTATGTTCATGCATGAATTATATACTTCAATAATTTTTTTTAAAAATGAAGGGCAGTTCAAAATCTTCATAGACAAACAAAAACTGATAGAATATTTTACCAAAAGACCAGAATTACAAAAGATATTAAAAAGAGTGCTGCAGCTTGAATGGAAAAAACAAGGGTGAGAAGCTTGGAGAAGAGTGTAGAAATGAAGATTATTAGAAAGGGTACATTAAATGGTAAAAAGACAGACAATAGTACTTGTGATGGTTAGGTTAATGTGTCAAATTAGCCAGGTAATTATTTCTAGGTGTTTGTTCCAGCAAACACTGGGCTAATTGTAATACAAGAGCATTTATGGACTTCGAACACCATGGATGCATGGATGGCTGATTACATCTGCATCAATCGGGGAGATTACATCATCAGTGGATGACGCTTTTATCCAATCAGTTGAATGCCTTAAAAGGGGAAGTGATTTCAACATTCAGAGAGAATTTCCCAGCTCATCGTTGGTCAGGCAACTTCTCCCAGAAACTCATCAAGGACGTTTCATTGGACTTTCATCAGAGCCCCTGGTTTGCAGCCTGCCTGCGGAACCTGGATTTGTGCATCCCCACGGTCACGTGAGAGACTCTTTTAAAATCTCATATTCTTGACAGATATCTCCTGTTGATTCTGTTATCCGAGAGAACCCTGACTAATACAGCTTGGCACCGGGAGTGGGGTCTTGAGGAACAGAGTCTTAAACATGGCATGTCTGTGGTGGTTCTGGGAGTTTTGTAATTGGCTCTCTACTTTAATTGGACTCAGGAGTACTAATGACTCCCTTTCCAATAATGAGGTTGCTAACAATCCATGGCGTGAGCTGGCAATAGAGATACACAAAATAGCATCACTAGATTCCCCTACTTCCACGCTTATAAGAAGCAAGGATCTGGGTAAGAGTGTTTTCAACAGCTTAACAGAATTTTGTGGAGTCAAAAAGTATAATGATGTTGGCTGGCTCCTCCTAGATACTCTGGATACAGTTACAAAAGAAAGAGATGAGTTAAAGTCTTCAAATTTGAAACTTAAATGCCGCATGTATGATATGAAAGTTACTACGTGTGCCTTGAAAGAAAATCTTGTCTCCTGTAGCCACAGACTTGAGATATCTGAGAATCAAACCCAGACTCTCATTGTACAAGTAGCAGAATTACAGAGGAAACTAAAATCTCCACCTCACAGGGTTTCTGCAATTAAAGCGAAGGCATTGATTGGAAAAGAGTGGAACCCCGAGGATTGGGACGGAGACATATGGGATGATGATAATATTGGTGGGGACATTGGAACCCTAAGTTCTGCTGAGACTTTACCAGATAAACCTGCAATGGCCTGCCCTGTAGAGACCACACCTTGTCAACCTTGTATCATCCAGCCTCCAGCCTGCCCCAGGGAGCTCGGACTTCCTTCCAGTCCTGAGATGGGTACAAGCCAAATGGAAGCCTGCACTGCCCAGCCTCTGACCTGCCCCAGGGAGTCTGGACCTCTTCCCAGCCCTGAGGCAGGTACCAACCTAACTCCAGCATGCACTGCCCAGCCTCCACCTTGCTCCAGAGAGACTGGACCTCCTCCCAGCCACGAGGCAGGTACCAGCCAATCTCCAGCATGCACTCCCCAACTTCCAGTCTGCCCTAAGAAATCTGTCTTCCAACCACTGCCTGAGATTAATCCTGTCTTACCAGAAGAAAATGCAAAGGAATGACCTCAGGCCAGTAGCCTGCAAGACATCTCTAATCCTTCTCCTTACCCACACCCCCTACTCCTCTTGTCTTCAAGACCCATTACTACACTAAAATCACAACAAGCCCCCAAAAGTGAAATACACAGTGTGACCCATGAGGAAGTATGCTATACTCTGAAAGAACTGCATGAGTTTTCCAACTTATATAGACAGAAATCAGGGGAATATGTGTGGGAATGGATACTAAGGGTATAGGATAATGGTGGAAGGAATATAAAGTTGGATCAGGCTGAATTTATTTATGTGGGCCCACTAAGCAGAAATTCTGGATTCAATGCTGTAGCTCGAGGGGTTAGAAAGGTCTCTAACAGTTTGTTTGGGTGGCTGACTAAAGCACGGGCCAAACAATGGCTTAGCATGTCTGCTGTTGACATGCCTGATTTGCCATGATATACAGTAGATGAGGGGATTCAAAGGCTTAGAGAGATTGAAATGCTAGAATGGATTTACCATTTGAGACCTACTCACCCACCCCAGGAATGTCCAGAGGACACACCTTTAACCAGGACTGTGAGGAATAAATTTGTAAGACTAACTCCATCTTCTCTGAAGAGCTCTGTGGTTGCTCTTCTCTGCAGTCCAGATATTACTGTGGCGGGGGGTGGGGGTGGGGGCTGTAATGGAATTGGAATCCTTAAACATTATGGGGATGATCAGATCTCGGTCCGGTAAAAGTCAAATATCAACAGTTATTAGCCAAAGACAAGGTGGGCATGGCTACTACAATGAAACACAGATTCAAAACAGCATGCAGAATAGTCTGAGTTGCATGGAGTTATGGAGTTGGCTAATAGATCATGGGGTACCTAGAAGTAAAATACATGGGCAGTCTACTAAATTTCTTCTGAATCTGTATAACCAGAAAAGTTCTAGGTCAAGTGAACAAAATCCTAACTCAAATTACAGACACAGAAAATCACAGCCCCTTAATCAGTTCCCAGACTTGAGACAGTTTACAGACCCAGAGCCCCTTGAATGAGGAGAAGGCCAGGTCCCCTTGGGGAAGGATCTTGTTAAACTGCCAAAAATTTATACTGTTCATCTTCCTCCCACCTTTCCCCAGGGAGACCTATGGCCTTTTGCCAGAGTAACTGTGCATTGGGGAAAAGGAAATGATCAGACATTTCGGGGATTATTAGACACTGGTTCAGACGTGACATTAATTCCAGGAGATCCAAAACGTCACTGTGGTCTACCAGTCAGGGTAGGGGCTTATGGAGGTTAGGTGATTGATGGAGTTTTATCTCAGGTCCATCTCACAGTGGGTCCAGTGGGTCCCTGGACCCATTCTGTGGTATTTCCCCAGTTCCAGAATGCATACTTGGAATAGACATACTCAATAACTGGCAGAATCCCCACATTTGATCCGTGACTTGTGGAGTGAGAGCTATTATGGTAGGAAAGGCCAAGTGGAAGCCACTAGAACTGTCTCTGCCTAGCAAAATAGTAAATCAAAAGTAATACGGGATTCCTGGAGGGACTGCAGAGATTAGTGCCACCATCAAGGACTTGAAGGATGCAGGGGTGGTAATTCCCACCACATCCCCATTCAACTGTCCTATTTGGCCTGTGCAGAAAACAGATGGATTTTGGAGGATGACAGTAGATTATTGTAAACTTAACCAGGTGGTGACTCTAATTGCAGCTGCTGTCCCAGATGTGGTATCATTGCTTGAGCAAAACAACAGGCAAATAAGGGAAATATTGTGCTGGCTCCAGTGATTGATCCTGACTATCAAGGGGAAATAGGACTACATCTACATAATGGGGGTAAAGAAGAGTTTGCCTGGAATGCAGGAGATCCTCTAGGGCGTCTCCTAGTACTGCCATGTCCTGTGATTAAAGTCAATGGAAAATTGCAACAAACCAATTCAAGCAGGACTAACAATGGCCCAGAATCTTTAGGAATGAAAGTTTTGGTCACACTACCAGGCAAAGAACCACGGCCAGCTATAGTGCTTGCTGAAGGTAATGGAAACATGGAATGGGTAGTGGAAGAAGGTAGTGATAAATATGAACTTTGACCACATGACCAGTTACAGAAATGAGGACTATAATAGTCATGAACACTTCTTCTTGTTTCACTGAGTATGATTGCATATGTACACAAAACGAATTTCTTGTTTTCTTCCCCATCCTTTTCCCCTATCATATGAAAAGTTGTATTAACTCCACATCATAATATTTAAGGATGTCAAGTTTAAGCATGAATATTACCCAAGCACTTGCACCCTATTCTGTAGGGAATTAAAGCGTTTCCAGTTGTACACAGGGGAGATGAACATTGTTAGGCAGAAATATATATATATGCTTGTCTGTTATTGTTTTTGCTTAGAGGCTAAGTATGGTTTAGGGTAATGTGTATGACTGCCGAGTTGATAAGGGGTGGACTGTGATGGTTAGGCTAATGTGTCAACTCGGCCAGGTAATTGTTTCCAGGTGTTTGTTCCAGCAAGCACTGGACTAATTGTAATACAAGAGCATTTATGGACTTCGATCACCAGTGAGTTTACTGTGTGGATGGCTAATTACATCTGCATCAATCAGGGAGATTATATCATCAATGGGTGACGCTCTTATCCAATCAGTTGAATGCCTTAAAAGGGGAAGTGATTTCAACATTCAAAGAGAATTTCCCAGATCGTCGTTGGTCAGGCAACTTCTCCCAGAAACTCATCAAGGGCCTTTCATTGGACTTTCATCAGAACCCCTGGTTGCAGCCTGCCTGCAGAACTTGGACTTGTGCATGCCCACGGTCGCATGAGATACTCTTTTAAAATCTCATATTATTGACAGATATCTCCTGTTGATTCTGTTTCCTGAAACATACTAATATAGTATGATATGACAACAGACAGCCAAAGTCAAAATGGATGAAGTAAGTAATGACTTTACAGTAATAACATTGAATGTTAATGGCTTGAACAACCCCATCAAAAGACATAGATTGATAGAATGAATAAAAAATATGAGCTATCTATATGTTGTCTGCAAGAGACTCACCTCAGACATAAGGACACAACCATGTTAAAAATCAAAGGATGGAAAAAGATATTCCACACTAATAGTAACCAAATAATAGCTGGAGTAGCAATACTAATGTTGAACAAAATAGATTTTAAATACAAAACTGTTTTAAGGGATGAAGAAAGTCATTATATATTAATAAAAGGGGCTATTTCAGCAAAAAGAAATAACTATACTAAATATTTATGCACCTAATCTCAGTGCCCCAAGATACATGAAGCACACACTGGCAAAGCTGAAGGAAGAAATATGTCTCTACAGTAATAGTTGGAGACTTCAAAACATCATTCTCAGTATTGGATAGAACATCTGGACAGAGAATAAATAAAGAACAGAGAGCTTGAGTAATATGATACATGAACTAGACCTAACACACATTGTACCCCAAAACAATAAGATATACATTCTTTTCAGGTGCTCATGGATCCTTCTCCAAGATACAACATATGTTTGGTGACAAGACAATTTTCAATAAATTTTAAAAGATTGAAATTACACCAAACACTTTCTCTAATCATAATGGAATGAAGCAAGAAATCAATAATGGATGGAAAAAGGAAAAATCATAAATATATGCAGATTAAACAACACACTCTTACATAATCAGTGAGTCAAAGAAGAAGTTGTAAGAGAATTCAGCGAATATGTTGAGATGAATGAAAATGAGAACACAACATATCAAAACCTATGGGACACCGCAAAGGCAGTGCTGAGAGGGAATATTATAGCCTTCAATGCTTACATTAAAAAAGAAGAAATGCTAAATTGAAGACCTAACTGCACACCTGGAGGAACTGAAAAAGAACAGCAAACTAACCCCAAACCAAGCTGAAGGAAAGAAATAGTAAATATTAGAGCAGAAATAAATGAAATCAACAACAACAACAAAAAAAAAAAAAAAAAAAACAAGAGAATCAACAAAACCAAAATTTGGGTCTTTGAGAAGATCAACAAAATCGACAAACCCTTAGCTAGACTGACAGAAAAAAAGAGAGAAGACGCAAATAAATAAAATCAGAAATGAGAGAGGGGACATTATCACTAACCCCGCCGAAATAAGAGCATTCATAAGAGGATACTATGAAAAACTGTATCCAAAAAAAAACTAGACAATATAGATGAGATGGACAAATTACTAGAAACACATGAACCAGTAACACTGACCTTAGAGGAAATAGAAGACCTCAATAAACCAATCACAAGTGAAGAGATAGAAACAGTCATCAAAAACCTCTCAAAATGAAAGGACCAGGACCAGATGGCTTCACAGGTGAATTCTACCCATTATTCAAAGATGACCTAATACTGATCTTTCTCAAGCTCTTGCAAAAAATTGAACAGGAAAGAATGCTACCAAACTCATTCTATGAAGCCAACATCTCCCTAAAACCAAAACCAGAAAAAGATAATACAAAAAAAGAAAATTACAGACCAATATCTCTAATGAATATAGATGTGAAAATCCTCAACAGAATACTTGCAAACAGAATCTAAAATCATATTAAAAGAATTATACACCACAATCAAGTGGGTTTTATCTCAGTTATGCAAGGGTGGTTCAATACAAGAAAATCACATTAATAAATTGATTATTTTTTAGCAATATTTTATAAACCACATTAATAAATTGAAGAAGAAAAATCGCATGACCTTCTAGATTGATGTTGAAAACGCATTTGACAAAATACAGCACACTTTCTTGATAAAAATACTCTAAAAGATAGGAATGGAAGTAAACTTCCTGATTATGGTAAAGTGCACCTATGAAAAACCTACAGCTCACACTGTACTCAATGGTGAAAGAGATCAGGAATAAGACAAAGCTGCCCACTGTCACCATTATTATTCAATATTGTCCTAGAAGTTCTAGCTACAGCAATTAGGTTAGACAAAGAAATAAAAGGCATCCAAATAGAAAAGGAAGAAGTAAAACTTTCACTATTCACTGATGACATGATCCTATATCTAGAAAATAATGAGAAATCCACAAGAAAGCTACTAGATTTAATAGACGAGTTCAGGAAAGTAGTGGGTTACAAGATTAATACGCAAAAATCAATAGTGTTTCTATACACTACTGATATTCATTCTGATGAGGAAATTTAAAAATCCATTTATAATAGCAACTGAAACAAGTAAATATTTAGGAATAAATTTAACCAATGACATAAAGGACCTGTGTTCAGAAAACTGCAAAATGTTGCTAAAAAAAAAGAAGATTTAAATAAATGGGAGCACATTCCATGTTGATGGATTGGAAGACTAAATATCATTAAGATGTCAATTCTTCCTGAACTAATTAACAGATTCAATGCAATTCCAATAAAAATCCCAACAGCCTTTTTTGCAGAAATAGAAAAGCCAGTAATCAAATTTATTTGGAAGGGTAAGGGGCCCTGAATAGCCAAAAAGATCATTAAAAAGAAGAACAAAATTGGAGGACTCTCACATCTTGGCTTTAAAACACATTACCTAGCTACAGTCATAAAAACAGCCTGGTACTGGCATAAATACAGACACATTGACCAATGGAAGTGAATCGAGAACTCAGAAATAGACCCTCACATCTACAGTCAAGTGTTTTTTGACAATGTAGTCAAGCCCTCCCAGCTGGGCCACAACAGTCTATTCAACAAATGGTGCTAGGAGAACTGGATATCCATATCTCAAAAGAAAGAAGACCTCTATCTCACACCTTATATAAAAATTAACTCAGAATGGATCAAGGACCTAAATATAAATGTGACAGCCATAAAACTCCTAGAAGAAAATGTAGGAAAACATCATAAAGATCTTGTGGTAAGCAGTAGTTGCTTAAACCTTACAGCCAAAGCACAAGGAACAAAAGAAAAAATAGATGAATGGGACCCCCTTTGTTGGGGGCAATGTCCAACAAATACAACTGTCATGGCCGTTTCTATCTTCTTCTTCTTTGTCTTCTTCTTCTCCTTCTTAAAAAGGTATATCATGTGACTGTTTGTGCCACAATGTTTGCGCGTGCGCAAACATTGACCATCTCTACCACGCCTAACAACCCACATTACCCAATCATGTACCGACACCTAAGCCCTAATGTACTTCCCCTTCCCCTGCTTATAAAAGAGTTGATTGTAACCCGCTCGGATATAGAACAATAGAGCTAGAGCAACGGTAGAACTATGTTAGTAGAATAAAGTGTGCAGCCATTTTCTTACAGGTGTCTATGTCTCATTCCTTCGCTGGGTAACTCAGAGTCTCAGTTGATTTGTCCCGCGGGCCGGGACACCCCTTAAAATTAAACACTTTTGCACCTCAAAGGATTTTGTCAAAAGGGTGAAAAGGCAGCCAAGTTAATGGGAAAAATATTAGCGATCACATATCCAATAAGGGTTTAATAACTATGATATACAAAGAGATCATACAACTCAACAATAAAAAGACAAACTACCCAAAACATGGGTAAAAGACTTGAAAGACAATTGTCCAAAGAAGGCATACAAATAGCAAGGAAACACATGAAAAAATGTTTAACATCACTAGCAATTAGGGACATGGAAATCAAAACTAGAATGAGATATTATTTCATACCTATTAGACTGGCCACGGTTAAAAAGTTGGAAAACTAATTGTTGGAGAGGATATGGAAAGATAGGAACACTTATTCACTGTTGGTGGAAGTGTAGAATGGTACAGCCACTGTGGAGGACTGTTGGCAATTCCTAAGGAAGTTGAATATAGACTTGCCATGGGACTCTGCAGTACCATTACTAGGTATATGAAGAACTGAGAGCAGAGACACAAACAGACATCTGCACACGAACACTACTAGCCACATTATTCATGATTGCCAAAAGTTGGAAACAACCCAGGTGTCCATCAACTGATAAATAGATAAACAAATGGTGGTGTATACACATAATGGAATATTATACAGCAGTAAGAAGAAATAAAGTCATGAAGCACATGGATGAACCTGGAGTATATTACATTGAGTGAAGCAAGTCAGACACAAAATGACAAATATTGTATGATTGTGCTATTATGACTAAATATACTGTGTAAACTCATGGAGTTGATAATTAGAATATAGGTCACCAGAAAATAAAAGGAGAGTAGAGAATGGAAAGCTGAGGGTTAATTTGGGCAGAATTGTTAAAAAGGTTGTTTGTAAATCTTGGAATTGAATAGAAATGTTTAAAGCATATCATGGTGTTTGTAACTAGCAGTGCTATTGTATAGATATGACAGTGGTTGAAAAGTAATGTCTAAGATCATGTATATTACAAGAAGGAAAGCTAAAAACTGTAACATGGGGCTGTATAAGATAGTAAAACCCCATGTAAAACACGAATATGGGTGATATTGCATATATAAAACTATTTTTACAAAATATAAATTCAAATATGCTAGAGAGAAGGAAAAAGAATAGCAGCTATGTACATGAGGTGCGTCATAGATTGAGAAGTGATGAGTTTTGTTTGTTTGTTTTGTTTATTATTATTATAGGAATAATGAAAGTGTTCTGGGAGTGACTGGAGTGATGAATGCACAAACATGTGATTACACTGAATATCATTGATTGTACTTTTGGATGGATTTATGCTTCTTTACTATGTATCAATAAAATTGAAAAAATATATATATGCTGCAACTTGGGAAAAAAATCAATTGAGCAGGTCTATTACTCTTCAGAAATAGAGAAGAAGCTTTGTGGAGTGTATAGAAACATGAACTTCACACATCAGAAGCGCAACCTCTACAAGAAGATGGTTAAAGACATGGAAAATGAATTGGAAAGGGCCAATTCCTTCTATTACAACCTGATTACATACTATGAGAAGATAGCTCAAGAAAGTGAAGCAGGCTAGATAGGGAATTAATAGATGGGTCTGGACCCTGGCAAAAAGTCCACATGGACATCAATACCCCCCAAATGGCTGCTAGAAGACCCTCGCAAGAAATCCCATTCAGAATGAGATTTCCTCCGGAAGCCAGGAGAAGCCCTGGATATTCTCCAGGGGCTTTATCATTGGGCTCCCCTGGGTGATTGTTGGGTGGGGTAATCAATCAAAATAGCAAATAGCTGGGACTCCTCCCGTGTCATTAGCAAAGGGGAGGAATAATTAATGGTTTAAAAAGCAAGCGCAAAGGTCTTTTGCTCTCTCTTGCCTTTGCCCTGTCCCAGTTCCTGTTCGTGCCCTATTCTGGCCTTCTTCACCCCAACATGTATCAACACTCAGGTAAAACCTGGGCATTTATAATCTATAATGGGAAATTGTAGTCTGTAAATTGGTCCTCTTTATCATTCTTCAGCCCCTTCCTCTCTACCTGGGGCTTATGATCTGTTATTTTCTCCCATTTCTCTTCTTACCATTCCTTAATAAATTTCTGGCCTGATCAACGTGGTGTGCTCTTGAAATTCATTTCCTACAGTTTAGCCAAGGACCTAGACAAAATCCAATTACAAAAGGGGACTGAAAGCTCTGTCCACTGAGAGAAAGCTCAATGAGTTAAGAATAGAAAATGAATACAACAGAGATATATTGAAGAAAGTAGGGTTGAAGCCCCAGTTCTTCCCATGTGTCCCTCTTGAACCTGATGTTCCAACTCCAAACTTCAGGAGCCTAAAGGTTTGATTCAGTTTTCATAGCTGCTGACTGCTGCCCATCCTCAACTATAGCAAGACATTTGTCTGGGTTTTTGCTCCTTAAAAGTAATTTTGGTTTTACTGCTGTCATTATTGAACTTTGATATTACTGTAATTTCTTATATAGTATTTTACAAATATATATTTCTTTAATATAGCTATTCTGAGTAATTCCATTTCATTGGTCCTGTAGAATTAGATAATTAAATATTGTGTCTGATTTGAAAAAAAAAATTTTTTTAATTATACACCATGATCAAGTGGGTTTTATCACAGGTGTGTAAGGATGGTTCAACACAAGAAAATCAATTAGTGTAATAAAGCACATTAATAAATTGAAGAAGAAAAATCACATGGTCTTTCTCAATTGATGCACAAAAGACATTTGACATAATACAGCATCCTTTCTTGATAAAAATATTCCAAAAGTTAGGGATAGAAGGAAGTTTTCTCAACATGGTAAAGTGCATATACAAAAAACCATAGCTAGCCTTGTACTCAATGATGAAAGCCTGAAAGATTTCCTGCTGAGATCAGGAAAAAGACAAGGATGCCCACTGTCACCACTGATATTAAATATTGTGTTAGAAGTTCTAGCTAGAACAATTAGACTAGACAAAGAAATAAAAAGGCACCCAACTAGGAAAGGAAGAAGTAAAACTTTCGCTATTTGCTGATGATATGATCCTATATCTAGAAAATCCTGAAAAATCCATAACAAAGCTATTAGAACTAATAGACAGGTATTTCAGCAGGATATAAGATTAATACACAAAAATCAGTAGCGCTCTATACCCTACTGATGAGCAATCTGAAATCAGAAAAAAAAATTCCATTTATAGTAGCAAAAGAATCAGATATTTAGGAATAAACTTATCCAAGGATATAAGGGCCCTGTATTCAGAAAACTACAAAACATTGCTAAAAGAAACCAAAGAAGACTTAAATAAATGAAAGGGCATTCCATGTTCATGGACTGGAAGTCTAAATATGGTTAAGATGACAATTCCCTAATTTTCATAATGATTTTATCATATATCAGTATCCCACATGGGAGATCCCAGGTTCAGTTCCAGGTGCCTCTTAAAAAGACGATAAGTACACAACAAGCAGACGCAAGCCCAAAACAAAAAGGGGGGCAGGGAGAAATAAAATAAATCTTTTTTAAAAAAATAGGTTACAAGGATATACACAGAAACTCTAGTCAATCTCTGCTGGGCACTTGACCTGATAGAGGATGCAATGCCAAGATGGGGGTAGCTATGTTAGGCTCATGTGCAAATGGAGCAAAGGAAGCCTATCTGCAAAAAGAGAATCGTGATGCTGACACAGAGTAAGATGAGTAGAATCTTGTGTCTTGTGACCCGCAAGACAGAGAGAGAGGCATGGTAATTTCTGCAACATTCCAAATCCTACTTGCAGCCCTAGTGACTGACAGTTGCATTTGCTCCTTGTTTACATTAACTTAAGTGACATCTTAATTCAATCTCAGACAAAATTAAATAAATGAAATTAAAGCAAACTTTTATCTCTTAAGAATTATATGACATAGGTATTGTTTTTATCACCATTTTACAGATGAGAAAACTAAGATACAGAGAAGTTAGGTAAATTTTCCAAGGTCAGTCAACTTGTATTAATAGTCATTCAGTTAGGATTCAGACAAAGGCTATTTGGCTCCAGGATCCACACACTTAAAAACTATAATTTATAGCATGGCAATCATTTTTGATGATTCAAAATAATCATATTTTAGTGAAGGCTTATGGTAACTCATAATTTATTTAGAAATTACATTAAGTAGAGTAAACAAAACAATACAGCCATTAGAAGAGTCTGAGAAAACCATTAACATTTGCAATTATAATGAGTTTGATATGCCGAAATTTAAAGTCATAAAACCTTTAACCTTCCTTTACAGAATGCCTCATTGACCACCCTTTCTCAGAGGAGTTGCAAAGAAAATTGATATATAATAAAATCATTATGAAAATTAGAGATTTATTTTAATTTTCCAATGAATAAGCAAACATGAACTAGAGAATAATAAGACCAATTATTTATTAAGCACTCAAGAGAGTTTGGGTAACAATTCTTGCATGGCTGAGAAACTCTTTCCAGGTTGAAATAATTTCTGTATATAGCCTACATTCTGCCAAAACATACGTTTACTTAACATAAGACATAAGAAGCTAAGACAACAGTTTTGTGTGACCAAACTGGAAATTTTAAGATAATTTTTTACTTAAAATTGTCATTTTAAAGCAAAGCCAAATATAGTCTCTAAAAGTAAGTATTTAAAATGTTAATGACCAAGAACATAACAATAATAAGCAATGCTTGTTTTGGATCATTAAGAATTAGACAAAAATAATCTGCTGTGAAAAATAAAGGGCAAAACAACTGTCTCAAAAACCACATAAATCTGGCTGGGAGGACAAAGGGACCCACATGAAAGCAATGCAGAGCAATAAATGAGAGTATGTTTTGTTATTCATTTATGCCCCCAAACCCATTCCAAAAAAGATATAAGGCAGTTTTAAAAGGCAGCATACAATCTAGCCATACATCATGTGGTACAAAATAAAAGTCTAACATAGAAAGGAGCAAATGGAGATATAATAGTCAAGGAAGGTTTCTTGTATCAAGAAAATGAATCTTGGCCTTTATCCTTATAAGTGAGAAGTATTTCAATAAGCAGAAAGAAGTGAGGTGTCAACATTTAAGGCCAGAAAAGAAGCATAAATATAAGGTTGGAGGCAGGCAGTATCGTAGTATGATTGCCTTCCCAACATCTCCTCCTGCTACCATGTGGTTTAGGAGAACTATGTTCTAGGCAATCAGGGTAATTCCATCCTTCTTGCCACAATCATTGGGCCAGTTTATCCTGGACTAAATCAGTCAGCACACAGTGTCCCTTATCTCAGTGTTTCAAGAGTGGACAGACTCTTGTTTTTGATTGTGAGATGTTTTCTCTCACAGTGGTCATAAGTAAGGCCGTATGGGCCCTTGCGGGAACAGGCAGCCATTCTATGACCCGTTGGGCCGAAGGTAGAACAGACAGATGGAAAAAAGAAAAGAAAAGAAAAAAGTCTGGGTCTCTGGTTATCATGGGTATTCTTAAGTATTGAAACATAAAAAGTAAAATTCTTCATAATCATGAAAAATAAAGATGCTTTCTACTAAAAATGTATTATCACCATGAATATCACAGATCTGTGATTCTGCTCACAGTCCTTAAAATGTGGCATTTGCAAAGAGGAGTTTTGTTTTCTGCTTGCATAAAACCCTCATTGATAACATATATATCAATAATGAAGAAAATATATAGGTGGGGTTAGGGAAATATTTCTATGTATAACATTGTCAGATCTACTAGACTACAATGATTACCACTTCATTAAAAGTAAAACAATTTTTCACCCTTTATCTCACAAAGATATTCTGAGAGTCAGAGTTTATAAAAACGAGTATGTGTGATGATGCCCAGTGAGCTTTTAGGAAGAATGTAAGCATAATTGCTGTAAATTGAAAATCATTGCTAAGCCAATTAATGACCAAATTTATATTCCTTTTCAAAAGCTGTTTTATTAACATGTTCTAAAAACATCCAGAATATTAATCATAAATATTTTTTAATAAAAATCTGAGTTTCTCTGAATCATTTTCTTTTCCAACATAGTTGAAACATTTGGAATGGCACAACATATACACAGTCAAATAAAAGAGTAACTTTGTATAACTCCTGTTTCAAATAAGGATAAGTACAATGCAACTAATCCATCTTCCTTTGAAATAAGGTCAGTTGCAAGATCAATTAAAATAGCTCAATTTCTTATTTTCCCCCTTGAAATCTTTCGTTTCTTGCAGTCAGTGGTTTTTAACTGAAATTTAGGTCACCAAACTGTCTTCTTTTTTCCCCATTCTAGTTTCCAAATCTCGAAGTTTCATCATTTCACTTTCAGTCAGCACAATATATAAATACACAAAATCAATATTCAATTTGATAGATAGAGGACTATTTTTTAGCAAACTTTATCTCTATCAAACCTTATTCCAAACGTTATCTTTATTTTAAATATCCTGTATAACAAAGCGTTTTAAAGTTCTTTTCATTTCACTCTCCACACCTCCCTCTCTTCACGTTGTCAAGAATAGCCTGGCCATTTTTTTCTTATTTTTGGTTTGGATACATTTTGCTATAAGCAGCAGGAGTTGATTCTCTTTTCACCTCAATAACATCTGTAGAAAAATTTTTAATGTATAGATATAACATCTTACTTACTGCAAAGAATGCTAATTAACCTCCATTAGCCAAAAGTTCTGGTTTACTTCCATAATATACTTAGTTTTAAAGCAAATTTTAAAAAGAGAAATGAAGAAAGACAGTAGTAATTTCTTTCAATCTCTACAAGCAGTAGATTTCCAAACTCATGAAATAAATTCCTCAACCAAAACATATGAAATTTAAGAACTTGACAAGAAACAAAAATCCTATATTTTGTAAAAGGTATTTGATAAACTCTGGTTAAATTCCCTAAAATATCACCCAATAGCCTGTTAATAAAACAATGGCAAGTTTATTTGAACTTAATGCACTAAGGAGAAATATCACTTTGATAAAGTGTTAGCAGTGTCTCATAAGTGGGAGATCAGGAGTTATAGGATTTTGGAGTCTGAGATCAAATGCTTTAAGGTCGGTCTTTCAAGATAGAGAACTGATTAGGATTGGATAAAGTTTTGGATATAATTGTTTAGCACTGGTAGACACAGGAAAGCCTACATCTTGAAGTGAGTCATAGTAAATAAACTCGTATTTGATAAGCGAGCAGTTTGCCCAGTTCAGCATACTACTGTCTCCAATAAATTTCTATAGGAAAATCCTGATGCAAACAGTAAAGTTTTTATTGGTTTCAAGTCTTATCTTTCTCTTTCTTGGGACAAACAGCTAAGTCAGTTTGACATATTGGTCTAAAATCTTTCAAAGTCCTGTTGACACAGATGGACTCATTTTTTCAGTCCTACCTTGTTGTCTTTCTTCAGCCTGAGCTAGAGAGTACATGGTTATCATATGGGGAATTATTACATAGCTGTTTGTCACCAACTATCCACTCTGAAGTATGAGATATTATCCTCATGCAATTTACAAGATTTTTTTCCTATAACTCTTTACAGATTCTGGAGCCAATCACTGGCATTCTATAATAATCTCTTTTGACATCTCAAAAGAACTGGCTTCTCAGAGTACCAGGACCTCAATGAGGCCTGCTTGTATGTCCTACTGATAATCTAGGCATCTCCTTTGTCTTCCATGCTATCCATTTTTGCATGTCTTCTCCCTTTATAATAGCCATTCTTCAGGAAGTATTACAGCACTTGAAAGTTCTTTAACCTGTTAACTATTTTTAATTGGGTTACTGCTGAAGTAAAAAAACCTTCATTGTTTGTATAGCACTCCAAAATTGTAGACTACTCAAAGGCGTTGACTCTTATTTATAGGCCTATCTGCTATCAGAATATATATTAATTCTTATGTCTCACCCATTAGCAAGTACTAGTGAGTGCAAAAATTTCTTCCATTTGGGCTGCATTTACTTCTCATAAGATGTCATATTCTAGGAGTGAATTGAAATCTGTCATGGAATATCCTGCTTGATATTTTCCAGTTTCAGAATTAAGGGATGAGTCATTAACAAACATTAAATCAGGATCATCTAGGGAAGTTTATAATAAATCTGTTAAATGCATAGTTAGTTCTTCAGAAGAGGCTACATAGTCATGGGATTCCCTTTGTTTTGGGTAATGAAAAAAGATTAACAGGATTTAAAATAGTGCAATGGTGGATAGAAAGTATGAATGAGAAAGTAATCAAATTTCATAGGAAGTAAGTGTGATTGCTTAAAAGTCATAAATTCTCAGCAAGTAACAAAAATTATAAATATGGGATACCATCAAGTTCAAGGAAGAGCCTAAAATCAAGTCAGTAGAAGCCTCCACTTGTTTGACTGCTTCTGCTTAGACAAGGAGGGTATGAGTTTTGGGAAGGCTAACATAAGCCATTGACCTCTTATGAATCAGTACACCAAACAAATTGTCCAGAGAATTCACATCCAAATAGGAAGTTTTATGATAGTTAGGAAAACCAGCGTGTGGGGCTTTTGTGGAGGTAATTTTAAGTCTCAAAATGCCTGTTCATGGGGAGTGGACATAGCTCAAGTGGTTGAGCACTCATTTTCCATGTATGAGGTCCTGGGTTAAATCTCCAATATCTCCTTAAAAAAAAATAAAAAAATTAAAAAAAAAAAAAAAGTTTGTCCACATTTAGAGTCCCAGGAAAGAGGTTCAGTTACCAAGGACTTAGTCAGTCATATACAGAGGTGATGATTTCAAAAAATTGAGAACCCATTGCTTACAGTAGCCAGTTAAAACCTCGTTTCTTAGTAATCTGTATAGGAAAGTTTTGAATGACTGGTAATCCATCAAGAACGAAAAACTGACCCACTTTGGGATAAATTATGCCCTATAGAATGCATTCTTTTCTGAAGAAACTGTATCTTTTCTCTGTAAATAATCAATCTTTCTGAGCTAAAACAGTAAGAAAATAGGAGTCAGTCTCCAAACCTACCTCATTTTTAGAAAATAGCAAAAGGCCATCCACATATTGGATAGGAAAAAATTCAAATTCTTAAGGTCCAGATTAAGAACCTGTAAAAAATAGTAAGGTGCTTTAATATACCCCCAAGGTATAAAGCATCCAGGTAAATTGTTGACCTTCTCAGGAAAAAAAAAAGAGGTATTGGCTAATTTGACTTAAAGGGATCTTTAAGAAGACATAATATAGGTCTATAATGGGACATTGATGATAAAGTGGTATTTGGATTTGGTTCCAAAGGGAAGCAGAGGATGACTCTTTTATTTATGGACTTAAGGGGTCATATTTGTTCAGGGGTGAAGGTCCTGAACAAATCTATATCCTCACCCATTGGTTTTCTTGACAAAGGGGAATTGGAGTATTTCAAGGACCAGTATAAGGTATGACAAGTCTTCTTTGTATATTTGGCTTTAGGACCTTCATAGATTCTGGTTTTAAAGGATATTGTGAAAGTTTTGGCAGAGGTTTAGATGCATCATAGTTAACCTTGATGAGTTGATCCCTAATACTTCAGTCAATATCAGTGGAATATTTCACCCTCAAAAAATCTGGCACCATGTGGTGATCTTCAATTTTGGCTTAATATAGACACAAAAATACTGGAAAGTCTAAGTACAATATAGTAAGACATAGAACAAGACAAGGATGCTACTGTCACCACTGTTATTCAACATTGTACTTGAGGTTCTAGCCAGAGCAATTAGGCAAGAAAAAGAAATAAAAGGCATCCAAATTCGAAAGGAAGAAGTGAAACTTTCACTATTTGCACATGACCTGGTCCTACATATAAAAGTCCCAAAAAATTTCCAACACAGCTACTAGAGCTAATAAACAAATTCAGCAAAGTGGCAGGGTACAAGATCAACACACAAAAATAAAGTGTTTCTGTGCACTAGTAATGAACAACATCAGGATGAAATCAAGAAAACAATTTCATTTACAATAACAACGAAAAGAATCACATATCTAGGAATAAATTAACCAAGGATGTAAAGAACTTATACACAGCAAATTACAAAACTTTGCTAAAATAAATCAAAGATCTAAATAAATGGAAGGACATTCCAGGATCATGGATTAGAAGATTAAATATTGTTAAGATGTCAACTCTACACAAAATGATTTATATATTCAATGCTATCCTAATCAAAATTCCAACAGCCTACTTTGCAGAAATGGAAAAGCCAATCATCAAATTTATTTGGAAGGCCCAAATAGACAAAATCATTTTGTAAAAGAAGAACAAATTTAGAAGATTCACACTTCCTGACTTTAAAACTTATTACAGAGCTACAGTGGTCAAAAAAGCATGGTACTGGCCAAATGACAGATATATAGACTAATAGAATCAAACTGACAGTTCATAAATAGACCCTCACATTTATGGCCAATTGATTTTTGACAGGCTGCCAAGTCTGCTCATTTGGGGAAGAATAGTCTCTACAACAAATAGTGCTGGGAGAACTGGACATCCATATGCAGAGAATGAAGGAGGATCCATATCTCACATCTTATACGAAAATTAACTCAAAGTGGATCAAAGACCTAAATACAAGAACCAGGATTATAAAACTCTTAGAAGAAAACAGAGGGAAGCATCTTCGGATCTTATGTTAGGCAATGGTTTCTCAAAGTTTACACCCAAAGCACAAGAAGTAAAAGAAAAAATAGATAAATAGATCTCATCAAAATTTAAAACTTTTGTGCATCAAAGAACTTGATCATGAAAGTGAAAAAGACAACCTTTTTAATGAAAATATTTGGAAACCTCATATCCAATAAGGATTTAATATCCAGAAGATATAAAGAAATCCTGCAATGCAATAATACAAAGACAAACAATCCAATTAAAATGGGGAAATACTTGAATATACATTTCTCCAAAAAGGATATACAAATAGCTAAAAACGCACGTGAAAAGCTGCTCAATATCATGAACTATTAGAGAAAGCCATTTCACAACCACTAGAATGGCTACTAATTTTTTTTTTTTTTTTTTTTTTTAAGAAAATAACAGATGTTAGAGAGGATGTGGAAAATAGGTACACTCATTCATTGCTAGTGGGAATATAAAACTGTGAAGCCTCTGTGGAAGACAATTTGGCCATTCCTCAGAAAGCCAAATAATAGCAGCTATGTATGTTAGGCAAGGCATAGAGAGATTGAGAGTGATGAATTTTGTTTGTTTTGTTTTGTTTGTTTGTTTGTTTGTTTATTATTATTGGAATAATGAAAGTGCTCTGGGAGTGATGGGGGTGCTGAATGCACAAACATGTGATTTCACCAAATCCCATTAATTGTACTCTTTGGATGGATTTATGTTTATTAATACGTATCAATAAAATTGAAAAAATGCTTTAAAAAAAAGAGAGCCAAATATAGAATTACCATACAACCTGGCAATCCCAAT
This sequence comes from Tolypeutes matacus, assembly GCA_026826555.1. Classification (NCBI taxonomy): domain Eukaryota; kingdom Metazoa; phylum Chordata; class Mammalia; order Cingulata; family Chlamyphoridae; genus Tolypeutes; species Tolypeutes matacus. The sequence continues at coordinate 7,219,369 of JAKSZT010053791.1, forward strand.
ATTAGGTATATACCCAAAAGAATTGAAAGCAGGGACTCAAGCAGATACTTGCACTCAGATGTTCATAGCAGCATTATTCACAATTGCCAATAGGTGAAAGCAACCCAAGTGTCCAGCAACAGATAAATGGATGAACCAAATGTGATATATACATACAATAGAATATTATTTAGCATTAAAAAGGAATGAAATTCTGATTCATGTGACAACATGGATAAACCTTGAGGACATAATGTTGAGTGAACTAAGTCAGGCACAAAAGGAAAAATATTGCATGCTCTCACTGACTTGAAATACTTAGAAAAAACAAACTCATAGTGTCAAAATCTAGGATATAGGTTACCAGGGTCTGGGTTAGGGGTACAGAATGGAAAGTTAATATCTAAATTGTACAGAATTTCTATTTGAGTTGATTGAAAAGTTTTGGTAATGGATGGTGGTAATGGTAATGCAACATTGTGAATGCAGTTAGCACAGAATTATAAGTATGAATGTGGTTAAAAGGGGAAATTTTAGATTGTATATATGTTACTAGAATAAAAATTAAAAGAAAAAGCATAGGACTGTACAACAGTGAATCCTATTTTAAATGATGAACTAAGGTTAAGAGTACAATTATAAAAATGTTCTTTCATGAATTATAACAAATATACCACATTAATGTGAGGTGTTAATAATAGTATATGTGAACTCTGATTTTATTTTATGCATGATATTTCTGTAAACCTATAACTTCTCAAAAAATTACCAATAAAAAGTCTACTTTCGCTAGGAATCTATGATATAATTATAAATAGGGGAATTCTAAGTAATCCAAAGAAAAACACCATTGAAAGATCTTTGAATTTAGCAATTGCACAGCTTTCTTAAATCCTTCTGGTTACTATGCAATTCGGGGTCTCAAGTAATCATTGCAGTCTCTCAATCTTCTTTTTGCAACCAATTTTTGCATATAAGAGTTCTCTTAACATGTGAACCAATTGACATTGATCCAGGAGCCTAGTGTGTTCTCAGAACTATTCTAAATTCTTCTGTAAATTTCTGTCTATCTTATCTAGGCTTATGAAAATCTTTGACAATGCCTCTCAGCTGATACAAACACCAGGGTTTAAAATCAACCATAAGGGCCTGTCTTGTTCTACAGAGGCTTTAACTTTAAGAATCAGTTGAATTTTTTTAACTATTTTTATTGAAGTTTATCAATTATACATGAACACACATAAACAAAAAGTGTATAGTAAAAGTTGTGAACTTACAAAACAACCAGAAGAGAACCAGATCAAAAAAGAGGAATAGGATCAATGGGTAACAGAGGAGCATAAGCTAGAAAAGAACACCTTTGGGCTCAAGTTATGATTAGGAATATCTAAAAGAGATATAGTTTTTAAGTTTTTCACATTTTTTATTTGTCTTAGCCAAGGAACTTTTTAAGGAAGCAATTTTGGAGTTACAATTACTTTTGAAAGTGTCCTCATCCCAATAAAAAACTATGCAGACCATTAGCTGTTCAGGATTTTGCAATCTTTCTATTCCAGGGGGTCTCTCAAATGAACAGTTTCATCCCTATCAAAAGTTCCTCAACACAAAAGGATAATTCTAAATTATCCTTAGTAATATTATGCCATTTGGAAAGATAGTCACATGAATTAGAATTAAAGTGTAGACATAAGTCAGAGGACGAGGTCTGAACAAGATGAGGCACAGGTTTAAGAGTCCAGCAACAATCCACTGGAAACATTGCTTATGCACCTGTGTTTTGGACCCCTGCACGGTTGGTTATCACCCTCCAACATTACACAGTCTTCCTTCAGAACTCAATTTCTCCCTCAGTGAACTAAATAGATCTGAAAATGTTTGACAGCACATAAAAGTTTTGGAGAGGCTACATCTCTCAGAACCAAGCTCTCATGGAAAAAAAGCAATACAAAATGGATTAGTTTTCTCATCTGCTAAAACAAATACTATACAATGGATTGGCTTAACAACAGGAATTTATTGGCTTAGGTTTCAGAGGCCAGGATGTTTGCTCCTCCAGGGGTTGGTAGCTTCTGGTTGTTCTGCAATCTTTGGGATTCCTTAGCTTTTTCAACATGTAGCATAGTCTTTCTCTTCTGGGCCCTTTTGACTTCCAGCTTCTGTCTGCTCTCTTGGCTCTCTCTCTCTCTCTCTCTCTCTCTCTCTCTCTCTCTCTCTCTGTGTGTGTGTGTGTGTGTGTGTATGCCTCAATTTCATTCTGCTTATGAAGGACTCCAGTTCTGGATTAAAGCCCAACCTGATTCAGTTGGGCCACACCTTAACTGAAGTAATATCTTGAGATCTTATTTACAATGGGTCCATGCTCACCAGAATCCGGACAAAAACCAAGAACATATCCAAATCGCAGTGCACAATTCAACCCACCACAAAGACTAGAGAAAATTCTTATAAGATTTGATAAGGTCTGAGGGAAAACCTTCTGCAGGTCTCAGCCCCTGGGGCCAGTTTGAGGAATGGAATTATTAGGAGTTGTGTGCACTCTCTTTCTTCTTAGAGACACACCCAATGACAAGAACAGACAGAAATAAATAGTAGTGTTTTTAGTAAAACAACAGCAACAACAGATTTCCAGCAAGGATAAAAGCTTTCAAATCTGATCAGCCTATAATAATACCCTTAAAAAGACTTTTGGAGCACAATTTTTAAAATTGGAAGATGACGACTCCTATCATAGTAAAAGAGACCACTGAGGGAGGCTTAAGAAACCTCACTGGAAAGTGCTGTTTCTGAGTTGAGGGTCTTGGCCACATCAGTGAAGTATGGTCTCATTTGTATCTCGGTGGAAACTTCAGATCTGTGCTATCCAATATGGTAGATCCTAGCCACTTGTATATATTTACATTCAGAGTAATTAGAATTAAATAAGTTAAAAATTCAATTCCTTAGTTACACTACACACACTTCAAGGGCTTGTTACTATGGTATCAGAGATTTCTATCATTGCATTAAGTTATGTTGGGCAACATTGTTCCAGATTGTTAAACTTGCCAGAATATCACCAAACAGCTTGATAATAAAGAAAAATTAAGTTTATTTAAAATCACTATGATAGGGAGAACACTGTTTTGACAGAATCTTAGCAGTATCTTAAAAGAGAAGTCATATGGGAATCTTAGATCAAGTGGTTTAAGGTGAGATTTTTAAGGCAGGGAACTGGTTAAGATTGAGCAAAGTCTGTGATATAATAGTTCAGAATTGGTAGATATAGCAAAGCAAAGATCTTGCACTGATTCCAGATAAGAAAGCCTTGTTTAACAAACTGTTTACCCAGACATGTATATTATTGTCTCATAAAAATTGATCTATAGGAATTACTGCAAAATGAAATTAATTCTGGTTGACTATTCTTATTGTTATAAGGCAGAAGTAAACTAAGTAAACAATGAAGTCATGTTCACAGAGTTTTCATATTATTTAAACACACAAATACACATAAAATTTACAAAAGTTATATCAAAATAAGGACTGTTTTCCAATTTTTGCAAATATAAAATAAAAATATTAAAACTCTAAATAAAAGTCACATTTTAACTTATAAAATTTAATTTATAAAGTGGTACCATGAAAACATCAGAAGAAAAATATATGCAATAAAATTTGAAATAATAAAAATAAATTTTACACTCTTTACAGGCATAAAAAGTGTGAGCTTTCTTTAGACTATAATATGGATCACAATTAAGATAGATCTGCATAAACAGAAATTGTGCATTTAAGGGAACTGCAATCCATTCAATCAACTTCCCCAAATTTAGGAAAACTGAAAGACTTCCCTAGGATGTTTAATAACATCATTGTCAGGCCTATCACTAAGACAGAGTGTAATCTCCAAGCAAATGTCAGCTGGAAAAGAATTTCAATATAGTAGCCCCTGAGACCAAATCTCCACAAACCACCAGATTAATCCCAATAATATATGGTGAAACATTTAAAAATAACAATGAAATGACAATATTGACAAAATTCTACATTAAAAATAAAGAAATCAAAGGAAAAGAAGAAACCAGAGAGAACAAGGAACTCAATCTCACCTCCAAAATAAATCTCCCAGAAGTACATGAAGATAGTCACCTTAAAGGCATTATATTTATTATTGAAATTAATTTTTTAATTGATTGAAAAAATTGCAACTGCAGACAGTTTAACCAAAATATTATACTACTATATTTGAAAATATGATTAGACTACTATACTATTAGACCCACTAAAACTGTGAGATAATAGATATGTGTTGGTTTAAGCTGCTAAATTCTGGGGTAACTTGTTAAGCAGCGATACAAAATAAAAGAAAATAAATATATAAACTCAAAATCAGCAATAATCATCCAAATTCAAATTTAAGCCATGAGATGTGATTATAAGACTAGCAAAGGTTTAAAAAATGGCTAATGCCCTGTTGGCTGGGAAAGTAGACATGGGAATCCTCATGCAATGCTTGTAGGGGTGTAGACTGACAAGATTATTCTGAAGAGTAATATCAGTCTATTTAACCACATTAAATATGCCCGTATCCTATGATTTAGCAATTTAACTCCAAATATTTATCCCAAAGAATTGTTTACAAAGCTTCATGAGAAAACATATATGAGAATGTACAATGCAATGTTGACTGGTGTGGTAGGTAGTTGGAAGCTGGGTCTGGAATAGTGAAAAAGTAAAATGTGGTGGTTGTACACCATGAAATATAAAACAGGATTAAGAATCAATGGAGTATAGGAGTGAGGAAAGATGGCGTCAGTTTAGGAGGGCACACGCTGACTAGCTCTCTGAGTACGGCCAATTGTGGACAAGGTCCTGCCAGGGGGTCTGTGCTGTGAGAGCATGGAGCAAGAAGCTTGGGACATCTAGCTGCAGGCAGATCGATGGTGTGAAGTGATTGGTAGAGATTTGTGAGCTCTAAGCCTGCCTGTGGTGGTTAACACAGACGGCTGAGCCCCACCCGCAGGGAAAAAGGCTGGTTTGAGCCGTCAATCCTGCACCTGCGATTCCCGCTCCCGGTGTGAGGGAGCATTCTCCAAGAGAGGGAGGGTTCTGACAGAAGGTGGAGAGGGGTTTAACTTCTGTGGATTTGGCTGCCTGGGCCCCCCCCCCCATTGCTTTGGGGAGCAGATAAGCAGGCTTGAAGCAGTGCCAGGCTGAGGGGAGAGGCGAATCTGCTGAGGAAACCTGATTTACCCAGCAGGCCGCTGACACTGAGGCTTGGCTCCAGAGGGAGCGGAGTCAGCCAATTTTATCACTCTGCACTGACAACCATCAGAGCTTCAGCTCCCCTGGGGAGGCCAGGAAGTGGGAAGTGCCTGATTAGTTTCCACAAACCTATATAGGGTCCCCTCAGTGAAGGGGGTGGGCTAGCAGAGGACTTCTTTTGGGTCCCATATATCGCCAAAAAAAAAAAAAAAAAAAGAAGACAGTCACTTTAAAAAATGTATTCTTCTTTTTAATTTAGTTTAATACCTAAAATCTGCCTCAAAACCTGCAAATAGAACCCTGCAGGAAATGGATTGATAAACACAAGCAGGCTGAGAGGATCCACAAGGACCCTAGAAGGAACACTTCCTCCTTAGCTTTGTTTGAATGCTTGCTTGTGTGGTTGTTTGGGTTTTCTCAGTTTATTTGTTGTCTCTTGCTTTTCTTTCCTCTTTCCTAACCCCTTTCTTTTTTCCTTCTTTTTTTTTTTTTAATTAGGTGCTACTAGCTTTCTTCTTCTTTGCTGTGCTTCTTCCTCATGAATTTCCCATTCTCTGTCTATATTGATTTTGGTATCCCAAGCTATCTCTTAGCCTTCCTTCATCTTTCTGCCTTCTCCTTTCGGTTGTGGTTCTTAGACACCACGTTTATTCATTAGCCCACAACTTAAGGGTCTCAATTTCTATTCTATCTATTTTGTTTTCTTCTTTTTTTATTAACTTTTTCCTTTCAGCCCTTTCTTTACTCTTTGTCTCCCTCCTCATCATTCTAGCCTTCTAAATCATTATAGATATATGTTCCTCCATTTGGTTTCCCAGTCCATTGGAGGTACTCCACTTTTTTTCCTATTACTCTACACTGCCTACATGAGTTAAATATTAATTTCACTAATTCTTATTTGATCCCTCTTCTAACTTTTATCAATATTACCATTATTCTTCTTCCTTTCTCACATCTTTCGATTCCTCTGGCACTAATCTTTTCCTTCAAGGTAACACAGAAAGAATCAGGAAAGAAAATAAGAAGAAAAAGTGCCAAGGAGAAAACTTAACACACACACAGAACCACCAGCTAAATAAAACTCTAGAGGAGAAAGAAAAGCTAATCAATTGAATAAACCCATCAAGATAAAATGATGACTACAGGGCAACAAAAAATTACAAACCACACTGAGAAACAGGAAGACATGGACCAGTCCAATGAACAGACTAAAAACCAGGAAGAGATTCAGAACATCGAACAACTAATCAAAGCTTTCCAAACAAATATCATGAACCAACTTAATGAAGTGGAGGAAGACATTAAGGATATAAAGAAGACACTGGGAGAACATACTGAAGAAATTGTAAACATACGCAAAAAGATATTGGATATAATGGTGATCAATGGCACAATCCAAGAAATCAAAAAGACACTGGAGTCATATAACAGCAGATTTGAAAAGGCAGAAGAAAGAATTAGTGATGCAGAAGACAATACATCTGAAATCAAACAGATAGTAGAACAGTTAGACAAAAAGATAGAAAAAATCCAGCAAGGAGTCAGGGATTTAACTGACAACACAAAACACGCAAACATACGCATTACGGGCATCCCAGAAGGAGAAGAGAAGGGAAAGGGAACAGAAGGAGTGTTGAAGGAAATAATGGCTGAAAACTTCCCAACCCTATTGAGAGAGATGGATGTACAGATCCAGGAAGCAAAGGGCACCCCAAACAGTATAAATCCCAAAAGGTCACCCCTGAAACATACACTTGTCAAAATGTCCAATGCTCAAGACAAAGAGAAAATACTCAAGGCAGCAAGAGAAAAGAGAACCATCACATACAAGGGAAGTACAATAAGATTAAGTGCAGACTTCTCATGTGAAATCATGGAGGCAAGAAGACAGTGGTATGACATAGTCAAAGTACTAAAAGAAAAACACTTCCAACCACGAATTCTCTATCCAGCAAAACTGGCATTCAAAAATGATGGAGAGTTCAAAATATTCACAGATAAACAGAAATTCAGAGAGTATGCCAACAAGAAACCGACACTTCAAGAAATACTAAATGAAATTCTACAAGTTGAAAGGAAAAATCAAGGGAGAGAGAGTTGTAGGAGAGTTTAAAAATGACTAAAAAGACAAAAACAGAAACAAAACAACATATGACATACATTAACCCAAAGAAAATATGGCTGAAGTAAGAAATTAATTGTGAATAATAACACTGAATGTTAATGAATTAAATTCACCACTCAAGAGACACAGATTGGCAGAATGGATAAGGAAATATGATCCATCTATATGCTGTCTACAAGAAACCCACCTTCGACCCAGGGATTCAAGGAGGCTGAAAGTGAATGGCTGGAAAACAATTTTACAAGCTAACAATAGCCAAAAAAGGGCAGGAGTAGCTATTCTAATAGCAGGCAAAATAGACTTTCAATGCAAAACTATTGTAAGAGACAAAGATGGATTCCCAAATACAGCAGGATTTATATTCTTCTTGAGTACACATGGATCATTCTCCAAGATAGGCCACATGCTAGGCCACAGAATAACTATCAATGAATTCAGAAAGATTGAGATTATACAAAGTAATTTCTCTGATCACAATGGAATGAAATTGGAAATCACTAAGGGCCAGAGAAACAGGTTAGGCACAAGGATATGGAAGTTAAACAACACACTCTTAGACAAACAGTGGGTCAAGGAGGAAATCTCAAAAGAAATCAGCAACTAACTTGAAACTAATGAAAACGACAACACAACATATCAAAACCTATGGGGTGCAGCCAAAGCTGTCCTGAGGGAAGTTCATAGCCATAAATACATATATTAAAAAAGAAGAAAGAGCTAAAATTGAAGACCTAACTGCACACTTGGAGGAATTGGAAAAATGACAACAAACTAAACCTAAAGGAAGTAGAAAGAAGGAAATAACAAAGATTAGAGCAGAACTAAATGAAATAGAGAATAAGAAAGCACTAGAAAATATAAACAAAACCAAAAGCTGGTTCTTGGAGAATATCAATAAAATTGACAAACCCTTAGCCAGACTAACAAAGAAAAAGAGAGAACAGATGCAAATACACAAAATAAGGAATGAGCAAGGGGATATCACTACTGACCCCACAGAAACAGAGTATCATAAGAGGATACTTTGAAAAATTATATGCCAACAAGAATGATAATTTAGAGGGAATAGACAAGTTTCTACAAATGCACAAACAGCCTACATTGATGAAAGAAGAAACTGATTAACTCAACAGTCCAATTACATGTAAAGAGATAGACTCAGTCATCAAAAACCTCCCAACTAAGAAGAGCCCAGGACCAGATGGCTTGACAGCTGAATTCTACCAAACATTCCAGAAATAGCTAACACCAATTCTGCTTAAGCTCCGTCAAAAAATAGAAGTAGAAGGAATATTGCCTAACTCATTCTACGATGCCAAAATTATCCTAATACCAAAACCAAACAAAGATGCCACTAGAAAGGAAAATTACAGACCAATTTCTCTAACGAACCTAGGTGCTAAAATCCTCAACAAAAACTTGCTAATCACATTCAACAACATATCAAAAGGATTATACACCATGACCAAGTGAGTTTAATCCTGGGTACACAAGGATAGTTCAATTTAAGAAAATCAATCAATGCAATACACCACATAAACAAACTGAAAGAAAAAAGATCACATGATCATCTCTGTAGATGCAGAAAAAGCATTCAACAAAATACAGCACTCTTTCCTGATAAAAAAAACAGCAAAAGATAGGAATAGAAGGAAACTTTCTGAATATGATAAAGGGTATATATGAAAAACCCAAAGCTAACATCATCTTCAATGGTGAAATCCTAAAAGCCTTCCTTCTGAGATCGGGAGCAAGACAAGGATGCCCACTATCACCACTCCTATTTAACATTGTCTTAGAAGTATTTGCTTGAGTACTGAGGCAAGAAAAGGATATAGAAGGCATCCAGATTGAAAAAGAAGAAGTAAAAATTTCATTATTTGCAGATGACATGATCCTATACATAGAAAGCCCAGAGAAATCTACATCAAAGCTTCTAGAATGTATAAAGGATTTCAGTAATGTTGCAGGCTATAAGATCAATGCACAAAAATCAGTAGCATTTCTGTACACCAATAACAAGCAATCTGAAGAGGAAATTTTAAAAAATACCATTTGCAATAGGAACTAAAAGAATCAAACACCTAGAAATAAATTTAAATAAAGATGTAAAGGACTTATATACAGAAAACTACACAACACTGTTAAAGGAAATCAAAGAAGACTTAAATAAATGGAAAAATATTCCCTGTTCATGGACAGGAAGACTAAACATCATCAAGATGTCTATCCTACCCAAACTAATCTACAGATTTAATGCAATCCCAATAAAAAATCATTTTTTAAGGAACTGGAAAAACTAACCACAAAATATATTTGGAAAGGTAAGAGGCCCCAAATTGCCAAAGACTTATAAAAAAGAAAAATGAAGTTGGAGGTATCACAGTACCTGACTTTAAAACATACTACAAAGCTACAGTGATCAAAACTGCATGGTATTGGCACAAGGATAGACCTACTGGCCAATGGAACCGAATTGAGAGTTCTGATATAGATCCTCACATATACAGTCATCTGATATTCAACAAAGCCATCAAGCCCACTCAGTTGGGAGAGAATGGCCTCTTTAATAACTGGTGCTTGGAGAACTGGATATCCATATCCAAAAGAATGAGAGAAGAATACCATCTCACACCTTATACAAAAATCAACTCAAGATGGATCAAAGATCTAAATATAAGAGCCAAAACCATAAAGACCTTGGAAGATAATGTAGAGAAGCATCTACAGGACCTTGTAATAGGAAATGGTTTCATGAACTTCATAGCCAAATCACGAGCAGCAAGAGAAAAAATAGATAAATGGGATCCCCTCAAAATGAAAAGCTTCTGCACCTCAAAGGACATTATTAAGAAAATAAAAAGGCAGCCTACCCAATGGGAGAAAATATTTGGCAACCATATATCTGATAGGAGCCTAATATCATGCATATATAAAGAAATCCTACACCTTGAAAATAAAAAGACAAACAACCCATTTAAAAAATGGGCAAGTGACCTGAAAATACACTTCTCCAAGGAAGAAATACAAATGGCTAAAAAGCACATGAAAAAATGCTCGACATCGCTAGCTATTAGGGAAATGCAAATCAAAACTACAATGAGATACCATCTTACACCCATCAGAATGGCAGCTATTAAAAAAACAGCAGACTCTAAGTGTTGGAGTAGTGTTGGATCCACTACTGGTGGGACTGTGGAACGGTCCAGCCACTGTGGAGGACAGTTTGGCAGTTCCTCAGAAAACTAACAATAGATCTTCCATATGATCCAGCAATTCCACTGCTGGGTATATACCCAGAAGAATTGAAAGCAAAGACACAAACAGATATATGCAGACCAATGTTCATAGCGGCATTGTTCACAAATGCCAAAAGTTGGAACCAGCCCCAGTGCCCATCAACAGATGAATGGATAAGCAAAATGTGGTACATACATACAATGGAATATTACTCAGCTGTAAGAAGGAATAAAGTGCTAACACACGGAATAACATAGATGAACCTTGAAGACCTTATGTTGAGTGAAGCAAGCCAGGCATTGAAGGATGAACAGTATATGACCTTACTGATCTGAATTGAGGAAAGTGAGTAGTCTCTGAGAACCATTGTCTGAAAGATAGGTTAACAAGGGAGAGAAAGAGAAGAGTAGGTTGTGAGCCATCACCCATATGGACATAATCTATGGTAAAGTGATATAGTTGCATATTGAAGGATAGGACAGATGGGTAGTGATATTACTGGGTTTGGTGGTGCAGGGTTGACAGGTGGGTAGATTAGGAAGAACAGGTTAGAATACCCAGGGCATGTAACTATGATCTTGTCATTCCATGAGTCAAGACAGGGGAGTGTCATATGCCCCAGTGGGATGGGGAGGAAGGAACATTTAAGATCAAATGGGGTATTTAGTGGTCATGGGAAATGTTTTTCATTATCTTACAGTAATGGACACAGGACATGGTAAATATCATCAAAAATTATTAAACTGTACTGTCTAAATTGTAAACTATACTGTAAACCATTGACAATGTTTAGTTGCTATATTTCACTATAACAGTTATAACAATGCTAACATCCATTAAAAAAAAAAAGGTGTTAATATGAGGTGGGGAAGGGGGAGGGAGGTTGGGTATGTGGGAGTCTCTAGTATTCTGTGTGTGATTTTGCTGTGACCTAAAACTTCTTTGAAAATTAAATGAAAATTGGGAGACACTGGGGAATGAGAGGCGGTAGGTGTCATGGTACACTGGACATCCGATAATGCAGTGATAAAAGGAAAAAAGAATAATTTTTTAAAAGGATTTTTTTTGTTTTTTTCCCATTTTTTTGAATGTCCCAATCTGCTAATTATATTTTATTTTTAGTGGATTTTTTTTCTGAGTTTCCTTGTATTTTATCTCTTGCATTTAAACTTATCATTATTATTTCATTTCCCTATTAATTGTATTTGGTTATTATATGGGCTTCATCTTCAAGGAAGGTTTAGATCACAGAAGGGTTACAATGGGGGCTGCAGAGAATCATTGGTGGGGGGTGTCAGGGATGGAGGATTCATGGGAGTAAGTTCATCTGAATATACATGAAAGATATATAAAATTGTTCAAATGATCAAGGGATGGGGCATGGTCACGGTGGGTAGACAATTACTCAGTAAATGAGGGAATCTGAATTCCCAGCCTGGAGAGCTCTGCCACATTCTCCAAGGGAGTAGCAACAGTCCCCTGAGTGCAGGGGCAGTGTCTAGCAAAAGAGGATGGCCCACTGTTGGGTCCTTGTTATTGATGACTAGCCTATGAATCTTCGCTCTTGTAATTGAAACTTAGCCTACTGTTATGGGGTGCCTAAGAGTTGCCACCTGAGAGCCTCCTTGTTGCTCAAATGTGGCCTCTCTCTAAGCCAAACTCAGCATATGAATGCATTACCTTCCCCCCAGCATGGGACATGACTCCCAGGGATGAACCTCCCTGGCAACAAGGGATTAATACCAAGTGCCAACTGGCAACATGACTGGAAAAAGACTTTGAATAAAAGGGGGGAAAGGTAAAGACAAATGAGTTCATGTGGCTAAAAGACTTCAAAGAGAGTCGGGAGGTCATCCCAGAGGTAACGCTTACGCACACCACAGTAAGGTCTCATAGAACACCAAAGTGGATATCACCCCACACAGAGGGGCTCCTAAGGGCTCTGGAGACACCCAGGTCCTATATAAGGGGGGATAGCCCCAGAGATTGATGCCTTATCAGTGGGCTCTACTTTGGAATCTGTGCTCCTTAGAGTGACAGAGTTGGACTCAAATGAGCCCCCCCCTGCACATGGTCCATCAGTCCCTTCTATTCAAACCTATATGTGATGCTAGAGTTTGTAGGTGTACTTTCAGAGACTGGAGCCTCTGGCCTGTCTATGTGCAGTCTGGGCCTGTTATCTCGTTCGAGCTGCAACTCCTACTCTACAGCTCAATGGACTCATCCAAGTCACCTGGTGAGGAGACAATGATGGACAACGGCCATCCCAGGGAATGGAGAGAGCCTGCAGCTGCAGGCAGGATAATCCCATCCACCGTATCCATGGGATATAAGCCCATTCTCACTTGGAAGTAGAGTGGACATCACCATCCCAGTCCCCTCAGGATTGGGGGAAGAGCTATGGACTAGAGTGGACTTACTGGTATTCTGTTGTAGACATATTGTGATTCAAGTAATGGAAGAAATTATAACAGTGAGGTGGAGCCAGTGGCCACTAGATGCTTTCAGGGCAGGGAGGGGAAGGGCAGTTGTAATACAGGGGCTTTTTCAGGACTTGGGGATTGTCCTGAGTGACGTTGCAGTGACAGATATAGGCCATTTTACATCAGCATATACCATGCAGAACTGTGTGGGAGAGAGTGTGGTCTACGATGTGAACTGTGGTCTATGCTTAGTGGCAAAGCCCCAGGATGTGTATATCCAATGCAGGTGATATGCCACACTAATGAAAGATGTTTATGTGGGATGTTATGGGAGGTGTGGAAGGTGGGGAACATGGGAATCCCTGTGATTTCTGTGTAACATTTAGGTAATCTAAGCACCTTTAAAATATATATATATATATTTAAAATACTATTTATGTAAGCAAATGCACCTAAATGCATATATATTTATATATCATTTTACAAATATTGGTTTGTATGTGAAAATTTTGATTTTTACCCACAATAAAATAATAATAATAATAATAAAAAAGAATCAATGGAGTACATATACACATGTCATCAGATATATATATCATAAATGAATATATGTGAAGTATTTTGAACAGTGACACTCATAAATATTATATAATGTTCATTAAATAAAATAAATTACAACATGAAAAATCTTAAAAAGAGAGCCCTAGTGAAAAAACTTAAGAAATCAAGTGAAATATATAAACAATAATATTTGTTGAAATTTAAAAATATTTACAACACAAAACAAGAAACTTATTTTGCAAGAATACATACAAACCAAACAATTTATATTAAATGTATTAAATTGGTTGTCATGTAGGAGGTAGGCAAGGGAGGCAGGTGGGGAGATAAAAGGTAATAAATAATTTAACAAATAAGCACACAGACAAGAGAGAAATCTTGCCCACAACACTAGTAGGAGTGGCCATGAATTGAGGATTGTAATTAACTCAACCTTCTGCACCAAAGAGGAAAAAAATAAAAAATGAAAGTATAAGAAAATATCTTACCCAATTCTGTGTTAACATTGAAAATCTTAAAGAAATAATTAATTTTCTAGAAAAACTATAAAATTTGGAACTGAGCAAGAAGAATTAAAAAATCAAGAAGTTGAAAAAAGGTATCAAATGGCTTTACCAGTAAGGATTCTTAGTTTTTCAAAAAAAGAGAGAGAGAAAATTGGTTATGAAGTTGTTTTGTTTTTCCTCATTTAGACTATTTAAATCCTCATTGAAATATTTTTTGCAATACTCATCAAAATAATATGATAGTTACATAAGAACTGATTAAAAGTTCTACAGAACAGAGTATAAAGCAGAGAAACTCTAAAATATAGAAGACTTCAATACTGTATTTGGAAAAGAATCATCACAAATCAACAATCAGTGCATTTAATAACTGGTAATGGGGAAAATGTTATACCATAAATCAAAACTTTATAGATGGACAAATGACTTAAATATGATTAACACACAAACTAGAAAATTACTGTGTTTAATCTTTAGATAGGGAAGGACTTTCTAAAAATAAAATTTGTGGAAGTAAGAAATCAAAAGATCATTATGTCTTTCACCATAAAATTTAAATATCTGTATGTCATATAGCATCATAAATAAGATTAAAGGGAAAACAACAAATACAACAGGCCTAGAAAATATTTTTAATATACCATATAAAGAGTTTATACAGTTTGAGAAGAAAAACCACTAAGACCTCAAAAGAAAAGGATTAGTAAAGGACATGAACAGACAATTCATCAAGGAGAAAGGAATTAATAAAATTTGAAAACGACCAAAGAAATATAGAGTACAATTATAATAAATTAACATTTCCACCTATCAAAATGACAAGTTACTTTTTGAAAGGATAATGTTCCATGCTTGTAAGAAAATGTGAGAGCAAGAATTCATACTTTTGTAGAGATGTAAACTGTAAAACTTTTTTGAAGAAAATTTTGACCATTCATTTTAGAACTTTAGATGTGTTCATGATTTTTGACCTCTTAATTCTCTTTTCTTTATTTACAAGAAGGAAATAATTACACTTTCAGTCAAAGATATATATCAGAAAATATTTTATAGCTTTTTTTATTATAGCAGAGAATGAAAATAAAGATACAACAATAGAGAAATGGGTTGTATAAAATATGTAGAATACTTAAACAGCCATTGAGAATATTGTTTAACATGAGAAAATGCTTAAGTTTTAACATTAATGTAAAGCTTAAAAAAAAAAAAAAAAGAATGGTGTTTGAAGAGTGTTAATACCATCTGTCTACCTCAGCATAGGAAACCATCAGGACTAAAATACAGAAAATGTTACCTCTTATTATTTCTAAAACATGGGATTCTGGATAAATTTTTAGATTCTGGATAATTTTGTTTTCTTTATGCTTTATTTTGCAATGTTTTCTACAATTGACATTTACTTCTTTTACGTAGAAAAAAATAATTTATATTGTTTTGTATATGTTAGGTAGCAAAACCACCATCCAAACTGATGGCTTTCAGACACTGATATGTCACAGGAGGCAATGAGGTTGAAATGTAGTCAATTTTTTACACTACTCTTTTCAAAATACAGATTAAGAATAGTAAAGTCAATCATCATGTTCTTTCAGAAAACTAAATCAAGTGACTCAATTTACAAAGTTTTATGTGAACACATTTTTAAGCTTGAGTTTATGATTGGAGGGCAGGCAGGCAGCAGAGTGAACTAATGATCTTTCCTTTGACATTCTAGGATGGATGGAAAACATGTACAGCTGAGTAATGGATAAACTAACAGATTTTTATAAGAAAGAAAATTACAGGTTTTTTTGTCCAATCTTCTCAGTTTACAGATGGGTCGTCTGAGACCTTATTGCTATTATCAAGTTTTAACAAATTTATTAATTCAAATTCAAAATCCTTACCACTTCTCAGATTTTCACTGGAACTTGGGACACCTGATAGGTTTCCTATTTGCTCAGGAAAAAAGAGTAATGAATGATGATCACAAGTGTGGCCCAAAATATGTTGGAATGACCCTTTCTTGGTTTCATTGCTAGAAAACAGCTCCCTTTTTCAAATTTTGCCTAAGTGATTTCTGATAAAATCCCAGGGTGCTACCACCCATGGTGCTCTTATGTCTTTTCATTCAGCTGCTTCCCCGGACCCGCATTGCTGCCTTTGATGCCGATGATGCTCCTAAGTTTGCCTTACCATAATTCATAACTGTCCTTATCCAGTGGCTATCTCCTCTACCACCATCTGGCCTCAGAAGATGGAACCCTGACCATCTTTGACTTCATTATCTTAAACACTTGACAGATACTTCTCTTTAATTCCCCACAGCAAGCATCAACCCCATAGTTACATGGGAGATTGTAATCTGTGACATCTTTTCTAAAAGATGAGGGATAACAGAAAAGAAACATAAGGGAACCTACAGTCAACCATAATCATCATTTGCATGTAACATACAACAATAGGGCCAGTGGGTTTTCACTACATAAACAAAAGATGTGTTAATCACACAACTCTATTTCCCTTGTACCACCACACACTCTAATGATGAAAATAAGCCATGCTATTTCCAAATAGTCAAACTCTTATTTTCTCCTGGATGCCTATTTTCATCCCAATAATTAATATAAATCATACTCTTTGAACCTGAGATAAAAATGCTTTTCTCATCACTAAGACTTACTAATTTGACTCACCTTGATATTTGCCATTTCTGAATTGTTACAATATTTACATTTGCAACACTGGACTATAGGTATTATGTTCCAATTTCTTATTTTTGCATTTGTTTCATTTATCAAAGTTTTATCTCCATAGCTAGGTGGCTAACATCCCAAGGACAGAAATTACTCCTTTTTCATTCCCTGTAATACTTCGCAAAATACTGAACACAACATAGGCTTTAGATATTCAAAGATTTGAGTAAATTTGACTATGGCACTAGGATAATTTGAGATTTGAGATATGAAGGTAAGGAGCTTCCTGAAATTTGTACTCTCTTTCTCTGGTGATTTAATTTAAATGCCTTAGCCCTAAATACAGCAGTGAACATAAATCATCATAAACCCTATCAAGGAACAATAAGGAACGGAATTCAGGATGAGGGAGGAAACAACTACATATACGTATGATTGTTTATTTTAATTTTACAATCCTGTTGTTTTTGTGTTTGTATAACTTGCTTAAGCTTTTTAACAACAAAAAAGTCTTTGAAAAATTCATTATATTTTAATATCAATCCAAGAAAGCACATGGAACAGTAGTATCCTAAACACATTAACCTGCTGACTAGGGACTATCTTAAAAAACAACAATCTTAACATTCATTCACTGGAACAAGGACAAATAGAATAGAAAAACTGTTCACCTCCAGATTCAGGCAATTAGTTTTAGCATGTCTAGATGAGTGCTGCTAGGAGAAATAAATGCAGTGAATAGTAACAATGAAAAAAGGTAAATTGCAAAAGCAGCCAAAGTAAAAGTAAATATTCTAACAAAAGGCACTTGAAAACAAATCCTCAGTACTATGATGGAAGAGTTCAAAATTTTATATTTTTCATCTTTATGATGAATTAAACTTTATTTTTGAACTTCCATAACTGTCCCCATCGTAAGAGCCCAGGACAACTCAGACGGAAAATTTAAATTAAGGTTCATAGGCTGGACAAAGGGAGTAAATGTCCACAAATCCCTAACCTAATTGAACAAATGAATCTAGCATTTACCTTTTTTTAAAGTTTTTTTTTTCTTTATTAAAAGAAGTTGTGTGTTTACAGAGCAATTATGCATAAAACACAGGATACCCATATACCACCCCATTATTAACACCTTGCATTGGTATGAAACATTTGTTGCAACTGATGACAGCACATTTTTTTTTTTTTTTTAAGATTTTATTTATTTATTCATTTATCTCCCCCTTGCTGCTTGTGCTCGCTGGGTCAGCCAACCACGCCGTGCGGGCGGTCTTGCCTTCACCAGGAGGCCCCGGGAACCGAACCCGGGGCCTCCCATATGGTAAACGGGAGCCCCACTGATTGAGCCACAGCCGCTTCCCAAGCACATTTTTATAATTGTACTATTATAAATTACAGTCCATGTTTTAACATAAGATTCACTGTGTGTGTAGTACAGTTCCATTATTTTTTTTTTTAAAGATTTTATTCTGTAATTATATATACAACCTAACATTTCCCATTTTAACCACATTTACATATACATCTCAGGGCTATTAATTACATTCACAATGCTATGCCACCATCACCAAAACATATTCATCATTCCATATAGGAACTCTGAAAATTTTAAGCCTTAACTTCTCAATCCTTATCCCCACCCTGTCCCCTGGTAAACTATATTCTAGATTCTGAGTATATGAGTTTGCTTATTTTAATTATTTCATATCAGTGTGATCATACAATATTTGTCCTTTTGTGTCTGGCTTATATCACTCAACATGATCTTCAAGATTCATCCATGTTGTCGCATGTATCAGGATTCGTTCCTTTTTGTGGCTGAATAATATTCCATTGTATGTATATCCCATATTTTGTTGACCCATTCATTGGATGATGAACACTTGGATTGCTTCTATCTTTTAGCAATTATGAATAATGCCACTATGAACATGGGTATGCAAATAGCTGTATAAGTCCCTGCTTTCAATTCCTTGGGGTATATAACTAGTAGCGGAATTGCCAGGTCATATGGTAAGAATTAGGCAATTTCTTATTTCTTTATCTTTCTAATTTTATTTCTGTATGTTTTAGCCCATCTTAGACTGAAAATCCTGTTCCTGACAACTAATACAATTACGTATTTGATATATCCTACAATATATTGTTTCATAATAACAAAATCAATACAATGACAATATGATTTCTGAACATAATTTAAGATTTCCTTGTGATTCTTTTGGGGTTTTTTAAAGTGTATTTTCACAAGGTTATATACTCAAATTACTATATTTTAAATTAATTTTACTTTTTAAAATAGTGATAAACCTTCAGTCATGATCAGGAGGTGGGGTAATCTGAATATAATCAGATAATATTTTGTTTAAGAATGTGAATATAGAATTATAATGTCACAAATATCCTGAAGATAATGTCCATCTTTCCCCCAGAATGGTAGACAATTCTTTCCAAATATAAGACTTTTTATTTTATTCTCATAATGAGAGTAATAAGTGCACACAGAAACAAAAATGAAAACTATAGAAGGGCCTAAAATGCAAGTCTTCCTTCCTGCCTCTCAATTCTAGTTCCACTCCGGTTAGACAACGTTTTTTGTTTTTTGTTTGTTTGTTTGTTTGTTTTACCATTTCTAGTTGTAGTTCTTCTAAAGGTTATTTTTTATAACTATAAATAATATGCTTATACCTTTCTATCTCTTTCTTGTTATCAGCTGGCCTCTCTACAAGTAAAGAAGAGATACTGTGTTAGAGACTCACTATATCTAACACACTCCCCTTATCCATTCATTTTCTAATCTTTAATACATTTTTATTTTAGTAGATTTCTTTTATAACTTTAACATGCTTAAACATTTCTTTATTTAACTTTAAATAGAATTTCATGATTCCTCATTATAGATATGAAGAAATTAGTAGCTTTGAACCTCTTTCTACCGCTCTTTCCTCCTTCTACCTCCCAACCTCAGTCAGGTATATCAATAATTTAGTGTCAAGGTTTATAGAATTTATCTTTTATTATCTAACAGTGATTAGTTCTTTCATTTTTTGTCTGTGTTGGTTCTGAAAGCTGAAAACCAATAGAAAGCATTTGCATTATTATTCACTGCAGAATCATGTTGTATGATTGGATTCAGAAAGAAACTGAATCCAATAAAATGAACCAGTGGCATGTGAATAAAATATTCTAAGAGAAAAATCAAATAGATTCTCGCTGTTTACTTGGCCACTTCTCAAAGCCTCTAAATAGAAGAAAATATTTGAAGAAATAATTAATATATATTTCCCCAAAAAAATGTTTTTAATGCAAAAGGCATAAGATTGAAAAGGTCCACAAGTATCAAAGAGGAAAAATAAGGAAAAACATCCTGAGACTCATTGGAGTGACATTTATGAATACCAAAGACTAAGAACATTTTAAAAGTTTACAAAGGGAAGGAACAGATCCCATACAAAGTAATAAGAATTAGATTGACTTCAGACTTTTCAATAGCAACACTTGATGCAAGAAGACAGTGGAGAAAAGCCTCCTTTTTAAAGTATTAAAGAACAAGACCTTAGAATTTAG
The DNA here is from genome assembly GCA_026826555.1 of Tolypeutes matacus. Classification (NCBI taxonomy): domain Eukaryota; kingdom Metazoa; phylum Chordata; class Mammalia; order Cingulata; family Chlamyphoridae; genus Tolypeutes; species Tolypeutes matacus. Next base: position 7,239,686 of record JAKSZT010053791.1, read on the forward strand.
AAATTTCTATGCAGCTATTAAATCTGAAGGCATGATAAAGATATTCTCAGACATATAACACATCAGAAGTGTTACTTCAGTAGAATATAATCTCTTTCAGTGCAGACTTTCTCTTCAATCCTCATTTCTTAGCAAATGGCTGACACAAGTAGTATACACAATAAATACACAGAAAAGAATAGAAGAAAGAGTAGGAGAAAGGGAAGGAGGGAAGAAGGGAAGGGAGAGAGGAAAAAACAAATGAGAAAGGAAGAAAGAAAGTACTAAACTCAGTAATGAGTTTCATGAAAACAGAAGCATTGTTTCACATGTGGATGAATAGCATTTGCTGCACAAAAACCTACACTGAAAAATATTTTGTATACTTAAATAAGAGGAGAAACAAATCCAAAAGATTTTGCAAGAGTTATATGAAGTAAAGGTAGTCAAATATTTTGGTAAAGTTTATTGCTGCCTTTTAAAAAATAACTGAACTAGAGCTTTTTTCTCTGCAGTCAGCTAACAACATAGAATAGTGTTTGCCAGCTACACTGTCAAAATGAAATATACCAGAAATGGATTGGTTTTCACAATGGGTATTTATTGGCTTGCAAGCTTACAGTTCCAAGGCTGAGAAAAATGTCCACATCAAGGCATCATCAGGTGATGCTTTCTCCCCAATCCTGGACTCCCCTGCCTCATGACAAGGCACATGATGGCATCAGCTGGGCTATCCCCTCTCTCCAGGTTTCGTTGACTCAGCTTCTTGCTTCTAGCTTTCTCTCTCTTTGAATTTCATTCTCTTAAAATGACTCCAGTAAGAGAGTTAAAGCCCACCTTGGGCCATGCCTTACTAAAGTAACCTATTCAAAAGGCCCTTAACTGAAGTAACCTAATCAAAAGTTTCCACCCTCAATAGGTTCACAACCACAGGAATGGACCAGCTTTAAGAACATGATATTCTGGGGTACATACAATCTCAAACTACCAGAAATAATTAGTTGCCTTTCAAGTCATCCTTCAGAACACATGGTAATAAAAAAAATCTAGTACCTTTTCTCTTATCTTCTTTGAGGTATTGGTCCCCTTTTCCTCTGTATTCTGACTTTTGTGGCCAGGGGCCTAAAAGAATCTCCTGAGATTCTTGTTCTCAAAAATCTTATTTTCTACAAAAACACACAAAATATCTCAAAGGTAGATGGATGGTGATGGTGTACTGTGGTGTAGTTTCATGAGCAGCTAAGATTCTGGCATTCAATTTCAAGAAGCTGTTAGTCCTATAAAGAAAACCAAATGAGGGTAAGGCAATAGAGTGATGGAGGATGGGAACCTATTTTAGAATATTTAGGGAAGAAAATATTGAGAATTTCATTCATTACATGCTTTTCTACAAATGCCCAAAGAAAGACATTCTTTCCAGTATCAACAATAGTTTTATGAACTTTTATGAGCAACTCGTTCATTTTCACCATGTTAAAACCATGACACTTGTAAATGATCACATCATACATGTAACATTTGCAATTTATCCTTAACAACGAGTGAAAAGACAAGTTACAGATAAATGTAACTTGGATGGACATATGATATCTTAACAGTAACAATGGAAGACAAAAGATAGAGGGAAGTATTTTCAGAGGGAAAATATTTTCAAAGTTACATGAGACAAAGAATTATCAACCACAATAATAAGATTATTTGAAATAGCTTTTAAACTCAATTCACCTGATACTAGTAGCAGAGTGTTCCTGTTATGGAAATGGTTATATCAGGTTACTGATGCTGAACATTTGAATAAGGAAAATAATTAATGAAAATATCATTTATAATGCATCTATAGTACACATATTCTTTAATCCTCAAAACAATTCTAAAAATAGGAATTATTATCTCTGCTTTAGATAAAAGAATCAGAGACATAGAGAAGTGAAATTACATGAAATCACACAAGTAATAAAAAGCAGAGTCAGGACTCAGAGTCACTGTTAGATTTCAAAGTCTGTATTGTATATTACACTATGGCCTCTTCTCCCTAATCTTCTTACTATAAATTTATGTTCATAAAATAAGCTTCAGATCATAATACTCATGTATAAATTTTCTCTTTAAGGAATAAAATTGCACACTAATTTTTCATAAAGTTCATGTAGTAAATATATTTGAAATATTAGAGAATTTCCATGTTTTATTTGCATACAAATCTTTAGAAGTACATCAATGAACAAAAAATTAAATGTACTTATACTCTTAATAATATTAAGCTTATATAACCTGTGTTGTCTAATTTTATGAGTAAAGTACCATCTTCAATACATAACATACTAACCCATCATCATCAGGACATAAATGTTGAGAATTTTTTTTCAGTAGAGATGAAATGTTAGAACTACTCTACCTTGCTTTCTTTCTTGATTCTCCTTATGCCTCCTCCACCCTCAAGTTGCAAGATAATTGGTCATGATTAAGTGTTTAAATCATCCATGGAATATTCTGACCCACATAAAAATCAAATTCATGTCCTTGGCCTCATTAGAACAGTTTCACTAATCATCATTATCCAAATTTACTTTTTAAAAAATTCCAACAGCAATTATTGTCTGTAGAATTTTTTTCGTAATTAATCATGTACTTCTTTGTGACAACCCTATTGTTCTCTTGAACTGTTACTTAACTCTTTTGTTATTTATCTTTATGCTATAGTTAATCTTTCATATTTTTACAAAATTCACCTTCCTAAAGCACAGGTTTTATGCTCATGTTATTACTTTGCTCATAAACTATTAAAGGCATACTCTCATAATGACATATGGCTGCAAGCCCTTTGCTTCCATTAAATTGGTGCATTTTAGAAATCACAGTCCCCCACCTGCATGCACCATTCCTCACAGAAGCCCTGTGGTAGACAGCATAATGCCCTTCCTCAAAAGCTGTCTGTAAAGAGAAAACAAAACAAAAAAGAAAAAAAGAGAAAAAATCAGACGCTAACAAAGAAAAATATATACAGAAAAAAAAAAAGCTGTGTACTAATTTGCAAAACCTGTGAATATGTTACCTTACATGGCAAAAGGGACTTTGCAGGTATGCTTGAGGATCTTGAGATTATTCTGAAGATTATTCTTGATTACCCTCCTGGGCCCAATGTAATCACAAAGATCCTTATAAGGAAAATGGAGGCAGAAGAGTAAGTCAGAGAAGGAGATGTCTAGAACCTCCACAAGGAACTAGCTCTTCTGATATCTTGACTTTAGTCTTGTAGGACCCATTTTTGAACTTCTGACCTCCAAACTGTAAGATAAATTTCTGTTGTTTTAAGCTACTACATTCGTGGTTACTTGTTACAGCAGCAATAGGAAAGATACATACCCATTTGTAGAAATCACTCCCTTTCCACATCTTCTCAAACAGGCCTCCCAAACTTTACTGAAAATTTAAGGAGATAGAGCAGGGAGTTTGTATTTTAGAATAACAAACATTAGATATCCCTGCTTTAAAAAATACCCACATATTCATTTATTTTATTCTGGAGTAATTTTATTGTTTTTCTTTTTTTATTCTAATTGTATGCATTACATTGCACATAACTATAAAGGCAAAAAAACAGTTGCCTATGATCCCAACTCACAGAAATATAACCATGTAAAAAATTTTGCTGATAATCTTGTAGACTTTTTTTATGCATTCATAGTTTTAAAAAATATATTTTTCTGTACACATTGATTTTAATCCCCACATACTCTTTTCTCTCACCTTCTTCGTTGTCTTCTCCCCATCTCACAAATTCTTGTTTATTTTTTTTAAGGTTTTTAAAATAACATTTTTTTTTCAAACTTTTAATTGTGCAATATAGAAAACTGAAAAACACAAGAAGCAAAGAACACAAAAGTCATCCAGAATCACAAGCAGTTTAGTTTGACATAACCTTCTAGGCCCTGTGTGTGTATTCACACAACTGAGCACACATTTTCATCTGGCCAAGATGACATCGAATATATCATGCTTTTTCACACATTATGAATATTTACCAATTCAAAGCCCCAAAGCCATGAGATATTGTGACAACCAGAATACATGACACCATCTCAGTCAGAGGGAAAAAAATGTATTCCTGCCTTTCTTGGTGACAAAAATTTCCTAAGACAAAAATGGCAACAGGTCTTTATAGTTATTGGCAGAGTTACAAATACTGCACTCCCTTAATAACGCTCAATTTAAAACGAGACATAAAGCAATAGAGTCCAATAAATATAATGCTTCTAAGAGAATTCATTATCAGATCTATATTGAATTATTAGCAAGAATGTATGTTTCTATTGAATTATTTAACAATGTTTTCCTATGGTATAGCCAAAAGATGCACACACACATCAACAGTTAGCATCAAAATAGAAATATGAACATATCTGCATACACCCCTCCCCTTGCACCTCCTTCTGCCTCTCTGTAGCCAATTTAATGAACAAGTCCTGGTGCATACTGCTCAGAGGTGGTTTAACAATTCCATGCCAAAAATGCTTCTTTTCTATTAATTTACAAAAAGATATTTATAAATTCATTAATTCACTAGCCCTACTTTTTATTATACATTGTCACCTCAAGATATCTAAACAGCTTAGATGTGAAGTAAAGAATGAACCATATCTGCAATCAACACAGGTATTTTACAAAAAAACACATATATAGAACTATGGTTCTAATCTACAGCTGTCTTCTAGATATAGAGATACTACCAAGGAGCCCTTCGCTTTGCCCTTCCTCATCCACCATTTCAATGACTAAGTACAGGAATACGTCCAGCCCCAAGGGGCGGACAGACAGAGGTCACTCCCAGAAGACAGTCCATCCTAAAACTAACACAAGAACCTTTATTTAGGGATTATTTTACTACGTCAATTTTTGACATACTTTGGACATTAGGACTTGTCCTTTAATACACAGCAATAAGTAAAATGCCTATAGAGAACAATGGTCAGACAATCTGAACTTGTCCCACAACTCAGAAAAGTGCAGAGAACTTTTCCCTGTGCACTTTCTTCCCTGCCCCCACCACCACCCCATCAACATACTGTTCCAAGACATCTATTTTAACAACCCCATTCCCCTAAAACAGCCATTCCTATGTAGTAACAGAAAACATAAAGTATTATTTTACACTCTCTACTTTAAGATATATTGTATACTTCTAAACATCTAGAAAGACTTGATGTTTCAAATAAGGACTTAATTTTGTCCACAATACTCACAGTAGCACTGAATAAACCACACATGTAACAAAGGATATAATCTGAAAGTGTCTTCTAAATAGGAACATTCCAGCCTAGAATCCTTCCTCTTCTGACTTCTATCAACTCAGTGGTTGCATCTGCAATGCTTAGAGGGGATTTTTTTTTTTTTTTTTTTAAGAATTTTGCTTCCACAAATAAAATTCTGTCATTTTCAACAGTCTTCCCTATGAATTTTAATACAAAATGTACAAAATGTATTAGTTTACTAACTCTACTTGTCATACACTGGCAACCTCTTTAACATCTAGAAAGACTAGATGATATAAAATTAGGACTCGTTTGTTCATTATATTCACTGTATATACAGCAAAGTAAAACAAAATGCACAGAACATATAGGATGATGGTTTATCTTGTCTAACTACAGACTTACTGGCTTAGAGCCCTTGGCGCTTCTTCTCCCTTGTCTCTCAAGCAGCACATAATATGTACTACTCTGGAGGTGATTTGACCATTCCATTTCCAAAAGATCTTTCATATGAATTTTAACAAAACAATATCTACAATATGTGTTATTTCACTACCTCTACTTTTAACATACTTTGTGCACTTCTAAACATCTAGAAAGACTAGATGTTTCAAATAAGGACTTAAATTTGTCCACTACATACACAGTAGTGTTGAATAAACTATACATATGTAACAATGGTTATATGTGAAAGTGTCTTCTAAATAGAAACATTCTGGTCTAGAGCTCTTCATCTCTCCCAATCCCTTCTCTCCACTACAAACCCAGTGGATGAGTTACAAGCACATGTGTCACTTAGATGTGGTTTTACAATTTCATTTCCAAAAGCCATTTTCAGAAGACAGCCTTTCTATTAATTTTAACACAAAATGTACAAAATGTGTTAGTTTACTAACTCTTCTTTTGTCATACATTGGCAACCTCTTTAATATCTAGAGACTAGATATTATAAAATTAGGACTCATTTGTCCAGTATATACACAATACATACAGTACAGCAAAGTTAAATGAATGCACATAACATACAGGGCAACGGATGATCAGAAATTTTCTAGGACACACTAGCAAACACTTTTTGCACCTTCTTCCCTCCTATCTCCCCCAAACCAATGAACAAGAGTACAGTTCCATTTCCAAAGACAATATTTCCCACCAATTTGTAAAAGCTATTTACAGTGTTCTTCTACTACCTCTATTTCTAAGCACATCAAGCACTTCTAAAATATTTAGAAAGACTAGATATTTCAAATAAGAACTTTCTTGTACACTACATACATAGTATTAAATAAAATTGCACACACGTAACAAGGTTATAATCTGAGGTCTCTCTTAAACATGACCATCTTGTCCTGGAACCATTCCTTCCTCACAGCCTTTTCTCCACCACCAGTTCAGCGGACAAGTACAGGCAAGTGTAATGCTTAGAGGTGGTTGAACAAATTCATACAGAAAGTCATTTACAGAAGACAAACCTTCCAATGAATTTCAACACAAAGTATACAAGAAGACAGTCACTTTAAAAAATGAATTCTTCTTTTTAATTTAGTTTAATACCTAAAATCTGCCTCAAAACCTGCAAATAGAACCCTGAAGGAAATGGATTGATAAACACAAGCAGGCTGAGAGGATCCACAAGGACCCTAGAAGGAACACTTCCTCCTTAGCTTTGTTTGAATGCTTGCTTGTGTGGTTGTTTGGGTTAATCTTGCCTCACTCTAAACACACTAGCACAGAGCCCTTTGCACTTCCTTATCCCTCCTCCCCCAAACAAGTGCACAAAATGTGAACTATTCAGAGAGGTGGTTTGGCTATTCCAAAAACCCCCACAATATTTTATATGAATTTTAACAAAAAGATATTTACAAAATGTGTTCTTTTACTACCTCTACTTTTAACTTAGGTCAGGCACTTCAGAACAGATTAGGAAGAGATATTTTTGAAAACTACTTAGTATTGTCAACCATTCAGAGTACTAAGGAATAAAATGACATACAAAACAATGGTTACAATATGAAAATATCTTCTAAATATGACCATTCTGGCATAGAACCTTCTTTTCTCTTCCTCTTCTCAGACTCCTCTACTTGACATCCTCTAACCCCCGAACGAACAAGCATGGATGTGTATCATTCCCAGTGTCGATTCCAGAGGCAGTCTAAATTCCATCTTACAGTCATTTCCCAAGACATTTTTCTATGATTTTTTTTTTTTTTTTATAACAAATGGTCATTACAAGACGTGTGATTTTCTAACTCTACTTTATCATACGTCGGCTATCTCTTTACATTTAGAAAGCCTAGATGTAGCAAAAGTTTTCTTTTAAAAGGCTGGGGGGAAAGTTGAGAGCAGCTTTTTTTATATTATATACACAGGCCTTCTATAAACGGCCAGTAAATCTTCCCAAAGGGTGGTGGGCACTTCTTATTGGCCATATATTGCACGTTGTTTTACTGTTTCTCTCTTCCATTATCCAGCAAGGCCGGGTAGAACGACGACCAGCGGCCCCACGGCCCGCTAACTGTTCCGCTCACCTTCCAGGCCCGTTAAGGCCTTTGTCCGTCGTTGTCTGAGCGAAGTGGCATCTCGTCCAATTGGGACGGAGCGATCACCCAGGTCCCGGATCTGCACGGCTCCACGGCCTGAAGAGGTGGCCAAACTTGAGGCCACACAGACCCGCCTTCTGGGCCCTCGAGGCGCCTAACGGCCCTCTGTGGCTTTCCTAGCCGCCATGCTTCTTTCCCCGCCGCCTCTGCCGCCCAGAGGAACCACGTCCTCGATGGCCTGGCGGGGGCTTGGCCGCCGCCCGACAAGCTCGGGCAGGGAAACTGGGCGGCAGTCGGTGTCCAGGCTAGGAGAGGCCGCCGCCGCCTTCGGGAGATCATGGGGGGAGGGGAGAGCAGCGTTCCTCCGCTGGCCTTGGGTCCTGGTCCGGGCCACTGAGCAGTCGTGGCGAGGGCTCTGGGTGTCCGTAGGGCAGGGACCACAGACCACCCCCCGGGCCTCCCAGCTCACCCGCGGGCCCGAGACCCAAGGACCCAGAGAACCCGGGGAGGGCAGCCGCGCTCTGCTTTTCACGGCGCTCTCTGCCGGAACTCGTTTATTTCTAATAAATAGAAGTTAAGCTATTTCATTTGTTTCTTTGACTCTTGATAATCATTCTCTTAGGATCTCACTTTCCATCGCAGGTGATTTTATTAAGCATTTCCATAAAAATTTAAAAAAATCAAAACACTGGAACTCTAATACTAGGTGTTAAGATAATACTTGTACCTCACTGTATAAAGTACATGAAAACAAATTTTATATATATAAAACCTCTGCAGTTTCTTTCTCATGATAAATGGTCAGTATATTTCTCTTTAAATTTACTTTATCAGAAATGCTATTATCTGAATCCAACATGTACATTTTAGCCATATAAGTGTTCTATAACTTTTAAATTCTCCTTCTGCTGAAGGTTCCTAGGATTGCCTTTCAATTTCCTGTCAGGGAAAGGATAATAGATCTAAATTTAGTAGGACATTATTTTGATTTGCTCTCTTTTAGACCGATAGTTTACATAGAATTACTTATAACCTCACCAAATACTCTCTGTGACTCATGGTATACATTGTCAAGATGTTTTCCCATTATTTTTCTCCATGTTCTTTGTTTCTCTCACAAATTAGAACAAAGTTCTCTGAATTAGAATTATTACCATGGTCCAGATCTTAAGAAGAAAGAGATATACCAGACACCAGGGTATTACTTTAGATTATACCAACCAACAGGGTATTACTTTAGATTTAGATTATGGCTCAAAAGCCAGCAACTGAGAAGGTGAATCCCAGCTAAGGTCCAGGTTAAGAAGCCAAAGCAGGTGATGAAAAGTCAGGAAAAATTTGACAAAGGAGCACCAGGAATACTCCAGTATACTATAATTAAGCCAATTTTTGTTCCTGTTTCCTAACTCCTTAGAAAGCTCATAACAAGATCATTGAATGTGATCAATATAAGGCAGGCCTAAAATGCCTGATTTTCTCTTATATTTACATTAACGGGGGGCGGGGGGAAGTGGATAAGTGGCTTGAAAGGAAAGAACCAAGTGTGATTTGAACTCTCTTATAGAGGAATTCATTTCATAGCATCATGCTCCAAATCAAGGTAGGGAAACTATGGCACATAAACCAAAGTTTATATTTGATTTCGTACTACCTGAGTGGGAACACCCACACCCAGAGAAGAATGTTTCTGGTGTTTGATGCTAGCATACACAATTCAGAAAAGACTTGTATTTTTGAGATTGCAATTGAAGTATGATTAATAAAAATTAATTAGCTAGTCAAAATTTCAAAGAGCAGCAATTAGATTTGGTCATTTACATAAAATCCCACTGCTGAAGTAAATAGTATTCTCTGACAACAACAAAAAAAAATATTTATTTCCAGCTCATTCCCACCACATAGGGGCTAAAATTATTTATAAAAGGCATTACTATTTTAAAGTCTTTACCTGTAAAAATGGCAAAAATCAATTCTAAAGTCTGGAAAATAGACTGGCACCAACTCCCCACATAAACTCAATCGTCCCAGTGTAGAACATTAGACTTTCATGAAAAGAAAAGAAAACCAATTAAAGCCAAGTAATATTCACAAGACACATGACAGTAGTCCAAATGCTCTGAATGAACAAGGCTCAATGGCACATACCAGTTTAGATGAAAGTGTATTTCATAATATGTCCAGCCTCAAGTATACAACACTTGACTGGCACTCTCCATTGTAATAATCATTTTCCTGTGGATGCTCAAATCTTTTCTTGGCAGAAGGTATACTAAAAAAAAAATTTTCATTGCCTCCTATGATTGCTTCTTATGGAGAAGTAGATATCACTGCTCAAGTAAACAGGTCCTGTTCAAGTTCACAGGGATGATCAGAACATTACTAATAATGGTTAAATATTAAAAAGAGAGAGAGATGAATTTCTGGTAGACCTAGGGCACTCCAGGATTCCATCCCACAGAATCTTTGAATAACTAGTAAAAGAATGGAAGAACCATGTTCTTCACAGCTCTGGAAAACAGTTAGAGAGCTGCAATAGCAGGAGAGCATACCAAATCAAGAAAACACAGCTTAAAACATGTAAGAGAATCTCATTGTGCCCTTGCTTCCTCCTCCCCAATGACCTTAACTGCCCTGAGAGGGGCAGGCCTGAGGTTCTATTGTGGGGCCCTGGCCCTATTCTAGAGGGAGAAGAGAAACTCTTCTGTGCATACTGGAGTGCCTGTATGTAGATACAAGTCTATTAGGTGGCATTATGAAGGACTGTACCAGGGCACTCCTCTCTGGCTAGCCTTTCCAGAACTTGCCCTGCAGGCAGAAGCAGCTTCCAAACAGCTAAAGCAAGGTGAAAAACAATCAAATTGAAGTGCCCTGGGGCAAAAGATTACCAACCTCAATGAATACAATTGTGCACTGGGGTGGGGGAAAGTCTATTTCAAAGGGAGTAGAGGGGCTGTTAGGATACCTGTAAAAGAAGAAAAAGTAATGATATCTATGGTTTTGGACACACAATGTATAAAGATATAATTTGTTACATGTATAACAAAAAGATGGGGGGATGGAGAGGCATAGGAATATAGTTTGTATATGCCATTGAAGTTAATTTGGCATAAAATCAACAATGGTTGTAATAGATTTAGGATGTTAAATTTAAGCCCTGTGATGATTAGGCTAATGTGTCAATTAGGCCAGGTAATGGTGCCCAGTTGTTTGGTCAAGCAAACACTGACCTAATTGTAATACAAGGGCAATACATGGACTTTAATCATCAATGAGTTGATTGCATGGATGGCTTGTTACATCTACAATCAGCTAAGGAGATTGCCATCAGCAATGACTGACATCTCATCCAAACAGTTGAAGGCCTTAAAAGGAGAACTGATTTCAGCATTCAGAGAGAGAATTCCCATCTCTACTTCAGAGAGCCAGCATCTCCTGGGGAATGCATCAAGGACCTTCATCAAAGTCCTTGGCTTGCAGCTTGCTCTACAAAACAGTCATGTGAGACAATTTTATAAAACCTCATACTATTTACAGATCTCTCCTGTTGGTTCTGTTTCCCTAGAGAACACTGACTAATACAAGCCGTGAGTGAGTTATGAACTTCTGGGAAGATAGTGTCCAAGTAAGGCATCAGTGCTGAACTCTCTCACAAAAACAATGGAAGAAGGGCAAAAAACAGTCCATGGAAGATGCATGGGGTGTCTGAAGACCAGGAGAGTGCTGTGCACCATGCAGGAGGGAAAGGAACAGAGAGACAAAGAGACTGAAGCAAAAACAGTGCAATACTAGCCCCCACAGCTGGTAACGGCACTTATCCCCCAATCTCAAGGCAAACAGCCTCGGTAAAACTCATGGCTCACTGCAGCCAACTGAGAGGGTAATGGACATCTGCCCACCTGAGAGGACGGATGGTGAGATGGAGGGAAGAGATGGTTTCTCTCTGATGAGTTTGGTGAGCAAATCCCTTTTGAATCTCCATGGAAAGGTTTGCCAAATATTGCCATCTGTTGACAGGCCAGTAAAGTGCAAGAAGTAAAAACACTTTTTGGAGTCTCTCATGTCCACACACTTTTGGATCTGGTCAGTGTGCCGTGAGTGGATCCCTGGCCCTGTTTGGATAACTTAAGCTGGGGAAGTTTAAAGATCTAGAATAAGTTAAACCAAAAATTGAAGAGCCATGAAAAAAAGCCTCTAACCAAGAGAGAGAAATTGACCATGATAGTAATTTAACCAACATAAACAGATGCCTACTCATCTGAAAAAATTACAAGCCATACTAAGAAACAGGAAGATATGGCCCAGCCAAATGATCAAATCAAATATCTTGATGAGACACAGGATTTAAGACAACTAATCAATGATAATCATACAAATCTCCTAAATCAATTCAAGAAATTAAAGGAAAATATGATTAAAGAGATAAAGCTTATTAAGAGGACACTGGGTGGGGATAAAGAACAATTTGAAAGCTTGCAAAGAAAAGTAACAGAGCTTATGGGAATAAAAGACATAATGGATGAGATTAAAAATACATTAGAAGCATATAATAGCAGATTTGAATTGAATGAGGACAGAATAAGGGAATGGGAGGACAGAGCATCTGAACTTGGATAGACAGGAGAACAGAAAGAGAAAAGAGTATAAAAAATAAGAGTCTCAGGGAATTGAATGACAATGCAAAATGCACAAACATATGATCTATAGGTGTCCCAGAAGCGGAAGAGAACAGAAAAGGGGCAGAAAAAAAAGTTGAGGAAATAATGACCGAAAACATCCCAACCCTTAGGAAAGACATAAATATCAATATCCAAGAAGGACAATGCACCCCAAACAATAAATCTGAATAGACCTACTCCAAGACACCTACTATTCAGAATGTCAAATACCAGCGATAAAAAGAAGATTCTGAAAGCAGCAAGAGAAAAAGCAATCTATCACATACAAGGGAAGTTCAATAAAGCTAAGTGCCAAGCTATCATCAAAAATCATGGAGACAAGAAGGCAGTGGTATGGTATGATATATTTAAGATTCTGAAAGAGATAAACTGCCAGCCAAGAATTCTTTATCCAGCAAAACTGTCCTTCAAAAATGAGGGTGAGTTTAGAGTATTCACTGACAAACAAAAACTGAGAGAGTTTGCTACCAAAAGACAAGATTTTCAAGAAATACCAAAGGGAGTGCTGCATCCCAAAAGGAAAAGACAAGGGTCAGAGACTTGGAATAAAGTGTTTAAATGATGAATAATACTAAGGGTAACTAAAAGGGTAAAAAGACAGTCAATATCAAGATATGACAATGGAAAGTCAACAGATATAAAGGACAAAGTAAGTAATGATTTACAGTAATAATATTGAATATCAATGGATTGAATGCCACAATCAAAAGACACAGGTTGACAGAATGAATAAAAATATATAAGCCATCTGTATGCTGTCTACAAGAGACTCACCTTAAACACAAGAACATAATTAGGTTGAAAGATAAAGGATGGAAAAAATATTTCAAGACAATATTAACCAAAAAAGATCTGGAGAAGTAATACTAATATCAGACAAATAGATGCAAAATTGTTATAAGAGATGAAGAAGGTCATTTCATATTAATAAAAGAGGCACTTGACCAAGAAAAAATAAATATAATAAATATTTATATACCTAACCTGGGTGCCCCAAAATACACAAGACCTACACTGGCAAAACTGAAGGGAGAAATAGATGCTTCTACAATAATAGTTGGAGACTTCAATACACCACACTCAGCATTAGATAAAACATTTGGACAGGGGACAAATAAGGAAACAGAAAGCATGAATAATATTATAAATGAACTAGACCTAACAGACATTTATATAGCACTATACCCCCAAAGAGCAAGATATACATAGTTCTCAAGTACTGGTGGATCCTTTTCAGGAAAGACCAAATGTTGTGTCATAAGACAGTCTCAATGAATTTAAAAACTTTGAAACTATAAAAAGCACTTTCTCTGATCATAAAGGAATGAAGTCAGAAATAAATATCTAGTGGAAAAAAGAAAAATTAAAAAATATATGGAGAATAAACAACACAATCTTAAATAATCAGTGGGTCAAAGATGAAATTGCAAGAGAAATCAGTAAATATCTTGAGATGAATGAAAATGAGAACACAACATATCAAAACCTATGAGATACAGTGAAGGCAGTGCCGACAGGGAAATTTATAGCCCCCATTGTTTACATTAAAAAAGAAGAAAGAGCTAAAACAAATGACCTAACTGCACACCCAGAGGAATTAGAAAATGAACAGCAAATTAATCCCAGAGCAGGCTGAAGGAAAGAAATAACAAAGATTAGAGCAGAAAGAAATGAAATTGAAAACCAAGAAACAATAGAGAGAATCAGCAAAAGTTGGTTCTTTGTGAATGTCAACAAAATCAACAAACCTTTAGTTAGACTGACAAAGAAAAAAAAGAGAGGAGGTGCAAATAAATAAAATCAGAAATAAGAGGGGAGACATTACCCCTGACTGCACAGAAATAAAAGAGATCATAAGATGACACCATGAAGAACAGTACACCAATGAACTAGACTATGTAGACAAAATGGGCAAATTCCCAAAACATGCAAACAACCTACACTGACCCTAGAGAAATAGAAGACTTCAACAAACCAATCAAGTAATGAGATTGAAACACTTATCAAAAACCTACCAAGAGTCAAAACCCAGGACCAAATGGCTTCACAGGTGAATTCTACCAATCATTCAAAGAAAATCTAATACCAATCTTGCTCAAACTCTTCCAAATATTTGAACAGGAGGGAATACTACCAAACTCATTCTATGAAGCCAACATCATCCAAATACAAAAGCCAAAGATAATAGGAAAAAAGAAAATTATAGATCAATTTCTCTAATGAATATAAATTCAAAAATCATCAACAAAATACTTGTTAACCAAACCCAAAAGCACATTAAAAGAATAATACACCGTGAATAAGTGGGTTTTATCCCAAGTATGCAAGGGTGGTTTAACACAAGAAAGCCAATTAGTGTAATACACTACATTAATAAATTGAAGAAGAAAAATCACATGATCATCTCGATTGATACAGAAAAGACTTTTTGACATAATACAGCATGCTTTCTTGATAAAAAAAAAAATCCCCAAAAGATAGGAATAGAAGTAAACTTTCTCAATATGAAAAATCCACAGCCAACTTTGTACTCAATGGTGAACAAATGAAAGCGTTCTCACTGAGATTGGGAACAAGACAAGGTTGTCCCCTGTCACCACTGTTATTCAATATTGTACTAGAAGTTCTAGCTAGAGCAATTAGGCAAGAAAAAGAATAAAGGGTGCTCAAATAGGAAAGGAAGAAGTAAAACTTTTGCAATTCACTGATGATATGATTCTATACCTAGAAAACCCTGAAAAATCCACAACAAAGCTGATAGAACTAATAGAAAAGTTCAGCAAATTGGCATGATATAAAATTAATATGCAATAATCAGTAGTGTTCCTATACATTATTAATGAGCAATCTGGGGGAAAAGTTAGAAAAAAATTCCATATACAATACAACTAAAAGAATCAAATATTTAGGAATAAACTTAACCTAGGACATAAAGGACCTGTATTCAGAAAACTACAAAACATTGCTATCAGAAACCAAAGAAGACCTAAATAAATGGAAGGGCATTTCATGTTCATGGATTGGAAGACTAAATATCATTACGATGTCAATTCTACCTAAACTGATTTACAGATTCAATATAATACCAATAAAAATTCCAACAGCCTTTTTTACAGAAATGGAAAAGCCAATTATCACATTTATTTGGAAGGGTAAGGGGCCCTGAATAGCCAAAAATGTCTTTAAAAAGAAGAATGAAGTTGGAGCACTCTCACTTCCTGACTGTAAATCATATTACCTAGCTCCAGTAGTAAAAGCAGTATGATATTGGCATAGAGATAGACAGATTGAACAATGGAACCAAATTGAGAGTTCAAAAATAAACCTCACATCTATGGTCAAGTGATTTTTGACAACGCTAATAAACCCACTGAGCTTTGTCAGAACTGTCTGTTCAAAAAATGGTGCTAAGAGAACTGGATATCCATAGCTTAAAAAAAAAAAAAAAAAAAGAAAGAAAGAAAAGAAAGAAAGAAAGAAGGCCCCTGTAGCCATTTGGCAGTTTGATGTAATTATGAATTCCAAAAATCTATATTAGATTATGCTTATAAACTGATCTGTTAATCTGGGCATGATTACATTATGATTAGGGCATTATCTGGGCCACGTCAGTAGGGCATCAAGCCCCACCCCTTGGTGGGTAGGGAAATCAAATATAAAAGGCATGGCAAGAACAGAGTTGAAGCAGTTCTGAAGCTGGAGTTTTGATATTGGAGTTTTGAAGTTGGAGAGAAGGCCCTAAGAGAAGAGAAGTGAGCCATTAGCCTGATAGTCTACAGCTGACTTTGTGGAGGAACCAGGAGCTAAGTCCAGAGAGAAATGCAGCCCCGGGAAGAGAGGAACCCAAGAAGCCTGAACCCTGGCAAACGTTGGCAGCTGTCTTGCTTCAACACATGGCAATGGACTTTGGTGAGAGACATGGAGGAGAACACAGAGTTTAGTTTCAGACGCTGGAGCCCTGGGAGAGAGCTGAGCCATTTGCCTGATAGTTTGCAGCTGAAGAGACCACAGCCCTGAACAGCTGAGAAAGCCCAGAAAGAAATGAGCCCCAGAGAGAGAGATTAGCCTTATGCTAGCCTACAGCTGAGATCAGAAGGAGCTGCACTGTGGAGCCTTAGGAGGAGGAGAAAGTCTGAACCCTTGCAGAGACCTAAAGCCATCTTGCTCCAACACATGGCAACAGACTTTGGTGAGGGAAGTAACTCACACTTTATGGCCTTGTGACTGTAAGCTTCTACCCCAAATAAATACCCTCTATAAAAGCCAATAGATTTCTGGTATTTTGCATCAGCATCCCTTTGGCTGACTAATACGCCATGTATCTGATAAGAGTTTGATCTCCATGTTATATAAAGAGATCATACAATTCAACAATAAAAAGACAAATAATCCAATTTTTAAAAATGGGCAAAAGACTTGAATAGAAATTTTTCCAAGGAAGAAATACAAATGACCAAAAAAGCATGTGAAAAGATGTTCAACATGACTAGCTATTAGGGAAATATAAATCAAAACTACAAGTCCTAGAGAGGATGCTGAGAAACAGGAACACTCCTTCACTGCTGGTGGGAAAGAAGAATGGTGCAGCATCTGTGGAAGACAAATTGGCAGTTGGTCAGGAAGCTAAATATACAACTGCTAGGTGATCTGGCAATCCCACTACTAGGAATATTCTCGGAAGAATTGAAAACAAGGATGTGAACAGACATTTGCACACCAATGTTCATAGTAGCATTATTCACAATTGCTAAATGATGGAAACAACCCAGTTATCCATCAACTGATGAATGGATAAACAAAATATGATATATACAAAATGATGGAATATTTTTAATCTGTAAGAAAAAATGAAGTCCAGATGCATATGACAATATGGATGAACCTCAAGGACATTATATGGAGTGAAATAAGTCAGACACAAAAGGACAAATATTTTATCGTGTCATTAATATGAACTAATTATGATGTGTAAACACATAGAGTTAAACTATAAAGTATAGATTTCTAGGAGATAGAATGTGGATTGAGAACAGGGAGCTGATGCTGAATGTGTGTAGAATGTTTAATAAGTGTTATTGTAAATGTGGAGAAATGGTTAGAGTCAATGGTAACACATTTTCATGAGTATACTCAACACTCCTGATTTATAAATGTGATTGTGGTTGAAAGGAGTAGTCTAGGGAGGTTAATGTCAATTGAAAGTAAGCTAGAGGATAATCTAGGGACTGTGTAGCATAATGATTTCAGTGGTGGATGATGATTGAGGTTAATAATACAAATATAAGAATGCTGCACCATTACATGATGTTAAGAATATGGAGATACATGAGAAAAATACAACTAATTTAACATATAGACTCTAGTTAACAGTAATATTGTAATATTTTTACAGCAATGGCAAAGAAGTGCTACATCAATGCCAAGGGTCAATAATGGGGTGGTATAAGGGGATTTTTCTTCTTGGATTAATGAAAATGTTCTGAAAAGGACTGAACTGATAACAGCACAATTCTGTGATGAACGTGAGAGCCACTGAATGTAAACTTTGGATAAATTGAGCAAGGCTGGGGACCATAGAGCACAGTGAACTCCAAGGTGAATGATGGACTGTGGTTACAAAAATGAAAACAGGTTATCAGGGGCCAAGTAGGGGTGAGGAATTACGAATTAATGCTTAGTTTTTATGTTTCTGTTTAAGCTGATGGAAAAGTTTAGTAATAGGTGGTGATGGTGGCACAACATTGTGAATGTTATTAACACCACTGAATTGTATACTTGAAAGTGGATAAAATGGGAAATTTTAGGTAGTTTATATGTTACCAGAATAAAAAAATGTTTAAAACCCATATAACTGTACAACACAGAGTGAACCCTAATGTAAACCATAGATTATAGTTGACAGTATAATTATAATAATGTTGCATGTTATATTTTAAATAAATATTTAAAATATATATTTTAAAATAAATATTCTGTTCCTGAATCAGAAAACCGAATTTGATGAAGATGTCATTTTTCCCCAAATCATATTAGCACTTTAAAGCAATCCCAGGCAATTTTACAATGGCACCAGTTTTTTAAAAGTTTTATTATGGTATATGTATAAAAAACAGTTTTGTTATGGTATGGAATATAAACTTCATATAGTTAAAGTGTACAATTTGATAAGTTTTAATATAAATAAACATCCATGAAACCACCACCACAATCAAGATAATGAATATATACATATTCCCAAAAGTTTCTTCATGCCCCTCTACAATCCTTTCTTCCTGCCTCACCTGCCAGGCAACCACTGATCTGCTTTTTGTCACTATATATTTTTTTGCATTTTCTAGAATTTTACATAAAAGGAGGCAAACAGTGTATACACTTTTATGACATGCTTTTTTCACTCAACTTAATTATTTTAAGAATAATCCATGTCGTAACATGCATCAATACTTAATTTCTTTTTATTGCTGAAGTGTATTCACTGAAAGATTATTCTATAATTTGTCTGTCCTTTCAACTTTCGATGGACATTTACCCTGTTTCCAGTTTTTGGCTATTGCAAATAATACTGGTATGAATATTCATGTACAAGCCTTTGTGAGGACATTTGCATTTATTTCTCTGGGGAAAATACCTAGAAATTAAATGGCTGGGATATATGGTAGGTACATGTTTAACTTCCAGAAAACTGCCAAACTGTTTTCAAAAGTGGTTGGATCATTTTATATTCCCACCAACAGTGTATGAGAGTTCCATTTCTTACTGATTCACTAGAATCAGTATTTAATTTTCACCATTCTAATAAGTATACAGTGTTATCTTGTTGCCGTTTTAATTTGCATTTCCCTAATTACTAATGATGGTGAGCATTTTTCATGTGCTTATTTCCCATCTGTATATCTTCTTTGAAGTTTCTGTTCAAATATTTTGTTCATTTTTGGGGATTTGATTTTTGATTATTGAGTTTTGAAAAATTTTATATATTCTGTCTACAAATTATTTCTCAAATTTGATTTGAAAATATTTTCTTCCCAGTCCATGGCTTAGCTTTCATTCTCCTAACAGTGTCTCTTGCAGAGCAACTTTGTTACATTTGATGAAGTCCAAATTATCAATTTTTAAATTAATGGGTGATGCTTTTATTATTATGTACAAGAAAATGTCACCTAACCCAAGATTTTCTCTTATGTTTTTATGTATCTATTGAGGTAATAAGATGATTTTTCTTTATAGTTTGCAAATGTGGTCAATTATATTGGCTGATTTTCAAATATTAAATCAATATTGTATTCCTGGAATAAATCCCCTTTTATATATTTTTATTAGATTTGCAAAATATTTTGTTTAAAAATATGCATCAAATGTTTATGCAGGATAGTGATCTGTAATTTTCTTCTCTTGTCTATTGTTTTGGGAGATTTTGTGGAGAATTAGTAAAATTTCTTAAATGTGGAATTCACCAGTGAAGTCATCTGAGACTGAAGTTTCCACTGGGGGAAGGTTGTTAACAACAAATTGTATTTCTTTCCTATATATAAGGCTATTCAGGTTTTCTATTTCTTCGTGAATGGGTTTGGTGGTTTGTGTCTTTGAAGGAATTATTTCATTTTCATCTAAGTTGCCTAATTTACTGGCGTAATATTAAGTCACAAACTGTGACAAGTCAGAGATCTTACCCTACCTTCAAGCCAACAAGTTAGCTTTCCACAGTTCATGTATATATGTATATGTATATGTATATATATGTGTGGGCGTGCGTGTGTGTGTGTGTGTGCACGTGCGCATATACCCAAGACCTTCTGGATTAGAGAAAAAGACAGTTTATTACTTATAGCAAAAAAAAAAAAGAGCAGGATCTTAGTTGTAGTTTTCCCATCCCCAGTCTCCATGGGCAATGTGAGTGAGAACAGGATGCCACCTGTGTATGCAGCGGGGATCACAGAAAGAAACACCAAAATTATGAGACTTGGAGCTTATATAAGGGCAGCTAGCATATTTGCATATTCTTCCTGCTGGGGGAAGAGAGAAAAAGATCATTTTTCTGGAATGTAAACAAATGTCTTCATAGGAAACAAGTCTCTAAATCTGTAGCTTCCAAGGTCTTTGCTATTTAAGCACATCCTCTTGCTCTGAAGGTCCAAATCATGCAGAAATGTGGAAATATTCATGGAGTATCATCTAGCAACATCAAATATCATACATCCTATTATACATAATCAACTCCTGTCCTCAGGGAGAGAACATCCCAAAACTAGCACAGCTAACACATCAAGAGGAAATGTCTTAAGACTACTCTTCCCTATAGGGTATCTAGACCACCTCTAATTAGGTAGAAGAATTTGATCCAGCTTTTGGTTCTGCAGACCCTAGGGCCTTATCATCCTCTATATGTCAAGAGTGAGGCTCCACATCCAGTTTCCAGTTATAAGAAGGAGACAGAGAATGTAAGGAAGTCCTAGTTTCTCTCTTAAAGGACCCAGCATAGAAATGGCTGTGGTAGCCAGCCTCCAAAATGGCCCCTGAATGAACCCCACCTCCTGGTGTCTATACTCTTGTTTAGTACACTCCAACAATGAATAACTGACCTGTGTACCCAATACAATATTACATAAATAAGGGCATATGGGACTTTCAAGGCTAAGTTACAAAAGATATTGCAGGGGATGGATGTGGTTCAAATGATTGGGCATCCATCTTCCATATGGTGGGACCTGGGTTCGATCTCTGGAACCTCCCAGTAAAAAAAAAAGTTATATATGAAAAAGATATTGCAGCTTCTGTCTTGCTCTCTTTGGTCACTTGCTATAGGGAAATCCAACACCACATTATTAGGTCACTTCAGTAGCCATATTGAGAGGTCCATGTGGCAAGAAACTGAGGTATCTTTCTAAAAGCAATGTGGGGGAGCCTCCTTAGAAGTTGAACTTCCAGCCCCAGTCAAGCCTTCAGATGACGACAGCCCCTCTGATATCTTGGCTGCAATCTCATGAAAGACCCTGAGCTAGAACTATGCAGCTAAGCCAATCATGAATACTCAATCCTCTGAAATTCTGTGAGATAATAAATATTATTGTTTTAGACCACTAAATTTGGGGTAATTGTGTATTACTTCCACTCACATTTAAATGGTGAAAATTTAGTCACTTTGACCACATAATCAAGAGAGTTTAGAAAATGTAGTCTAGTTATGTAATAAGAAGATGAGAATAGCTTTTGGTCTACAGCTAGCATTCTCTGCCCAAAACTGCTAATATCTAGACATTATCTGACCTGTATCTCAGTTTCTCTAAGTGTAATATGGAGAATAAAGTCCACATTTTGGTGGCAATTAGCCATTTCTGCCATTTGGCTTGTGTGGAATTCTGACACTCAAAAGGCCAGGAGACAGTTAAATTCTGCTACTGTAATGGCTGTCATGATAAATTTATGCATGGTGTTTTAGTTTCCTTTTCTGCTCAAGCAAATACCATGCAATGGGGCTTAAACAATGGGAATTTATTATCTCATGTTTTTTTCCCATATAATAACTTTATTTATAGAGAAGATTTAGATTGCATAAAAGTTGCATCAAAGTATAGGGGATTCCCATATACCCTACCCTCTCCCTCTCCCACATTTCCCCTCATTAATAACATCTTACATCATTGTGGTACATTTGTTACACTTGATGAACAAATATTGAAACTTTGCTACTAACTAAGGTCTATAATTTACATTACAGTTTATACTTTTCACTGTAGTTTTATAAAATTTCAGAAAATGTATAATACCCTGCATCTGTTATTGCAATATCATGCAGAACAATACCAATGCCACAAAAATGCCCTATATTCCACCTATTCTTTCCTCTCCCTCCCTACAGAACCTCTGGTAACCACTATCTTTATATTAATGTTACAAGTTCTTCCATTACAACAATAATAAGTTCACTTTGGTCCATGTTTGTAGTGCCCCCCTGTAGCAGTTTGATATTATTTATGAATTCCAAAAAAAAGATATTTGATAATATTTGTAAACTGATCTTTTTCTCTGGGCATGACACCCTTTGACTGATTTAAATTCAAAGGCTTCACATTTACTTGATTAAATCAAGATTAGGGCTTTGATTAGACCATGTCATTGGGGCATGCAGTGTTGAGTCCCGGTCTACTTGGTGGGCTGATAAAACAGACACTTACACAGAAGCAGATATGTTAGAAAAGA
Source organism: Tolypeutes matacus (assembly GCA_026826555.1). NCBI lineage: Eukaryota > Metazoa > Chordata > Mammalia > Cingulata > Chlamyphoridae > Tolypeutes > Tolypeutes matacus. Next base: position 7,262,330 of record JAKSZT010053791.1, read on the forward strand.
GGAAGGGAGCTCCATAAACACAGAAGGGATCCTGTGGCCCCAGGAAGAGAGATGAGCCATTTGCCTGCCTGATAGTTTAAAGAAGCTGGGATTGTGCATCCTTAAGAGAGAGAGGAAGGCTGAACCCTTGTAGACATTGCCCACCATCTTGCTTCAACATGTGGCAACAGACTTTGGGTGAAGAAATACCTCTTATGGTACCTTGAGGGCCTTGTAACTGTAGGATTTTACCCTAAATAAATACGCTTTATAAAAGCCAACAGATTTCTGGTACTTGCATCAGCACCCCTTTGGCTGACTAATACACCCCCTTATGTTTGTTCATTACTCAATCTTGAGGATTGGGGCATGATGATGCCCACTCTGCTATAGACTGAGAGAGGGCTTGGGTCTATGGGACAAATTGAAGGAACTGCTTTGCTTGCACTTATAGATACTTTGTGTTTTGGGGGATGTCATTTTGTTAGTTGTCCTAGGTGAGTCCAATGAAATGGAGAGTAGATATTGGCCGAAACTCTGCTGAGATTCAGGGCTCAACCAGCCTACGAACAAACTAAAGATTTAAGTCTCTGAGACACATATTTAATAGGTATAGTACTAATTGTGGGTTCAAATAAAAGGGGTAGAAGAATCAAATGTAGGAAATTATAAATGAGTCTAACTCTGTTACATTGGGGAAATAAATTATCATATATTCCAAAGTAAGGCCCATCAACAGGGTACTGATTTCATGGGCATAACATGTATGCCTTGCTTATATTGTCTGATGTCCCTAAAGCCCTCAGGGGCATGCCTGTTTCAGTTTTGTTTACAGTGGCAGTTAGTGAGATCTGATATTAGTCAACCAAAGCAGTGCTGATGCAAAGAAACAGAAATCTGTTGGTTTTTATAAACGGTGTTTATTTGGGTAGAAGCTTACAGTTACAAGGTCCTAAAGCGTCCAACTCAAGGTACCACACACCCAGAGGAACAGACCAGTTTACAAACACAATCAAAAATCTTTTTTGGAATTCATAAATAATATCAAACTGCGACACACCGACTTCCGGGAAGATGGCGGACTAGTAAGACACGGGAATCTCTTCTCCAGAAAAATAGCTAGAGGACAAGCTGAAACAGCCCTGAAAAAGATCTTCTAGGGTTTAGGTCAGCAGGTGAAGGCTGCACACCACCCAGAGGAGAGAGGGACAGAAGAGGGAAATCGCGACTACAGAACCATGAGTTGCAAGTAGCAGCTTCTGCTGCTGCCGGCACCCTCCCCCACACTCTTCAGAATTCTCGGGCCCCTGGGCCTGCGACCACAGACAAAGGGGGCTTCAGGGATCTGTCACTCCCGGAAAGGGGAGAGAGAGGGACACAGCCTTAGGCTGACTCAGGTTCGGACCTGAAATTTGGGCTGCAGAGCCCCACGGACCCTTCCACATGGCGGTTTGCCCTGGGAGCCTGGAAAGGACTGGAGAAATCCGATCCTCGCAACCTCCCTCTCTTCTAGCCTGGACTAATTGTTGAGGACACCACGGGAGAGGGGAGAGAGAGCTTGGGGCTGACCCTGCTTTGGACTCCCGGGTTTGGTCTGCCCTGTCCCGAGAGCCCTTCCAGGCTGGGTGGGGCTGCGCCATTGTTTGCCTTGGAGCCTGCAAGGGGCTAAAGATATACAAACCTCCCAATCTCCTCCTCTACTAACAGGGACTGCTTGTTGAGGATTCAGAAGGGAGTGGAAATATTTCCTAGCTGGGAAAAGGGGGGAGCTACGAGAGAAGTCTGGAGAATTGTCTCAGAAAATTTGAATCACAGGGCTCCTAACCCCCAGACAGGAAGCTCTATCACATTGATCTGGTCTGTGTCACAACAAATACGCTCCGACCAGGCATTGAACTGAGAGCAGCCAACAAGCGCCATCTCCTGGCAGACCAAGGAAGTACACATAAGAAAGTTAATAAGTAAGAGAGTCTTTTCCTGGCCTCTATAGCCTCCCTGCCCAAGGCCCTAGGAAACGACTCTACAACCAATTACTGGGTCCAGTGCCCAGTTTCGAGCAACCAGCAGAACAATCCTAACAATCAAGGTTGAGCCAAAAATCAAAGAGCGGTGGTAACTCACAGCCTCCTGCCACTAAAACCCCATAAAAGAGAAAGAGATAGAGCATCTAAGTAAAATACAAACTAACCAGATGCCTAAGCACCAACTAAAAAATTATGGGCCCCAAAAAAGGAATACAGCAATGTCCCAGAAGAGATGCAGAATTTGAGAGAACTAATCAGTGAGATGAGCACAGATTTCCAAAATCAAATTAATGAGATGAAAGAGAATATAGTTAAAGAGATCAATGACACCAAGAAGTCATTGCACGAACGTAAAGAAGAATTTGAAAACATGAACAGAAAAGTAACAGAGTTCATGGGAATGAAAGACACAATAGGTGAAGTAAAAAATACATTTGAAGCATACAACAGCAGACTCAAAATGATAGAAGAAAGAATAAGTGATACTGAAGACAGAGCAGCTAAAATTGAAGAGAGAAAAGAACAGAGAGAGGAAAGAATGGAAAAAATTGAGCAGGGGCTCAGAGAGTTGAATGACAACACAAAACGCAAGAACATACGTGTCATTGGAGTTCCAGAAGGAGAAGAGAAAGGAAAAGGGGCAGAAAGAGTATTTGAGGAAATAATAGCTGAAAATTTCCCAACTCTCATGAAAGAAATGAACTTTCATGTCCAAGAAGCACACCATACCCCAATAAGAATAAATCCAAATAGACCTACGCCAAGACACATATTATTCAGAATGTCAAATGTAAAAGATAAAGAGAAAATGCTCAGAGCAGCAAGAGAGAAGCAAACGATCACTTTGTGCAGATTTCTCTTCAGAAACCATGGAGGCGAGAAGACAGTGTATGATACAATTAGGAAACTGAAAGAGAAAAACTGCCAGCCGAGAATTCTTTACCCAGCAAAACTGTCCTTCAAATATGAAGGTGAATATAAAGTATTCACAAACAAACAGAAACTAAGAGAGTTTGCAAAAAAGAATCCACCTTTGCAGGAAATATTAAAGGAAGCCTTAGAACCTGAAAGAAAAAGACAAAGAGAGAGGCTTGGAGGAGAGTATAGAAGAAAGAAAAGCAGAAAGGATAACCAAAAGAGTAAAAATAAAGACAAAAATAAGATGACATATGAAAACCAAAGAATAAAATGGAGGAAATAAATAGTGCATTTTCAGTAATATCATTGAATGTGAATGGATTAAATTCCCCAATCAAAAGATACAGGCTGACAGAATGGATAAAAAAACATGAGCATCCATATGCTGCTTACAAGAAACTCATCTCAGACACAAGGATACAAGCCAGCTGAAAGTAAAAGGTTGGAAAAAGATACTACATGCGAATAGTAAACAGAAAAGAGCAGGGGTAGCTATACTAATATCAGACAAAACAGACTTCAAATGCAAAAAAGTGATAAGAGATGCGGAAGGCCATTATATATTATTAAAAGGGACAATCCTCCAGAAAGATATAACAGTCATAAATATCTACCTAACCAGGGTGCCCCAAAATATATGAGACAAACTCTGGCAAAACTGAAGGGAGAAATAGACATTTCTACAATAATCGTCGGGGACTTCAACACCCCTCTCACATCATTAGATAGAACAACTAGACAGAAGATCAACAAGGAAACAGAGAACTTGAACAATATGATAAACAAGTTAGACCTAACAGACATATACAGAACACTGCATCCAAACTCAGCGGATTATACATTCTTCTCAAGTGCCCATGGATCTTTCTCCAGGATAGACCACATGTTAGGTCACAATACAGCTATCAATAAATATAAAAAGATTGAAATTATACAAAGCACCTTCTCAGATCATAATGGAATGAAACTAGAAATCAAATAACAGACAGGAAAAAAGGAAATTTGCAAATGTGTGGAAACTGAACAACACACTCCTAAATATTCAGTGGGTCAAAGAAGAAATTGCAAGTGAAATCAGTAAATATATTGAGACAAATGAAAATGAGAACACAACATATCAAAACTTATGGGATACAGCAAAGGCAGTCTTGAGAGGGAAATTTATAGCCCTAAATGCCTATATTAAGAAACAAGAAAGAGCTAAACTCAAAGATTTAACTAGAGAAAGAACAGCAAACCAATCCCAAAGCAAAAAGAAGGAAAGAAATAATAAAGATTAGAGCGGAAATAAATGAAAATGAGAACAAAAAAGCAATAGAGAAAATCAACAAAACCAAAAGCTGGTTCTTTGAGAAGATCAATAAAATTGACAAACCCCTCGCTAGACTAACAAAGAAAAAAAGAGAGAAGATGCAAATAATACAATCAGAAATGAAAGGGGGGAAATTACAAATGACCTCACAGAAATAAAAAGAATCATAAGAGGATATTATGAGAAACTATATGCCAAAAAACTAGACAACCTGTATGAAATGGACAAATTTCTAGAAACTCACAACCAACCTACACTGACACAACAAGAAATACAAGAACTTAACAAACCAATCACAATTAAGGAGATTGAATCCGTCATCAAAAATCTCCCAGCAAAGAAAAGTCCAGGACCAGATGGCTTCACAGGTGAGTTCTACCAAGCATTTCAAAAAGAATTAACACCAATCCTGTTTAAACTCTTCCAAAAAATTGAAGAGGAGGGAAAATTACCCAACACATTTTATGAAGCCAACATCACCCTAATACCAAAGCCAGATAAAGATTCCACAAGAAAAGAAAATTACAGACCAATCTCTCTCATGAACATAGATGCAAAAATTCTCAACAAAATACTTGCAAATCAAATCCAACAGCATATCAAAAGACTTATACATCACGACCAAGTGGGATTTATTCCTGGTTTGCAAGGCTGGTTCAACATAAGAAAATCAATCAATGTAATACACCACATTAACAAGTTGAAGGAAAAAAAACCACATGATCATCTCAATAGATGCAGAAAAGGCATTCGACAAAATCCAACATCCTTTTTTGATAAAAATACTTCAAAAGATAGGAATAAAAGGAAAATTCCTCAATATGATAAAAGGCATATATGAAAAACCCACAGCCAACATCATACTCAATGGGGAAAGGTTGAAAGCTTTCCTCCTAAGATCAGGAACAAGACAAGGATGCCCACTGTCACCATTGATATTCAACATTGTACTAGAAGTTCTAGCTAGGGCAATTAGACAAGACAAAAAAATTAAAGGCATCCAAATAGGAAAAGAGGAAGTAAAACTCTCACTGTTTGCAGATGACATGATCCTGTATTTAGAAAATCGTGAAGTATCCACAACAAAGCTACTTGAACTAATAAATGAGTTCAGCAAAGTGGCAGGATATAAGATCAACACACAAAAATCAGTAATGTTTTTGTACACTAGTACAGAACAATCTGAGGAGGAAATCAGGAAGAAAATTCCATTTTCAATAGCAACAAAAAGACTCATATACCTAGGAGTTAATTTAACCAAGGAAGTACAGGACCTATATGCAGAAAACTACAAAACAATGCTAAAAGAAATTTTAAAAGACCTAAACAAATGGAAAGACATTCCGTGTTCATGGATTGGAAGAATACATATCGTGAAGATGTCAATCTTGCCCAAACTGATTTATAGATTCAATGCAATACCAATCAAAATCCCAACAGCTTACTTTACAAAATTAGAGAAGGCAATTACCAAATTCATCTGGAAGGGTAAGTGCACCCGAATAGCCAAAAGTATTCTAAAAAAGAAGAGCAATGTGGGAGGAATTTCACTGCCTGACCTTGAAACATATTACAAAGCTACAGTGGTCAAAACAGCATGGTACTGGTATAAAGATAGACATATCGATCAGTGGAATAGAATTGAGAATCCAGAAATAAACCCTCACCTATACAGTCAACTGGTTTTTGACAAACCTACCAAGCCCACGCTGATGGGAAAAAACAGTCTCTTCAACAAATGGTGTTGGGAGAACTGGATATCTATAACCAAAAGAATGAAAGAGGACCCCTATCTCACCCCCTATACAAGAATCAACTCAAAATGGATCAAAGATCTAAATATAAAAGCCAGGACCATAAAACTACTAGAAGAAAATGTAGGGAAACATCTTCAAGACCTTGTAGTAGGTGGTGGTTTCTTGGACTTCACACCCAAAGCACGTGCAACAAAAGAAAAAGTAGATAAATGGGACCTCCTCAAAATTAAACACTTTTGCACCTCACAGGACTTTGTCAGAATGGTGAAAAGGCAGCTGACTCAATGGGAAAAAATATTTGGAAATCACATATCTGATAAGGGTTTAATATCCAGGATATATAAAGAGATGTTACAGCTCAACAATAAAAAGACAAATGACCCAATTAAAAAATGGGCGAAAGACTTGAATAGACCTTTCTCCGAAAAAGAAATACAAATGGCAAAAAAACACATAAAGAAATGCTCAACATCACTCATGATTAGGGAAATGCAAATCAAAACTACAATGAGATATCATTTCACACCTATCAGAATGGCCACTATTAAAAAGACAGAGAACTACAAGTGTTGGAAAGGATGTGGAGAGATAGGAACACTTCTTCACTGTTGGTGGGAATGCAGGATGGTACAACCACTATGGAGGACTGTTTGGCAGTTCCTAAAGAAGTTGAATATAGACTTGCCACGTGACCCTGCAATACCACTACTGGGTATATACCCAGAAGAACTCAGAGCAGTGACACGAACAGACATCTGCACACCGATGTTCATAGCCACATTATTCATCATTGCCAAAAGTTGGAAACAACCCAGGTGTCCATCAACAGATGAATGGATAAACAAATTGTGGTCTATTCACACAATGGAATATTATGCAGCTGTAAGAAGAAATGAAGTCATAAAGCATATGGCAACATGGATGAATCTGGAGGACATTATGTTGAGTGAAGCAAGCCAGACACAAAAGGACAAATACTGTATGAATGCATTACAATGAACCAAATATATTGTGTAATATATTGTTTGATTCGCACACACAAAAAAACAAAAAAAACAAACAAAAAACAAAACAACAAAATTTTACATGTATCCATTACATTTGATTGAGAAATGTATATATTTATTCATCTGTGTTTACTTTTTAGTTTTTTATTGCTTATGTTTTCAATTATTAAATGTACAAAATAAAGTTAAAATATATATATATATCAAACTGCTACAGAAGTGCATAAGTGTAATTTCAGAAATACCCCTCTGACTCACTTTGAAATCTATTAGCTATAAAAACTCTTTTGTATTTAATAATTCCTCTTTTTGGTCAAAATCTTTTTCCAAATGCATCATTGGTTGGTGTTTTGTATTAATCTCTCAGTGCCAGAGAGACTTATCCCCAGGAGTCATATCCCATACTGGGGTCAGTGGGTAGTGTGTTTATTTGCTGAGTTTGGCTTAGAGAGAGGCCACATTTGAGTAGAAAGATGGTTTTCAGGAGTAACCCCTAGGTAATAGTTATTATTAGGCTAAGTTTCAATTTCACAAGGGTAAGGTTCATAAGTACAAGTATTAATATTGTAGTCTTGGCATATTGGTCTGTTTTCCTTTTTTTAGGCACTGCTTAATACACTTTAGAGATTCTTACCACTCTATTTGAGATTGTAGCAGGATTCCCAGGATTGGAGTTCAATATTTTGTTGGTCATTGTATGGGTCCAACCTCTGAGATAATACCCTAAGATAACATGAACACATTCATATTCCAAGGAGGTATGCCCCAGGTGTACCCTTCCCAATATATCCCCTCCTCACTGACACCTTGATACCAAAAACACTTCCAAAATTGAATTCTCAACCACAGTCCAAATCCTCCCCATAGTTCACCTGTTCCTTCCTCCAGGCGTCCCCCCACCAGTTGAATAAATGGCCCAACTCCTCCCTACAACCCCATTCACACTCACACTCCAGCATCATCAACACCATTCACACTGCTGAACCGCCATCACCTCCATTCATTGCCAAACTGCCACCATCCACCTTATCATAGATTCTGCCAGATTGAGCATTGGCTCACCACTCTTTATTCCCTTTCTATCTCCTGGTAATCTATCTTCTTATATACTTCCATGAGTCTGCTCAATGTCCTTAGTTCATATAAGTAAGATCATGCAGTATTTGTCCTTTAGTGACTAACTTACTTAACTCAACATAAGGTCTTCGAGGTTCATCCATGTTGTCGCATGTGTTAATACTTCATTCCGTCTTACAGCTGAGTAATATGTCCATCTTATGTACATATCACATTTTTGTTTATTAATTCATCTATTGATGAACTTTTGTCTGCTTCCAAATTTTAGCAATTGTGAATAATACCACAGTGAATAATTGATGCACACATATCTGTTCATGTCCCTGCTTTCAATTCTTCTGGGTATATTCCTAGCAGTGGGATTGCAGGATCATATGGCAGTTCTATACTTAGCTTTCTGAAGAATCACCAAACCATCCTCCACAATGGCTGCACCATTTTACATTACCACTAGCAGTGGATAAGTGTTCCTATTCCTCCATGTCTGCTCCAACACTTGTACTTTACTGTTTTTTAATTTTTTTATTTTTTAATAGCAGCCAGTCTAGTAGGTTTAAGATGGTATCTCATTGCAGTTTTTTAAAAAAGATTTATTTATTTATTTACTTTTACCTATTTTGAACCCCTGCCCCCTTGTTTTTATTGTTTTTTTTGTGTGTGTGTCCATTCATTGGGCAATTCTCTGTGTCTGTTTCCTGCCCTCTCTTATCATCCTTCTCCTCCTGTCTTCACCAGGATTCGATCCCAGGAGCCTCCAATGTGGGAGAGAGGTGCCCTACCACCTGCGCCGCCTTAGTTCCTAGTTTTTTGGTGCGTATCATCTTGGCTTTCCCTTTTGTCATTTTCCTGTTACATCATCATCTTGCTGCATGGCTTGGGGAGGCCTGGCATGCCTGCACGTGGGGCCCAGCAGCATACCCATGCACGGGGCCCGACAGTGTGCCCACTTACAGGGTCTGGCAGCCCACGCGCCTTCTATATTTTTGTTTATTTTACCAGGAAGTCCCAGGGATCAAACCCAGTTCCCTCCATGTGGGAGATGGATGCCCAACCATATGAGCCACATCCACCCCCTCATTGTAGTTTTGATTTCAATTTCCCTAACAGCTGGTGATATTGAGCATATTTTCATGTGCTTTTTAGCCATTTGTATTTCCTCTTTGGAAAAATGTCTATTCAAATCTCTTGCCCCATTTTTAAAATGGGTTGTTTGTCTTTTTATTATTGAGATGTAGAATTTCTTTATATATGCTGGCTATGCAATCCCTATCAGGTAAATGGTTCACAAATATTTTCCCCAATTGACTAGGTTGCCTTTTCATTTTTTTGACAAACTCCTTTGAAGCACAAACATTTTGAATTTTGAGGCGGTCCCATTTCTCTATTTTTTTCTTTTGTTGCTTACATTTTAGGAGTAAAGTTTATGAAACCATTTCCTACTACAAGATCCTGTGGATGTACCCTACATTATTTTCTAGGAGCCATATGGTGTTGGCTCTTATATATATATATATATATTTGGTTCTTATATTTAGATCTTTGATCCACCTTGAGTTAATTTTCGTATAAAATGTGAGATGGTGATTCTCTCTCATTCTTTTGGATATGGATATCTAGTTCCCCCAGCTGTTGAAGAGACTATTCTGTCACAGTTGAGTGGGCTTGGTGGCCTTGTCAAATATTAATTGGCCATATATATGCGGATCTTCATCTGAACTCTCAGTTTAGTTCCATTGGTCAGTATGTCTACCTTTTGCCAATACCATGCAGTTTTAACCACTGTTGCTTTGTAGTATGCTTTAAAATCAGACATCATGATTCCTCCATAACTCGTGGTTTTGAGGCTAAGAAAAGTCCAAATCAAGGTTTCATCAAGGCAATGCTTTCTTACCAAAGACTGTCATTTTGGGGTTGTCTGCTGGTGATCTTCAGTCATGAGCTCCTCTATCATGTGGCAATACACATGGCAGCCTCTCCTGGCACCTCCCTTTTCTTCCTGATTCAATTGACCTTCACCTTCTTGCCCCCCATGGCTTTTGTTTTCTCTGTATGGATTTCATTCTGCTTATAGAGGACTTCAGTAATAGGATTAAGGCTAATCTGATTGAATTGGGCCACACCTTACCTGAATTAAGCTCATCAAAAGGTACTACTTACAACCCATTTAAACTGTGGGTTCACATCCACAGTTTAAGACCATGTTTTTCTGGGGTATATAGCTTCAAACCTTCTGGGAAGATGGCATCAAAGTGGGTAGGCAGTGCTCAACTCTCTCACAAAAACAACAGAGGAAAGGCATAAAGCTATCCAAGGGAGCTGCACTGGGGATCTGCAGACCAGAAAAGTGCTGCACATCATCCAGAGGGAGAGGGACAGAGAGACAAAGAGGTCAAATGAAAACCATGTATTACTCACCCCTGTGGCTGGGAACCCCACCCTCAAGACAAATAACCTCAGTAAAACCGCTGGCTCACTGCAGCTGACTGAGTGGGAAAGAATTTTCCCTAGGAGGAAGAGAGGTCTGATGGAGGGTGGAGAGTGGTTTCTCTTCAGTGGATTTGGCCAGCTTAGCCCCCTTTGAATCTCAAAAAAGAACCCAGTCAGCACTAATATGGTCCCAGGGAAAGGGGAGAGGGAATCTGATCATCACGTTGTCACACCCAGCTGTCCTGGAAGAGAGAATTAGGTGAGTAAGGAGGTAGGCAGAGACAGGCACATAACCAGCCTGGGGGATAAGGAAGCCAGGAGAGATAGCCATAAAAAAGAAACCCAACTTGCCTTAAGGAGAGGGAGTAGGGAGAGCCAGATAAGCTTTCAGAAGCATGCTTAGTCTATGGAGTGGAGGTAGATCAGTGTAAGAACACCTGCCTTGCATATATGAGGTTCCTGGTTCAATTCCTGGTACCCCCTCAGAGAAGGGATCCAGAGAGTTATCCACCAGGAGGTCAGGCACCCAGATGGCACTCTATGACTGGGAATGAATTGACTGAGATTTTTTTGTTTTAGGTTTTTCAATCTTTTATTTTTATTTTTTTTAATTCTTTGTTTTATTTGCTAAAACTGGATACCTCACTTGTGGAGGACAGGCTTCAGGATGATTGGTGAGCACCAGCAGCCTGAGAGGTCCTTAGGTCCCTTAGGCTTCCCTCTGTTTTTTCTGGGTAGATTTTGTTTGTTTGTTTGTTTTTGATTTGTTGTCTTTTTCTTTGTTTGTTGCCTTCTCATTTTTTCTACTTAGTTTCTTTATTCCTTTTCTTTCTTTCATTTTTCCCTCTTCTGTTGCTTTTCTTTCATGCCACCTTTTCTTATTGGTCTTCTTTTTTTTTTTCATTTTCTCTTTTATTTTCATTTCCTTTTTTCTTCTCATCTTTCTGGTCTTTTATTTAATTCTATTTTTTCTTGTTTCATTTTTTTATTCCTCCTTTTTTATTCATATTCCTTTGTATTTTTATGATTTTTTGCTCTAAATTATTACTTAGTTTTTTCCTTGTTCTTTTATGGTTCCTTTTCTATTATTTATTGTTATTATTACTATTATTCTTTTTCTCTCTTCTCTTCTTCCTTTACTATGGTCTTCATATTTATCAAAGGGAACACATACAACTACAAAGATATAGAGTAAGAGGAACCAAGTGTCAAAAAGGAAACTTACCACACAAATAAAACAAAACAAAACCTTAGAGTAGAAAGAGAAGCTAACCATCCAAATAAGCCCATCAAGATAAACATATGCCTAGAAACAAACAAAAAAATTATAAGTCATACCAAAAAACAGGAATACCTTGCCCAGTCTAATTGACAAACTAAAAAAACAGGGGGAGATGCAGAATGTGGGACAACTAAATAAGGGTGTCCAAACAAATATCATGAATCAACTTAATGAAGTGAAGAGATAAAGGGCATTAATAAGACACTGGGGGACATACTGAAGAAATCATAAACATATATAAAAAGATAACACATCTGATTGTAGTGAATGACACAATGCAAGAAATCAAAAATACTCCGGAAGCACATAACAGCAGATTTGAATAGGCAGAGGAAAGAATTAGTGATGTTGAAGATAGCACATCTGAAATCAGATAGGTAGTAGACCAGATAGATAAAAAGAAAGAAAAAAACCCAGCAGGGACTCAGGAAATTGAATGACAACACAAAATGCACAAACATATGCATTATAGGCATATCAGAGGGAGAAGAGTAGGAAAGGGGGGCAGAAGGAGTGTTGGAGGAAATAAAGGCTGAAAATTTCCCAACTCTTTTGAGGGACATGGATGTAAATGTCCAGGAAGCACAGCACACCACAAACAGTGTAAATCCTAACAGACCTACCACAAGACATATACTTATAAAATTGTCCAATACTCAAGACAAAGAAAGAATCTTGAAAGCAGCAAGAGAAAAGAGATCCATCACATACAAGGGAGGCTTGATAAGATTAAGCACTGATTTCTCATCTGAAAGCATGGAGGCAAGAAGGCAGTATGACATAGTTAAGGTGCTGAAAGAAAAAAACAACCTGTCAGCCAAGAATTCTGTATCCAGCAAAGCTGGCATTCAAAAATGAGGGAGAGTTCAAAATACTCACAGATAAAATTAAGAGAGTTTGTCAACAAGAAGCTTGCCCTTCAAGAAATACTAAAGGGAGTTCTACAGGTTGAAAGGAAAAAACGAGAGAGAGAGTTGGAGGAGAGTAGAGGAAGGAAGATTATTGGTAAGAATAAACCAAAAAAGAAATAAAAACAAAATATAGCATATATAAACCTAAAGAAAATATGGCTAATGTAAGTAATGTCTTGACAAAATAACATTGAATGTTAACGGACACAGATTGGCAGAACGGACAAGGAAACATGACCCATCTATATGCTGTCTACAAGAAACTCCTCTTATACACAGGGATGCAAGGAGGTGGCAAGTGAAAGGTTGAAAAATGATTTTACATGAAACAATAACCCAAAAAGTACAAGAGTAGCTATGCTAATGGGGAAAAAATAGACTTTAGATGCAAAACTTTTGTAAGAGACAAAGAAATAAAACATATATTAATAAAGGGGGAACTCTATCAAGAAAAAAGAACAATCATTTGGATCACAGAAGGGTTACAATGGGTACTGCGGGGGATTATTGGGGGGGGTGTCTGGGGGGGGTTTCGTGGGGATTGGTTCATCCGAATATACATAAAAGATATACAAAATCATTCAAAGGATCGGGGGATGGGGCATGGTCACGATGGGTGGATAATCACACAATAAATGAGGGAATCTGAATTCCTAGCCTGGAGAGCTCTGCCACAGTCTCCAAGGGAGCAGCAATAGTCCTCTGAGTGTAGGGACAGTGCCTGTCAAAATAGGATGACCCACTGATGTTTTTTTTTTTTTTTATTGATGACTACCCTTGTGAGTCTTTGTTCTTGTAAATGAGACTTAGCCTGCAATTGTGGGGTGCCTAAGGTTTGCCACCTGAGAGCCTCCTTGTTGCTCAAATGTGGCCTCTCTCTAAGCCAAACTCAGCATATGATTGCATTACCTTCCCCCCAACGTGGGACATGACTCCCGGGGATGAGCCTCCCTGGCAACGAGGGATTAATACCAAGTGCCAACTGGCAGCTTTGCGCAGTGGCAGTATTGTAGCCAATGAGGTTTATTCAAGGCGCGATTATTGCTAATTGAAAACTTTTCCCAAGTGCCAACTGGCAACACAACTGGAAAAAGACCTTGAATAAAAGGGGGAAATGGTAAAGACAAATGAGTTCAAGTGGCTAAGAGACTTCAAAGAGAGTCGGGAGGTCATCCCAGAGGTAACTCTTACGCACACTTCAGTAGGAGCTCATAGAACATCTAAGTGCCTATCACCCCACTCAGTGGGGTTCCTGAGGGCCCTGGAGACACCCTGGTCCTATATAAGGGGGGATAGCCCCAGAGACTGATGCCTTATCAGTGGGTTCTATTTTGGAATCTGTGCTCCTGAGAGTGACAGAATTAGACTCAAATAAGTCCTCCCTGCACATGGTTCACCAGTCCCTTCTATTCAAACCTACATGTGATGCTGGAGTTTCTTAGGTATACTTCCAGAGACTGGAGCCTCCCACCTACCTATGTGCCAGGTGTGCATGAAATCTAGGTGGAGCTGCAACTCCTACCCTACAGCTCAATGGACTCATCCAAGTCACCTGGTGAGGAGACAACGATGGGCAATGGCCATCCCAGGGAATGGAGAGGGCCTGCATCGGCAGGCAGGATCATCCCATGCACCATATCCATGGGATATAAGCCCTCTCTCACTTGGAGTTGGAGTGGACATCACCATCCCAGTCCCCTCAGGACTGGGGGAAGAACTATGGACTAGAGTGGACTTGATGGTATTCTCTTGTTCACATTCTAGCAATGCAAGAAGTTGTAACAATGAGGTGGAGCCAGTGGCCACTTGACACTTTTGGGGTAGGGAGGGGATGAGCGGTTGAAATACAGGGGCTTCTTTGGGAGTTGGAGGTTGTCCTGAGTACTGTTGTGGCAACGGATGTAGGCCATTTTAAATCAGCACACACGACTCAGAACTGAGTGGGAGGGAGTGTGGTCTACAGTGTGAACTGTGGTCTATGGTTGGTGGCAAGGCTCCAGGATGTGTAAGTTCATTGAGGGTGGTGGGCCACACTGTGGGAGATGTTTGTGTGGGATGTGGTGGGAGGTGTGGGAGGTGGGCAACATGGGAATCCCAGTGGGTTCCGTGTAATATTTTAGGTAATCTAAGCACCTCTTAAAATATATGTATATATATATATAAATAACATTTTTGTAAGCAAATACACATATATGCATATATATTTATATATCATTTTGCAAATGTTTGTATGTATTGTGAGAATTTTGATTTTTACCCATAATAAAAAAAAAAGAAAATAAATCCAATTTTCCAAGATAAATAAAAATGCCACAGAAATTAAAAAAAAAAAAAAAAAAAAAGAACAATCATGAACATTTACGCACCTAACCAGGGTGCTCCAAAATACATGCGGCAAATATTGGAAAATTTAAGTAAGAAATAGATGCCTCTACAATTTTAGTGGGGGGACTTTAATACACCATTATCACCATTAGACAGAACATCTCAACAAAGAGTCAATATAGAAACAGAGGCCTTGAATAATACAGTACAGGATCTAGACCTGATAGACATTTTCAAAACATTACACCCAAATACAGTGGGATATACATTCTTCTCGAGTGCACATGGATCATCCTCATGCTAGGTCACAGAACATCTCTCAACAAATTCAGACAGATTGAAATTATAAAAACTAATTCCTCTGACCACAATGAAATGAAGCTGGAAATTAATAAGTGGCAGAGAACCAAAATAGGCAAGAATGTATGGAAGTTAAACAACACACTCTTAAACAATCAGTGAGTCAAGGAAGAAATTGCAGAAGAAATCAGTACCTACCTTGAAACGAATGAAGATGAGAACACAACATATCAGAACGTATGGGATGCAACAAAAGCAGTGCTGAGAGGGAAATTCATCCCATAAATGCCTATTTTTTAAAAAAAGAAATAGTTAAAATCTAAGACCTAACTGCACACCTGGAGGAATTAGAAAAAGAACAACAAACTAATCCCAAAGCAAACAGAAAGAAGAAAATAACAATTAGAGCAGAGCTAAACAAAATTGAGAATAAGAGCACACTAGAAAAAAAATAACAAAAGCAAAAGCTATTTCTTTGAGAAGATTAATAAAATTGGCAAGCCCTTAGCTAGACTAACAAAGAAAAACAGAGAGATGAAAATAAGTAAAATCAGAAATGAGAGAGGGTATATCACCACTGATCCCATAGAAATAAAGAGTATCATAAGAAGATACATTGAAAAATTGTATGCCAACAAGATGAATAACTTAGATGAAATGGACAAGTTTCTAGAAACACACAAGTAGCTTACACTGACGGAAGAAGAAATTGATGAACTCAACAGACCAATCACAGGTAACGAGATTGAATTAGTCATCAAAAACCTCCCAACTAAGAAGAACCCAGGACCAGATGCCTTCAAAGGTGAACTCTACCAATCATTCTGGAAAGAACTAACACCAATCTTGCTTAAACTCTTCCAGAAAATAGAAGTGGAGGGAACATTGCCTACTCATTCTGTGATGCCAACATCACCCTAATATCAAAGCCATATAAAGATGCCACAATAAAGGAAAACTACAGACCAATCACTCTAATGAACCTGGATGCTAAAATCATTAACAAAACACTTGCTAATAGTATTCAACAACGCATCAGACGAATTATACACTGTGACCAAGTGGGTTTCATCCCAGGTATGCAAGAATGGTTCAGCATAAGAAAATAAATCAATGTAACATACCACATTAACTGATCAAAAGAATAAAATCACATGATCAGCTTTATTGGTGCAGAAAAAGCATTTGACAAAATACAGTTTTTTTTATTAAAAAAACATTTCAAAAGATATGAATAGAATGAAGCTTCCTTAACATGATAAAGGGTATATATGAAAAACCCACAGCTAACATAATATTCAATAGTGAAATGCTAAAGGCTTTCCCTCTAAGATCTGGAACAAGACAAGGATGCTCATTGTCACCGCTCTTCTTTAACATAGTTTTAGAAGTATTTGCTCGGGCACTTAAGCAAGAAAAAGCTATAAAAGGCATCCAAATTGGAAAGGAAGAAGTAAAACCTTCAGTATTTGCAGATGACATGATCCTATACATAGAAAGCCCTGAGAAATCTATAACAAAGCTTCTAGAGTTGATAAATGCGTTCAGTAAAGTAGGAGGATATAAGATCAACATGCAAAAATAAGTAGGATTTCTGTACAACAATAATGAGCAATCTGAGGAGGCAATCAAGAAAAAAATTCCATTTACATTAGCAACTAAAAGAATCAAATACCTAGGAATAAACTTAGCTAAAGATGTAAAAGACTTGTACAAAGAAAACCACAAAACATTGTTAAAGGAAATCAAAGAAGACCTAAATAAATGGAAGAATAGTCCATGTTCATGGATTGGAAGATCAAACATCATAAAGATGACTGTCCCACCCAAATTGATTTAACAACCCCCCCAAAAAAAAATTACAACAGCATTTTTTACTGAATTGGAAAAGCTAATTATGGAATTTATTTGAAGGGCAATAGACCCCAAATAGCCAAAAACATATTGAAAAAGAAAAACCAAATTGGAGGAATCACACTACATGGCTTTAACACACACTACAAAGCTACAGTGATCAAAATTGCATGGTACTGGCAAAAGGATAGACATACAGACCAATGGAATAGAATTGAGAGCTCTGATATAGATCCTCACATATACAGTCAACTGATATTTGACAAGGCCACCAAGCCCACTCAGCTGGGCAAGAATGGCCTCTTTTAAATGGTACTTGGAGAACTGGAGATCCATGTACAAAAGAATGAGAGAGGATCACCAGCCCCCGCCCTATACAAAAATTAACTCAAGGTGGATCAAAGATCTAAATATAAGAGCCAAAACCATAAAGCTCCTAGAAGATAATGTAGGGAAGCATCTATGAGATCTTGTATTAGGAAATGGTTTCATAACCTTTACACCCAAAGCATAAGGAATGAAAGAAAAATAAACGGGACCTTCTCAAAATTAAAAACTTTTGCACTTTAGAGGAATTTGACAAGAAAGTGAAAAGGCAGTTTACTCAATGGGAGAAAATATTTGGTAACCATCTATCCAACAAGGGCCTAATATCCAGTATAAATAAAGAAATCTTACATCTCAAAAATAAAAAGACAAACAACTCATTTAAAAAATGGGCAAGATTTGAATAAACATTTCTCCAAAGAAGAAATACAAATAGCTAAAAGGCACATGAAAAGATGCTCAACATCACTAGCTATTAGGGAATTGCAAATCAGAATTACAATGAGATATCATCGTACACCTATTTGACTGGTGGCTATTAAAAAACACAGAGGACTACAAGTGTTGGAGAGGATGTGGAGGAAAGGGAACACTTATCCACTGCTGGTGGAAATGTATAACGGTGCAGCCATTGTGGAGGACAGTTTGGCAGTTCTTCAAGAAGCTAACTATAGAATTGCCATATGACCTAGCAATCCCACTTCTGGGTATATACCCAGAAGAATTGAAAGCAGGGACTTTAACAGATATATGCACACCAATGTTCATAGTGGCATTATTCACTACTGCCAAAAATTGGAAGCAACACAAGTGTCCATCAACAGATAAATGGATAAGCAAAATGTGGTATATACATACAATGGAATATTACTCAGCTATAAGAAGTATTAATTTTTTATTATATTACTGTCTTAATTTTATTTGGTTATTTATTTTTGTTTCATTTTTGGAGAGGTGTTGAATTGCAGAAGGGTCACAATTGTGACAGGGGAGAATCACTGGTGCAGGGTGTCAGTGATAGGGTATGCATGAGGAGGGGTGCACCTGGGGCATACTTCTAAGTCACATTAATATGTTCAAGTGGTCATGGGGTGTTGTCTTGGTGGGTGGAAGCCCACACAATAACTGAAAGAATATTAAATTACCATCTTGGGAAGTCTTACTACATTCTTTAATAGAGTAGCAAGAATCCTCCAAGTACATGGGCAGTGCTGAGTGAAGGAGGAGAGACCAATATGCCAGTCCCTTGATATTGATGATTATGCTCATGAATTTTTTTTCTTGTGAAATTGAAACTTAACCTAGTATTATATATTGCCTATGAATTACCTCCTGAAAGCTTCCTTGTTGCTCAAATGTGGCCTGTCTCTAAGCCAAACTCAGCATATAAATGCACTACCTTCCCCTCGGTTTGGGACATGACTCCCAGGGATGAACCACCCTGGCACTGAGGGATTATTGCCAAGTACCAACTAGCAATGCATCTGGAAAAAGACTTCAACCAAAAGGGGGAAATACTAAATACAAATCAGTTTTTATGGCTAAGAGATTTCGAAGTGAATCGGGAGGGCATTCCAGAGATTACGCTTATGCAGATCTCAGCAGGAACTCATTGACTGCCATAGTAAACAGTGCCTCAAACAGCTGGGCTCCTGAGGGCTCTAGAGACATATAGACATTACAAGCAGGGAAAACAATCTCAGGAATTCAGCACCCTATCAGTGGGTCTTACTTTGGAATATTTGCTCCCCAATGAAACATAGTTAGACTCATTTATAGTGGCTTTTCTATCCCCTTTTAATTAAACCTATAATTAGCACTATACTTGTTAATTATATGTCCCAGAGACTTAAATCTTCCATCTCTTCATATGTCAGTTGAGCCCTGAATCTCAGCAGAGTTGCAACACCTACTCTCTAGTTCATTGGACTTGCCCAGGATGACTAACAAAAGGATGATGATGGACAACACCCATCACCAAAAAACAGAAAGTATCCATGACTGCAAGCAAGACAGTTCCTTCCATCTGCCCCATGGGGTCTGTTCAATCAGAAAGAGAGTAGGCATCACCATCCCAAAATCCTCAAGATTGGGGAATGATCAATGGACTAAAGTAGATCATTATTATTCTATTATTATTCCATTATAGATTTTTTATTATTATAGCAAGGAAGAACTTGTATCATTGATATAAAGGCAATGGTCACCAGAGGTTCTGAGGCTAGGGAGAGGGAAAAATAGGTGTAACATGGGGGCATTTTGGGGACATTTACATTTATATTTATGTAATCCAAAGCTTCCTTAAAAATAAAAATATTTTTAAAAAATTAAAAAAGTATCTATGGAATGGATGAATAATTAAATTGGATTGCCCTACAATGAAAGTTCTATATTATAAAATAGTTAATGGGCATGAGATAGATCTATATGTCAAGACATGGAATACGTATATGTTTGACTGTTGTGTTAAAAGCAGATTACAGAATAGTCTGTATAAAATGATCCCACTTGTAAAAACAAAACAAGTGAATATTTAAAAATATATATGCAAAATGTATCCTTGAACAAAATGTATCCCAAACTGTTAACAATGGTTGCCTCTGAGGACAGTCACTTTCTCTTTATATATTTTTGTTATTGTTTGAATAATTTTTACTGTCCATTTATATACATTGTATTATTTTGATTGCTTACAATAAATATCTATTATTTTTATAGGGATATGTAGTAATAAAAAGAAAAAACAATAAACATATATATATTCTTTGGAATAATACCATCTCTTTAAAATGCTTTGACAAATCTGTCTCTCTCCAATGCTGAGCTCCTTCCTTATTTCAGGCCTTTGTCATTTATCGCTTAGACCAAGATTCAACAAACTTTTCTTGTACAGGGTCATGTAGTAAAACCTGTAGGCTTGTAGGCCATAAGGTCTCGGTCACAAAAACTCAACTTTGCCACTGTAGCTTGAAAGCAGCCACATACAATACCTAAACTAATGGGTACAGTTGTGTTTCAAATAGACTTTATTTACAAAAACAGGCAGCGGGTTAGCCCATGGGCCATAATTTGCTTAGCCCTCACTTATATTACTGAAAAAAAAAAAAACCTTCTAAATTGTTCTTCTGCCTTCAATTCCTTTCCCTTCCAATCCACTATCCACATTGCCATCAGATTATGTTTTATAGAACATAAATGTGGTTGTGTTGCTTCTTTAATTTATAATTGTTTATTTTCCAGTGCCCAGAGGACAAAGTCAAGACTTCATAAGGAAAAAAAAAAAAAAAAAAAAAGACTTCATAAGGCCCTTCAAAAACTACATTCATCTCACATTTCCAACCTAATCTCCCTTTACCCCGATTTCTTCTTAGCCTCTACTCTCCCATGTCTTATACTGTTTCTATATATGCCACATAGCTTTTTTAAATCCTATGTTTTTGCTTATAAAACTGTGGAAAATCCTTAGGTTTCTAGTAACCTCATGATTATATTTCAAGACCCAGAAGAAATATGATCTGACTTGTGAAGACTTCATGACCCCAGTAAATAAAACTGACTGCTCTCTCTTCAGTGCTTCCACAGTCTTTGTATCTTGATTAGTGCCCTGTATTATAAATATGTCCATTTGTGTCTCCCAATTAGACATGGCATATCATAGGGCTAAGACTATGCTTTTGAATTCCTGGAATTCAACACAAACAGAGTAGAGAATAGGCATTCAGAAATGCTCACTGAGTGAATAAATAGAGAGGGGTATCTTTTTGGCCTCTCAGGTTTTCAAATTAGGTGCAAAAAAAAAAATGCTCCTCAGGCATTCTCTTTTATCCTTCATGATCAGAACAAACTATCTATCAGCTTGAATTTCCCTTCCTCCCTCCTCCCTCCCTCCCTCCTTCCCTCTCTCCCTTCCTTTCTTCCTTCCCTCTTTTTCATATTTCTCCATTATTTAAAACTTAAAGTAGATATAGCAGGGGCAAGATGGCGTCGGTTTAGGAGGGCACTCACTAACTCACTCTCAGAGAACGGCTGATTGGAGCAGGATCCTGCCTGAGTAGTCTGTGCTGGGGGCACAGGGAGCAAGAACCTTGGGAACATCAATTTGGAGGGATGTGGATAGCGAGATGGATTGCTCAGGAGAGAATCGTGTACTTCCAGAGACTGGAGCCTTTGGCCTGACCATGTGCCAGCTGTGCCTGGAATCTCAGTGGAGCTGCAACTCCTACTCTACAGCTCAATGGACTCACCCAAGACACCTGGTGAGATGATGATGGACAACGGCCATCCCAGGGAATGGAGAGAGTCTGCAGCTGCAGGCAGGATAATCCCATCCATCTTATCCATGAGATATAAGCCCCCTCTCACTTGGAGGTGGAGTGGACATCACCATCCCAGACTCCTCAGGATTGGGGGAAGAGCTATGGACTAGAGTGGACTTACTGGCATTCTGTTGTAGACATGTTGTGATTCAAGCAATGGAAGAAATTACAACATTGAGCTGGAACCAGTGGCCACTGGATGCTTTCGGGGCAGGGAGAGGGAAAAGCAGTTGTAATACAGGGGCTTTTTTGGGACTTGGAAATTACCCTGAGTGACATTACAACGACAGATATAGGCCATTTTACATCAGCATATAACATGAAGAACTGTGTGGGAGAGAGTGTGGTCTACAATGTGAACTATGGTCCATGTTTAGTGGCAAAGCCCCAGGATGTGTATATCCATTGCATATGATGTGCCACATCATGTGCCACAAGGGTGTTTATGTGGGAGGGTGTGGGAGATGTGGGAGGTGGGGAACATGGGAATCCTGTAATTTTTGTGTAACATTTATGTAATCTAAGCATCTTTTAAAATACTAAATAAAAAAAAAAACCTTAAAGTAAATAAGATCAAATAGGTAACATCACCTTTTTGAATCTCATTTGTCATCAGATCCAAAACAATACTCTAAGTAACTCAGGGATGGTTCATCCTTGCACTCTAGTCATAGTTATAAGCATTTACACTTAACCTAGATTCACTAGGTTGTGAGACACTGAACTATGAGAACTGTATTTTTGAAAGTCTAAAAAATAGTTAATGCCTAAAAAAATGAGTCCTTAAAGCTATGTTTAGGATTCTTTCACAAGGCTTGCACATAGGAGAAATCTTACCTTAAAGACAACAAACTACCAAAAACCTGTTATTTTGGACCCACTATATGTTAAATGCCTTCATATACAATATATCATTTGATTTAATCCTTCCTCAGTCCTTTTAGAAGCTTATTATCACTAATTTGCTGGTGAGAAAGTGAGACTCGGAGATATTAAGTATCTTGTCCAGTGTCATAGTGGACAAGGGGTGGAGCTGGGTCTCAGACTCAGTCCTTCAGATTTTAAATCCTGTATTCTTTCCTCATAACGTGGCTTACTCTCATCTCCCCTAGATTATTAGCATGTGTGAAAGACACTGGCATATTATTTTAAATTAGTTATTGAACTAGTTATTGAAATCTTGGAGCTTTTACAGCTTTCTGCTAAATTGATGAATTATACAAACCATTGTTAAAAGGGGTTTAAAAATTTATTTGCTTGTTGAAAATATTAAAAATATTTAAGACAGTTAAAACATTTTTAACAGCATTATATACAGAGATTTTTGAGCTGTCCTTGGATTTTAACTGGCAGGATGGAGTTGACCTGCCTCTGAAGACAGAATAATTATCCATCATGAGACAAGGGAGGTGGGTGTGCTGGACCTGAGCATTTCAGACATAGTCAAGGAAGATCAATGTCAGTTACAATGTCAGGAAAGTACAATAGGTGGGATCTCCAGTAGACATACAGAACATGTGGTAACAAAAGAACCAAAGGTCTAGTCAGCATCCAAAAGATCCTGAATCCAGTTAGAATCCACTCATAGTGGCAGGACTGAAGTCCATGAAAGAAACAGGGAAGAACTCAACTCCATAAAAGGTAGCATACCTTGTTTTAGAAACAAGGCAGAGAGATTCAGGCATAGGGGACCAGACAATACATCCGGAGCAAGCACTTGGGTGCAAGGTCAAAGTAATAGAAGCTGACTTGATGATCTAGGGGCCTTCATTTTCTTCTGCCCAAGGGCAGAAATAGTCTGAAATAATAAGGTAGGACTAAATCTATGCTTAAAGGATACAATACTCCAGCCATGCAGAAATAGGAACATCTCTCTTCCAATATGCTCATTTCCTTCTATATATCTATCTCCACCCTTCTCCCACCTGCTTCTCTTTGTTCCTTGTTCCTCACTATTTGAAGGTTATAATATGTAACCAAAGTATACTTGGAGTATTTTTCTTAATTATTAAATAATGCTTATTTTTCTTGTTCTGAACTTTAAAAATAATTGAATATCTTATATTTCACTATGAAAAGAATGTGATAGTCAATTGATTTTTTTTCCTTTGAATCAATAGCTTTTTGTAGAATTCCTAACCCTGCTCTTTACACACAGATAAAAAATATAGGCAAATAGTGAACTATATTTTATCTTTGGTATTATAACATTACTTGGGTAATAATCATATTTCTTAACATGAAAAGTATATCTCATACATACACATTTTTAAATATTTAAATTTTAATTCATTAAATGGGGTGCACATCGCACATAACTTTCACAGAGCCAGTACCCTAAAAATGCTCTGCTGTTCACCTGTCATATTTTTAAAATAAAGTATTTAAAAGAACCTAATTTGGAGAGATGAAACTATGACTCTATGTATCTAAAAAGAACAAAAACAAAAAGAGATAGACATGATAAGGATAAAGGTCCCTCAACAGTAAGATTAGAATAGAGTGAATTGCAGATAAATCTCTATCTATGATCTACTAATCACTCCTATTTTTCCAACTTTACCTTCCCTACAATAGCAAGGAATCACTGTTTTGGGGGTTTGAAATTTTCCTCTAATCCTCAGTGATCCTGAGAGAGCTCCTAAAGACTAACTTTTTTTCGATATGTCATTTTTGGTTTCTAATTTGAATGCATTTAAGTCTTGCACAAAATTAAATTCTTATTGTTCATTCATTTACTTTTTATTCCTTAAGAGTAGTTTTCCTTCCACTGAGTTTATAATAGCAGACTGATAAAGGTCTGCTTACATGTGCAATTTTATTAAATTAACACATATTCAATGGTAACATTCAGATATGATTATTTTACTATTCATAATATGTAATTTGTTTCCTTTGAGAAAAGGTTTAGTCTTACAACAAATAACTCCAATAAAATTCAATAGCATAAGATTGACTACATGAATAGACCCTTTTCATTATGAGGAAATATAAATACTTATTAAAAAATATGGACTTTTCCCATAAGAACCTCTTAAACATTAGTTCTGAAAAGATGCTGTAAAAGGCATTTTCATAATAGTATTAAAATTTGTGGCAGCTTAAACTGATAAGATCTGATATGAAAATGGTTACTTTTTATTGTGTATATCTTCAAATTCATTGCCATTATATTATTTTGGCTGTTAGCTATGACCTAGTTTTCATTTGTTTTTATGTTTGTATTTTTTTATCTTGAAGCAAAATACAAAATACTGGAAATTTAATTTAAATAACATCAAAGATTTTCATATCAACAATGCTAAAAAAATATTTTAATGAATATAAATTTGGAACAGTACTCTGAGGCAGGAGCATGCTTGGTGTATTCAACAAGAACAAGGAGGCAGGATGGGAGGATCAAAGTGAGAGAAGGAGGGGGCAAATGTAGGAGGCAAGGTCAGAGAAATAACCAGTGGCAAAATGTAGGGACCAAGAGGTCTTTGGATTTTATTATACTTATAATAAGAAGTCATGGGGAGGGGGTCAGTGAGCAAGGGAGTGACATACTCTTATGTTTTCAAAGGCCCACTTCAATAAAAAATACTGTAAATTTAGGGGTAGGGGACAAGAGTAGAAGCAAGGCAGTGAAAATGGTGGCTTGAGGTAGGTTCCTTTACACTAGGTGGTAAGGTGTGGTCAGATTCTGGAGATATAGATCCCTCTAGATATAAACTTTACTCAGGTTCACCTATTGTTAATAATAATATTAACTAGTAATATAATATTCATATTGATAATTTGCTTTATCATTTGCCTCTCTCTCTCTCTCTCTCTCTCTATATATATATATATATATATATTCATGTAATTTATCTTCTCAACTATCTCATCTATTTGAGAAGTAGTTACATTCATCATCCATAATTGCCCTTTACTTCTAAATTCTTTAGTGGGTATTTCCTAGGAATAGAGATCATCTCTGACATAACCATGGTACAATTATTAACTTCAGTAAATTTAACTTTGATATAATTATCTAATGTTGACTTTACCATTTGTATTCCAATCTTGTCTGTTGACCCAATAATGCCCTTAATAGTATTGTTCCCTTTCAGTACAGGATCCAGTACTGCATTTAGTTGTCATGTTTATTTAGGCTGCTTTAATCTGGAGCATTTCCATAACCTTTTTTTTTTTTTGTCTTTTATGTATATATTTTTAAGGCAGAGTCAAATGAAAGTATTGAACATTTGTACAGATGGATTTGATGTGGGCTTTGAGGGAGTCAAGAATGAATCCAAGATTTGAGAAACTGAATAGATATTTATTGTAATAAGTAATACAACAAGAGTAAGGACAGGTCATAGGGGTAGAAACCACTAAAGAGGTACCTCTTTGTGAAAGAGATTTCTAGTGCTCACCCATATCTGGTTCTTCTCTGCTGGACACACTGGAAGATTATACTTCCCCACAACCTTATAGCCACCTGGAACTACGTCATCAGTTCTGCCTAATGGGCTTCAAACTGAAGTGATGGTGTCACTTCCCAGATGAAGCATTCTCTTCTCCTGTCTCATTGAAAAGGCGCTGCTTGTTTCAGAGAGTGTAGCTGCAGGATGGGAGAGGTGCAATCAGTTTGGATTGCTGATCTGTCACAAGAACAGTTGCCCTGGAGAAATGCCCAGACCCACAGCAGACTTTGCATGAGCAAATAAACTTGTTATGTTAATCCACTGAGGTTTGGGGGTCGACTATTACCCAGCCTAATCTGACTAAGTCACCATTAAATATTCAAGAGGAAATGTCAAGTAGACATTTAGATAAAAGATCCCAGAGTAGGGTCAGGTCAGATCAGGAGATATGGTCAGGAGATAAATGTTGGGAATCACCAACATATAATTGATATTTAGAGTCATGAGATATTCCACTCAGGGAGTGTAGATATGGACAATTGATTGGTGACCAGAAAGAGAGTTAGACAGATAAATTACCCAGCTCTTAACTGCCTGCCATACATGATTGATCCAGGAAAAGGCATCTGACTTAAGTCAGCCATTCAAAGTCTTTCTCCGGGATTTTTCCAAGTAGAACTAAGAGTCAATCTCTCTTAGGTGGTGTGAGTCATAGACCACAGTTTAAAAAGATCAAGAACTGTCAGAATTCATGCTCCAAGCCTTGTGGGAACAAACTAGACATAGAAAAGTTCCAACAACATTCAATTGCCTCTTTCCCATTGTTTTTGAGGCCCCCTCTTTCGTGTCTTTTGGATGCTTTCATCATTCAACAGGACCTTCAATTTAGGGAACCAATATTCTCCATATTCTCCTAATACAGTTTGAATTAGATTTCTGTAACTTACAACCCAAAGAATGCTAGATAGTAAATTAATGCTATCAAATTAATAAAATATTATAAACTTTTAAATTAAAAAATTATTAATGACTTAGGTTTTACACAGAGCTATAAATAAAAAGCCACCATTCTACTTCCTGTATCTTCTACCACACTGTCCTATTCCAGTTTTCTATTGCTTCATAACAAACCACTCAAATACTTAGTGGCTCAAAACAGCAATCAATTGTTTTGCTTTTGAATCTACAATTTGGGCAGGGTCTCATGGGGAAGACTCAGCTCTGTTTCATTTGGTTTCTCCATTCCTCTCCATGTGGGCTTCACTATGTAATCATAGCTTCTTCACAGATAAGACAGGGTTCCAAGCACAAGCAAATAGAGACAGAGACAGCCAGGCAAAAGCAATGTCATTTTTTAAGTAAGCCTCAAAAGTCACCTAAGGTCACTTCTGTGATGTCAAGGCAATCAAAAAGCCCTACCCAGGTTCAAGAAGAGGGACATAGATGATACCTTCTGATGGGGCATGTCAAGTTTCTAAAATAGCATGAGGGAAAGGAAATCTTATCATTATTTTTGGAAAACAATCTGTCATAGATCCTTAATAATGTATAGAAACTAAAACTAATTTATCGGAACTACAAGGACATGTATTTTAGTTCAATTTAAAAAAACACTCACTCATTCAGTCATCCATTTATTCATCAAACAAAGAAATATTTATTAAGAGTCAAATATTCCAGGTGCTTTGTGTAATGCTGTGGCAGGGCTACCAGCCAGTATACCCTGAGTACATGGTACTACTTATTTACAGCCAGCATTAGTTCTTATTGGGCCTCTGTCCATTCAGATAGCTTGTTGCCCAGGTTGTCAAATATGTTTAATATCATCTCCATGCTCAGGGAACAGCAAGTCTCTAACCTCTCTCTCCAGGAAAGTATAGATTAGTGGAAGAGATTATAGTCTAGTGTGTACCTACCAGGAACTCTGCCAATCTTAGGTTGGATTCCCTAGAAGAAGAGCTTGAGACAGGGTTGTTGTGAAAGTGATTTATTTAGGGACTGCTCTCAGAAGAGGAGTGAGGGAAATAGGCTAGGGCAGGGGAAGGTAGCTAAGTAAGTCATCTTAGCTAGAGATCAGCTTCAGCCAGGTCCTACAGGGGAGCTCTGGATCATGACTTGGAGCAGAGATGGTGTCTTACCTTAAGACAAAGAGAAGTTGTGTACATCAGCATTCTAGTGACTGAAAAACAGTATCTCATTGTGGTTTTGATTTGCCTTCCCCTTATAGCTAATGATTTTGAGTATCTTTTCATGTGCTTATTGGCCCTATGTATATCTTCTTTGGAGAAAGTTCTATTCAGAACCTTTGTCCATTTTTTAATTATATTGTACTTTTATTATTGAGTTGTAAAAGTTCTTTATATATATGGAGATAAGTTCCTTATTAGGTAAATAATTTGTAAATATTTTCTCCCAGTATGTGGGTTGTCTTTTCATTTTCTTGAAAGTGTCTTTGAAAGTGCAAAGTTTTTAGTTGTTAAGTCCAGTTTACCATTTTTGTTTCTTTATTACTTATACTTTTGGCGTCATATCTAAGAAATCATGAGGATTTCCTCTTATTTTTTTTCAAAAAGTTTTATTGTTTTAGTGCTGTTTTCCATTTTCAGTTAATTTTTGCATATAGTATGAAGAAAGAGTCCAAATTAATCTTTCTGCATATGGATATTCAATTGTTCTAACACCATTTATTGAAAAGACAATTTCTTTCTCATTGAATTTTCTTGGCACCTTTTAGAAAATTGAGTAATTTTAGAAAAGTGTTTGATATACTTGGTATGACAAGAAGTCACTGACCTGTATCAACAAAGAGCAGACAATCATTAGGAGAAAACATGGTGAGATTCAAACAATAACAAGAGAATAATGTGAAATGGGTAAAGTAAGGAAGGAATGCAAGGGAATAAAGATATAACAAATATTAATATGCACACTGAAAAGCCATTGAAGAGCAGAAAAAATGCACTATGGTATATCTAATCTCTTTCAGTATGAATATATATATATATGGAAAAACCTTTAAGGTAAAAGTTGACAGATATGGAAGACAGAAAATAAAGATACAATATAAGAATTTTTTGTATTTTTCAATTAAAAAACAGAATAATTTGAAGAATAATTAATCAAAAGCTATAACTGAAGAAAGCATTCCTAAGTCAAGAAAGCTTCTGAGTTTTTTCATATGAGGAATGCGCAGAACTCTCCCAGGCAAAATCCAAAAGCAATTTACAGATAGACTTTGTATTTATAGATTTATTTATAAAATGTATGAAAGGAAAATTCATATATAAACATCAAGTGGGGAAAAATGCTTTCTAGCACAGGAACAATTAGATTGCTTCAGACTTCCTTATTGAACAACAAACATCAATAGACAGTGGAAAAATTCAACCACAGAGTTTTGAGAAAACAATTTTTTTTTTCATTGCCAAAGGCTTTAAAATCTGGGAAAGCTGTCTTTTATCTGAAAGCAAGCAAAAAACATCCTAGAAATGCAAGGGCTCAGAAGATATGCTATACAGGTGCCCTACTGAATTAAATTAAGACCTCAAAATGGTCCATTTTATATAAGGATTGGTGGATCTTCCTGTACTCATACTGTTTTCAGGCAGATGTAGCTTTGTTAGATATTTTGGGTTCCTGGATGCTATGACAAATACCACATAATTGGTTGGCTTAAAAGACGGGTATTTATTGCCTCATAGTTTTGAAGGCTGGAAAACTTGTTTCCTCCTGGGGTCAATAGCATTCTGGCTGGCCAGCAATCCTTGGGTTCCTTGGCTTTTTGGCTTTCTTGTCATGTGGTGCTGTTCTTTCCTTTCTCTTCCAGGTTCATTGACTTCTGCCCTTTTGCTCCTCTGCATGGCTTTCTCTTTTTTAAGGCCTCCAGTAAAGGATTAAGACCCATCCTGATTCAGTTGGCCACAACTTAATTAAAAATAACATCTTAAAAAGATCCTATTTACTTTGAATTCATACCCACAGGAATGCAGATTAAGAGTAAGAATATGTTTTTTCTGGGGTACATAATTCAACCTAACAAATTACAACCAACATCACAAAAGATGTGATGGTGGGGAGAGTTGAACTTGAGATTCTTCACTTAGCTCTGTTTCTTCAAGTTCTTTTCCAATGAAATGTGTCATGTTTCTTTAGTTATGACTTGCATTCCACAATTTAGGGGATCCACACTGTCAGTTTATTGCTAATTTTCTCCTATGGAGATAATAATTATGGAAAACTGTTGTTTCCTTATAGCACATGACCAGAGGGTAGTTTCCTTATGGGAAAAGAGGCTGAATGACCTTTAGATAAAGCTTCATGTAGAATTAGGATCATTCAAGAGGATAAATGGCACATGGCCCCAAACTCAGAGATAGACTAAAGATTCCATGTAGATTTAAAATAGAATGTAAGCACAACACATTGTTAGATTTTAAAGTATTCTAATAACCAACATATACGTGTTCTGTTCTGATACCCTACAAACCTTAAGGCTAAAGTCACTTAATCTTCATTTAGATGTTCACTCCCCATCTCAGATTTTGAGGAAGATCCCTAGGCCACTTTGGTTTAACTCAACAAACTTGTTTTACACATTTACTCTAAGCCTGGTAC
Source organism: Tolypeutes matacus (assembly GCA_026826555.1). NCBI lineage: Eukaryota > Metazoa > Chordata > Mammalia > Cingulata > Chlamyphoridae > Tolypeutes > Tolypeutes matacus. Next base: position 7,293,154 of record JAKSZT010053791.1, read on the forward strand.
TGTGCAAGTCATTGATGACAAGATAAATAGTCATAGAGAGAAATAAGCCACAGGCTTTACTCTTAAAGTGATTGTAGTCTAAAAATGGTCCCTAAAATGTTAATGTGCATAAGAATTATCAGGAGGCGTTAAAAATGAAGCACCTGCCCCACTCCTATAGCTGCAGATTCATTAATTATTGTAGATGATCCTGAATGCGAGAACTCTCTTGGGAAACATTCGTTTAGAGCAGGGGTTCTTAAACAGGGATCCACAGGGAGTCCTCAGAAAGATTTCAGGGGGTCTGTGAGCTTGAATTGAAAAAAAATCAACTTATTATCTTTATTTTCTTTGACCTTGAACTGAAATCTAGTATTTCCTTCACTTATGAATGCATGCAATGAATAAATTACAGTAGTATTCATTTCACTTGACTGGCAAAGGGCTCTGTGGAATGAAAAAGGTTAAGAGTCTCTGATCTAGAGGCCAAAAACAGAACAGATATTTCAATAGAACTTTAAAGCTGTGTTGGAATAATGGTTAAAATTATAGATTGGCACCAGAAGATTTGGATTTGAAGCTAGCACTAGTATTTACTATATGCATGCCACTGAATAAGTTAATCTCTCTATACCTCAATTTTATCAATAAAATCTTACTTCTTAGGATTGGTGTGATGTTTAAAATAAATGAGATCATTTAAATATAAAGGAATGAACTAAAGTTCTCTGTATGGTTAATTTTGTTTTACAGAGTAGGTATTGTAATGGAATATCTTATTCCAATAAAGGGACTTGAGAATCAATGACAGTGAGAATCAGCAAAGGAAGAGTTGGAAAGACCTAGAGCATGTATGGATGAAGAAAGAGATTTTGGAGGAGATTAACAAAAGTATCTGCGGCAGTTTGAGATTATTTATGAACCCCAAAAAAGATAAAGATTATGTTTGTAAACAGATCTGTTCCTCTGTGTGTGATATTCTTTGATTGTATTAGATTCAGCTGAGATGCCTTTGATAAAATTATATTAAGATTAGGGCTTTGATTTGACCACATCAGTGAGGTGTAACTCAGAGTTGATTCTCCATGCCCCTTGGTGGTCTATATAAATAGACACTCATGGAAGATGACATGGAAGAGGAGAGAACTTGGCCATTTAAGCCCTGCCATGTGACAGAAAACTGAAGGCTCAAACAGCTAAAGTCCCAGAGAGAGCTGAACCATTCACCTGATAGATTGCAGCTGCTTCCTGCATGCTAAACAACAAGCTTTTTGCGAGATCTGTATGAACAAAACCACTATCAGCCTGTAGTAAAAGGGACATGGAGGGAAGAGATGGGAGGGAAAATGGCTTTAAAAGGAAAACCACGGAATCTGAGGTCTGGAATTAAGACATCTCCTTGGGCCAGGAGAGGGACCCTTTCCATGTGTATAGATAAATGGGACCTCATAACAATAAACTTTTGGTCATCAAAGAACTTTATCATGAAAATAAAATGATAACCTACACAATGTGGGAAAACATTTGGAAACCATATATCTGATAAAGGATTAATGTCCAGAATATATAAAGAAATCATTCAACTTAACAACAAAAGACAAGCAACCCAATTTAAAAATGGGCAAAAGATTTGGACAGAGATCTCTCCAAAGAAGATATACAAATGGACAGAAAGCACATGAAAAGATGTTGAACATCATTAGCATCAGAGAAATGCAAATCAAAAGCACAATGTAATACCATTTCACACCCATTATAATGACTGCTATTACAAAATGGAAAATAATAAGTGCTGGAATGGATGCGGGGAAATAGGAACATTCATTCATTGCTCTTGGCAATGTAAAATGGGGCAGCTGCTGTGGAAGACATTTTGGTGGTTCCTCAGACAGCTAAATATAAATTACCATATGACCCAGTAATCCCTCTACTAGGTATATACCAAAAGAATTGAAAGCAGGGACTCAAACAGATATTTGCTCACTGATATTCATAGGAGCATTATTCACAAATGCTAAGAAACGGAAGCAACCAAGTGTCCATCTATCAATAAATGGATAAACAAAATGTGGTGTACACATACAATGGAATATTATTCAGCTGAAAAAAGGAATTAAGTCCTGATGCATGCAACAACATGGATGAATCTTGAAGACACCATGTTGGGTAAGATAAGCCAGACACAAAGGACAGATATTGTGTGATCTCACTGATTTGAAACAATTAGTATAAGCAAACTCATAGAGTCAGAAGCTAGAATATAGGTTACCAGGGAATGGGGCAGGGATAGGGAATTAGATGTTAAGGCTTAAGATGTACAGGATTCTATTTGGAATGATGACAATGTTTTGGTAGTGGATGGTGGTGATGATTGCTAACCATTATGAATGCCATTAACAGCACAGAAATATATATTTGAATATGATTAAAAGGGGAAATATTAGTTTGTAAATATAGTAGCAGAATAAATTTTTTTAAAAACCCCTGGAATTGCACTATACAAATAGTGCACCCTGAGTTAATGATGGACTTTAATTAATAGTACAATTACAAAAATATGCTACCTCGAGTTGGACTCTTTGGGTCTTGTAACTGTAAACTTTTACCCCAAATACATACACTTTATAAAACCCAACAGATTTCTGGTACTTTGTATCAGCACCTCTTTTGACTGACTAATACAGAATTTGGTACTGGGAGTGGGGTGGTGCTTTTGAAATTACCAAAATACTGGAACGGTTTCATAAATGGGTAAGGGATATTTTTTGGAGGAATTGTGAGCTGCTTGATAGAAAAGGCCTAGACTGATTTGAAGAGACTGTTGTTAGGAATATGGATGCTAAAGAGACCTTTGATGAAGATTTAGAAGTAAATGATGAAACTATTATGGAAACGGGAGGAAAGGTGACCCACGTTTTAAAGTTACAGAGAACTTAACAAGATTGACTCCTGATATTATATGGAAGGCAGAATTTGAAAATTATAAGCTTGGACTTTTAGCCAAGGAGATTTCCCAACTAAATGTGGAAAATACAGCCAGGCTACTCCTTGCAGCTATAGCAAAATGTTAGAGGAAAGATATAAGCTGATAACTGAATTATTGGGCACAAAGAAACCAGAAACTGATTCCGGAAATTCAAAGCCTCTGAAAAATTAAGCCACCAGATAACAGTGCCCCATTTAAGGAATTAACTAAACTTGAAACTTGTAAACCAGGATTGAAAATGCAATTATCCAGAAAAGACTTGTTGAAAGTGTTACTGTCTAATGGCTTGGACCCCTGCTTCCTGCATGCTAAACCAACAAGCTTTATGCAAGATCTGTGTGAACAAAACCATTGTCAGCCTGTATTAAAAGGGACATGGAGGGGAGAGATGGGAGGAAAACTGGCTTTAGGAGAAAATCCATGGAATCTGAGGTCTGGAATTAAGACATCTCCTTGGGCCAAGAGAGAGACCCCACCCATGTGTATGGAGCAGATGAGTTTACCCTGGCATTTGAAGAGGGTGGATGATCTAACCCACTGTTCAGGGAGAGTTTTGTTGCCACAGGTGGAGCACATTCCCCAAGGGTTGGGGAGAGTGAGGTCAACACCCCATTGCTCTGAGAGGGATGGGCCTGACCCCGAAGATTAGAGAAGGCCAGGTTGCCAACTCACTGTTCTGAGGAGGTTGGGCCTGTATGTCAGAGATTAGGGAGAATGTTGCAGCCACCTCACTGTACTAAGAGGGGTAAACTTTACTCCAGAGATTGGGTAAAGTGTGGCCATCACCTCAACCTTGGAGGGTGAGATCTGGAGCTCGGTCACCACCCAGATGCTTGACGAGGGTGACACCAAGAAAATGGCCATTGGGCAAGCCTGTGGGAAGCATTGGCTCCCATGAAGACTCAAGGAGGAAAAGAAACCATTATCTTAAGAATAACTCTCAGACTTTGAAATCTAATGGAGGCCCTGTAGGTTTTCGAAATTGTTGGGGACCAGTAACTCTTGTTTTCCTCCCAAATTCTCCTTATGGTAATGAAAAGGTTTATCTTATGTCTTTTCCTCTATATTGGAGATAAATTGTTCTGTAAGTTTCACAGGTCTACAGCCAGAGAGGACTTTGTCCCAAGACAAACTGTATTTCTATAACTGATACATTGTGATGTGATTTTGTACTTAGCACTGTTACTGATTTATGGCTTTTTAAAATATTGTAATATCTTTTCTGTGATTCAGAGGGTGGAGTATGGCAGTTTGAGATTATTTATGAACCTCAAAAAAGATAAGGATTATGTTTGTAAACTGATCTTTTCCTATGGGTGTGATACCCTTTGATTGTATTAGATTCAGCTGACATGTCTTTGATTAAATTACGTTAAGATTAAAGCTTAGATTCAACCACATCAGTAGGGTGTAACTCAGGGTTGGGTTGATTCCCCACATCCTTGGTGGACTATATAAATGGACACCCATGGAAGAGGAGAGAACTTGATCATTTCAGTCCTGCCATGTTCAAGCAGCTAATGTCCCAGAGAGAGCTGAGCCATTCACCTGATAGGTTGCAGCTGAAGGCACCAGAGCCCTGAGCAACTAAGAAGGCTGGGAAAGAAATGGCCCTTCTAGCCTACAGGTGAGATCAGAAGAAACTTGGCCCACAGAGCTTTAAGAGGAAGAGGAAGCCTGAACCCTCACAGAGATCAGCAACCATGTTGCTTCAAAACGTTGCAATAGACTTTGGTGAAAAAATATCTCTTATGGTACACTGAGTTTGACTCTTTAGGGCCTTGTAACTGTAAACTTTTACCCCAAATAAAATATACTTTATAAAAGTCAACAGATTTCTGGAACTTTGCATCAACACCCCTTTTGCCTTTAGGGTGACTTATACAGTATCTGATGAAGAAACTTACTGAGAGTGTGCTCTGTTATGTGTAAGGGAACTTTTTCCAAGAAAACTTTACAATTACTCACCAATGTTCTTGGAGTTGGACTGTCAGAAGTCTGATTCTATTTGCAAAGGGGGTTGGGTGCAAGAGAAGAGGTTGCTCAGAGTGTATAGTCACATTTTTATCACACATATACAATATTAATAGAGAGGCTGAAACACAAGACCAAAATAAATGGCAATTATTATAATTATTATTCTCACAATACTATGGACTCTAAAAAGAGAAGCTTAACCCAGCCTGGCAGTTTAGGGATTGCTTTTTTTTTTTTACCTAAGCTATCCTTAAAGGCAGGGGGAGAGGCCCCAGTTACTACTATTTGCAAAATTTTATTATTTTTTTTAAAAGGACACCAAACACAAAACAGCATGGTTTATTCTGGGCACTCCAAGTAATATTGTGTTATTAAAGCATAAATTGTGGTTTCCTGATTGACCAAGGTGGTGATGTAAGATCCTCTAGGGTGGTATCCCCCTACAGAATTTTTTAACAACTAGCAAAATTTGCAGAGCCCTTTTCCTCAAAACTCTAGACAACAGTTAAAAGGTTGCAGCAATTGGGGAAGTGCGAATCAAGAAAAAGCAGTCCAAAAAATGGTAGACACAGCTTGTGTTAGGCCCTCCCCACTGGTACAATGTGGAATCAGCCTGGGCTCCCACTGTGGTTCCCTGTCGCTGTTCCAAAGGGAGCATAATAACCCTTATGCACATATTGGGGTGCTTATATGTCAGTGCCAATCTACCCAGTAGAAGACTGAATCAAGAAACTTGTCTTGGCCTCACCCTCCCAGAATTTGTCCTGAAGTCAGATAAGTAATTTGTAGTGTAAAACTAAAGTAGCATAGGAAAAAAAATACAATACAGCACCCAAGAGAGGGTGAAGTCCTATTACTAAGGGAGTAGAGGGAGCTTTCAACTTCCTGTATACTGTAAACGGGTGAATTACTAAGACCATGAGTAAGTACAAGCACAGGAAAAGAAGCAGGTTCCAAGACTCCATGCAGGCACAGATGAGACAGAGAAGACCCTATATCTCACATAGGCCATGGGCTTTTCTTGATAGGAGGGCTAAGCCCTGAGGGAATCCACCAGCCAAGCAAAGACAATTTGGAAAGACTGAGAAAGGTGTTTTTTGCTTTGGTTTGATTTTGTTAGCTCTTTGTACTCAAAGAAACCTCTATCATATCACCAGCTGGATACAAACTTAAGGAACAGAAAGCTTAGGAACTAAATCCCAGATCTAACACTTTTAAATGTTAAAATGTACATTATACAACAAAAAATTACAAGACAAACAAAGAAACATAAACCGATGGCCCATCCAAAGGAACAAGACAAAAATCCATAAATCATAAATGAAGAGGACCAGACTTTGGACATACCAAAGACAGAAAAATGATCCTCAGTATGTTCAAGGAGATAAAGGAAAACATGGAAAAAGAATGAAAGGGTATGAGAAAAACAATGAATGTTCAATATGAGAATTTCTTTGAGATCTTCAAAAGGAACCAAACAGAAAGATTGGAGTTGAAGACAAAATAACTGAAATGAAAAATTCCCTAGATGGTTTCAATAGCAGATTGGGGCTAGTAGAAAAAGGAATCAATGATCCTGATGACAAGACAATTGAAATGATTCAGAGTAAGAGGCAGAAAGAAAAAAGCTTTTAAAAAAGCAAAGAGAGCCTAAAAGACCTGTGGGACACCATCAAGCATACCAGTATACATTTTATGGGAGTCCAGAAAGAGAAGAGAGAAAGGAGCAGAAGGAATATTAAAAAATGTCTCAAATTTAACAAAATACATGAATATACAGATTCAAGAAACCCAATGAACCCCAAACAGGTTAAATTCAAAGAGAATCATACCCAGACACATTGTAGTAAAACTGGAGAGATTTCTGAAAATTGCAAGTGAAAAGCAATGTGATATGTACAAGCCATCCCCAGTAAAATGAAGGGCCAATTTCTGATCAGATACCATGTAGGCAAGAAGGTAGTGGTACAAAAAATTTTAAGTGCTGAAAGAAAACAATTGTCAACTAAGAATTTTATAACCAGTGAGACTTTCTTTCACAAATGAGGGAAAGATTAAGACAATAATCAATAAACAGATAAACAAAAGCTGAAGGAGTTCCTTACCACTAGAACTGCCCTACAAGCAATGCTAAAGGGAGTTCTTCATGCTGAAAGGAAAGAACACTAGACAATGGATCAAAGTACCATAAAGCAATAAAGACCTCCAGTAAAGGTAACTATAAACTCAATCCATTCCTGTGGGTGTGAACACTTGTAAATAGAACCTTTTATGAGGTTATTTCAGTTAAGGTGTGGCACAGCTGGATCAGGATGGGTTGTAATTCTATTACCAAAGGCCTTATAGTGAAGTTCACACAGACAGAGAAATCCAGAGAAAGCAGCCAGAAGCTGAATGTCAACAGAAATTGGAAGAGAAAAGAGAAGCCAGGAGAGGATTCCATGTATATTTCCACGTAACAGAAAAATCAAGGACCAAGGATCGCTGGAAGCTAGCCTCCAAAATATCACAGTCTTCTGGGAGAAAGCATCCCTTTTATGACACCTTGATTTTGGACCTCTTCTAGCCTCAAAACTGTGATCCAATAAATTCCAATTTTTAAAAGCCAAATCATTGCATGGTATTTGTTTTAGCATCCAGGAAATGAAAATGGTTTTTGATACTGGAAAGTGGGGTGCAACTATTGAAAATGCCTAAAATGTGGAAACAGCTTTGAATTGGAGTAATGGGTAGAGGCTAGAAGAATTGGGAAGTGCTCAATAGAAAAAGCCTAGATTTCTTTGAAGAGACTCTTTGTAGAAATAATAGATGTTGAGTACTTCAGATGAGGCCTTAGAAAGAAATAATGAGTACCTTATTGGAAGCTGGGGGAAACACAATCTATGTTATAAAGTGTCAGAGAATTTGGCAAAATTATATTCTGATGTCAGATTGAAAGTGGAACTGGAAATGATGAAATTGAATGTTTATCTAAGGAGATTTCCAAGTTAAGTGCGGAAGGTACAGCCTGGTTTCTCCTTGCAGTTTATAGTAAAATGACAGTGGAAACGGATAAACTAAGAAACAAACTCCTAAGCACAAAGAAACCAGAAATTGATGGTTTGGAAAACTCTGAGCCTATCCAGATAGACTCTGAGACTAGGGCCAGAAGCAGCTCAATAAGGGACTATTCTGAGCTTCTGGAAAGTAAGTCACCAGAGAATAGGACTCCACGTGAGAATTTAACTGAAGATGGATCCAGACAGCCATTTCAGGGGAAGTCAGAGTTGGAAATGCAGTTATGCAGAAAGGATCTATGGAAGGTTGTATTGTCTTATGTTTGGTTTGAGCCTTGTGAACTGCATGTAACTGAAATGGTTTTGCAAAATTTGAACCACTGCCAGCCTGGACTGAAAGGGACAGAGAAGATACATATTGAAGGAAGAATTTCCAACTTTATTTCAGTCAGCCAGCTTCTCCTGGGGAAATGATTGAAAACCTTCATTGGAGTTCCCAGCTTTCAGCCTGCAAAAATCGGGACTTTGCCCATCCCCACAGTTGTGTGAGTCAATTCCCATAATAAATCTCATAATAATTGCATTATATATATATATATATATATATATATAGAGAGAGAGAGAGAGAGATAGCTATAGCTATCTATCTATATCTATCTATCTATCTATCTATCTATCTATCTATCTATCTATCTACCTACCTAGATATCTAGATATCTCCTGTTGGCTCTTTTCCCCTAGAGAACCCTAAGTAATACGGTAATCATGTGAGAAATTATAAATTCTAGTGAAATTGATTTATGTATTTTTGGTATGAATCTCCACTTTTTACTTCTTACACATTCTAAAATGCAAATGCATAAAAAGTAATGATAAATCTGGTTTCAGACATACCTGGTATGAAAATATAAAGTGTAACAAGTATAACAAGATTTTGGGAGAGTGGAGGAGTTTAGGAACACACATACAGTTTAGGAACACTGTGTGTATTTAAATTAAGTTGGTATCAAATCAGACATGATTGTTATAGATTTGTGAGTTAAATTGTAGTCTCATGGTAACCACAAAAAAAAAATGTGAAGAATATATTCAGAAAGAAATAAGGCACTCAAAATGGTAAAATTTTTAAAAAATCAAATAAATATGAAAGTAGGCATTAACAGAAGAATTGAGGGTCAAAAAAGGTATAAGAATTACAAATATTAAATAACAAAATATCAGCAAAACAAAGTCCTGAAGTATGACTAATTACTTTAAATGTAAATGAATTGAACTCTCCAGTCAAAAGGCAGATTTGGCAGAATGGAAAAAAAGCATGACCCAACTATATACTGTTCACAAGAGACTCACCTTAAATTCAAAGACACAAGTATGTTGAAAGTGAAAGGATGAAAAGAAATATACCACACAAATAGTACCCAAAAGAGAGCTGGGGTAACTAAACCAATATCAGATATTATAGACTATATTAGTCAGCCAAAGTGGTGCTGATGCAAAATACCAGAAATCAGTTGGTTTTTATAAAGGGTATTTATTTGGGGTAGAAGCTTACAGTTACCAGACCATAAAGCATAAGTTACTTCCCTCACCAAAGTCTATGGACATAGGTTGGAGCAAGATTGTGGCTGACATCTGCCTGGGTTCAGGCTTCCTGAGTTCCTCTCTTCCCAGGGTTTGCCTCTCTCTGGGCTCAGCTACTCTGGTATCTCCACAAGGCCAGCTGTAGACTATTAGGTGAATGGCTTGTTTCTCTTCCTGGGACCTTCTCTCTTTCCTCATGACCAAGCTCCTCTGTGTGCTTACTTCCCAGGGCTCCAGCTTAAGACTCCACATCAGAACTCCAATTCTATCCTTTGCCATGTCTTTTTTCTCTGAGTCCCCACCCACCAAGGGGCAGGGACTCAATGCCCTACTGATGTGGCCCAATCAAAGCCCTAATCATAATTTAATTAAGTAAAGTAAAACCTCTGAATCCAATATACTCTAATATGCCCAGAGGAAAAGACCAGTTTACAAAAATTATCCAATATTTATTTTTGTAATTCATCAATAATATCAAACTGCTATATAGACTTTAAGTTCAAAACTGTTATGAGGGATAAAGAAGGTCACTATACACTGATAAAGGGGTCAACTCAACAAGAAGACATAATTATATGTGCTTCTAATAATAGAGGCCAAAAAATATATGAAGCAAATATTGACAGATTTTAAGAAACAAATAGATATTTTTACATTAATAATAGGACATATTGATACTCCACTTTCAATAATGGGTAGAATATCCATAAAGAAGATCAATGATGAAATAGAATACTTGAAAGACACTATAAACCAACTACACCTAGCAGACATATATAGAATATTTACCTAAGAGGAGCAGAATGCACATTTTTCTCTAGTGTACAAGGATCATTCTCAAGGATAGACCACAAAAAAAAAGGTCACAAAAAAGTCTCAATAAATTGAAAACTATTGAAATCATTTAATGTATCTTCTCTGGTCACAACAGAATGAAGCTAGAAACCAATAACAGAGGGAGAAATGGAAAATTCACAAATATGTGCAAATTAAACAACATACTCTCAAACAATGGGTCAAAGAAGAAATCACAGAGAAATTTAAAAATATCTTGAGGCAAATGAAAATGAAAACACAACATACCAATAATTATGGGATGCAGCAAGGAGTGCTAAGAGGGAATTTTATAATTCTAAATGTTTACATTAAAAAGGAAGTAAATCCAAATTACAGACCTAACCTCAAAACTGGAGGACCTAGAAAAAGAATAAACAAAACCCAAAAATCCACAGAAGGAAGGAAATAGCAACGATAAGAGCAGGGATAATTACATAGAGAATTTTTTTAAATGATAGATTCAGTGAAACCAACAGTTGGTTCTTTGAAAATATCTATAGACTAACCTTTAGCTAGACTGACAAAGAAAAAAGAGAAAGTGTACAAATAACTAAAATTAGAAATAAAAAGAGGGAGCATTACTACAGATCCCACAGAAATAAAAAGAATTATAGGAGGATACAACGAAAAATTGTATGCCAACAAATTAGATAACCTAGACGAAATGGACAAATTCTTAGAAACACACAAACTTCTTACACTGACTCCAGAAGAAATAGAAGATCTCAACAAATAAAGAGATTGAACCAGTAATCAAAAAAAAAATTCCTAAAAAGAAAGAACCAGGACTAGATGGCTTCTCTGGTGAATTTTACCAAACATTCCAAGGAAAATTAACACCAATCCTGCTCAAACTCCTCAAAACATTGAAGAAAAGGGAACATCCCTAATTCATTCTATGAGGCCAAATCACCCTCATACCAAAGCTGGATAAAAATATCATAAGAAAAGAAACTTACAGTCCAATATCCATTATGAACATAGATGTAAATCTCCCCCCAAAAATACTAGTGAACTGAATTTAGCAGCTCATTAAAATAATTACATTCTATGATCAAGTGAGATTTATTCCAGGTATGCAAGGGTTTTTAAAAGAAGTTTTAGGTTACAGAAAAGTTACATTGAAAATATAGGGGATTCCCATATACCCTGCCCCTCCCCCGCTCACATTTTCCCCTATTAATAACATCTTACATAAATGTAGTACATTTGTTACAATTGATGACAAATATTGAAGCATTGCTACTAATCATAGTCAAGAGTTTACATTATGGTTTACACTTTGCACTGTACAATTTCATAGATTTTGACAAAATGTATAAGGGCTTGTATGCATCATTGCAAAATCATGCAGAGCAATTCCAATGCCCTAAAAATACCCTATACTCCACCTATTATTCCCTCCCACCCCCTACACCTCAGAACCCATGGTAACCACTGTCTTTATATCAATGTTACAAGCTTTTCCATTACTACAATAATAAGAAGTCTACTTTGGTCCATGGTTGCATTTCCCACGTATGTTTCTTCATTCCTCAACTTTGAGGATTTTGGGATGGTAATGCCCACACTGCTTTCAATTAAGAGGGGGCTTAGATCTTATGGGGCAGATGGAAGGAACTGTTCTGCTTGCACTTGTAGATACTCTTTTTTGCTCTTGAGGATGGCCATTGTCTAGCATCATCATTTTGTTAAGTGTCCTGGGCAAGTCAATGAACTGTGGAGTAGGTATTGGCTGCAACTCTGCTGAGATTCAGGGCTCAACCAGCATAGGAACAGACCAAAGATTTAAGTCTCTGGGACATATATTTAACAAGTATAGTGCTAATTGAAGGCTCAGATAAAAGGAGTGGAAGAATCATGTGCAGGGAAATTATAAATGAGTCTAACTCTGTTACAGTCAGAAATAGGTTATTATATATTTCAAGGTAAGTCCTATCGATGGGGTACTGATTTATGGGGTTGTGTACCTTGCTTACAGTGTCCAAATATCTCTAGAGCCCTTGAGAGCACCCCTGTTTGGGTCTTTGTTAACTGTGGCAGTTAGTGAGGCCATGCAAGGGTTATTTAACATAAAAAAATCAATTAATATAATACACCACATTAACAAATTTTATGCAGAACTTTATACAGAACACTAAATATTAAGATGTTGTGGACATTTTGTGGACTTAAGTCATCAGTTAATTGTATATATAGCTGATTCCATCTACAATCAATAAAGGAGATTGCCTTTAGCAATGAGAGATGCCTCATCCAATCAATTGAAGGCCTTAAAAGGAAAAGTGATTTCAGCAGTCAGAGAAAAAATTTCCATCTCTACTTCAGACAGACAGCTCCTCCTGGGGAACTCACTGAGTAACTTCATCAGAGTTCCTGGCTTGCAGTCTGCCATACAGTTTTGGACTCATGCATCCCCACCACCACATGAGACAATTTTATAAAATCTCTTAATATTTACAGATATCTCCTGTAGGTTCATTTTCACTAGAGAACACTGACTAATACAGATGTCAATTCCACCCAAAGTGATTTATAGATTCAATCCGAATCAAAATTCCAACAGCCTCATTTGCAGAAATGGAAAAGCCAATCATCTAATTTATATGGAAGGGTAAGGGGCCCTGAAATAGAAAAAGCTGTCTTGAAAAAGGAACAAATGTGGAGGACTCACGCTTCCCAAACTCATAATGTAATAGAAAGCCACAGTAATGAAAACAGCATTGTACTGGCACAAGGACAGAGATATAGACCAAAGGAATCAAATTGAGAGTTTAGAAATAAACCCTTACATCTATTGGTCAACTGAGTGAGACAAGAGCATCAAGTCTGCTCAATTGGGAAATAATCATTCAACAAATGGTGCTGGGAAAACTGGATATTCATATTTAAGAATGAAGGTGGACCCCAACTTCACACCATTTACAAAAATCAACTCAAAATGGATCAAAGATCTAAACATAATAATCAAACTATAAAAATCTGAGAAGAAAATGTAGGGAAGCATATTGAGGATCTTATATTAGGCAATGTTTTTTTAGAGTTTACCCCCAAAGCATTAAGAAATAAAGAGGAAAAAAATGATAAATTGGTCCTCATCAAATTTTAAAACTTTTTAATAAAATAAAGTTTATTTTAAAAGAGGTTTTAGATTACAGAAAAGTTACATTGAAACTATAAATGATTCCCATGAAGCCCCACACACACATCTTCCCCTATTAATAACATCTTACAACTGTGCGGTAGATTTGTTACAATTCATGAACAAATATTGAAACATTACTACTAACAAATTCTATTGTTTACATTGTGGTTTACACTTAATTCCAATGTCCTGCAAATGCCCTATGTTCTACCTATTACTCCTTCCCCTGACACTCAGAACCCCTGGTAACCACTATCTTTATAACAATGTTACATGTTCTTCCTTTACTACAATATTAACAAGTTTACTTTCTCCATGGTTACATTCCCCTGCCCCATGTTTGTTCATTCCTCAATCTTGAGGATTTTGGAACGGTGATGCCTGCTCTGCTTCAGACTGAGAGGGGGCTTAGATCTTATAGGGCAGATGGAAAGAACTGTTTTGCTTGCAGTTGTAGATACTCTCTTTTTTGGGGGATGGTGGTTATCCATCATTATCATTTTGTTACTTGTCCTGGGCAAGTCTGAAGATCTGGAAAGTAGGTGTTGGCTGCAACTCTGCTGAGATTCAGGGCTCAACTAGCATAGGTACAGACTGAAGAGTTAAGTCTCTGAGACATATATTTAATGAGTATAGTGCTAATTGTATGCTCAAATAAAAGGGGTAGAAGAATCTTGGGTAGGGAAATTATAAATGAGTTTATCTCTGTTACACTGGGGAAATAGGTTGTCATATATTTCAAGATAAGGCCCATTGACAGAGTGCTGACTTCAAGGGATTATGTGCCTTGCCTGTAGTGTCTGGATGGCTCTAGAGTCTTCAGGAGCACCCCTATTTAAGGTTTTGTTCACAGTGATAGTGAGACCTGTGTGAGATATGCATAAATGTACCCTCTGGAATGAATACCCAACTCATTTTGAAATAGCTGTAAAAACTCTTTCATATTTGATGTTTCTCCCTTTTGGTCAAGGTCTTTTTCCAAATGCATCACTTCTTGGTGCTTGGTATTAATCCCTCAGGGCCAGGGATGCTTATCCTCAGGAGTCATGTCCTACACTGGGGGAGGGGGGGGAAGATAGTGTATTTATTTGCTAAATTTGGCTTAGAGAGGACACATATGAGTAACAAGGAAGTTTTCAGGAGTTAACTCTTAGGCAATACTTAATGCCTTATTAAGTTTCAATTTTATAAGAATAAGATTCATAGTTACACATTAATATTGAGGGCTTGACATATTGGTCCATTCTCTTTTATTAGGCACTGCCTATGTACTTGAGAGATTCTTGCCCCTCTATTTGAGAATATAGCAGGACTCCCCAGGATGGGAGTTTAATATTTTGTTGGTTATTGTGTGGGTCCCCACCCACTGGTTCATGTTCCGTAGAGGCATGCCCCAGGTGCACCCTTACTCACACACCTCCCCACTTCTGACACCATGCACCAGTGACCCTCCCCTGCCATAGAAGTAAAAAAAACATTCTCGTAATTCTATTTTCAACCACAGACCTCCACCTCACCAGAGTTCACCTGTTCCTTCATCCAGCCCTCCCAAATCCATGGATACGCCAACCCTCCCAACCCTGCTCAGTCTCACACTCCAGCACTGTTGACCCCACTCACATCCCTGCACCAAGATCACACCCACCCACTGCCAAACCACCTCCTTCCACCTTATCAGAGGTTCTGTGCAGTTTGAGCATCGGCTCACCACTCTCCACTCCCTTCCCATCTCTTGGTAACCTATCTTCCAGAATCTATGTCTGTGAGTCTGCTCAATATGCTTAGGTCATATCAGTGAGATCATGCAATATTTGTCCTATAATGACTGGCCTACTTCACTCCACATAAGTTCTTTGAGAGTCATTCATATTGTTGCATGTGTAAAAATTCATTACTTCTTACAGCTGTGTAATATTCCATTGTGTATATATACCACATTTTGTTTATCTATTCATCTATTGATGGACATTTGTGTTGCTTCCAACTTTTGGCAGTTGTGAATAATGCCATGATGAACATGGGTGTGCATATATCTGTTCATACCTGTATTAGTCAGCCAAAGGGGTGCTGATGCAAAATACCAGAAATCAGTTGGTTTTTATAAAGGGTATTTATTTGGGGTAGAAGTCCACAGTTACCAGGCCATAAAGCATAAGTTTCTTCCCTCACCAAAGTCCATTGCCACATGTTGGAGCAAGACAGCTGCTTACGTTTTCCAGGGTTCAGGCTTCTTGGGTTCCTCTCTTCCTGGGACTCCTTTTCTCTCCGGCCTTAGCTCCTCTGTTTCCTTCACAAGGTCAGCTGTAGAGTATGAGGATCTCTAGGTTTCCCTCTCTCCACAAGGCCAGCTGTAGACTACCAGGCGAATGGCTCGTCTCTATCCCAGGGCCTTCTCTCCTTTCTCACAACCAAGCTCCTCCACCTGTTAGCCTCCCCGAGCTCCAGCATCAAAATTCCAATGCCAGAACTACTGCAATTCTGTCCTTTGCCATGCCTTTTATCTTTGAGAACCCACCCACCAAGGGGTGGGGCTTAACGCCCTACTGACGTGGCCCAGTCAATGCCCTAATCATAACTTAATCATGCCCAGATTAGCAGACCAGTTTACAAGCATAATCCAACATCTATTTTTGGAATTCATAACTACATCAAACTGCCAAACTGCTATGATGTCCCTGCTTTCAATTCTTCTGGGTATATTCCTAATAGTGGGGTTGCTGGATCATATGGCAATTCTATACTTAGCTTCCCGAGGAACCACCAAACCATCCTCTATAATGGCGGCACCATTCTACATTACCACTAGCAGCGGATGATTGTTCCTATTCTTTCATATCCTCTCCAACACTTGTAGTTACCTGATTTTTAAATAACAGTCAGTCTAACAGGGGTAAGATTATATCTCAATGTAACTTTGATTTGCATTTTCCTAATACCTAGTGATGATGAGCATCTCTTCATGTACTTTTTAGCCATTTGTATTTCTTCTTTCAAAAAGTGTCTATTCAAATCTCTTGCTCATTTTTTAAATGGGTTATTTGTCTTTTTATTACTGAGATGTAGAATTTCTTTATTAATATGTATGCTTGCGAATATTCTCACTGACCTAATTTTGTGATAATCAGGATAGGCTAAACATTTGCTATATTAGAAACCACGCATGTGTTCCCCTAGGTCTGGTTTTTAGAATGCTGGTGATAAACTAAGCCTGATTTATTATATGACCAGCCTGTATGTGAAAAGACTGTAACTTTGGGTATCTGTAGTCAACCTTAAGAGATATAGCAGGGGGACAGATGTGGCTCAGGTGGGTGGGCATCCATCTCCCCTATGGAGGGACCTGGGTTCGATCCCTGGGACTTCCCAGTAAAAATTTTAAAAAGGAAAATATAGAAGGGGCGTGGGCTACTAGGCACCGTGCGAGGGTGTGCCACTAGGCCCTGTGTGCAGGTGTGCCACCAGGCTCCACAAGCCACGCAGCAAGATGATGACATAACAGGAGAGTGACACAAGGGAGAGCCAAGACGAGACATGCCAAAAAACCAGGAACTAAGGTGACACACGTGGTAGGACACCTTTCTCCCACATCGGAGATTCAGAGGATCAAATCCCCAGTGAAGACAAGAGAAGGATGAGAAGAGGGCAGGAAATGGACACAGAAAGTTGCCCAGTGAATGGACACAGAAACAGCAAAGATGGGGGTGGTGGTGGTAAAAATGTATAAAAGTAAAAAATGAATTAATAAATCATTTAAAAAATGTATAGAGGAGGAAAATACGGACTATAGTCAGTAGTAACACTTTGACGAGCTCTCTCATGATTTATTAACAAATGTTTTACAACAATGCAGGGTGTTTGGGGGGCTGATGTGTGGGAGCCCTGTGTGATGTTATACATGTTTGTTTTGTAAGTTCATGATGTTTACTGAACATTTATAGTTTATGTATGTTCATGTATGAATGATATACTTCAATAAATTAAAAATATATGTGTGTGTGTGTGTGTGTGCTGGCTATGTGACTTTTATCAGATAAGTGGTTCACAAGCATTTTCTCCAACTGAGTAGGCTGCCTTTTCATATTCTTGACAAACTCCTTTGAAGCACAAACACTTTTAATTTTGAGGAGTTCCCATTTATTAATTTTTTTTCTTTTGTTGCTTATGCTTTAGGAGTAAAGTTTATTAAACCATTTCCTACTACAATATCCCATGGATGTTTCTCTTCTTTATCTTCTAGGAGATCTATGGTCTTGGCTTTTATAGTTAGGTCTTTGATTCATCTTGAGTTAATCTTTTATAGAGCATGAGATGGTGATCCCCTCTCATTCTTTTGTCTATGAATAGCCAGTTCTCCCAGCACCATTTATTGAAGAGACTATTCTGTCCCAGGTGAGTGGGCTTGGTGGCCTTGCCAAATATCAGTTGGCCATATACATGTGGATCTGTATCAGAACTCTCAATTCAGTGCCATTTGTCAGTATTTCTATCCTTGTGCCAATACCATGCAGTTTTGACCACTGGAGCATTGTAGCACGCTTTAATGTCAGGTAGCATGATTCCTCCAATTTTATTTTTCTTTTTCAATATGTTTTTGGCTATCCGGGGCCCCTTGCCCTCACAAATAAATTTCATAATTGGGTTTTCCAGTTCAGTACAAAATGCTGTTGTAATTTTTATGGAGATTGTGTTAAATCCGTAACTCAATTTGCATAGGATTGACATCTCTTAATGATATTCAATCTTCCAATCCATGAACATGGACTATTCTTCCATTTATTTAGGTGTTTTGTTTTGTTTTGTTTCCTTTTAAGGAGGTACTGGGGATTGAACAGAGGACCTCATATGTGCAAAGCAGACACTCAACCACTGTGCTAAGCCCACTCCACTATTTAGGTCTTTTTAAATTTCCTTTAACAATGTTGTATAGTTTTCTGTGTACCAGTCCTTCACATTCTTAGTCAAGTGTATTCCTAGATATTTGATTCTTTTAGTTGCTATTGTAAATGGACTTTTTCCCTCTGGAATTACTAGTGTGCAGAAATACTACTGATTTTGTGTGTTTATCTTATATCCTACCACTTTACTGAACTTGTTTATCATCTCTAGAAACTTTGTTGTAGATTTTGGGGGCTTTCTACATATAAGCTCATGTCATCTGCAAATAGTGAAAGTTTTACTTCTTCCTTTCCAATTTGGATGCCTTTTATTTCTTCTTCTTGCCTAAGTGCTCTCAAGCAAGTAATTATAATACAATGTTAAATAAGAATGGTGACAGTGGCATCCTTGTCTTGTTCCAGATCTTAGAGGGAAAGACTTTAGGATTTCACTGCTGCATATGATGTTTGCTGTGGGTTTTTCATATATACCCTTTATCATGTTGAGGAAGTTTCCTTCTATGCTTATCTTTCAAAGTATTTTCATCAAGAAAGGATGCTGGGAGGCACATGTGGCTCAATGGTTGGGTGTCCATGTCCCATGTGGAGGGACCTAGGTTTGATCCCCGGGACCTCCCAATAAAAAAAAAAGAAAGAAAGAAAGGATGCTGTATCTTGTCAAATGCCTTTTCTGTGCCAATAGTGATGATCATGTGATTTTTTTTCCTTTTGGTCCCTTAATGTGATGTATTACATTGATTTTTTTAAAAATATTGAACCATTCTTGCATACCTTGGATAAAACCCACTTGATAATTCATTTGATGTATTGTTGCATATAATTAACAACTATTTTGTTGAGGATTTTAGCTTCTAAGTTCATTAGAGAGATTGATCTCTAGTTTTCTTTTCTTGAGGTATCTTTATATGGCTTTGGGATTAGGGTGACCTTGGCATCATAGAATGAGTTAGGTAAGAGTTGAAGCAGGATTGGTGTTAGTTGTTTCTGGAATGATTGGTAGAATTGAGCTGTAAAAGCATGGGTCCTGGGCTTTTCTTGGTTGGGAGGATTTTGATGACTAATTCAATCTCACTACTTGTGATTGGTCTATTGAGTTCTTCTATTTCTTCTTTTGTCAATGTAGGTTGATTGTGTGTTTCTAGAAATTTTTCCATGTCATCTAAGTTATCCATCTTATTGGCATACAATTTTTCAATGTATCCTCTTATGATACTCTATTTCTCTGGGATCAGTGGTGATATACCCTCTCTCACTTGTGACTTTACTTATTTTCACCTTCTTTCTGCTTTTCTTTGTTAGTCTAGCTAAGGGTTTGTCAATTTTATTAATCTCAAAGAAACAGCTTTTGGTTTTGTTAAAATTTTCTAGTGTTTGTTAATTCTCAATTTCATTTACTTCTGCTCCGATCTTTGTTATTTCCTTCTTTCTGCTTGCTTTGGGATTAGTTTGTTGTTCTTTTACTAGTTCCTCCAGGTGTGCAGTTAGGTCTTTGATTTTAACTGTTTCTTCTTTTTTAATATCAGCATTTATAGCAATAAATTTCCCTCTCAGCACTGCTTTAACTGTATCCCAAAGTTTTGATATGTTTTGTTCTCATCTTCATTTGTTTCAAGGAAGGTACTGATTTCTTCTGCAATTTCTTCCTTGACTCACTGATTGTTTAAGAGTGTGTTGTTTAACTTCTACATATTCTTGCCTATTTTGGTTCTCTGCCACTTATTAATTTCCAGCTTCATTCCATTGTGGTCAGAGGGATTACTTTGTATAATTTCAATCTTTCTAAATTTGTTGAACCTTGTTATGTGACCTGGCATGTTGTCCATCCAGAAGAATGATCCATGTGCTCTCGAGAAGAATGTATATTCTGCTGTATTTGGGTGTAATGCTTTGTATATGTCTATTAGGTCTAGTTCCTCTAATTTATTATTTAAGGTCTCTATTTATTAACCCTCTGTCAAGATGTTCTGTCTAATGGTGATAATGGTGTATTGAAGTCTCCCATTATAATTGTAGAGGCATCTGTTTCTCCCCTTAGTTTTGCTATGTTTGTCTCATGTATTTTGAGGCACACTGGTTAGGTGCATAAATATCTATGATAGTTATTTAGTTTTGATAGATTATCCCTTTTATTAATAATACAGAGTCCTTCCTTGTCTCTTAGAAAAGTTTTACATTAAAAGTCTATTTTGTCCGATATCAGTTTAGCTACTCCTGCCCTTTTCTGGTTGTTGTTTCTGTGTAAAATCATTTTTCAACCTTTCACTTGCAACCTCCTTGCATCCCTGGGTCTAAGGTGAGTTTCTTGTATACAGCATATCAGTGGGTCATATTTCCTTATGCATTTTGTCAGTCTGTGTTTTTGAATGGAAAGTTTAATCCATTAACATTCATTGTTATTACTGTCAAGGCAGGATCTAGATTAGTCATTTTTTCTTTAGGTTTATATATGTCTAGCTTGCTTTTATTTCTCTTTTTATCCTTTTAGTTACTCTTTATAATAATCTTCCTTTCTACACTCTCCTCCAACCTTCTCTCTCTTGTTTTTTCCTTCCAACCTGCAGAACTCCCTTGAGCATTTCTTGAAGGGAAGGACTCTTGTTGACAAACCCTCAATTTCTGTTTATCTGTGAATATTTTGAATTTTACCTCATTTTGAATGCCAGCTTTGCTGGATACAGAATTCTTGGTTGGCAGTTTTGTGTTTTTTTTCTTTTAGCACTTTAACTATGTCATTCCACTGCCTTCTTGTCTCCATTGTTTCAAATGAGAAACCAGAACTTAATTTTATTGAGCTTCACTTATAAATGATGGATCTCTTTTCTCTTGTTGCTTTCAGAATTCTATCTTTGTCTTGGACATTTGACAATCTGATAAGTATGTGTCTTGGGGTAGGCCTATTAGAATTTATACTATTTGGAGTGCGCTGCACTTCCCAGACATGTACCTCCATGCCCCTCATAAGAATACGGACATTTTAGGCCATTATTTCTTCCAACATTCCTTCTGTCCCCTTTCCTTTCTCTTTTCCCTCTGGGATGCCTATAATGTGTATGTTTGGGCATTTCATGTTGTCAGTCAAGTCCCTGAGACCATGCTCAATTTTTTCCCAATTTTTAAATCTATCTGTTCTACTACCTATGCAATTTCAGATGTTCTATCTTCCACATCACTAGTTCTTTCCTCTGTCCAAATATGCTGTTATATATTTCTAGCTTATTTATTTCTTGTATTGTGCCTTTCATCACCATCAGATATTATCTTTTTATGTATGTTTATGATTTCTTTTGCATCTTCTTCATATCCTTTACCTATTCCTTCATGGAATAAAGTTGATTCATGATATTTGTTTGGACATCTTGATTAATTGTTCCATGCTCTTTGTCTCCTCCTGCTTTTTAGTTTGTTCATTAGACTGTGCCATGTCTTCCTGTTTCTTAGTATGGCTTATAATTTTTTTGCTGGTGTCTAGGCATCTGTTTATTTTCATGGGTTTATTCAGTTGATTAGCTTCTCTTTCTACTGTAGGGTTTTATTTCAATTTGTTTTGTGTTAAGGGTCCCCTTTGACACTTGGTTCCACTTATTCAATATCCTTGTAGTTGTCCATGTTCATCCAAAAAAAATTAAGACTATAAAAAAGGAAAGAAAGAAGAAGAGAAAAAGAATAATACTACTAAATAATAGGATGAAAAAGGAACCATAAAAGAGCCAGGAAAAAAAAGTAATAAGAGTCAAAAATCATAAAAAATAAAAAGGAATAAGAATAAAAAATTATGGAAGAAGAAGAAGAAGAAAAAGAAACAGGAAAAAATAAAATAAAAGACCAGAAAATGAGAAGAGAAGAAAGAAAATGAAGTCCAAAAAATATAAGGTAGAAAGAAAGAAAAGCAAAAGAAGAGGGAAAATGAAAGAAAGAAAAGAAAGAAAATAAGGAGAAAAAAAAAAGAGAAAAAAGAAAGAAAAAACCCACAAGTCTCCCTCTCAGGTCACTGTCAACCATGTCAGGCTAACAGTGCTCACCAACTACACTGAAGCCTGCCCTCTGCAGCTAGGGTACTTAGAGGAAGATTTAAAAAATAAAGAATAAAGAATAAAAAAAAAAATAGAAAATTTAAAAACCTTTTTAAAAACCCAGTCTAAGTTCCTTGTCATGAGGCTGATTATCCTGCAGCCTCCCTCCTCCAGGGAGCCAGCTGGGTGCCTGAAAACCTGCTGGATCAATATCTGGTTCTCTTCTCTTCTAGGCCAGTTGGGCACGTGATAGTTTGCTGTCTGTCTCTCCCTGCCCCCCTTTCCCTCAGCAGGGTTGGGTATCTGACGGCTTGCCATCTGCTTCTCCCTGGCCCCCTTTCCCTCACCTCAGGTCAGTTAGGCATCTGAGACAGCTATCCCTCTGCTTCTCCTGGTTCCCCTCTTGTCTGGGCTATTGGGTGCCTGTCAGCCCACCCCATCACTTACCCAGTTCCTTTCTTTCCCAGGCAGGTGGGTGTGACAACCTGCCTGATCAGCTCCCCTCTCTCCTCTCTCTGGAGCTGCTTCAGAGCTGGCTGGCATCTCTCTTTTTCCCACCTGCCCTATTTCCTCCCCTCCTCCTCTCCCTCCCTCGCTGGCTGGGTGCAGGTCCCCACACCTGTTTGCCCCACAACTACCCCACCTTGAGAGCCTGCTAGGCAGGGACACACCTCTGGTAACCTGGTGGCTTTCCTCACTCTCAGAGTCAGATGAGGGCTGGTCTTCCAGCCAAATCGCTTCTCCAGCTTCCCTCTCTGAGCCAGCTGGGCACTGGCTTACCTGCTCTACTTCCCACAGCTTCTTTCTCTTTTGGCCAACTGGGTCCCTCCTCTCTAGCTGCCCTTTCCAATTGCCCCCATGGTTCTAAATATCCCTTCTACCAGGTAAACCTGCCTACCTTTCCACAGTTTCTGGAGGGGGAGTGCAGGCTGTCGTTCCCTACTCTGCCATCTTGGATCTCCTCAAATTGAAAAACTTTTGAGCTTCAAAGGACTTTATCATGAAAATGAAAAGGGCCTATTCAATGAGAGAACATATTTAGAACCACATAGCCAATGAGATTTTACTAACCAGAACATATAAAGAAATCCTACAACTCAACAACAGAAAAGACAACCCAATTAAAACATGGGTAAAAGACCTGAATACCTTAATAGACATTTCTCCAAATATAACCAATGGCTAAAAAGCACATGAAAAGTCGCTCAACAAAATTAGCTATTAGGGAAATGCAAATCAAAATCACAATATGATATCATTTCACACCCACTAGAATGGCTACTATTAAAAAAAAAAAACACAAGATTACAAATATTGGAGAGGATGTGGAGAAACAGGGACACTTATTCACAGCTGGTGGGAATGTAAAATAGTGCCGCTACTGTAGAAGACAGTTTGGCAGTGTATTAGTCAGCCAAAGGGGTGCTGATGCAAAGTATCAGAAGTCTGTTGGCTTTTATAAAGGGTATTTATTTGGGGTAAAAGCTTACAGTTACAAGGCCCTAAAGAGTTCAACTCAAGGTTGCTTTCTCACCAAAGTCAGCTGCCATGTGTTGAAGCAAGATAGCGGGTGATCTCTGCCTGGTTTCTTCTTCCTTCTTCCTCCTAAGGCTCTGTGGGCCCAGCTTCTTCTGATCTCAGCTGTAGGCTGGAATAGATCTCATCTCTCGGGGCTTCCTATATCAGTGCTTGTTTCTTTCCAGGCTTTCTCAGCTGCTCAGTTGCAAACTATCAGGCAAATTGCTCAGCTCTCTCTGAGACTCCAGGATCAAACATATGCAAGCTCTCTCCTCTTCCGTGTGTGTTCCTGAGTGAGTGTCCATTTATATCACCCCACCAAGGAGGTGGGAAGTCTATTTGAGACATGCCCTACTGATGTGGTTGAATCAAAGCCCTAATCTTAATAGGTAATTTAATCAAGACATGCCAGCTGAATCTAATACATTCAAAGGGTATCACATCCAGAGGGACAGATTAATTTACAAACATAATCTTTATTTTTGGGATTCATAAATAATCTCAAACTGCCACTGGCAGTTCTTCAGAAAGTTAATTATAGAATTACCATATGACCTGGCAATTCCACATCTAGGAATATACCCCAAAGGACTGAAAGCAGGAACACAAACAGATATTTGCACACCAATATTGATAGCAACATTATTCACAATTGCCAAAAGATGGAAGCAACCCAAGAGTTTGATGAATTCATCTGATGAATGAATAAATAAAATGTGGTATATAGATACAATGGCATTTATTTAGTTACATGAAGTTCTGATATATGCAACAATATATATCAGATGAATCCTGTTGGGTGAAATAAGCCAGACACAAAAGGACAAATGTTGTTTGATCTCACTGATATGATATAGTTAGAATAAGCAAATTCATAGAGCCAGAATGTGGAATATAAGTTTCCAGGGGCTGGGAGTACAGATTGGGGAATTAATGCTTAAATTGTACAGTGTTTCTATTTGGTGTGATGGAGAAATTTTGGTAATGGATGGTGGTAATGGTAACACAATATTGTGAATGTAATTAATACAAGTGAAATATATATTTGAATTTGTTTAAAGTTGAAATTTTAGTTTATGTAAGTTACTAGAATAAAAAGTTAAAAGAAAATACCCATAGGGCTTTACAACACAAACAGGGAACTCTCTTGTAAAACATGGACTATAGTTAACAATAAATTATGATAATATTCTCTTATCAATTGTAACAAATACACCAACTAATGTATGGTGTTAATAATGATGCAGAGTAAATGGGAACTTTGTATTTTCTGCATGATTTTTCTGTAAAACTAAAACTTCTCTAATAAAAAAGAGGTAAGAAAAAAAAAGATTGAATAATAAAAAGCATAAATTGTGTGCATGGGGACAGGTAAGAGATTAAATCAGAAAGGTAGGTGAGTTCAAAAGATCTTTGTATGCCCCAGCTAAGGAGCCAAAACTGGTACTCTTGGTACTTAAAGTATGGGGTTCTTAGAGCAGCAGCAGCAGCTTCACTTGAGAACTTTTTAGAAATGCTGTCTTGGAGGCCACATTCCAAAGCTACTGAATTGGAATCTGCAGTTTAACAAGATTCCCAAGTGATTCGTATTAAAATTTAAGACACACTTTTTGTAGGGCTAGGCTACTGTAGATTTTGAAAGATTTAAAGCAGAGAAGTGAGAAGGTAATATTTGCATTTTAGATCCATCAATATGATGATGATATGGAGAACAGATTTAACTGGGGAAACACCAAGGCAGACGTAATGGTTAGAAGCTGTATGTACCCTAAAAAAGTATGTTCTTAAAGTTAATCAATTCATGTCGGTATGGACCATTTATAGGTGGGGATCTTTACTTTTGGTGAGAAGGATATTAACTTAGGTTAAGATGTGACCCACCTCATTCAGGGTGGGTCTTAATCCCCTTACTGGAGTCCTTTATAAGAGAATGAAATTCAGACAGAGAAAGAGAAAACCAGGGAAGCAAGATGCTGGAAACAACAAAACCTGGAAGAGAAGAGAGAGACCAGAAGACACTGTCATGTGCTTTGCCCTGTGACAGAGGAGTCCAGGAACACTGGCAGCCAATCTTCAGGAAGAAGGTATTGTCTTAATGATGCCTTGATTTTCTTGACCTCAGAACTGTAATCTTGTAAGCTAATAAATTCCCATTGTAAACTCCAACCCATTTCTGATATATTGCATTTGGCAGCCTAGTAAACTAGAACGGCAGTGATTATGAGGTCTTGACCAAAGATGGTGGTATTAGAAATAGAAAAAATGAGACAGATTTTAGAAATATTTAGAACCTTATTTGATATGTACCAATGCTGCTCACACCTAGGTTCTGTAATGGATCTATTTTTAACAGGATCTTAGAATGGAATTCCTACTGTCTTGTTTCTTCTGAGGCACCAATAGAAGGAAAGATCCCAAAATGAATATGAGATACAGTCCCCCACCCCCAAATGCAAATTTACAAAAGGACTTCATCAAGAAGGTGAAAAGGCAGCCCACTCAATGGGAGAAAATATTTGGAAAACACATATCCAATAAGGGTTTTTTTTTTCTTTTCATTTTTCTTATTTTTTAAAAGATACTTAGATTACATAAATGTTACAGAAAATATATAAGGATTCACATATGCCCTGCTCCCCACACCTCCCACACCCTCCCACACAAACAAAGTCCTTCATTAGTGTGGCACATTCGTTGCAATTGATAAACGCATCCTGGGGCATTGCCACTAAGCATGGATTATAGTTTACACTGTAGTGTACACTCTCTCCCACTCAGTTGTAGGTTATGGCAAGATATATAATGGCCTGTATCTATCATTGCAATATCACCAGGTCAATTCCAAGTCCTGAAAATGTCCCCATATTGCACCTCTTTTTCCCTCTCCCTGACTATAGCACCTCCAGTGTCCACTGTCTCCACATCAACGATATAATTTCTTCCATTGCTAGAATCACAACAAGTCTATAGTATAATACAAGTAAGTCTACTCTAGTCCATATTTTATTCCCCAATCCTGAGGATTCTGGGATGGTGATGCCCACTCCACCTCTAATTGAGAGGGGACTTTGATCCCATATGGCTGATGGATGGGACTCTCTTGCTTGCAGTTGTAGACTCTCTCAGTTCCTTGGTGTGGTGGTTGTCCATCCTCACTTCCTTGTTAGTTGTCCTGGATCAGTCCAATGAACTGGAGAGTAGGTGCAGCAACTCTGCTGTGGCTCAGGATCCAGCTGGCACATGGACAGCCTAGAGATTAAAGTCTGTTGGACATACACCACCTCCAGCACCAACTATCGATTCAAATAAAAGGGACAGAAGAGGCATGTATAGAGAAGTCACATCTGAGTCCAACTCTGTCACACTCAGGAACACAAACTCCAAAGTAGGGCCCATAGGCAAGGCACCAAACTCTGGAGCTATCTGCCATGACCATAGGATCTGGGTGTCTCCAGAGCCCTCAGGAGCCCCACTATTTGGGGTAGTATCTACCTTGGCCATCTATGAGCTCCTGCTGAGATGTGCATAAGCGTTACCTCTCTGATGACCTCCCGATTCACTTTGAAGTCTCTTAGCCACATACACTCATTTGTCTTTACCTTTTCCCCCTTTAATTCAAGGTCTTTTTCCAGTCATATCACCAGCCGGTGCTTGGTAGTAATCCCTCAGTGCCAGGAAGGTTCATCCCTGGGAGTCATGTCCCTCACTGAGGGGGAGGTAATGCATTTATATGCTGAGTTTGGCTTAGAGAGAGGCCACATTTGAGGAACAAGGAGGCTCTCTGGAGGTAACTCTTAGGCACTCTACAACACTAGGCTAAGTTGCAAATTCAAGAGAGAAGGCTCATAAGTATAATTGTCAATATCAAGGGCCCATCAATGGACCATCTTTCTTCACTAGTCATTGCCCCTGTACTTGGGGGATTGTTGCTGTTCCATTAGAGAATGTGGCAGAGCTCCCCAGGATGGGAATTCAATAATCTTTCGGTTGTTGTGCGAATCTCTACCCACTGTGGCCATGCCCCATGAACATTTGAACATATTTATATGCCTTATATGTATGCCCAGGTGAACTTTCTCCCGTGTATCCTCCATCACTGACACACCACCATCCCCTGCCATAGTTGTAAACATTCTGTGATCCAAAACTTCTTCAAAAATGAAGCCAAGAATATTGCCAAATTCTATTAATAGGAAAATGAAATAATAATGATAGGTTTAAACATAATAAATAAAATACATAATAATTTAGAGAAACTAAAACTAAAATAAAGTAAAAGAAAATTGGGCATTAAAAATGAAAAATATTTTAAAAAATAAAATAAAATAATTTTAAAAATTATGTTTTTGATGTTTTGCCTTTCATCATTGTAACATCAGTTGTCTTGTATGTACAGTGGCATTTTCTTCCATTTCTTCCCCAGTGTCTTACTTTTTTTTATATTGTCTTCAAAGAAGTTTTAGGTAACAGTAAAGTTACATACAAAATGTAGGGGACTCCCATATACCCAACATCTTCACCCTTTTCCCTCTTCCCTGTGAATAATCTTTTTACATGTGGATGGTACATTTGTTACAACTGATGTATAAATATTGAAACATAGCTACCAACCATGGTCAATGGTTTACATTATGGTTTACATTTTAGACCATACATTTTTATAATTTTTTGATGAAATTTAACATGGCCTGCATCCATCATTGCAAGATCATGCAGAGCACTTCCATTGCCCCTTAAATACCCCCTCTTCAATCTATTCTATTATTCCCTCTCCCTCCCCTTGGGACCCACAGTGACCACCAGGCTTCACTCCTTGGAGGGACAAGATTCATAGATACTTGCAACAATGCTGAGGGCTGGACACATTAGCCTGTCCTCCCCTATTAGGAACTGCCCGTGCTCTCGAAGAGACACCCTCCTCTCTGTTTGAGAATATATCGGGCCTCCCCAGCATAGAAGTCCAACTCCTTCCCACTCATTATGTGGGTCTCCCCCCACTGATCTGATAAGGGTTTGATTTCCATCCTATATAAAGAGATCATACAACTTAATAATAAAAGAGCAAGCAATCCAATTTAAAAATGGTCAAAAGACTTAGACATTTCTCCAAAGAAGAAATGCAAATGGCCAAAAAGCACACAAAAAATTTTTCAACATCACTAGCTATTAGGGAAATGCCAATCAAAACAACAATGAGATATCATTTCACACCGCATAGAATGCCCATTATTTAAAAAACAGAAAACAATACATGCTGGAGAGGATGTGGAGAAATAGGAACACTCCTTCACTGTTGGTAGGAATGTAAAATGGTGCAGCCTCTGTGGAACAGTTTGATGGTTCACCAGGAAGCTAAATATAGAACTGCCATATGATCCAGCAATTCCTCTACTAGGAATATATCCAGAAGAACTGAAAACTGTGACACGAACAGACATTTGCACATTGATGTTCATAGCAGTGTTATTCACAATGGCCAGAAGATGGAAACAACCCAGGTGTCCATTAACTGATGAAAGGATAAACAAAATGTGGTATATAAATATGATGGAGTATTATGCTGCTGTTAAGAAGAAATGAAATTGGGGCACATATAATAACATGGATGAATCTTGAAGACATTATGCTAAGTGAAATAAACCAGATACAAGAGGACAAATACTGCATGGTCTCACTAATATGAACTAAATACAAAGAATATATATGAATGGAGTGAACACCTAGAGTATATGTTATTAGGAGATAAGAGGAGGGCTGAGAAGGGGTACTGATGCTTAATGCATGTAGACATTTTAATTAACTTGAGTGTAAAAGTATAGAAGAATAGAGTTGATGGTAACACATTATAGTGAGTAGAATTAACATGGCTGGTTTATAAATGGGATTATGGCTGAAAAGAGTATTCTAGGGATATAAATGTCAACTGAAGGAAAGCTAGGGAATAATCTAGGGGCTGAATAACATAGTGCACCCAGAGGTGGATGAGAATTATGGTTAATAGAACAAATACAAAAATGCCCTTCTATGAACTGAACAAATGTACTTCACTATTGCAAGGTGGTAAGAATGTGGAGAAGCATGGGAAAAATACAATTAATGTAGCCTATGGACTATAGTTAACAGCAATACTGTAATATTCTTGCATCAATGCCAAAGATGTACTGTGTTAATAATAAGGGGGAAAAAATATACCTAATGTATGGTATAGACCACAGTTAGTGGTAATGGTCTGATGATATTATCTCATAATTTGTAACAATGTTTCATAACAATGTAGTGTGTTGGTGGAGGGGTGTTGTGTGAGAATTCCACACATGTGCATGACTATTTTGTAAGTTTACAACTTCTCTAATAAAAATATATTTTTAAAAATGGATCCAAGAAACTGTTACATGATTCTTAGGGCCTTCAATCAGATCAAGGATGTAAAAAGTGTCAGAGAAAGAGAAGGAAAAACTTTTTTTGGAGTGCTGGAACACTGCTGTGAGTACCTGCCTCCTCTGTGGAATAAGGGTGGGCAGGGTCTAACTTCTAATTTCAAGTTTAATAAGGGTTTCTCCAAGAGGAGCATAGTAAGTAGAGCTTTGAGATGTGTTTCCTGTATTCAGAAGACCCAGAGGACTAGTGTTGGACTGACACTGATAAAGCTTAAGTGAGCTGTAGACTGGAGTCTGTCTCTACCCTAGGAAATTTAGAGACAGAGAGAAGGGTTGACTGCTTAGTGGTGGAGCCAAGGGAGTGCTGTTACTTTAAGAGTGGCCTGCATTGCTGAAATTTATCATAGCAAGGGACGTAAGCCAGGGAGAAGAGACTAAAGTATATTATCTTGGTTTCTGTCCAATAAAGTCATCTAGAGGAGTGAGTCCTCATCAAAAAGAAGGTGTAGGCATGCAGCCAGCTTTCCAGGGGCTGAAGAAGGAAAGATGGATCAGCCAGAAAATTGCAGGATCTAAGAGGGTCTAGTTGGGAACTTTCAAAGAGTCCTCAAAGAGAAAAGAGTCCCCCCAAAAGAAAGAGTCTGTTTAATCATCTTCCAGAACCTACTGTTGGAGGCAGCCAGAAAGAGGTGAAGCTAAAATGGCCGACCGACAACAAAGAACAAGCCTGATCCTATATCTAGCCTTCTTTGAGGAAGTAGCTCACCCTGTTCCCGCGCCCGCGAAACCTTCCCGCCTTCCACAGATAACAAACCCTCCCTAGCACCAACTGTGCCCAATCCTAGCCTAACACGTAATTCCTCCTTTTTTCATGCCCTACCCCCTACTCCACCCCTCACCCTACTTATAAAAGGCTGTGCACTTCCTCAATAAAGAACCTGCATGCTTACCTCGTCTCCGCTGTGGTTCTTCCCACCATATACCCACCTCGCCGTCAAGGCCCCCGGGAACGCCGACTACCTCCCGGCGCTCCCCCCTCATCCTGCCCGTCGACAACAACCTACCAAGGACCCCAGCCTTTAGATTCAAGAGGGAAATCACCAGGCTTTTCAGTCAAGTAAGAACTTTTCTACATCTTCTGACCTTCCTTCAATTCCCCACCCCTTAATGAGTATGTGTAGTCTTGGAAATGACAGGGCTGAGTGGGAGAAAGGAAAGAGCAGAAGGCCCAGTCCACTTCCTCACTTCAGGATTTTGGCTCCAAGTAGGCTTAAGCTGTGGAAAGGGAGAAGAAATAATACTAAATCCATATCTGAATTGTACTTATTACACAGTACTGAATATTTTAATTACTGAATTGTGATAGTGTTTGCGATCTGAAATGACAACGGAAAGTTTTATTAGTTAAAGTAAGCAGGGGACTTCTAGGAAGATGCCATTGAAGTAGCAGAATTGCAACACCTACCCTCCAGTTCATTGGACTCACCCAGGACAACTAACAAGGAGATGGTGATGGACAACGCCCATCCCAAGGAAAAGAGAGTGTCTGCAACTGCAAGCAAGATAGTTCCATTCAACTGCCCCATGAGATCTAAAACCCCTCTCAATTAGATGCATAGTGGGCATCACCATCCCAAAATCATCAAGACTGGAGAATGAACAATGGACTAAAGTAGACTTATTATTATTCTACTATAGACTTATTATTATTGTAGCAGTGGAAGAACTTTTATCATTGATATAAAGGCAGTGGCCACCAGATGCTCTGAGAGATGGGAGAGGGAAGAATGGGTGTCATATGGGGCATTTTCAGGACATTTTCAGAACCTCTGGTGGCCAATGCCTTTTTATCAATGATAATTAGTGCTACATATACAATAAAAATTGTTGCTTAATCTTCTTTTGTTTATATAATTTATAATTTCTTGCCATGTTTTTGTGAAAGTTTAAAAGGAGAAATTCTCCCATAGAGCACTTATATCAGTATTTATTTTGTAAAAATTCACTTTAGTGGTTGTTAAAAAACCAAATCTGCTGAGTTGTGGACATAATGAGAATTTATGTTCAGGCAAGGAAAATATTTTCTCTTTGTTTAGTAATTGTGCCCAGATTTTGAAATTTAAAATGGTATCTTGTGAAATCAACATCACATTCTTAACAAAGAACTTATTTTTAAGCAACTTTGAATATATATTTTGCATACTAATATACTAAAATTAATTATCTGACCCCAGTTTCTATCATCCTTCTCCATAATAACAAAATAAATACCAAGTCACAGACCTGTAGCCGAAGTGAACTCCTTCCCTGGATCTAGAAGAGATTAGAATCCTAGAGGACACACCATTTAATAAAGGGGAGCACAAGGCAACCCTTGACCTGTCTGTCATCCATCTCCAGGTAGCCCTTTCTTGGGAAATTCCACATGTTGCAGAAAAATGGGGATCTTTTTATCTAGCACAGAGCCTGAAATTGATAATGAAGATAAGGATACATTTTCAGACACTGAGAAACTATGCCACAACTGGCAAGGACTTTTTTGTTTCCCCCAAGGTCATTTTGATAGCAAGAAAGTTCAGGTTAGAGGGTAGCCAAAATGGTCCTGAAACATTCTCTTCCAGCTGGATGGTAATCTCTTTAAGCCTCAAGTTACTCAACCTCTTACGGCCTTAATGTCCTTACCTGAAATCTGGATAATAAAAGAGAGAATAAAGCCTCATGGAGTTCCTGGAAGAAGTGCTTAGCACAGTGATCGACTCTTAGGATGTATGTGGGCAATGTATGTCTGCTATTCTGTCAACTGACACACAGTAGGTACTCAATATACAGTATCTCAGTATACAATATCCACTGAATGAACAAATGAACTTTCAAATCAACATACAGAGTTATATAAATATAGCTTTCGGTCTGAGTCTCTGGAACTATGAAATCAGAATATTGTGCCTATCTTGAACCTTGCCCTTCCTTCCTGAACTGTAATTTGCTTGACTTCAACTGTCCCAGTTCTGTTTGAGGTGCTAGGCTGGCACTTTGGTCTCCAGCCCATTTCATCACATTTAAGTCTAGTATCTCTGTTAGAGGAATGCTCTGGGTCCTGGGCTTCTGGGTTCTTGGTTTTTGTCGCATAAAAGAATTTAAGGACACGCCATAGGGTAGGCAAGGAAGCAAAGAGTTTATTAAGAAACAAGAAAAGAGTACGCAATCTGAGACAGATTGCTGGCATGCTGCAGGGTGAATCATGCATGTGGGGCCCTGGGATAGGCCTTTTAAGATCTTTCCTCCTCCCCCTT
The DNA here is from genome assembly GCA_026826555.1 of Tolypeutes matacus. Classification (NCBI taxonomy): domain Eukaryota; kingdom Metazoa; phylum Chordata; class Mammalia; order Cingulata; family Chlamyphoridae; genus Tolypeutes; species Tolypeutes matacus. The sequence continues at coordinate 7,326,748 of JAKSZT010053791.1, forward strand.
CCTAATGTTGAGGAAGGGACCCAGCTGTTTGTTGTTCTGATTGGTTGCGTTATGATTCCCGCCTGTTAGCTCTCAGGGGACCAATGGGGAGGCCTGTTGTTTGGAGGTATCTGGGACTTCTCCAACCCACTTCCCAGGAAAGAGTTCCAAATGGGACCTACTGGCGAGGGTCCCTCCAGCTTTCTCAGTAGCAGGGGGTTTTTGGGAGGGGTCTCACAACCATGTTCTCTGCCAGCCATGTTCTCTGTGGGTCTCAGCCGCCTTTCCTCTTTCTTTATACTAACCTGCCTCATCTCTGTTATATCTTAACAACAAAATTTGTATCCTGTATCTAAACTGGGAGGAGTGCTAAAACCTACTGATATAGTAACTGAAAATTATTTAAAGTGGAATCCTGACATTAATAAGAAGTGGTACCATAATCTTTAAACCTTTTACTTTCATTTTAAATTACAATTTATTAGTTTCTCAGTTTTGATGACTCTTTCACACATTTATTTAAAGAAAGAATTTGCAAAATTTAGGGACAAGTTTTGATAGCTTCACTATTTCTTATGGAGGTCTTTGGTAGTTTACATATTCTTTTAGGAGAGTTTTGTATACTTGTCCAACCTCCAAACCTCAAAATCACTGAAGTGTAGCTACTCAGCCTTGTTTTTATTCTTTGTTGGCCCTGGCATTACATTACCTTGGGAAACTCTGAATTTTATTTTGTAGTTACTTCCCAACTTTAAAAAGAATACTATTGCAAGTCAGTAAGTATGGTAGAATCTTCATATTTACGTATATTGATCAATTAGGGGAAACAGAAAATGTTAGTACTCCCACTTTAATCTTAATTCTCTCGTCAAATAGGTTGAGGTGCTTAATAATCACTAAGAATTTTTTAAAATAAAAACTGTAAATTAATTATTAAAAAAAACTTTTATGAAACTTGGGAAAAAAACCAATTTAATTACTGGATTTATAAGCAAAAATTTATCCAGATAGAGACATGAAAAGTTTGGGGTTTTCCAGGTTTGACTGAGTGAAAAAGTCATAGCAAATTACATTTCCTATCATTTTGGAATTACCAGGCTGTACTATAATGTACAGGATGGAGGTTATGCTGAATTGTTTACAATTAAGGGAAGCAAAACCTGATTTGAAATCTCAAGAACCTCTAATGTATATAACTATATAATTAAAGCCATTTCCTCACTTTATATGAGGTCCCACAGGAAAAGACTTTTAAAACAGAGGGTAAAAAATATCTCTTTGAAGTATCAACAAGCCTCAAAAATTAAGGCTAGGCTGGCAACAACCTTGCATAATATTGAGTGACATATTATATGCATTATCCAGAGTTCCCAGAGAAATACATATACATATACAAGATTATAGGACCTTGGGGATAGGCAAGCCCTAATTCTGTGGGTGGGGTGCAAGCTGGAAACTCTGATGAAGGTTTCAATGAATTCCCCAGGAGAAGATGGCTGGTTGACGTAGAGATGGAAATTCTTTCTGACTGCTGAAATCATCAGTTCTCCCTCTAAGCCTTCAATTGATTGGATAAGACTTCTCATTGCTGAAGGTAATCTCCTTTATCGATTGTAGATGGAATCAGCCATAGATGCAATCAACTGACTAATAATTTAAATCCATGAAATACTCTCACAATAACAATCAGGTAAGTGCTTGTCTGACCAAACAACTGAACATTATAACCTAGCCAAGTTGACATAAGAACTTAACCATCACACTATATGATTTCATTTACCTGAAGTTCAAAACCAGCAATACTATTCTATGCTGATAGAAGCCAGAATAGTGGCTACTTTGGGGTGGCTGGGTTGGGGGGATGGGATGATTGGAAGGGGCCATAATGGAGTGCCAGAAATTTTCTGTATCCTGATTTCAGTGGTGGTTACATGAAGTGCTGAATGCCACTGTACACTTATGATTTGTACACTTTGGTAAAAGAAGCTACACCTCAATTTAAAAAGTAAGGCCTTGATCACGTAATAAAGGAAATACTGAGCGTGAAATGAAAATTCTATTTATTTAATGAATACTTAATGTCTACGACGTATCAGGCATTCTTCTAGTACTTCAGAATACAACACTGAGCAAAAAATAGAAATGAAACCTGCTTATAGACTATGGAGTCAGGAACCAACTTTTCCGGCCAGTTTTAGCCATTCAGGTACCACTGGCAACAACTTGGAGTTTAAATAGTCAACATATATTTATTTTCTATAATCAATCCTACAAATAAATCTGTCATGGCTTTGCATATGAAAGTCTTTATAAATAAATTCTGCCTGTTCTTATATGCCCACTTCAATTTCTACTTTCTCCACAAAAACTCCTGCAGCTAACAATGGCCTATCTTTATTTGTACTCTTTTGGCACTCATAAAAAGTATAACACAATTTAGCACTTAGTGGTTTTTGAATAGTCTTGTGAGTGTCAAATTTGTCTCCTACCCTAACTGTAAATTCTCTAAGTTCCCTGAGAATAGAGATCATATCATAGCTTTCCTTGAAAAGTTTCAGTGCTTAGCAAAGTGTGGGTTTCAAGATATATGCTTAATTATTGCTTGAGGGAGAGTGACTGAAAACTTCACTTCAACCATATTAAGTATGCTTAAGAATAGTTTACCCATGGGAGTGGATGTATCTAAGTGGGTGAGCTCCTGCTTCCCAGGTAGAGGTTCCAGGTTCAATCCCTGGTACCTCCTAAAAATAAAATCACCTGGTGAACTTAAAAAGCAGATTCCTGGGGCTTGTCCCCCAGATTAAAACAAAAACAAACCTAGCTCCCATTCTCACTTTGAACTGGTTTTGGGAAGAGTCCCCCAGTTCCTGGCTTGTATACTTGCAATAAATCTCCTTCTCACTGGGGGGGGGGAGGGGGAAGTTTCAACTACAGGAAAAAATAATCTTTAAAATAATTAATAGCCAGCATTTTATTTTGTCATTTTCTACTAGCATACTTTTTAGGTGCTTGAAAAAGATAAAAGTTATTCTTGCCATTCTGTTCTGTTCTCTGTGGCTCAGTTCTGATAAGCGGAGAGGCTTTCCTTATCTGCTTATTACCAATATGTTTGCTTTAATTGACAAGCAGCCACATCTTGGGTGAAACATTTGTTTCCAAATATCTCTTAACCTTTCATGGTAAAAGAACTTCTGAATGTTAGATGAGTAAACAGATGCCTAAAATAAAGACTACATTTCCCAGCTTCCTTTGCAACTATGTGTGTCCATATGACTAAAGTCTGGTAAATACATTGTGAAGTGACAGGTGAATTTTTATCTCATGTTCAAAAGTGTCCCTTTTTGCTTCCTCTTCCTTTAGACTGCTTCTTGGAGTATGGATATGGTGGTGAGTCATCTTGGATTATTAGATAACAAATGGTAAGAGTAACATTTTAACAAAAGAGAAGGTGTCTGGGGCCCTAGATGATCAAATGGAGAAGGCAACTACAATATTACAGGACTACCCATCACCAGGCTTTTGCATGTTGGGCAAACTCTATTGTTTAAGCTATTATTATTTGGGGGTTCATTTTATACAGCCTAACCAATATCTTAACTTATCCATTGGGGAGATCATAGAATGATAACAATTGGCAAGAAATGATTCATTCCTTCCCACACAGTACTTTGAGGAATAAATATATTTCACCCCCAAACTGTGTGGCTTATTTGCTTGTATAAGAAAGTCAATCTAGTTTCTTAAATCAAAAGGCCTCTCTAATCACATTTTTGACGCTTACTACCCCAAACTTCTTTCCTCCAAGTCCCATTCACACACACAAACATATATCAAATGTATAGTCATACTGATCATGGGGTCTTGCCTGGCATTTGGGCAACTAATTGGATACCAAGTTAAATTAGCCAATGAGACTTGTGGCTTTCATTATTACCTGATCTATGTTTACATTAACTTGAAATGTGTTACTTTTAAAAACTTAACCTATGACTGCATCCTTGAAAATAGGCTTTTGTTTGTATTTTGTATTATTTTATGAAAATTTAATATATTTTACTATGTTGTAGGAAGTAGGAAAAGTAGTCATGCACTGAAAAACAATTCATAATTTCAAGGCCGGCAAATGAAACATTCCTTTCAGACTGTATATCCAACTTTGAAATTTTTATAGATATACATTCCTCAATACTTAAGATTTTTCCTTCATTTTCAAGCATGTTCCACTTCTTCCAGAAAAAAGTCCTTCTACCAAAGCTATTCTTAGTGCTTTGAGTGCATCCTTGTCTGCCTTCACCTCACTGTTTCCTTACCTTTTCTGGTATCTTCTGGCTTTCCCTCACCTATCAGTATTTCACTTTTTTCTATCTTAAAAACAAACACACAGACAAAAATCTTTTTCTGGACCCTGATATTTCCTCCATGTATTGCCTTCCTTTTCTCTTTAATTTATTTGACAAAAGCAATTACCATCACTATTTTCATTTCTCATATCCTCTCTTAAAAATATGAGAGTAATCTGATTCCATCTCTATCAGGTTACTAACATTGCTTCCAATTCATCAATCACCTAAATTTTCAAAACTGCACTATTGCAGGTCTGAAAATATCTGTATTTTGTTTTCATAATTGATAATTTGACTGAGTATAGAATTCTAGATTTAAAAATATCTACCATTAAAACTTTGAAAATAGTGTCATTGTCTTCTAATTTCCAGTGCTGTTGCTATGTCTGATCTTTAATTATTTGCTGATAACATTTCTTTTATGTTTAGAAACTTTTGGGATTTATTATTATTGATTATTCAAAGATTTTATTATTGGTATTATATGATAATGATGCTGAGTATGGGTATTTTTTCACCCATTATTCTGCTATCCTGAGTTCATTCAATCTGAAAAGTTTTCTTCTAGAAAAATTTTGTGATTTAAAAAAAATAATTTTCTCATTTAAAAAATATATATATATTTCTTTCTCCTCCACTAGTTGAATATTGAGTCTGTTGGACTGGCTCTCCATGACTCTTATCTTTCTGTCACATATTCTGTCTATATCTTTGTATGTTATGCCCTGGAGACTATAAAGAGGACAATGGTAGTTTGAGTTCAGTGAAGTATATTTCACTAAAAGTCAGTGCTGGGAAACGGATGTGGCTCAAGTGATTGGGTTCCCATCTACCATATAGAAGGTCCAGGGTTGGATTCCCAGGGCCTCCTAGTGAAAGGCAAGCTGGCCTGTGTGGTGAGCTGGCTCAAGTGGAGAGCTGGCCCATGCGGAGTGCTGGCCTGCGCATAAAGCTGGCGCAGCAAGATGATGCAACAAAAAGACACACAGAGGAGAGACAATAAGAGATGCAGCAGACCAGGGAGTTGAGGGGGCGGGCGTAAGAGATTGAGTGCCTCTCTCCCACTCCTGGAGGTCCCAGGATTGGTTCCTGGTGCTGCCTAAAGAGAAGACAAGCAGACACAGAACACACAGAAAGCTGACAGCAAGTGCAAAACAATGGGGGTGGGGGTGGAGAAATAAATAAATCTTAAAAAGTCAGTGCTATCTAATAGAAATATATGAGCCACTGACATAATTTAAATTTTATAGTAGCCACATTTAAAAAATAAAAAGACAGGTGAAATTAATTTTAATAATCTACTTTATTTGACCCAATATATCCCAAATATCCTTTCAACATGCAATCAATATAAGAATTGTTAAGATATTTATATTCACTTATTCATACTAAGTCTTCAAAATCCGATGTGTACTTTATAACACATCTCAATTTTGACCAGCCACATTTCATGTGTCAGTAACACATTTGGCTAGTGGCTACCCTACTGATCAGGTCAATTCTAGGCATAGTCTATTTTCACTTTCCTCCTCTTAGGCCTCTCAAACAATGATCTGTCATGCGAATTCCTAGTACTTATTAACACACCACATTATCATGTAGTTTCCTTGCATTACTTATTTTTTGATGCATCTGTCTTATCAGCTAACTTGTAAACTCTCTGAAGGCTGGTACTACAGACTCATTGTATGTAACTTTAACAAAAGCACCAACTAATTCTTCTCTAGATTAGTATGAATCCCTGTTAACTGACCATTCAGTCTACTTGAAGTCAAAACCAGTGGTCGAGGCACCCACACATCCTAAGGTAGGCAACTTCTTTAGCTAGTACTAGAAGGGGGTTCTTCTTTTCAGGATCTGAAATTTGTCTCCTTGAAGTTTTCATCTCTTGCGACCACACCAAACAAATGTACTTCACGTGGTAAGTCTTTTCATCTTTGAAGACAGTCCCAGTAGCTTTTTCTTTTCTGGGCTAGTCCTCCCAAGTTCTATCAATACTTCTTTACTTGTCATTGTTTTGAGTACCCTTCATGTTATTCTTCCCTGAAATAATTCCAACTTGTTTGAGGTCGTCTTAAAGTGCCGAGTCTTGAACTGAGAACAGCTGTTCATGTGGTTTGGCCAGTGGAGAGTACAACTGGACTACTACTGGCTGCCTCCATAAAACACAGTTCTACTAGGCCTCAGGGCACATTACCTTACGGAGAAGGGAGACGGAAGAGGAGAGCCACCACACATTATTAATTCACAACATCTTCACATCCTAGGATTTTAGTCCAGTACTCTATACACATACACAGCACAGTGCCTCAGGTTGGTTAATTTTTCTTAATATCATCATCCTGTCTTTTCAACTGAGCCAGGGAATCTTCAGGCTTTCTTTGGGGGAGAGGGGAGGATGTGGGTGTGGGGGGTGTCTTCCAACCAAGGGACCGACTGTCAAGAGATGGCTTTTTTTTTTTTATTGTGAGTAAAAATAAAAATTTTCACAATACATACCAACATTTGCAAAATGATATATAAATATATATGCATATATGTGCATTTGCTTACAAAAATGTTATTTATGTATATATATAAATATATTTTAAGAGGTGCTTAGATACCTAAAATATTACACGGAACCCACTGGGATTCCCATGTTGCCCACCTCCCACACCTCCCACCACATCCCACACAAACATCTCCCACAAGTGTGGCCCACCACCCTCAATGGACTTACACATCCTGGGGCCTTGCCACCAACCATAGACCACAGTTCACACTGTAGACCACTCTCTCTCCCACACAGTTCTGAGTGGTGTGTGCTGATTTAAAATGGCTTCTTTAGGATAACTAAAATGAAATACAGAAAACTTAAGGAAAGCAGCACTTGTGACCAGGGAACCCTGTAAAGTGCCCAGCAGCAGAGGGGGATTTGGCTGGTGATGACGATGGTATTCACCCCTTTCTTCCCACAGTACGTTTATTCAGACTGGCTGATTTTTCCTCCTTTACCTTTAATAGGAATTATTTCTTCCACGTGCTCATGTTACAGAGAAGGACATGAAGAAGACACAGTCTAACCGCAGGGAAGGACTCCGGAGTTATAAGCCTAAATCGCAGGCCAGCACCGTGACCGTTCCCTCCAGACCCCTAAAGCCCGGGAAACGCAGGTATCGAGGCCCTCCCCGCAAGCCTGCTCCTCCCTGCCTTCCCTCCGCAAGCGCCGGAGGCGGACCAGCGGCGCGCGCACACCAGCGGACGGTGGGAGGGACGGAGGGAGGGAGCCGACGTGCCGACGTTGGCGACGCTGCGGGCTGGGCGACGTTCAGGCCAGCGCCGTTCTTGCCCGGTCGTGCTCTGCTGGCTCTGCGGGTCTGTCTCGGGGCCTGGCAGCTGTCGCGCGTCGCGGAGTTCGATTGAGAGCGACCCCAGAGGTTCTGGCGCCGGGTGCGGATGAGGCCTTGGTGTTGCTACTGCCCGCTGGCATTCTCGACTCTGCCCTGGCTCCCCATCCGGCGTGGAAAGTAAAAATAAAACCGAAAGGGAGGGAGGCGAGGAGGCAGGAGCGGATGGAGTGATGGGAAGCGCGTGAGCCGGCACTGAGAGGTGAGGAGGTGGAGGTGTGAGGACGGAAGGCGCGCCGCGGCCGGGGGAAGTGAGAGGGCGGCGAGGGCAGCGGGGCGGAGGCCGGGCCCGGCCAGCCCTTCGGGCGATTCTTGTAGGGCCTCAGAGACCAAACCTTGAGCTGTCATCCTTCTCGGGGCCAGAGAATGTGAGCGCGGTTTCTGACCAGTTCCCTCCCCTTTCCTGGAGTTTGTAGGTGGAGGTGGGAAGAAAAAATGGACTTGAGTCACATATTGCTGAGGTGTTAGGCTACAACGTGACCAGATAGGTGATTTTTATTTTTATTTTTTTTGCCTGTGCGTGGGTAATTTTTAAAATTAGTTTGCTCCGTTACAGAGTCATGGAAACGTTTTCGTTTTCTTCATGTGGGTTTTTATAGAAATCTGATTTCTTATAATTTTTTGCCCCAAACCGAAAAGTAAATAGACTAGGTAGGGAGTTAGCTATGATGGATTATGGGTGAATTTGCCATTTGAGGAATCTATAATATCATCTTAAAATAAATATGTATTTGTGCACAAAGTAGGTGTGGGTACCTGGACAGCTGTTTTAACTAGATTTCTTATAAATTCATTTATTCGTCGATGCAATGTTTTACTATAATTTTGCTACTCTTTGGTTTAAATGTTGTATGATTCTAGCGGCAGCCGAAAGTTTGATATAAATGATATCACATGTGCAAGTCAAACTAGTAATCATATTTTCTATCTTTCTTTACCCAAGTAAATTTAGATTGAATAGCTGCTATTCAGCATCACCGGATTTCATGTTTCATAGAGTGAAATAATTTCCTGATTTTCAAAGTGAAATCTCAACTTTTGATTCCACCCTGGACTGTGCCCCTGTTCATGTTGTTTCTTATATTTTGACGCCAGTTAATTGTAGGCTGCATAGTCTTACTTGTTTCAGGGAATTAATTTTTCATGGCTTAGCCTTTTTGATCCTTCCTGAACAGTTTTCTTTTGTTATTGACTTGCTCATTCGTTCATTCATTCATCCATCCACCCATCTCTTCATATGTACAAAGCACTGTGCTGGGCCTCGAAGATCAAGAGAGATAAAGTCTCTGGCCTCATGAAATTTCAGTAGTCCAGGTTCTCCCTCCCCCCTTTTAAGAACTAATGTTGACTTAGGTTCCTCTTCATGTGACGGATCTCTCTAGTTGACCAAAACAAGGCTTTTTACAAGAATACATTACTGTCAATATTTATTTATAACTGGCATTGGAAGAGGAACATATCACCTTACTTAAACAGAAGACCTAATTTTGCCTTTAATCAAAAGGTAGTATTTGTGCCAATTAAGAAGAGAAAGTTTTTCTTTTTGCAAAGTTTGTTAAATATAAAGTTTACACTTATTTTTCCAGTCTTTACTATGGTTTAATTGATTGCCTATGTGTTAATGATTTGTAATTCACAAAAATTCTATTCACAAATCAAGTTGATCAGGAACATATGGTATTTGTTGACTGAAGTAAATTTATTATCTTGTAATACCTTCCATGGGGAGGTAGTTCACATAAGCCTTTTCAGTACAAACTATGTCTTGATATATGTGGTACAGTTTTCATTTATAAGAAAATGTCTACCTGAAATTGAAATTTTAGCAAACAAACATTTATGGAAACAGAAAGGGCATAATTACCAAGAGGAAAAGAGTAATGTAACTACTAGGTATTTAGCAACCATCGGGAGGCAGGAATTATGTGTCTGTCTCCTACATAATACTGTAAAGTTATTGAAAGTAAAGACAAAGCATAATACCTAGCACATCAGAGATAGACACTTTATAAATGTTCATTCAATGTGTGCCTTTTCATTTAAGTCTTTCATTTTTTTTTGCATATAGATGAAAAAGTGAATATGAAGAATCTGTTGTTTGTTCAGTTTCATTTTTCTCTTGTTTGCTGTTAGAATTTGTCTTACAAAACTCTTGGTAATTTAGTTTTAAAAACCTATTTCTTAAACTCTCTAACCTTGTGAGTCACGGTTTATGCAATTTAATTAATGTTTGAGGATTCTGATTTAATCATAGTTTTCAACCTGAAAGGGGCATTAGAAATCATTCTATAAATTCTCTTCATTTTACTGATCAGGAAATTGATACCCAAAAAAGCTAGCTGATTTTCTACCATTAAACTGAAACAAAAGAAACAAAACTGGCATCCGAACTCCATTATCTTTATTTTTATTCTACTTCTTCCTTCTGTATCTTTCTGCCTTTCTTTATTGTTTTTTTGAATAGAATAGAATAGCTCTTGGGAATATTTTAAAATAAGATAGATTCCCTTTTATCTTCCTGGTTTTCGTAAGTTTTGGCTAGTCCTCACTTCTGTGATTCTTCAAAGAGAATTCTTAGGAATTTCATTCATTATCAAAGGTTTGTACTGATGTGGAAAATTAGGGTAGAATCTGAAGAGGCACATAATTTAAAAACATAGTTATATGTAAGAAATTCATAGTTAACACTAAGCAGTCACAGGATATGTTTTAACAAGTTAATTGCTGAGAAATATTTATATTTGAAGAAGAGGAAGTTCATATCTAAACCAAAGGTTACCAAACTACTGAATCAGATTTTCTGAGGGTGGTGTCTGGAAATGTGTATTTTAAAGAAATTCCTAAGTTGATTCCAGTGAAACAGGTTCATATTGTTAGGGAATCTCTACTTTAAACCGTATGAATGCATGAGAATCTTGCCTGATTTCTGTTCCATGAAACCAAAACTTTAAAAGAAGGAAAGTAATTTATCTCAGCATAATGATGTTGTCAGGCAAGCAATTGCTAATATTTTCAAGCATCTTTAAAGACTTAGTAGATCATTTTGAAATCTTCAGGTAGTATTTTTGGTATTAAGTGAATAACTAGCAAGTTACTTAGTTGTATGTAGCTAAGGGATTTGATAGGGAAAACTTATATGCCATTTCAAGAGAGGAAATCTTTGCTTACCAATGAAACATCTTGTCTTTTTAGAAAAATTCCTTTACTTCTCTGGAAGTGAATAAAATGCCCAATAGGCTAATCAGATGGAACATATGTCTGTTCTAAGGCTGGAAAAATTAATAAATGCAGTTGTATCCTTATTTAAGAAACTTATAAACTTTTACACAAATGATTTAACAAGAAGAAATTTGAGGACGATTTTGAAATTACAAAAACATTTTTTTAATAGATTTTTTTCCCTTGTGAGCACATTTTTTAAAAATGAGATGTGCTTTAGAGTAGTATCTTTAGCACCAGGAAGGATTGCTAAACATTCTTTCTGAAAGTTCTTCAAAGAGTGAAGGAAGCTTTGCAGAATACTAGCAATATCTGTACTCTGGGGATTGAGGTGGTAAGGAATAACCTTAAATCACTTTTGAGCAGCTTCACAGATTAATGCTCTGAGTAAACATTATTCAACAAATATTTATTGAGCTGTTTGGCATAGGCAAAGACTGATAGAAGGTGCTGGGGAAAAGAAGAAACACAGTTTCTGCATTCTTGTAGATTATAGAAATGATCCTGACTGTCAGACTCTTCAGTGTACTAACTTGAGGCAATGCAAACTAAAGGTGCATAGCCAGTGAATATTCTCTTGGTCATCCTGAATTTAGCAGGCTTTGTAACTGATGAGAAAAGTGAAAAAGTCTGTATCAGAAGTCACCGATTTTTAGCTATTAGCTTCGAAAAAAATGAGTCATTAGAATTTAGCTCCAACTTTACAGATCTGTTATGCTTGTATTTTAATAAACAGAACACTGGGTGAACATTGCTGAAATGCTAAATCCAGTGGACATTTTACCACATTTCTTGACAGCATTTGACATGGTTGACTATAATCCCTTTCTTAAAACTTTCTTCTCTTGGTTTCAGAAACATCACACTCCTGGTTTTCACCTGGTCTCTCTGGCCTCTTACTGTTCAACATCTCCTTTGTAGACCTTTCCTTCCATTTATCCCTTAAAGGCTTGTGCTTCCTTGCCTTTCATTATTTTTTCATAGTCTACACACTAATTCCTGTGTGATTTTATATCTTCCCATGATATTACTGATGATTCTCACACTCATTCTGAAATCAGACCTCTTTCTTGAATTCCACATCAGAATGTACGAAATCCCTACTGGCCATTTCTACTTGAAAGTCTTACAGACATCTCAAACCCAGCTTTTTTGTTTGAGATTGAATTCATGACAGTTGTTTAACATTCTTGTCTTAATTGTTTGTTTCAGTATTTCTAATATGATTTATAATAACCTAATCATAAAAATAGGGTACTCCTTTCCCTTCTGTGTTAGATCAGTCATAAAGGTGCTCTGATAAAAGTAGTTCAGGTCAGCATAAGAATGTACTCTCTGCGTTGTTCTGAGCTGATCTGTCACTTATTAGATTTCAACATCTGCTACTCACAGTGTTGAAGACACTTTTCTTGCTACCCCAAGTCTTCTACAATTTGCCAGACATCGTCTGATGCTTACAACCACTGTCTTTATTATTTTTTGTGCTCATTTAAAACTTAATTCAAAATTTTAAATTTTGGGAAATTTCAAAGATATGAGACATTTCAGAAAATGATGTAATATACAGTGATGTACTCACTGTTAATTAATTCAGGTTAATTAACACCTGTTAATTTTCTTCAGGTCTTTTTTCCTTTAAAAAATATAGCTGGGAGGTGGGGGTGGGGAACCAGCAAGATGGCAGCAGATCCTAGAGTCAGCTTGTGCTAGTCAGTTAGTAATCACTCAGAGCTATCTAAAGCACCTGTTTGGGGGCTCCGGGAGATCAGAAGAGCATCCTGCAACATTCTTGAAAGAATGGAAGGAGGAGACTGTCCAACTGCAGAGAAGATTCGTAATTAGAGCACCCCACGCTGCGGAGGCTGGTGCCCATCCTCCACTGGTGGCACAAGCTGTCTTGGGAGCTGTTCTGTGACTGGAATTGGAAACTTCATTTCCCGAGAACGGGGGAGGAAGAGACAGTTGGGCACCAACTTCAGGTACTGATTAGTAAATTCATTGGACTAAAAACAGCTAAAGTTTGAACCTGTCCAAGTTAGAAAGAGGCCAGTAGAACAATAGAATTCTTGGTATTTATTCATTTTATTTTTTGTGGGAATTCTTGGTATTTATATATTTGCTTAATTCATAATGCCCATTGAGTTACTAATTTAAATTTAAAATTTATTTAATTTGATTTTTTATTAGAGAAGTTGCAGGTTTATGGAAAAATCATGCATAAAATACAGAGTTTCCCATCTGGCACCCCGTTACTAATGTCTTGCATTAGTGTGGTACATTTGTTGCAATTACTGAACAGACATTTTTATAATTGTACTGTTAACTGTAGTCCATGGTTTACTTTAGGGTTCATTATTTGTGTTGTACATTCCCATGGGCTTTAAAAAATTTTTTTGTTCTAGTAACATATTTAAAACCTAAAATTTCCCACAGTCAAATATATGTCTCAGCGATGTTAAATTATGTTCACAATGTTGTGCTATCATCATCCCCATTCATTACCAAAACTTTTCCATCATCCCAAATAGAACTCTGTACAATTTAGTGATTAACTCTCCATTCCCTATTTTCACTCAGGCTGCTGGAACCTATATTTTAGTTTATGACTCTATGACCTTATTTTAATTGTTTCATATCAGTGAGATCATATAATATATGTCCTTTTGGGTTTGGCTAATTTCATTCAACATGATGTCTTCAAGATTCAGCCATGTTGTTGCATGCTTCAGAACTTCATGCTTTTTCAACCAAATAATATTATGTTGTGTATATATACCATATTTTGTTTATCCATTTATCTGTTGATGGGTTCTTGGATTACTTCTATCATCTGGCAATTGCAAATAATGCCGCTATGAACATTGGTGTGCAAATATCTGTTAGGACATGCTTTCAGTTATTTTGGGTATATACCTCGAAGTGGGATTGCCGGATCATATGGTAATTTTATATTTTTCTGAGGAACTATCAAATTGCCTTCCACAGCAGCTGCACCATTTTACATTCCCACCAATAAGGGGGAGTCTTCCTATTTCTCTATATCCTCTTCAACATATGGAATTTTCTGTTTTTTTTTAATAGTCATTCTTGTGTGTAATGGTATCTCATCGTAGTTTTGAATTTCCCCTTGTGGCTAATGATGTTGAACATCTTTTCATGTGCTTTTTGCCATTTATATATCCTCTTTGGAGAAATGTCTATTTAAGTCTTTTGCCCATTTTTTAAATTGGGTTATCTTTTTGATGTTGAATTGTAGGATTTTTTTATATATTCTAGATATTAAACCCTTATCAGATATGTGGTTTCCAAAAATTTTCTGCCACTGTGTAGGTTGTCATTTACTTTTAGTATAAAGGCTTTTGAGGCACAGAAATTTTTAATTTTGATGTGGTCCCATTTATATGTTTTTCTTTTGTTGCTTTGAGATCTGTTTTTCTTTTTTTAACGTAAGCATTTAGAGGTATAAATTTTCCTCTCAGTACTCCTTTGCTGCATCCCATAAGTTTTGGAATGTTGTGTTTTCATTTTCATTGCCTCAAGATACTTCCTAACTTCCCTTGTGCTTTTTTTCTTTGGCTCATTGCTTTTTAGAGAGTAAGTTGTTTAATTTGCACTTATTTGTGAATTTTCATTTTCTCCCTCTTACTGATTTCTAGTTTTCTTCCATTGTGGTCAGAGCTTGTACATGATATGATTTTAATATTTTTGAATTTTTTGAGACTTGTTTTGTGACCTAACATATAGTCTATTCTGGAGAATAATTCATGTATACTAGAGAAGAATGTCTATTCTGTTGTTTTTAGGTGAAGAGTTCTATATATGTCTATTGGGTCTAACTGGTTTAGAGTATCGTCAAAGTCTTCTGTTTCCTCATTGGTCCTCTGGCTAGGTATTCTATCCATCGTTGAAAATGGTTATTAAAGTCTTTTACTAATTTTTTTTTTTAAAGATTTATTTTATTTATTTCTCCCCACTCCCTCATTGTTTGCACTTGCTGTGTCTCTTCATCTTCTTTGTTTCTTTAGGAGGCACCAGGAGCTGAACCCGGGACCTCGAATATAGGAGGGAGGCACCTAATCACTTCAGCCACCTCTGTTCCCTGCTTTGTTGTGTCTCTCATTGTGTTTTTCTTTTTGTGTCTTTTTTTTGCAGTCTTTTACTATTAATGTAAAACTATTTATCCTTCAAATCTGTCAGTATTTGCTTCATATATTTTGGGGCTCTGCTCTTAGGTGTATTTATATTTAAAGTGTTAAGTCTTCTTGTTTAGTTCGCTCCTTTATCCATTTTTATCCCTCGTAACAGTTTTTGACTTAAAGTCTCTTTTATCTGGTATTAGTATAGCCATCACAGCTCTCTCTTTGTTACTATTTGCATAATATATTTTTTTCCCATCTTTGCATCTTCAACCTACTTATGTGTTTGAATTTAAGCTGGGTCTCTTATAAACAACATATAGTTGGGTCATGTTTTTTTAATCCATTCTGCCAATTTCTGCTTTTTGACTGGAGAGTTTACATTTACATTTAAAGTAACTACTTATACTGCAGGACTTTTTTCCAGCCATTTTGCTATTTAATCTCTGTAAGTCTTATCCCTTTTTTGACCCCCAGGTCTTCCATTAATGTCTACTTTCACATTTATTTTATTTTTTTTTGTATTGTACCATATTGAGTCCCTTCTCATTTCTTTCTAGATATATTATTCATGTATTTTCTTTGTGCTTTCTATTGGGTTAAAATTTGGCATCCTAAATATAACAATGATAATTGAATGATGCCAACTTGACTTCAGTAGTATACACATACACTGTTCCTGTAACCCTCTCTCACCCCCACCTTTTTGTTTTACTTGTTGCAAATTATACCTTAATTACATTCTATGTCCAAAACCATTGATATATAATTACTTTTTTACAGAATTGCGTTTTAGCTCCTATAAGAAGTAAGAAATGGGGCTACATAACAAAAAATACAATACAAATAGTACTGTCATTTATTATTGCCCATATGATTACCTTTACTGTAGGTCTTTATGTCTTTATGTAGTTTTGATCAGCTGTGTAGTGTCTTTTCCTTTCAGTGTGAAGAATTCCCTTTAGCATTGCCTGTAGTACAGGTCTAGTGGTAATGAACTCCTTAACTTTTGTTTATCTGGGAATGTGCTAATCTCTCACTCATTTTTAAAAGAAAGTCTCTTTGGATATAAAATTTTTAGTTGGCAATTGTTTTGTCTCAGTACATTCAACCCACTGCTTTCTTGCCGCCATGAATTCTGATGAGAAATTGGCACTTAATCTAATAATTGGGGTGCTCTTGTATATAACACGTTGACTTTCTCTTGCAGCTTTGAGAACTTTCTCCTTGTCCTTTGTATTCAACAGTTTGTCTACCACGTGTCTGGGTGTTTTTTCTCTTCAGGTTTATCCTGTTTGGTATTCGTTGGGCCTCTGGGATGTGCCTGTTCCCCTATTTGTCAGATTTGCGGAGTTTCTTGTCATTATATCTTTGGATATTTTTTCAGCTCCATTTTTCTCCTTCTTCTCTGTTTAGGCCCTCCATAATGAGTATTTTGGTACGCTTGATGGTGTCTTAGGCTATTTTCAATTTTTTCTAGGTCTTTTTTCCTATTCCTCAGCCTGACTCATTTGTTTTGTGTTCAAGTTCCCAGATTATTTTCTCTGCCAGCTCCAATCTGCTGCCTAATCCCCCTGGGAATTTTTCAATTCAGTTATTGTGTTCTTCAGCTCCAGTAGTTGTTTTGGGTTCTTTAAAATTTTTAAATCTCTTTATTGAGATTCTTATATTGTTCATTATTTTTCTGATACCCTTTAGTTCTTTCTCTGTATTTTCATCTTCTTGAGCATATTGAAAAATTATTTTTTGTAGTTAGAAGAGAAAAAAAATTTTTTAAAGAATGAAATATTTCCCATCATAGTGGATTCTTAACCTCATTCTCCGCATATGTGGCATGCTAGCTGGATGTTTTTTGGCATACTTGTTAAATGTTTGACCTGGATAGCACACAGGTTGGTGTCTTCAAAAAGGCCATCCAGATAGGCCTCACTTCTCTTCTGCAGAGCACCAGTAGGTGTGCTCTGGAAGTGCAGCTCTATTTTGAAGTCCTGACTGAGCAGTTTTTCACACCAGATGCTGAAAGGAGAGTTTGCAAATCAGAAGTTCAATGGACTTTTGATAACATCTAATTTCAGGGCCTGCTACAGTACCAGGCCTGTAATGATGAAGTTTCTTCACCTCTCCAATAGAGGGCATACTCTTGTGAGTGGCTTTGTAGCCACATGCTTCCTGGGTGCTTTACCACAGGTCAATTTGTGGGCAGTCTGCTTTGTATGAGCCATGGTATAGAGACCTCCTCATTTGGTTGGTGCTTGGCATGTTAGAGGCTGTGCTGGTGTTAGAGATTGATGGCAGCATGGCCATGACTTCAGACACTGAAGATCATTTTTTAAAGTCTTCGTCCTGTATGACCGCAGTCTGGTCTTCTTCACTGATACTTTTTAGATTTTTATCCTTTTTTTTTTGATGGACCATAATTTTCTATTTCTTTGTTTGTCTTAAAATCTTTTTGCACACTCTAAATTTTAATATTTTAAAATGTTAACCCTGGGATTTAGTCACTGAGCTGTCTTGTCTGTTCTTTAAGTTTGTGTCCAGCTAGTTATATGACAGAGAATTTCTTGAGTGGTAGAAGTTAACATAACCAAACAAACCAATGCAAAAAAAAAAAAAAATCTTTGACAGTCTTTACATTGGCTGGTGTTCTTCTTCAGAGTTCAGCCCTCTTATGAAGAAGGTCAGCCTAAGACAAATGCAAAGTGCAGGGCCTGTTTACCAGAGGAACATATATTAGGGTGGGATGAAAATTTTGCCTTTCCAAGATAACCTGGGCTAGACCCTTTCCCACTGAACTCAGTGTAGGAGAGTGAGAATACACACCACTTAGCATGTAGTTGATGCTTTCTATATGTCTGTGCTTATTTGATTTTTGTGGGGGTCCTCTTTCTGCATATTCTTCCTTTCCTCATTTGGTGCTGAAATTTTAGTCTAGCCTCTTGTCTTCACAAGGATATTAAAAGAAGAGATTTTCTTAATCCTTTGCTGAAAGTGAAATTAACATAACTGTGGGGTCTTGTAATACAAATACTATTTGGTTTATAATTATGTGCCTGTCTAGATCTTTTTCTCACCCCTGGGTGAGAAAACTGGAGTTAATATAACTAAGTAATTAGCTGGAGGAATATGTTAGAGTATAAGAACCTCATATGAATTTCATTGGTATTAAGAAATCATCATATATCTCACGTGGAAAATGTATATGTATATATTATCTTTCACTTGCTTTCTCTGTTCTTTGTGCTTTGGATGTGTTTTCTTGATTGGAAAGTAATCAAAAGAAACTATATCTTGCTTAAGAATGAGTTAGGATACAGTGAGTTTTTAAAGTAGAAATTAAGCATAGTTAAAATTACCCTTAAAAACCCCTTAAGGAGGACACCAGGTTGGCACAACATGCTGTCTTTCAGTGTGTCCTATACAGTTATGTTTTTTTTTTTCCCCAACTTTGGAACATGATTTCTTCAGATAAACTACTAGAAAAAGTTGGCTTGTGTTTAGTGGCTATAGATATTGTGTATTTTTTTTTTAGTATATTTTTTAATCGAAGTATATCATTCATACATTAACATGCATAAACAATATGTATAGTAAAGGTTGTGAACTTACAAAATAAGGGGAACAGATGTGGCTCAAGCAGTTGAGTGCCTGCTTCCCACATGGGAGGTCCCGGGTTCAATCCCCAGCCTCTGGTACCTCAAAAAAAAAAAAAAAAAAAAAAAAAAGGCGCCATAAGACAAAATAAGCATGCATAACATCATACAGGGGTCCCATATATTACCCCTCCACCAACACCTTGCATTGTTGTGAAACATTTGTTAAAACTATGCAAGAGCATTGTCAAAATATTACTACTAACTATAGTCCCTGTCTTAAATTTGGTGTATTTTTCCCCCAACCCACCCTATTTTTTAAAAATATATTTTTATTACCCAGGTTGTGAATTTACAAAACAATCGTGCACATGTGTAGAATTCCCATACAACACCCTTTCACCAACACACTACACCATGGTGGAATATTCATTACAGATTTTGAGATAATATCAGACTATTACCACCAACCATGGTCCATAGTGTACATTTGGCACACTTTTTCCATATCCCCCCCATTATCAACACCATACATCTTTGCCATTGATGCAAGAATATTATAGTATTGCTGTTAACCACAGTCCATAGTTACACACCACTTGTATTTTTCCCATGCTTCTCTACATTCTCATCACTCTGCAATAGTGATGTACATCCACTCTAGCTCACATAAGGTCACTCTTGCAACTGTACCATCAACCACAATTCTCATCCACCTCTAGGTTCACTGCGTTATTTAGTCCCTAGATTATTCTCTAGCTTTCTTTCAGTTGGCATTTACTTCCCCAGACTACCCTTTTCAGCCACAATCCCATTTGTAAACCAGCTGCTACTCACTATAATGTGTTACCATCAACTCTATCCATTTCCACACTTACAGTCAAAACTTTTACATACATTAAGCATCGGTAGTTCTTCTCAACCCTCCTCTTATCTCTATAACCTATACTCTAGGTTTTAACCCCATGAGTTTATTCTTTATATTTAGGTCATATTAATGAGGACATAACAATATTTGACCTTTTGTGTCAGGCTTACTTTGCTTAGCATAATGTCTTCAAGATTCATCCATGTTATCATATGTGTCCCAATTTCATTTCTTCTTACTGTAGCATAGTATTCCAGTGTATGTATATGCCACATTTTATTTATCAATTCAATGGTTGATAGACAATTGGGTTGTTTCCATCTTTTAGCAATTGTGAATAATGCTGCTATGAACATCGGTGTGCAGATGTCTGTTCATTCATAATTTTTAGTTCTTGATATATTCTTAGTAGAGGAATTGCTGGATCATATGACAGTTCTATATTTAGCATCCTGAAGAACCGCCAACTTGTCTTCCACAGAGGCTGCACCATTTTACATTCCCACCAACAGTGAAGGAGTGTTCCTATTTCTCCACATCCTCTCCAGCACTGATTGTTGTCTGATTTTTTAATAATGGCCATTCTATGTGGTGTTAGATGATATCTTGTTGTTTTGATTTACATTTCCCTAATAGCTAGTTATATGGAACATTTTTTCATGTGCTTTTTGGCCATTTGTATTTCCTCTTTGGAGAGATGTCTATTTAAGTCTTTTGCCCATTTTTTAATTGGATTATTGTTGAGTTGTATGATCTCTTCAATTTGGAAATCAAACCCTTATTGGATATGTGGTTTCCAAGTATTTTCTCCCATTGAGTGGACTGCCTTTTCACCTTCTAGACGAAGTCCTTTGAATCACAAAAGTGTTTAAATTTGAGGATTTCTCATTTAATCCATGTTTTCTTTAGTTGCTTGTGCTATCAGTGTAAGGTTTAAGAATCCACCACCTACCACCAGGTCTTGAAGATGTTTCCCTACATTTTCTTCTAGGAGCTTTATAGTATTTGCTTTTATATTTAGGTCTTTGATCCATTTTGAGTTAATTTTTGTGTAAGGTGTGAGATAAGGCTTTCTTTCTTTTTTTTTGGCTATGGATATCTAGTTCTCTCAGCACCATTTATTGAATAGACTGTTCTGCCCCAGCTAGGTGGGTTTGACAGGTTTGTCAAAAATCACTTGGTCATAGATGTGAGGGTCTTTTTCTGAACCATCAATTTGGTTCCATTGGTCTATTTGTCTATCTTTATGCCAATGCCATGCTGTTTTTACCACTGTAGCTAGGTAATATGATTTAAAGTCTGGAATTGAGAGTCCTCCAACTTCACTTTACCTTTTTAAGATGTTTCTGGCTATTTAGGGCCTCTTACCCTTCCAGATAAATTTGATAATTGTGTTTTCCATTTGTTTAAAAATGCTGGTAGAAGATTTTTCGGGACTTTCTAGATATAGGATCCTATCATCTGCGAATAGTGAAAATTTTACTTCTTCCTTTCCAATGTGGTTGCCTTGCCTGATTGCTCTAGCTAGAAAATCTAGCACTATATTGAATGGCAGTGGTGACAGTGGGCATTTTTGTCTTGTCCCTGATCTCACTGGGAAAGCTTTCAGTCTTTCACCATTGAATACAATGTTAACTGTGGGTTTTTTTTATATAGCCTTTATCATGTTGAGAAAATTTCCTTCAATTCCTATCTTTTGTAGTATTTTTATCAAGAAAGGATGCTTTATTTTTTCAAATGCCTTTTCTGTGTCAATTGTTAAAATCATGTGATTTTTCTTCTTTAGTTTATTAATATGATGTATTATGCTGATTGATTTTCTTGTGTTGAGCCACCCTTGCATGCCTGGTAAAAAAAAAATCCATGAAGAATAATTCTTTTAATGTATTGTTGAACTCGATTAGCAAGTATTTTATTGAGGATTTTTGCATCTGTATTCATTAGAGAAATGGGTTTGTAATTTTCTTTTTTCATAATATCTTTATCTGGCTTTGGTATTAGGGTGATATTGGCTTCATAGAATGAATTTAGTAGTGTTCCTTTTTGTTCAGTTTTTTGGAAGAGCTTGAGTAAGATTGGTATTAAATTTTCTTTGAATGCTTGGTAGAACTCACCTGTGAAACTATCTGGTCCTGGGCTTTTCATTTTGGGGAGCTGTTTGATGACTGTTTCAATCTCTTTACTTGTGATTGGTTTGTTGAGGTCTTCTATTTCTTCTAGGGTCAGTGTAGGTTGTTTGTACATTCCTAGGAATTTTTCTATTTTGTCTACATTATCGTGCTTTTTAGCATAAAGTTGTTCATAGTATCCTCTTAGGAGCTCTCATATTTCTGTGGGGTCAGTAGTAATGTTCCCATTTTCATATTTTATTTCATTTATTTGCATCTTCTCTTTTTCTTAGTCAGTCTAGGTAAGGGTTTGTCGATTTTGTTAATCTTCTCGAAGAACCAACTTTTGTTTTTTGTTAATTCTCTTGTTTTTTTTTTTTTTTTTTTAATTCTCAATTTCATTTATTTTTGCTCCGATCTTTGTTATTTCATTCCTTCTACTTGCTTTGGGATTAGTTTGGTGTTCTTTTTCTAGTTCCTCCAGCAGTGTAGTTAGGTCATTGATTTTAGCTCTTCTTCTTTTTTAATGTAAGCATTGAGGGCTATAAATTTCCCCTTATCACTGCCTTCGCTGACTCCCATAGGTTCTGATATGTTGTGTCCTCTTTGTCATTTGTCTTGAGATATTTATTGATTTCCCTTGAAATTTCTTCTTTGACCCACTGATTATTTACTAGTGTGTTGTTTAATCTCCATATATATATATATATGGATTTTCCCTTTTTCTGGCACTTTTTGATTTTTATTCCATTATGATCAGAGAAAGTGCTTTGTATAATTTCCATCTTGTTGAATTTACTGAGATCTGCTTTGTGAACCAACATTGGTCTATCCTGGAGAAAGATTCATGAGCACTTGAAAAGAATGTATATCCTGCTATTATGGGGTGCAGTGTTCTATATATGTCTATTAGGTTTAGTCCATTTATCATATTATTCAAGCTCTGCCTCTTTATTGATCTTCTGCCCAGATGCTCTATCCAATGCTGAGAGTGGTGTATTGAAGTCTCCAACTATTATTGTAGAGATGTCTATTTCTCCCTTCAGTTTTGCCAGTGTTTGCCTCATGTATCTTGGGACATCCTGGGTAGGTGCATATATATTTATGATTATTATTTCTTCTTAGTGAATCGTCCCTTTTGTTAATATGTAATCTTTCTTTGTCTCTAATAATAGTTTTGCTTTTAAAGTCTAAATCATCTGATATAAGTATAGCTACCCCAGCTTTTTTTTTTTTTTTTTTTTGGTTACTGCAATCCGTGGAATATCTTTTTCCAACCTTTCACTTTCAATCTGTTGGTATCCTTGGGTCTAAGGTGAGTGTCTTGCAGACAGTGCATAAATGGCTCATATTTTCTTATCCATTCTGCCAGTCTGTGTCTTTTGATTGTGGAGTTTAATCCATTAACAATGTTATTACTGTAAAGGCAGTTCTTATTTCATCCATTTTATCTTTGGGTTTTATCTGTCATTTTATTTTCACCACTCTTTTGACACTTTCAGTTACTGTGTTATGGATAAAATCATCATTTCTAGACTGTAACACTCCCTTTAGTATTTCCTGCAAAGCTGGTCTTTTTGTTATAAACTCTCTCAGTTTCTGTTTATGTGTGAATATTCTCAACTCGCCCTCATTTTTGAAAGATAATCTTGCCGATATAAAATTCTTGGCTGGTATTTTTTCTCTTGCATTATCTTAAATATATCATACCACTGCCTTCTAGTCTCTGTGGTTTCTGATGAGAAATCTGCACTTAATCTTATTGGGTATCTCTTATATGTTATGCATTGCTTTTCTCTTGCTGCTCTCAGAATTTTCTCTTTGTTTTTGGCATTTGACATTCTGATTAGTATGTGTCTCGGTGCTGGTCTGTTCAGATTTATTTGCATGGGAGTATGATGTGCTTCTTGGACACGGATGTCTATGTCCTTCAGTAGGGTTGGGAAATTTTCTACCATTATTTCCTTCAAATATTCCTCCTGCCCCTTTTCCCTTCCTTTCTCTTTCTGGGATACCCCTGACACGTATGTTTGCATATCTCTTGTTGTCATTTAGTTCCCTGAGACCCTGTTCCTTTTTTTCATTCTTTTGCTTTTGGAGGCCATGTCTTCAAGCTCATTGATCCTTTCTTCTGCCTCCTCAAATCTTCTGTTCTGTGCCTCCAAGGTATTTTTAACTTCATTTATTGCACCTTTCATTACCATAAGGTCTGCTATTAGGGAGTTTTGTTTGAACATCTATGATTAATTGTATCAACTCCT
Source organism: Tolypeutes matacus (assembly GCA_026826555.1). Lineage (NCBI taxonomy): Eukaryota > Metazoa > Chordata > Mammalia > Cingulata > Chlamyphoridae > Tolypeutes > Tolypeutes matacus. The sequence continues at coordinate 7,350,641 of JAKSZT010053791.1, forward strand.
TTATATCATCTGTAGTCCTATCTTGTTCCTTTAATTGAGCCATATCTTCCTGTTTCTTGGTATGGATTGCAATTTTTTATTGGTGTGTTGGCATCTGGCTTATTAGATGTATTTATTCTGTGTGCAGTTTCTCCCTTTAGGGCTTTCTTGTCTTTTCTCCTTTGCTGGTTGTGTAGTAGGAGTTGAGGATGTAGTTGGTACTGTAAGCTATGGAAGCTGAAGCTGCCCCCATTGCCCCAAGAATTGATGAAGCTTCTCCCACCTTTCTCCTCTGCCAGGGGTAGGGGCAGAGCTGCAGCTGTGTGTAATAATCCAAGTTGTGCATGACAAGACTGTCTCTTATTTGTCTGGAGAGACTGATGAAGCTTCACACCCCTTTCTCCCCTACCTGGGGTGGAGATGGAGCTGCAGTTGTGGGCATCGATCTATGCTGTGGAGTCCAAAATGACCACACTTGTCCAGGTAAACTGACATAGCACCAGACCCCCTCCCTGCCAGGGGTGGGGAAGGACTCTCTGGAGTGCCCAACAGTCCAATCTGTGTGGGGCAAATACGCCTGCAGTTGCCCTGAGAGGCTGAGGGAACACCAGCCTTCTCCTATCCTAATGGGGGGCAGAGGTGCAGATGGACTTGAAGGTGCTCAAAAAACCAGTTCCTGTGTGCTGAAAATGCCTGCAGTTAGCTGGAAAGACCGAGGAAACCCAGCTCCTCTTCTATCCTTTTGGGGTATGGGGATGCAGCCCTAGGTGTCTTGACTATTCAGTCTGTGCTGGCCATAGGTGCCTGCAGTTGCCTGGAGAGCCTGGTGCAGGTCCCGCCAGCTTCCTCCCTCCTGGAGGTGGGGCTGGAGCCTAGGTAGGGCTGCAGTCCGATCTTGGTGGAAAGAAGCCAGTCCCTAACTTCACTGTGACTTTCAGTCAGCCCAGCTTTGCTGGGGGGAGGGGGAGTCAAAATGGCAGCTACTGACCTCTTTCCAACTTGGGCAGGTTCAAACCCTATCTGTTGCTAGGATTATACTTTAGCCAACCGAGTCCACTATTAAGTAGCTGAAGTTGGTGGACAACTGTCTCTTCCTCCCCCATTTATGGGAAATAATGGAGCTTTTAACCCCAGCTATGGAATAGCTCCCTAGATGGCTTGCGCCGTGGGTACTGGCCTCCATGACATGGAGGGCTGTACTCATGAATCTTCTCTGCAGATGGGCAGTCTCCTCCTTCCATACTTTCAAGGATGTTGCAGAGTACTCTTTTGATCTCCTGGGGCCCCCAGACAGGTGCCTTAGATAGCTCTGGATGATTACTAACTGCCCTGACGATGAGCTGACTCTTAGAGGTCCTTACTCTGCCACCATCTTAGCTTCCCCTCATGCTGTATATTTTCAAAAGAAGGGAACACACTTTCAAACACTGAAGTCATGCAGTACAGCACGATGATCAAAGTTTGAGATGCATTTGGTGATTGAAACAGACTAAGGGAGCAGCATGTTCTTGTTTCCCATTGTTTTAGTTTCCTAGGCAGCTTACTTAAAGCAGATACTGTTAAATGGGTTGGCTTAGACAGTGGGAATTTATTAGTTTACAGTTTGAGGCTGAGAACATGTCCAAATCAAGGCATCATGAAGGCAATGCTTTCTTCCTGAAGAAGACATGGTAAGACACTTCTGGTCCCTTCTTCCTTTTCTGGGTTTCTTTGCCTTTAACTTCTTGTTTCCTTGGCTCTTTCTGTTTTGATTTCATTTATAAAGGACTACAGTAATAGGATTAAGACCCATCCTGAATGAGGTGGGTAACACCTTATATGAAGTAGCCTCATCAAAAGGTCCTACATAAAATGGGTTTTCACACACAAGAATGGATTAGATAAAAGAGCATGTTTTTCTGGGGTTCATACAGCTTCAAACCACCACACACATCTGACATTCACTCTGGAGCCAGTAGGGAAATGTTGGACAGAATCTCCAGGACTATTGTTTTTGTCTTTCTATACCTTTTTTGGGTTAGTGTATGTGACTGAATTTACATAAGTTAATACACTCCTTTGTGTGAATCATTTGATGGCACTAAGGTATTAGTCAAGTAAGGAATGAAAGGTAAAAATTCTCTTTAAGATTTACCATGCATTATCACCTTGTTTTGAAATGGCATAATAGAGAATTTTATATATATATATATAAATTATGTCTTTTAAGGCTGGTGTTTTCATATGACTGATCTTGACAGTGTTAACATTATATCACAACTTAGTTTTTTTAAAGGTTATGTAAAGTATAACTATTCTAATTGATTTCTTCATGGTGTGGTTTGTGGGCATATAATTCTGTTTTAAGTATTAGAATCTTAAATTCTAATTTTTTACTCCATTCACAACCTCTTCCATCATTCTAGTGTTCTTGGCTTACCTGCACTATATTACTTTTTCTTTTTTTCCTAATTCCCATTATTCACGATTGCCCAACAACTTATTGCTAACTTTATACTCATTAGCAAATATAGTTTGGATGTACCAGAGATTTTATTTGTTTACAAAGGAAAAGAAAATGAATATATTTTTCCTAATGTTACTGTTAAGCAGTTAGACACTTGTTACGGGTAAAAAAAATACAGGTTTAGCATATGCTGAACCTTAAAATTTTCCTGGTGGTACTTCAGAATAGTGTGTAGTAGAAGGATGCCAGCCCACTAGTTATTGGTTAACACCATTTTCAAAGGGAAGTGTATTACTGTCAGATTTTTCTTTTTCTGTTTGGGATGTTCAAAAGGATAGTTACTTCTTCAATATCTTTTCTTTTTATTGGTGAATATTTGTAATAGTGTAAAGATTTGTTGAGATAATTACATCTGGGTTATAATGCTCATTATATTTAATTCATAATAACAAAATAATAGAATATTTGTCCTTCTGTTCCTGGCTTGCTTCACTCAACATAATGTCCTCCAAGTTCATCTACGTTGTCATAAACTTCACGACTTCATTTCTTTTTACAGCTGAATAATATTCCATTGTGTGTATATACCACAGTTTATCCATTCGTCAGTTGACGGACACCTGAGTTGGTTCCATCTTTTGGAAATTGTGAATAATGTCGCTGTGAACATTGGTGTGCAGGTGTCTGTTCATGTCATTGCACTAAGTTCTTCTTGGTATATACCTGGTAACTGTTGCTGGGCACATGGTAGGTCTATATCTAACTTCTTTAGGAACCACCAAACAGACTTCCACAGTGGCTGTACCAATTCTGCATTCCCACCAACAGTGAATAAACCTTCCTATCTATCCACATCTTCTCCAACACCTGTAGTTTTCTATTTTGTTTAGAGGGGCTGTTCTAGTAGGTGTGAAATGATATCTCATTGTAGCTTTGATTTTCATTTCCCTAATAGCTAGTAATGTTGAACATTTTTTTCATGTGTTTTTTCGCCATTTGTACTTGTTCTTTAGAAAAATGTCTGTTCAGGTTTTTTGCCCATTTTTAATTGGGTCAGTTGTCTTTTTATTGTTGAGTTGTATGCTCTTTATATATATATCATGGATTTTAGACCCTTGTTGGATGTGTGATTTCCAAATATTTTCTCCCATTGAGTAGGCTGCCTTTTTTACCCTCTTCATAAAGTCCTGTGAGGTGCAGAAGTGTTTAATTTTGAGGAGGTACCAATTATCTATTTTTTCTTTTGTTGCTCATGTTTTAGGTGTAAGATCCTAGAAACCACCACCTACCACAAGATCTTTAAGATATTTCCCTATATTATCTTCTAGTAATTTTATGGTCCTGGCTTTTATATTTAAGTCTTTGATCCATTTTGAGTTGATTCTTGTATAGGGAGTGAGATGGGGGTCTTCTTTCATGCTTTTCTTTGTGGATATCCAGTTCTCCCAGCATCATTGGTTGAAGAGACTGCTTTGTCCTGTTAACATGTACTTGGTAGGTTTATCAAACATCAGTTGGCCATAGAGGTGAGAGTTTATTTCTGGACTCTGAGTTCTATTCTGCTGATCAATGTGTTTATACTAATACCTTGTGGTAGCTTTGTAGTATGTTTCAAGGTCAGGCAGTGATAGTCTTCCCACATCTCTTTTCTTATTTTAGAAAGTTTTTGTATATTTGGGTGCACTTTCCCTTCCAAATAAATTTGGTAATTGCCTTTTCTACTTCTGTGAAGTAGGCTGTTAGAATTTTGATTGGTGTTGCAGTGAATCTGTAAATCAGTTTGGGTTGGATTGACATCTTCACGATATTTAGTCTTCCAGTCCATGAACATGGAATGTTTTTCTAGAACAGTTTTCTTTGACTTCTTTTAGCATTGTTTTATAGCTTTCTGAATATAGAGCCTGTACTTCTTTGGTTAAATTGATTCCTAGGTATTTGAGTCTTTTTGTTGCTATTTTAAATGGAATTTTTTCCCCCTGATTTCCTCCTCAGATTGTTCGATAATAGTGGACAGAAACATTATTGATTTTTGCGTGTTGATCTTGTATCCTGCCACTTTGCTGAACTTATCAGCTCAGGTGGCTTTGTCATAGACATTTCAGAATTTTTAAAATATAAGATCATGTCATGCATGAATAGTGAGAGTTTTACTTCCTCTTTTCCCATTTGGATGCATTTTATTTATTTTTCTTATGTAATTTTTCTAGTTAGAACTTCTAGCACAATGTTGCATAACGGTGGTGGCAGTGGTCATCCTTGTCTTGTTCCCCATCTTAGAGGGAGAGCTTTCAACTTTTCCCCATTGAATACAATGTGGGTTTTTCATATGTGCCCTTTGACATATTGAGGAATTTTCCTTTTATTCCTTTTAAAATGTTTTTATCAAGAAAGGATGCTGGATTTTGTTGAATGCCTTTTCTGCATTGATCGAGATGATCTTGTGTTTTTTTTCCTACAATTTGTTAATGTGGTGTATTATGTTAATTGGTTTTCTTAGGTTGAACCATCCTTGCATGGCAGGAATAAGCCTCACTTGGTCATGGTGTATAATTCTTTAGATATACTGTTGGATTCTATTTGCAAGTATTTTCTGAGAATTTTTGCTTCTGTGTTCATTAGAGAGATTGGCCTGTAGTTTTCTTTTCTAGTAGTACTTTTATCTGGCTTTGGTATTAGGATGATATTGGTTTAATGAAATTGTTGGGTAATTTTCTCTCCTCTTCAATTTTTTGGGAGAGTTTAAACAGGATTCGTGTTAATTCTTTTTGAAATGCTTGGTAGAATTCATCTGTGAATCTCTCTGATCCTGGGCTTTTCTTTGTTGGGAGATTTTTGATGACTGATTCAATCTCTTTAAATGTTGTTGGTTTGTTAAGTTCTTATATTTCTTGTAGCATCAGTGTAGGTTGTACGTTTTTAGGAATTTGTCCATTTCATCTAGGCTGTCGAGTTTGTTGGAATACAGTTTCTCATAATATCCTATTATGGTCCTTTTTATTTCTGTGGGGTCAGTCCTAATTTCCTCCCTTTCATTTATGATTTTATTTATTTACTTATCTCTTTTTTTCTTTGTTAGTCTAGATAAAGGTTTGTCAATTTTATTGATCTTCTCAAAGAACCAGCTTTTGATTTTGCTGATTTTTCTCTCTCTTTTTTTTTTGTCCCCAATTTAATTTATTTCTCCTCTAATCTTCATTCTTTCTTTCCTCCTGCTTGCTTTGGGAATGGTGTGCTGTTCTTTTTCTAGTTTCTCCTGTCGATCTTTTATTGATTTCAAGTTTCATTCCATTATGATCTGAGAAGGTGCTTTGTATAATGGAATGAAACTGGAAATCAATAGTAGATGGGAAAGAGGAAAATTTGCAAATGTGTGGGGGCTAAACACATTCCTAGACAGTGAGTTAAAGAAAAATTTTAAGTGAAATTAGTAACTATATTGATACAAATGAAAATGAGAACACATCTTATCAAAACTAATGGAATACAGTGAAGGCAGTGCTGAGAGGGAAATATATAGCTCTAAATGCCTATATTAAAAAAAAAAGAAAGAGCTAAAATAAAAGATCAAACTAAACAAAATGAGAAACTAGAAAAAGAACAGTAAACCATTCTCCAAAAGATATCTCTTTCTCCCTTAACTTTTGCCAGAGTTTGCCTCATGTAATTTGTGGCACCTTGGTTAGGTACATAGATATTTATGACTTATAGTTATTCTTTCCGGGTCTATTGTCCATTTTATTCATATATATAATGGCCTTCTCTTAGAATGTATTTGCGTTTGAAGTCTGTTTTGTCTGATATTAGTATAACTACCCCTACTCTGTTTTTGGTTACTGTTGCATGGAGTATCTTTTTCCAACCTTTTACTCTTCAATTTCAGCTGTTTTGTCTTCTGTATCACTTTCTTCTGTCATTTTGAGCCTGCTGTATTATGCCTCTAATGTGTTTTTGATCTCACCTATCATGTCTTTAATTCCCATGAGCTCTGTTATTTTTCTATTCAAGTTTTCAGATTTTTCTTTGTGCTTGCTCAATGTCTTCTTGATGTCCTTGATCTCTTTAGCCATATTGTCTTTTAGCTTAATTTGATTTTGGAAATTTGTATGCATCTCATTGATTAGTTGCCTCAAATCCTGTGTCTCATGTGGGTCTTTAATACATTGTTTTACTTCAGCCATTTCTTCTATTTTCTTAGTATGTCTTGTAATTTTTTGCTGATGTCTAGGCATCTGATTATAATGGTGAGTTTACTCTGATCCTCAATTTCTCTCTCATTCATAGGGATTTAGTGTCGGGAGGCTCTGTGTTACTGTTGCTCTTTGATTCTTGGTTCAACCTGTTCTAGTTCTTTAGGATTGTCCCTGTTAGTTGTTCAGTTCTGGGCCATGGACCCAGTAATGGGTTGCCTACCTACTTCCAAGGGTCTTTGGAAGGGAGGCTGTAAATGCCGGAAAAAGCCTCTCTTACTAATTTGCTTTTAATTTCCTCATATGCACTTCCTTGGTTTGCCATCAGATGGTGCTCTCCAGCATACTTTTCAGTTTAACGCCTGGTTGGAGAGTGTTCACTACAACACCAACTGCAACAGTGTGACAGAGGATCCTGCCTGGAGGCTATTCAGAGCCTAGCAATTCAAACTTAAGAAGCTGTTCTCCAATCTTTGCTGGCAGCCCCCTCCCTTTTCTCAGGTAGGAAATATTCCACTCCTCTCTGCATCCTCAGCAAACACTCATGGCCAGTAGGGAGGGTGATTGAGAGGGTTGGAATCTTTAGTCCTGTGCGGGCTCCTAGGGCAAACAGTGGCGCCACCCCTATAGGCCTGGAATGACTCGTGAGACACAGCAGACCAAATCTGTGGGCCAAAAGTTGAATCAGCCTTTGGTTGTATCCCTCTCATTCCTGTTTCCTGGGTAGATGGATCCCTGCAACCCCATCTGTAGTCACTGACCCGAGGCCAGAGATTTCAAAACTGTCTGTTCGTAGGGTAGGGGAAGGGCACTGTCATCTGTAGCTGCAGGCTCTACTCATGGTCTTTCTGTTGATATTTTTTTCCTGGGCCCTTCTCTCTTCTTGGTGGTGTCCAGCCTTCCCCTGGTGTCCTAAACCCTAGAACATTTTTTTTCCAGGCTGTTTCTGTCTGTCCTCTAGTTGTTTTTCTCTTGTAATTGGTATTAATATATTTAAAGTAAAGAAAGCATGAATGGAAAGTGGTCTTAGAGGTTGTATGTATACCAAATAGAGCTTAGTAAAGGTGATTTTAAAAGTGAAAAATTCACCTGTTTATCCAGATCATCCAGAAGAGAATAAGGGAGAAACCTTGATCATTGTAAAAAAGAAATTAGGTCACACAGAAAAAAATACAAGGAAACATGAATCAGTTCAAATCCCAACTCCCAGAAATAACTAATATTTGCGGAACATCATTCTGAGCATGTCTGTACATATGTGAGTGTATATATCTATCTGCACGCGAGGGTTAGAGAATTAGACTCCACCTTTTGAAAGGAGAGGTATCTAAGATTTGTGGACATATTTTAAAACCACCACGCCATTCATTCATTGATTCAGCACATTTTATTGAGCATATTGTGATGTGCTCAGTCACTGTTCTAGGTAGTATGGATGAGAGAGCTTCTCTTTGGAACTTAGATTGAGTGATAATGGGATGGTAAGAGGGAGGGAAGGAGTAGGGGTTGGACCTACTTTAAAAACACTTGGTGTTCTGGAACAGTGCAATTTGAGCTTGAATAAAATAAAGGAGTGATTATGTGGTTATTTGGGAGATTGTTTTTAAACTCCCCAGTTTAATATTGGTTACTCATTTTCGTTCATCAGTTATTCACTATTCTTATCTCCTTTAATCACACTTCTCCATTCTTGAGTTTTTCACTGTGATTCACTTTATGGTTGATGGATGTTGTAGTTTTTAGTTTGTTTTTTTTTTCCAAGTAAACTCATAGGGTACTCTTCCCCAAGTCTCTTCAGGTTTGAAAATATTTTCATATTAGCAGAAATCTTAGTATCCTTTTTGGTCTGTGCATGATTTTGAATGTCATTTCTTTGGTTCAGGTCTCAAAGTTTAGTGGCAGGTTTTATATTACAAGTGCTAGTTAAAAGATCTTATTTTTCAGTATAATTCATATCATACAACAATAGAATTTTCAAGTGTATGGTACCTTAACACATGTATGGTATCATCTGCTATTTCCAGGAATTTGCTACTTTATTGACTTAAAGTGCTCATATTCTGAATTAGTTATTAAGATTTGTGATCTAGCCAAATAAGTTTTTCTAATTTAGAAATATATTTAAATGTAAATTCTTAAAAAGGTAAACAATTTGAGAACATAGCGGGCCTCCCTAGGATGGCAGTCCAACACCTTCCCGCTCATTTTGTGGGTCTCCACCCACTGATATAACACACTATGACAGGATGAACACTCACACCCTCCCTAGAAGCCTGTCCCAGGTGCGCCCTGTCCCGAATGGCCCCCACATCCAATACCCTAAACCAGTAACCGTCCCTTGCCATATTGCCAAAAGAGCATTCCCAGCATTGTAGTTTCAACCATGTATCTGCCAATCCCCAGTGTTCACCTGCTCCCTCCCCCAACCCTCCCCCCAATTCCATGGACAGTCCAACCCACCCTACCCCTCTGACAAACCTGTACTGCCCAACCCGATAGTATCACTGCACCCCTGTCCTAACCCTTCACTGCACAACTACACACTTCCACCTTATAGATTTTTTCCCATATGGGCGTTGGCTTACAACCTTCTTCTCCCTTTCTATTCCCTCTAAACCTATCTTCTAGACTCTGGTTCTGTCAGTCATCTCAATTTGCTTAATTCATATCAGTGAGGTCATGTAATATTTATTCTTCATTGCCTGGCTTGCTTCATTCAATGTAAGCTCTCAAGATTCATCCATGTTATCCTGTGTGTTAATACTGTATTCCTTCTTACAGCTGAGTAATATTCCATTGTATGTATATACCACAATTTGTCCATTCATCTGTTGAAGGTCATTTGGGTTGATTCCAACTTTTGGCAATAGTGAATAATGCAACTATGAACATTGGTGTGCATATATCTGTTTGTGTCTTTGCTTTCAATTCTTCTGGGTATATACCCAACAGTGGAATTGCTGGATCACGTGGCAGTTTTATAGTTAGTTTTCTGAGGAAACGCCAAGCTGTCCTCCACAATAGCTGCACCACTCTGCATTCACACCAGCAGTGGATGAGGGTTCCCATTCCTCTACATCCTCTCCAACACTTGTAGTCCTCTGTTTTTTTTAATAGCCACTAGTCTAATGGGTGTAGGGTGATATCTCATTGTAGTTTTGATTTGCATTTCCCTAATGGCTAGTGATGTGCATCTTTTCATGTGCTTTTTAAGCGTTTGTATTTCTTTGGAGAAGGGTGTATTCAAATCACTTGCCCATTTTTTAAATGGGTTGCTTGTCTTTTTATTTTCGAAGTATACGATTTCTTTATATATGCTAGACATTAGGCCCCTATTAGGTATATGGTTACCAAATATTTTCTCCCATAGTGTAGGCTGCCTTTTCACTTTCTTGACAAACTTCGAGGTGCAAATACATATATTTATGTGTGTGTGTATGAAATTGACAAACCTTAGCTAGACTGACAAAGAAAAAAAGAGAGAAGACACAAATAAAATCCAAAATTGGAGGGGGGCATTACCACTGACCCAGCAGAAATAAGAGGTCATAAAAGGATACTATGAACAACTGTATGTATGTCAAAAAACTAGAAAATGTAGAGGAGATGGACCAATTCTTAGAAACACACAAACCACTTACACTGAGCCTAGAAAAAGTAGGAGACTTCAACAAAGCAATCTCAAGTGAAATAGTTCCACCCATCTACCCCATGGGACCAGAGCCTGTCTTACTTAGAAACAGAGTAGGCATTACCATCCCATTACCCTCAAGTGTGAGAATGAACAGTGGAATAAAGTAGATTTATTATTATTCTATTACAGATTTATTATTATAGCAGTGAAAGAACTTTTTATCTGTGATATAAATGCAGTGGCCACCAGAAGTTCTGAGGGGAGGAAGAGGGAAGAATAGGTGTAATATGGGGACATTTTCAGGACATTGGAATTGTCCTGCATGATATTGCAATGACTGATACAGGACATTATATATATATATATATTGTCATAACCTAAAAAATTGTGCGGGATTGGGTGTAAACTATAAAGTGAACTATAGTCCACAGTTGGTAGCAGTTCTTCAATATGTGTTTATCAATTGTAACAAATGTACCACACTAATGAAGGATGTTGTTTATGTGGGAAAGTGTGGGGGTGGGGTGGGACATATGGGAATCCCCTATATTTTTTATGTAACATTTATGTAATCTAAAACTTCTTTTAAAATAAAAATAAAAAATTATAGATAGAAAAACGGTAAACAGTACTCTATTGAAATATTAAATCTCTATTCTGGAAATCTGGATTTTTTTTTTTAAACTGTTACACAGGTGATATGACTACTTATTTAATTGTCGATGTGATCTATATTTATACTTTAGGAAGTTTTAAGTAAAATGGATTAATAGATACTGAGTTATTTTAAGCAATTTATGAAAGCACAATTTCTTTTACAGTTGAAAGAAAAGTTTTGTTTCTAGTTGCTTTTATCTGCGCGAAGTAAATTGTGTTGGAAAGTTACAAATAGTAAAATTATCTAAAAGTTTCCATTTTCATATTTGTAATCTAGGCTCATATAGTCATACCTTCAATGTTATTTGCATACATGAATTTGAAAAAATTATATACTCAAGTTTATAGGTTATTAAAAAGGAAAATATTATTTAATCTTTCTTTATAGTTTCATAAACAGAAAAGTTTATGTGTAAAAGGAAGCTTCCTTTAAGATAAGTGTTGACTTTATCCATCATTTCTTCATCATTTCCTCATTTTCATTAATGTATTCTTGTAGATATAGGCAAAGTGTTGTGTTTCAGGTACTGCATGAGATTTTGGCTCAGAATATGTACCTCAGTTTGTCCGACTCTAGTCTAGTGGTACTTGACTTGTAGTCTCTGATTACTAAAGAGGTTGAATATTTTTTATGTGCTTAATGACCTTTCTTGTGCCTTCTTTTCTGAAATGCCTGTTTGTCTTTTGGCTGTTTTCTTTTTGGTCTTTTTTCTTGTTAATTTATAAACAATCTTTATTCACTTTGGATATATTATAATTCCTTAAATCTAGGACACCATCAACTGATACATGATTTCATGTGTAACTAATAAAGAAAAGAAGGCTGAAAATGACATAATGCATTTTTTATCATTTAGAACTTTTATATCATGCATGTTGATAAAGCTTTTTTAGACTATTTAGATATAGTATTTTTTTTTTTTTTTGAGGTACCGTGGCTGGGGATTGAACCTGGGACCTCGTATGTGGGAGGCTGGCATTCAACCACTGAACCACATTGGCTCCCCTGAGTTGGTTTTTTCATTTGTTTTCTTTTTTGTTGTTGTTGTTGTTGTTGGTTGTTTTTAGTAGGCATCTGGAACCAAATCCAGGACCTCCCATGTGGGAAGCAGGCGCTCAACTGCTTGAGCCACATCTGCTTCCCTAGACATAGATTTTAATGCTCTCCTAATTATATTTATATATAAAGGACAATATAAGGGAATTATGTTGGTGAAGATACTCTTAAAACCCCCCTTAACATTTGGAGTCTAATGATTCTAAAACTTATATGCCATAAACTTCCATACTTTTCTGCATACATAGTAGCTTTTTTAATATAATGCCAAATCATAAAGTATTCTTTTTTAAGAAATGAATTTTAAATGTCAATTAAACTCAACAGGTGTAGTAACCATGCATGTAACTCAGTTGAAATGATGATAATAAGAAAAGTGTGACCAAGTTTCTATATACCCATGCCATGTCAGTTACGTCACAACTGTCAGAATTGCGTTATTTGCAGCGACTGTAAGGCACTAGATTATAATTTTCACCCTGATTTTAGATATATTAAAAGTGAGAATTATGTGTCTTAAAATGGATGAAATAGGATATCTTAATTTTGTGCATTAACTGTCTGCTTCTTGTGGCTGGCTCCCTTTATCATGTTTTGATGAAAAGAAATTGTTGGTTTTAATGTAATCAAATTTAATGTCTTTTGAAAGAAGTCTTTCCCTGCCCCCATGTCATAATATAGTCTCATATATATACTTTCTTTCAAAAATTTAAATGTTTCACTTTTAATCTATCTGGAATTGATTTTTGTGTATAGCGTGATGTATGGAATCCAATTTTATTTTCCTCCAGCTATTCTCATACCATTTCCTCGCTGATTTATAATGCAGTCATATTCATATATGTTTTTGTACTATATCTTTTTGTTTCTGATTTCTAACCTAACTGTTTTGTAGTCAGAGAATATGACCTATGTTAGAGGTAAGCCAACTAATTTTTTTTACTTGTTTAAATGTTTTGAAAAAGAAAAAAAGTCAAAGAGTTTGTGGCAGTGACTGCATGTGGCCCACTAAGCCCAAAATATTTACTATCTCTCTTTTTTACAGGAAAAGATTACCCAGCCCTGATCTGTATGATACTTATTCTTTGAAATTTGTTGAGCCTTGCTTTATGGCCTAGTATATACATAGTCCGTTTTTTAAACTGTTCCAAATATACTTGAGAAGAATATGTATTTTCTAATTATTAGGCATAGGATTTTGTGTATGTTCATTAAATCAAACTTACTAATTATACTTTTCAAGTACCCCTATGTCTTTACTAATTTTTTTTTTAGCACTTGACCTACCAGTAATTGAGTGATAGTTGTTGAAATCTTTCATTTTGATGTTAGCCTTAACATTTTCTCCTAGAGGTCTATTATTTAAATTTATTTTGAGGCTATTTCATCAGGGCATATAAATTCAGAATTATTATATCTTCTTAGTGAGCTGTATTTTTATTATTACATATAGAGTGTCGTATTCCTAATAATACTTTTTGTCTTTAAGTCTGTTTTGTCTGACCTGATATTTTAAAATTATAGCCACCCAGCTACTTTTGGTTCTGTTTATAGGCTTTTAACTTTTAACCTTTCTCTGTCCTCTGTTTCAGGTGTAGCTTTAGTGTTTACTTGATTGCTTTTAGCTGTCCAACCTGTCAGTCTTGAATGGTACATTTAATTCATTTACATATATTGTAATTCCTAATATATTTGGACTTTTTTCCATTTTTCCTGCTTAATCTCTACTTTGTCTACCTGTGACAGCATACTGGGTTATTTCTTCCTATCTCTTCTGGTTCATTAATTCTTTCTTCAGCTGTGTCTAATCTGTTTAGTCCACCGATTGATCGTTTTTAAATTTAATAATTCTATTTTTTTAATTTTAAAATTTATATTTTCAAATCTGCTTAGTCACTTTTTATTTTGTTGTTCATTATTTCTAAGTCCATCTTTTAAATATTTCAGAAATAGTTATTTTACATCCAATTTGATATACTCATTAGAGATTTTTCCAAGTATTGCCTTTATAATAGTCTGAAGGATATAAGCAGGTAAGAGAAACTGCAGAAGCAGGGAGGTCCTGGGACATCCCATGTGGTTCTCCAGTTCTTTCTCACTTGCGTCAGACATATGCTTTTTGGCCCAAAATAATCAATGATCTCTCCTAGATGAGGTTCAAGGTTAGTTTCACACTGTAGGTAGGGTCTGCATTATAAAACACCTCAAGTTTCTATTCTAAAGTAGGGTTTCTTAAGCTTGGCACTATTTACATTTTGGAGCAGGTAATTCTTACTGTGGAGAAGCTGTCCTGTGCATTGTAGGATGTTTAGCAATGGCACTAGTCTCTACACACAAGATACCTCCCCCCCTCCTGGATAGTTGTGATAACCCCAAATGTCTCCAGGTATTGCCTAATGTTTTCCGGGCTTTGCAATTGTTCCCTGTTGAGAACCAGTGCCCTAGAGACTTGTATGGCTTATGTGACATTCTCCAGACAGCTTTGTCTTATAAATCTATAGATTGTAGGCTTGTTACAATAAGCAATCTTAAGCCAGGTAAAATCTCTAAGACTAGTTCGTAGATAAGAGTCTTCTTCATAGTGAATATTGTTATTTTATTTGCCTGGAGGTTGGTTGTTTAGTCGTCCACTTGTTAACAAGGGAATTAGAGCAGGGCACCTGTCTTTCTGTCCCTGAGTGTTCTCTCCCATCCAACTGCTTTAATTCTTTCTTTACCAGTTCTGCAGTCTCCCTGTAACCATTACCTCCTTTTCTCCATTTTTTTCCTTTTATTACTTTCACAACTAATTGTTGAGTGCCCAAAATATTACAGCACTGCTCTGTAAGGAGAGAGCAGTGAAATAAAGATAGGTATTTTTTGTTAAGAAGCTTATTTTTTGTAGGGTGAGACAACACATAAATATGTAAAGAAGAAAATGTTAACTATTAATTGGTGCTATGAAGAGAATAAAAATTTTGTGTTTTAATAGATAGTGACTGGGTAGCAGTGAGACTTTGTGAGTAAGGGGTAACTTGTTTGTGACATAAAACAAAAATAGGGAGATGGGCATGTGTATTCACCTGTTTCCTAATATTTTTGGCAGTAGTAATACAGTATTTGGGGTCTATATTTGGCATCTATAGATCTTATTTTGGGGGAGTGTTATAATAGTATTTCAGAAAGGAGTGTTTTCCCTTTTACCACCTGTAATAAATGTGTTATAAAAAAAACTTTACGGGTAGAAAGTGTGTCAGGAGAACTTTTTAACATTGGTAGCAATTGCTTTTTAAATAATTGATTTCTTTTTTCTTTTGTACGGGTCAGTTTGTTGAGTTTGATTATGTTGAGTTTGATTACCTCCCTCCCTCCCTCCAAGCAGATAAATATCTTCTTGTTTTGTTTCAGTTTCAGATTTCCCATCGTATGGATCATTGATTGAATAATAGATGGCTTTACCTCGTCTCACAGGAGCCTTACGCTCCTTTTCAAATGTCACTAAACATGATGATTATAATGAAGAAGTTGTTGACTTAAAGGTACATTTTTTACATAAAAACTGTTATAAACCTAGAATATGGGTCAATATTTGATGTTCTTTTTCTCAGTTCTGCATGTTTAAAATGCAAGTTTCATCTTATTTGGTGTTGGACTAAGGGGAATGGATATACTAATGTTTCCTATAGGAATACCTACTGTAAGCATCTATGACTGTGTCAAAACTATTATATTGAATACTACATGACTGTTAATTTTTCTGTTGCTAAGGTTTCTGCTACAGTTGCATTTTGATCCAGTAATTTGTCTCTTTATCCTCTGAGTAAATTTTTAGGTCTCTAGTAACTTTCCTATCAAATGAGCAGAAACAATGTGTGTACCGTAATACGGAATATATGAATATTAATCTTTTGGACTCAGTAGCTGGTCTTGTAATTAGCTTCTGTCTTGTTCTTTTAATTGTAAGAGACATTTAAGGCTTAAAACACACTATTGTTATTTTAATAGGCATTTTATGACTAAAACTTCATAAATAAGTTTTACTAAGAAACAGAAATTTACGTGAATTGCAGGCACTGTTTTGGCTTTTGTAGTAAAGACTGACTCCTTTAGTAGTAACTATAGAATAGAGAAGTTTTCATTATGTGAGTCAGTTTTAATAGTAAATAATACTAATTTGAACCCTGCTGCAATTATAGTTAGTTTTCATCAGCACAAAATGGTTATCACTTTGGAATACAAGAGTTTGTCTTTTGGAGGAATGTCTACAGTTCTGTGTAAGATCAATGACTATATTTTCTGAACCACAAATTAGGGCATATGGTTTGATAAAGAATTTCATCTGATGGGAATATTTGTATATATAAGTCTTATAAATATGAAGCCTAATTTAGTTATAAACTTAATATCATTCTTAAAGTAAACTATAGTATCAAGACTTTCACGAAAATTCTGGTTATGTGGTTAAAAGATATTTAGAGGAAAGATTCTTAGAGATGTTCCTATCTGGTTTCTGATCAGTTGGTAAATGTAAGAATGCATCCATTATTATAATGAATTTATTTTTTTAATCTTTAAAATACTGTAGTTTATTCCTGAATGCAATTTTATAGTGTATATCTACTAATTAAAAATATAGAAGAGCCAGAAAAGCAAAAACTGTAGCCATTCATATCATTTTTGTGCTTTTTTGACATCTTTGAAATTATTTTATCACTCAATGGCTGAAATATGTAAAAAGTAAATTAAAATATTAATAATAACAGGCTTCATATTAGGAAACTGTACAAAAGAAGGAATGAGCCATATAATACAGTATAAAGGAACTGGCCATAAGCCATTTTTGGAAAAACAAGATTTACTTTAATTGCTGACTAATGAATAATAAAAATTTTGAGTTAGGATTTTATTGATAAAAGTCCTTATGTAGGCTTTATTTTTACTTTTATTTTTATTGTTATATATATATATATACACACACACACACACATATATATACACACACACACAGCACAAAATTTCCCATTTTAGCCACTTTCAGGTATACAGTTCAGTGATATTAATTATTCACAATATTGTACTTACATAACCACCATCTGTTACTAAAACTTTTTCTTCATTACCCCAAACAGAAACTATGTACCATTAAGTAATAACTCATAATTCCTCCTCACCCCCTTAGTCCCTGGTATCCTATATCTACTTTCTGTCTGTGTATTTGCTTATTTACATATTTCATGAAAGTGAAATCATACAGTATTTGTCTTGGTGGCTGGCTTATTTCACTCAACATGACGTCTCCAGTGTTCATCCATGTTGTAGCAGGGTTCAGAACTTCATTCCTTTTTATGGTTGAATAATATTCCACTGTATGTATATACCACATTTTGTCTATCCATTGATCTGTTGATGTACACTTGGGTTGATTCTAACTTTTGGCTATTATGAATAATGCTGCTATGAACATTGATATACAAATATCTGTTGAATCCCTGTTTTCCAATCATTTGGATATTTACCTAGAAGTGGAATTTGATATTGAACATATCATCATTAATTAATTTTCTTTAAAATTACAGTGGCTTTCATCAGAAAGCATGATACAAAGTCTTAAGTACACTCTAAACTGAGCTATGTTAAAATGAGCAGTTAGAAAAATGGAAGAGGTATGTGGGATATCACTAATTTTTCTGTCTTAATATTGGACATTTTACTTTTTACTTTGTGAATGAAAATAATTCTGTTATATGTTTTGTGATTAAAAGTGTAAAAAGAGACTTTATTAAAAATATCTTTTAAACAAATGATATTTTACATCACATTTAAATAAAACTTCTCTTGGGAGCTGTGAATTTGGACATGAGTAGGTACAATTTTGAGTTCTTGTTGGTAGTGGCAAGTTGTTTAATGTAATGCAAACTATATGTGATAAGTGATGGATTTGAGAAAATCTTTAACTAATACTTCTCTACATTATGCCGTCTGTTTCAGATGAAGCGATCCAAACTTCATGAACAGATTTTAGGTTTGGGTCTGACATGGAAGAAGATATTAAAATTTTTGGATGAAAATCTGGAGAAGAATGAAGTGCAAAGTATAAATGAAGACCTAAAAGATATATTACAGGCTGCAAAACAAATAGGTATAGTTTTTAAATTTTTTTTTTTTTTTTTTTAGAATTGCTAAGGTTCAAAAATAGATTCCTTGAACTATATAGTGAAAGGTTAAAATTTTCCAGCAATGTTGTTTTATCAAGTTGTTTAGGGTAGCATGGGGGAGGTAGAATTAAACTAGTAATTATAATACAATCCAGTATGAGGGGTTTAAGGAATTTTTAGGGTTTGTAGACCACTGTTGTGATTGAAGTAAAGGGTCAATTAAATTTTTAATGTAGCTTTAAGGAACCTTAAAGGGCATGTAGGTCAATCTACTCTTATTATAGATGCCTACCTAGCACAGTGTGTGACAGCACTGCAGCTGAACTTTGACTGATTTTTAATTCCCAAAGCACACTAACATTCTCCTCAATTGATTATATTTTAAGGAAATTATAATTTGGAGATTATAATGCTTTATAATTAACTCAGGTTACTTTCACAAGTTTAAAAACAAAACATATGACTCTTTGTTAAAACACCTGGAGTTTGTAACTTGAAATTCATCCTATCATTCCATACTCTGATAACTAAAAAACATAGTTAACACTATTATTAATTTCAAATTTCCAAATTCAGCAGATTTGTACCTACATAAACCCCAAACTCATGCTCTGTCTCTGTGTAATCGGCCTCCATTTATCTCTGACCTATCACTCTAGCCCTCACCATGTATGTTTCATACACAATGGCCTTGTCTCAGTTCCTCAGACCCACCAAGCTAGTACCTCTTTCAGGGTCTTTGCACAGGCTTCCCCCTCTTCTAGGAGTGTTCTTTCTTCTTCTTAGTGTGGAACATCTTTTCTTGTCTTTCCGACCACAGCTCCAAAATTATTTTCTCAGTGAGACCTTTACTGATCATCCAATTTCAAGTTTTCACCCAGTCACTTTTTAATAATCTTTCGTAACATTTTCTCAGTAGCATATATCATTATCTATATTTTGCTTGTTTTTCATTGCCTGGATTTTGCTACTATAATGCAAATTGCATGAGCATAGGGATCTTATTTTTCTTGTTCAGCATGCTATCTCCAGTGCTGAGAATAGAGCCTGACGTATTAGAGAGTCTTAATAAAGATATACTGGATAAACAAATGGAAAACTCTGTGAGGGTGACAATTTTCTTCCCTGTACCAAATTTGGAGGGTATTTCTGTTATAGCCCATAGACTTGAAAAACTTCTTGTTTATCATGACCAAATCTTTAAATTTTTTTCTTCAAATACTTTGACATTTTTTTGATACCTTCACTATCATTGATCTATAATCTAGTATAATATTTAATTGAATGTCCTCATTATTTTAAATTATAAAAGTACAAAATAAATGTCATGTTTTAGCAGTTAAGTGATCTTCTGAAGTTTGAGGGCTATAGTCAGAATGGGCTTGATTAAGTCTAGGGGAAATATAGCACAATTTAATGAGATTTTTTAATGGAATTTGGCATAAAATCATCTTTAAGAATGTAGAGATAGTTAGGTTCATTGGAAAATGGATAGGCTTTGGCCTACCTTTGTAACTTTGGCTACAATCTTAACCTTTTGGGACTCCGTGTCTTACTTTTTAAGATGTTGGGGCCACCAGGGTCTGACTAAAGTCTTTTTCAAAAACTGTACAGGCTGCCTGTCCTCTTCCTCAGTTCCATTATAAAAGTATCTCATATGACTTAGCAAAAAGAATACTAAAATATCAAGCTTATTCAGTACTAACTAAATCATTTCTTCATACAAATGATGTGGCAATTAAGATTTAACAAACTAAGTTATCCTCTAAACTACATCCCCAACTATCTCCGGCCACAAGTCAAAACCATTGCTTAATGCTGTGCATCATCATCACAAAAAATTTTAGAACCATTTCATTACTCCAAAAAGAAAAACTCCACACCCCTTAGTATGCACAACATTGTGATTATACTAAAAGCCATTGATAATACACTTTGGGTAGATCATATGGTATGTGAATGTATCTCAATAAAACTGCTAAAATAAACAAACAAACAAATAAATAAATAAGTAAATGTGCAAGAATAGCCAGAAGTAGCAGTTATGTACAGCAGGGGATACAGAGAGAAAACAACACAACACAAAACAAAAAACCATTATATGTAAGATTATTACCTATAGGTGAAATATCTGATTCATACTCAGGTACTAATCTACTGGCTATGTTTAAGGAATTGATTATGTTGAGATGTAAGGCCTCAAAAGAATATTTTCCATGACAGATAAAATCAAAAGATTGAATCTAGACAAATGGTCTACTTTTTAATGCTCTGCTTACCTTGAATATGATAGCTTTGTGTACACCTAATAGTTGAATTGTAATTAGCCACTCTTTATGGATGAAAATGCTGTTATATTGGAAATACAGTTGAAACTATAGCTTTGAAAAGATTAGTCTTAAGGGAAAAATGTCTTTGTTATCTTTTAGCATAGGTGATTTTGGTGTAATTGTATTAAAAAGGTAGAGCAAGAGAATAAAGAAAAAAGAGCACTTATTTCAGTTTTTTGAGGGATTTGTTTAAGATCATATATATTGATTAGTCAGAGCATAATACTTTAAGCTGGAGGGAGCATCAAGGTATATCTTGCCCAATCCCTTCATTTTTTTAATGTGAAGAAATAGGACCTATAGAGGTTCTGAGTCTCATGGTTGATTAGTGATGAAAATAGGCCTGGGACCAAAATTCTAAAATGGAAACATGCTAAGAATCTTAGATATGTACCTCTCCTCACCTTGTAGTTAAGGGTCATGTTCTGTTAAATCTACTTTTCAACTACTCTTAAATTTACTCCTTTTACATATTATGATCACCTAGTTTAGGCTTTTATTATTTCTGGCCTGCACCACTGCAGTAATCTACTGCCTTCAGCCTTCCTTTCTTATCCAACTTTCACATTGTAATTATACTGATCTTTATAAAAGGCAAAGCAAATTGTTATTCCCAACTTTCTCTTTAGAATAAATTTCTTAGAGTGCCACATAAGAAAAACTCCTCTAAGAACTGACAGAGTTTACCTTTTCATCTCATTTGCCATTCTATGTAACCTTTATTCTAGTATATGCAGTCTTTGTTCTCTTTAATTTCTTAACAGTGCATACTGTTTTTTTTTTTTTTTTTTCTTTTCTTTTCTTTTTTTCTACTTTTTATGTGTTAAAATAACTTTCCCTGTTGTGTTTACCTGGTGACATGCTTCTCAACTCTGAAGAAATAGCTTAGGATTCATTCATTTTCTTTGTGAATCGTTTCTGATCTTAGACAGTTTTCTACTAGATTGGCTTCTGTTTAATACTTTCTTACTGACAGTTGTTTACCTTTCTTTCCTTCTTGATGGACTGTGAACTCCATGAAGATACGCAGATTACAGGAATCATGGCGTCTTTGTACTCTACAGCCTAATATGGTGTAAGGATAGATTAGATGTTCAATAAATAAATGAAGTATTGAGAATCTGATTAAAAACTCTCTCTGTTCCCTGCCTGTGATGCTGTGATGTCTGACATGTGGCAACTTTTTGCTTTTTTGTTAAGTATTTTTTCCCTTCAGGTTTTTTTGTAATACAGTCCTTTTTTTTTTTTGTAATTTGATTCTCCCCTCAAGGTCATTTTAGTAATAAAACTTAAGCTTTAGGGAGAAAATATAAATTTTTAAAAACAATATTCTTGTCCCTTAATTGTAGTGTATTCCAATATTCATTGTAGGTGTAGCCATCTTCTCTTCCAGCTATGAATTTTGATTCATCAAGGCACCGTCATATTAGGCTTTATCCTTAATGGCTGTGAAAGCTTGCCAATAAATTCTATGTGCTCTAAGTAAAAAAAAAAATTTTTTTTTTGAAAAGAAAGCTTCAAGATTGACTGTGGTACTCGATAAAAGGCATCATGTATTAGGCGCATATCTTTGTTTCTTAAAGTTTTAAGTGTCATTTCAGGAGATTGATAAGATGTATACAATGTAGACAGAAACTGGGTTGGAGGTTTACAATGTCAGGCAGGTCAGTAGAAAGACCCTATAATACAGATATTTATTCCCATAACTGAATATCTCTACCTGGGATAACTTTGAAGTTATTCTAGAGGACACTAATCTAATGATTCCACTCTGGTCTGTGTACAGATAAAGACTTAGTCAGAACTGAGATAGTAGCAGGCTCTGGCAATTCTCTCTTTGTAATTAAGGGTAGTCATTTAGAAAAATAAAGACCTATTGTTTATGGGATATAGCAGGAGGTTTTTAAGGAGTATTTGTGAAAAATAGCTATTTTGACAATTGCAGATTCCAAAAGAGTTCTACATCCCATAAAGTGGCAGACAAGTAATTTGGAACAACTCTCTACTGAGAATAACTAGAAAAATTGTTAATAAAAAGTGTTTGAAGGCATCAGAGAGCTACCAAAGCAATGAAGAATCATGGGACCAAGATATGGAACCAGAAATCCAGAAATACGATCCTGGCATTTGGGACACAATTTCCTAGAGATGACTGCTCACTCCAGAAGAGGAGACTGGACAATGAAAAGTTGAGCAGAACTTTTGACAGATTGAAAGGACTAGGAAGACAGAAAGGACTAAAATGGACAAAAGAAGAAATAGAAAAACCTAAATATCCTATAATTATTAAAGAAATTAAATCCATAATTAAAAACCTTCACACACAAAAAATCTATATGCCTGGATGGCTTTATTGGGAATATCATATAAGGTCTGAAGATGTTATATTGTAGATTAACAGAGGTCAAAGGCATCTAGTAATCAAATGTGAATTATGCTTGATTGAATCCTGAAGAAAAAAAAAGATAAAACTTATTTTTGGAGCAATTGGAGTAATTTGAATGTAGACGGGGTATTAGGTGATATTAGATCTTAAATGTGGTGATGGTGTAGCTGTGTAAGAGGATGTCCTAGATCTCAGGAGATACATACTGCAGTATTTATAGTGGAATGTCATAAGACTTGTATACTGTCAAATGGGTCAGTGAAGAAATATAGACATGTGACGTGTGTTTGTGTATGTGAGTTGGTTGGAGGATACATGGATATTGATTTTACATTTATTTTTCTTTGGAACTTTTCAAAATAAACAGGGAGAAAGGCAATTCAAAATAAAGTATTAAGGTTTAAAAATCATATTATTTCAGTAGATGAAGAAAAGCATTTTATATAAATAGAACATCCAATTTTGAGATATATGTATATATATGTGTGTGTGTGTATATAAGCAAACTAGGAATAGAAGGGGAGTTCTTTAATCTGATAAAGTGTATTTTTAAAAAAACTTAGAATATACATCACACTTAAAGGTCCAGTGTTGAAGGCTTCTCCTCTGTGTATCTCAATGTACTGATGGTCTTTGCTAATGCAATAAGGCAAGAAAAAAGAAATGATTGAAAAAAAAAACTGTTATTCACATGACTGTGTATGTGGAAAGCAAATTTAGCAAGGTCAGTATAAAATCAATTAATTTTTTTAACCTGCAGCAAATGAAAAAAAATGATGCCATTTACAAAAGCATAAAAAAGATCAGATACCTGGGAATAAATTTTACAAAATATGAGCAAAACTTCCTCTTCAAAAAAGTATTTATAGTAGAGTGTCATAAGACTTGTATACTGTCAAATGGGTCAGTGAAGAAATAGACATGTGAGAAGTGTGTTTGTGTATGTGAGTTGATTGGAGGATACATGGATATTGATTTCTCTCAAAGTACTATTTAGAGAAATTAAAGAAGACCTAACTAAATGTAGAGATAATACTAAGGATTGGAAGACTATTAAAAGATATCATTTCCCCCCAAATTGGTCTATAGATTGAATGCAATCTCAATCAAAATCTTGGCAGGTTTGTGTTTGAAGGTGTGTTTGTGAATGTGGAAATTGACAAGCTAATGTAGAAGTTACATGGAAATTCAGAGGCAAACAAAGAACAGCCAAGTCTAGCCTTGAGAAATAAAGAGGGAGGGCTTCTTCTATTGGATATTAAGAATTATTGTAAAGATTAGTAATCAAGACAGTGTTGTGTTCATCCAGGGATAAGCAGATAGACCAGTAGAATTGAAGAGAGTGCAGAGATTGATCCATGGATATTAGGGTACTGGATTTATGACCTATGCTGTAGAGGAGTGCTGGGTCAACTGGATAAACATGAAAACAAATCTACCTGTACAAATAATTCTAAGTAGCTTATAGAAATAAACACGAGGTTCAAAACAAATATTCTATGAACTTATAATGAGTATCCTCCTGACTAATCAGTACACAAAGCAGAAACTGTTTTATAAAAATTGCTTCTTGTACTTTAACCTTATTGTAACCTTGGTGGTTTAAGGAAAACAAGTCATCTCACTTTTAAAAGAACATAATATTCAAATCTAACAACTTTTTAACACTTTGCTTTCTCAAAGCCAAATAATAAAAGATATCATTTTAATTAAAAAACAAAAACAAAAAACAAATATTCTAAAAGTTAATATAGAAGAATATCTTTATGATTTTGATATATGGTAAATTTTTTTAAAGAACATGAAAGCACTATCAGCAAGGAAATGATTGGTAAATCGGTAAATTGGATTACCAATTAAAGTTAATAATTGTTAGTCATTGAAAGTAAAAAGGCAAGCCATAGCATGGGAGAGTTGCAACGTATATAACCAGAAAGAGAGCTTGTATCCAGATTATATATACTCATAAATTAATAAGAAAAAGACAGATAATACTATATAAAAATGAGAAAAAGCCTTGAACAAGCTCTTAACAGAAGATAAGAGCTGAATGGCCAATAGACATGAAAAGGCGCTCAACCTCATTAGTAATCAGGGAAATGAGATGCAACTACACACTCATTGGAATGTTTAAAATTAAAAAGACTGACATACCAATGTTGGTAAGGCCTCAAATGTGTCATAGCAACATTATTTGTGATGTCCTCAAACTGGAAACAATCCAACTCACTGTCAGATAATGGCATATATAAATAAATTGTGGAATATAGAGTACACCACATAGCTATATGTAACATTGTTAATGCATCTTAATAAACATTATTTCCAGTGAAAGAAGCCAGGCATAAAAGAGTACATAGTAAGATTCTATTTATATAAAATTGGTAACTGGACATGACTAATATATGGTATTAGAAGTCAGGATAGTGGTTACTTTTGGGGAAGGAGGTAGTGACTAGGTATGAGTATGAGGGAGGTTTTTGGGGACTGGTAATGTTCTGTTTCTGGGAAGTTAACCAAATAGGTGCGTTCATTTTTTGATAATCTGTTGAACTGTATGTGTACTGTATATATTTTTTTTTTTCTGTTTTTTTTGTATATATTCTTGTTATAGTCAATAAAAAGTAAAAACGAGTGTAAAATTATACTTTTAATAATAATTTTAATAAATTATTTCAGATTGATGTAAATAAAAAAGTAATATAATAAATACCTGTGTATTCACCATTCGGCCTAACACTTGGCTATCATCTTTCCTTCAGATTTTCATTTGAGGAAATTTTACTGAAATAGTCAGGACTTCTGTGCACCCTGCCAAGTCCCTGGCGACTAGTGTCATAAATATAATAAATAATTTGGTATTTATTATAATGCCAATTTTTATAATTTTACAAATTTGTATATCCATAAACTATATATATGTCAAGAATATATCAGAACCTAGTATAGTGACAAGGACCAAGTTTATTTGCTTCACATTATGTAAACTCCCTAAGTAGTATTTAGCAGCTTGATAATATTAGGGCTCAACTATTTGCTAATGGCTTTGCCTTTTCTTCATGATGGTTGCCTTTTGTTCACCACATGGTTGCTCTATTCCCAAGCATCAATATCTGTGTACTAGATGTTTCTCCTTTAAATTTTTGAGAGTAGATTTCCTGATAATTGAACCTTCTTTCCATTCCTGGAATAAACTCTACTTGCTTATGGTTTATTTTTGGATCTATTGATGGATTCTGTGAGCTAATATTTTGTTTAGAATATTTGCAACTATTTTTTGAATCATTTCCATTTGGTTTTGGGTTTTAAATTTTCTCTAAATTACTTTCTTATAGTTTAGAATAATTTAAATAAGTCAGAATTAGCTCGTCTTTTGAATATTAGAATAAAACTCAGCTATGTATTCAACTGGTCCTCGTACCCTTTCCAGTGATCTTTAATTATTTTCCAATTTAAATATTATAATTGATTTAAATTATTCCCTTCTTGTTCAGTATATTTTTATAATTTTTTCCTTAGGAAATGATTCATTTATTCTAGATTTTCAAATTTGTTGCTATAGAGATGGCTCTAGTATTCTCTTTTCTTTTCTTTCTTTCTATATATTTTCTTAAAATTTTTCTTTACATGTTTCCATGTTCTAGTTTATTTTTAAAATTTAATCAGGCTTACAGGATTTATCCTTTATCTAGTGAAAGCACTAGTTTTTAGATTTATTTATCCTTTTTGTTTCAATGTTCTTTAATTATACTTTTTGAATTCCACTTTTCTCTCTTTTTTGGTCATTCTATGCCTCTTGTATACAGACACTAATGGGAAGGAATGAGACACTTTCTTTGCTTTTAAGAAACCCATAAAACTAGATTGAGAGACAGTTCAAGTTATCAGTTAATATATGTAGGTATAAATTCAGTTCTGCCACTTAGTGGATATCTAATTAATATCAATAAACCTGTTTCCTCATTTCTAATATGTTGATGGTAATTCTTACCTTATATAGTTGTTGTGAGGTGAAGCAATACTATAAAGTTTCTAGAGTAACACCTGGTGTCAATAAATAATATTATTATAATTTAGATATGCCACTAGCCAATGGTAAATAAGAAGTTGCTGTTTCTGGCTTAAGTGTTATGATAAATGTATGTATCCTTACATTTTGTGATGGTGACAGAAAACAAAAAAACAGCCAAGGAATTCTGCTTGGGTAGGTGAGGCAAGTATTCATAGACAAAGAAACCTTGGACAGAATTACATTGTGTTTTGAATGTTTCAGAGACTAAGTTATATTTATGTACATATCACAGGAGAAATTTAAAAATAGAGGTGAATGACTTTACTCTTCTAACAGCTGTATAAATAGGCAATTCAGATCATTTGGGGATATGGCAAAATCTATAAATTGAATGGATACTGTATTAATGGTAGAGTTGGAAAATAGAATCAAATTTTCTTGACAGTTTGCTTTAGTGTGTTCAGTAGTTTATTCTTCATCTAAAAATTAATTATAATTTCCTTAAGCTGAAGAAAATTTACACTGCATAGTAGAGGCAATTTAAAGATTGCAGTTAATTTTCTTTATAGTATTACCAAGTTTAATATTACTAATCACCTAATATGGATGCATCACTAATGAAATATATTTTAAATCATCTTTTTTGGGTAATGTTTTTTCTTGGATTTAAAAAAAAAAAAATCTGAAATACCAGTTAAATCTTAGTGAACTATGTGATTTGTTTTAATGATAAAGTTTGTTTCCTTACTGATGCTCAAAACAATGGTTTTATTATAGAAAGCTTTTATATATAAATTTAATTAAGACTTTTATGTTAGCCATTTGGTTTCTTGGGAAGTCAAGTAATAATTTGATATAGGATTTTGTAGTGCTAGGAGTGGTAATATAGTGACTGGATGCTGACTTAAAGTTTACACTGTAAGATGAGTATTCACATTTTGTAATGAATATACATAAAATTAAATGGCTGGTTTTAAAATGTAGAATAGAATGTGTCTTGGACTATTTTTAATCCTTTGTACTCTACAGTTTCTCTCTCAAATATGTTTCTCTTTTTGCTTTCGTTTATTTATTTGCTCAGCCCAAAGACAATAATTTCTATTAAGTGTAGGAATAATCTTAACATCTAAGCAACTCCTTCAAATTACTATATTAATCATTTCTTGAACATTTTACTTTCTTTTTGTAAGATACTATTGGAGGTGCTTTGATGCACAGTAAGAGTTGTACTCTAAAATGCATGAAGCTTATTATATTAAATTATGTTTCTTTGGCAACTTTCAATTTATATCACATAAATTGCTAAGTTCATTCCCTCAAAAGCCACATCATAAATGCTTGCTTCTATTATTCAGTAAGTTTGATAATTTGGTGATCATTTGAAAGATGGTGTAATGCAAGGAAAAGAACTTGGCTCTTGTATTCGCAATTGTAGTATTTAACCTCTCTGTGTATGAGTTTCTTTCTTTGTAAACTGAGGAAAATACTTGTAAGATTCTTATGACAATTTTAGATACCACACCTACTAAATTGTTGGTGTTAAAAAAATTTGCATGAACAGATGCTAGAGATGAAAATGTAGAGGAAAAACATTGATGGGAACATGACATAGTGCACATATAAATAGAATTATTATTTTTGTCCTTTGTTATATACAATAACAATATGCTAGGAATATTTCTGGTAAAAATATTTTACATATTTGTTAAAGAAATCATCCTAATTATCACCAGATAAAGAAAATAAGTTTAGATCATCTCTATTCAAATATAAAATTTATACCAGCTTGCCTATCATGCTGATATTTTTAGCAAATGGAATAAACTTAAGTTGGCAACCCAACTTTTCACAGTTGCAGATCAAGTATTAGGGGTGAAATTGACATTTAAAATTTGGACATAACATGAATCACAAAATAAATTGTGTTTATTTTGCATAAAAATGTGACTGCTTTGAACATTTAAATATTAAAATACAAGTATAAAAGATATATTTAAAAAATATTTTTTACTAAACAATGACGATTTCACTAGTCAAGGTACTCACTTGTTGACAACTTTCAAATTAAATACATATCAATTAAGGATGCAAGCAGTTGATAGATACTGTTCGTTATTTAATTATCAATTAAAATTTCCTACTCATCCTTTTTCAAGAATTTCTTCAACTATTAATATTAAAGTAGCTTTTAAAAAAAATGACCATTACAAATATGTAATCTTAATATTTTGCAATCAAAGGAAAATATGGAAATAAATTGTGTTGAGGCTGATTTAAGATTGTAGTCATCATAAATCATTTAAAAATATTGTTTTACAATAATCTTACAGTAACAAATAACATCTTTTTATATATTAAGATTCTGTGGAACGTTTAGTTTTTTAAAAGTTTGAAATCACCAATGTAATGGAAGAGTACCAGTCAGCCTGTCAAATTGGGCTCTGATCCTGGCTCTGCCACTTAACATGGCAAGCTTTTCCATTCCATTAGGCTTTTTCTTAGTATTTTAGGAAATGCTTTGCATTTCACTGTGAATTTCAAATACATCTTATTTACTTTCACTATAACTGTGAAGTAGGTAGGATAAGTATTTACTATTAATAAAAAATATTTTAGCTACCTTCTAAGTGCATCATTGAAATAACGTGGTAGTTGAGATGCTTGGTGTGTTTTATGGATAGGATATGAGATATCCAGGTGGTTATCTACAAGTATAACCCATTTTTTGAGGCCATCCCAATCCTTTTGATGTGTCCTGTTAATTTGCAGACTGGTTTTGCTAGATGGAGAAGCACATAGGTTTCCTTCCTAATTCTATTTTTTTTGAGCAGAGGTGGAGTCTGCCGGAGCTTTTGTAAGGTAGACAACTGATTGCACTCAATCTTTTCAGGTGTTTATGTATGTTTCACAAACACCTTAAACGCTTTTAGTCACCAAAAGCATACATTATGATTTCTGGCTTCATAGGTAAGGTGTACCAGCAAATTGGGGTGGCTCGTTTGCCACCACCCTACTTGGTGCAGGAGGCTTCTGCTGCAGTCCTGCTATCCCAAGGGTGGCAGTCTTCCAGGGCATGCTGCCAGCAGCTAATCTGTTCGGGCAGCCTACATCATCACGTGCCTATGGAGCTCTAGAATGCAGATCTCATTTCAGGCTGCAGACACTCCTATGTCTTGGGGGTTTGGGGAGGGGTGTCACATGGAAGACTCATCATCAGGTATTTTAGTGACAGAGTTTTTTTTTTTTTTTTTTTAAACCAAATTTATTGGGACATTAATAAAGAATACAATTCATTCAGAGTGTACAAAGTGTATCAGTGGTATTTGGTATCATCACTTAGTTGTGCGTTCATCACTTCAGTCATTATTACAGCATTTTCATTATTTCAATAATAGTGGTTAAAAACAGACAAACAAGAAAATTCCTCACCTTTCAACCTCTGTATGTTTTCCCCACTGTACATAGTTGGTGTTTCTGGCTATTTGATCCGAAGTGTGTAATGAATGGCTTTTAGTATAATTACAATGTTGTCATCTCAAAAATTTTAGAACAATTTCATTAATACAAAAAGAAAGACTCCACACCCCTTAGCATTCCTTCCTCATATCTACATAACCACTAATCTCATTTCATCTTTATAAAGTGATTTATATTTACATTTCAAGTAAATGGGATCATACAATATGAAATATTCTATGTCTCATCTCCTTCACTTAGTATGTGTTTTTTTTGTTTATTAACATTTTGTAGTATTAACTTCCATTTGTTAAGCTTCAAAGAAAAACGGTCATATATGCAATTCTACATATTCATATTTCACATAATATATATTTCATAAAATATATTTAGTTCATAATAGGACAGTCGTACAGTATTTGTCCTTTTGTGTCTGGTCTGCCTCACTCAACATAATGTCCTACAGGTTTAACCATGTCATATGTTTTACGACTTCATTTCTTCTTACCGCTGCATAATATTCCATCATGTGTTTACTCCACAATTTGTTTATCCATTCATCCATTGATGGATACCTGGGTTCTTTCTAACTTTTGAGCTATTGTGAATAATGCTGCTGTGAACATCGGTGTGCAGATCTCTATTCCTGTCACTCTTCTCAGTTCTTCTGAGTATATAACCTAGCAGTGGTATTGCTGAGTCCCATGGCAAGTCTATCTTCAACTTCCTTAGGAACTGCCAAACCATCCTCCGCAGTAGCTGTGCCATTCTACATTCCCACCAACAGTGTATAAGTGTTCCTATCTCTCCACATCCTTTCCAACATTTACACTTTCCCGACTTTTTAATAGCGGCCAGTCTAATAGGTGTGAAATGATATCTCGTAATTTTGATTTGCGTTTCCCTAAATGCTAGTAATGTTGAACATTTTTTCATGGGTTTCTTTGCCTTTTGTATTTCTTTTTTTTTTTTTTTTTTTTTTTTTTTTTTTTGTTAAAAATAAAAAT
>JAKSZT010053791.1:7382325-7518021 GCA_026826555.1 Tolypeutes matacus
CCGCCCCCCCCCCCCTGCCGCCGTTCTGCCCTCCTACCTTTTTTTTTTTTTTTTTTTTTTTAATTTTTTGGCTGTTGACATTTTTTTTAAATTTTTTTTTCCCCCCCCCCCCCCGCCCTTGTTGTTTTGCATTCGCTGTCTGCTCTCTGTGTCCATTTACTGTCTGTTATTTTCTGTGCCTGCTTTGTCTTTTTCTTCTCATCTTTCTCTTTAGGAGGCACTGGGAACTAATCTGCAGTGCGTGGGCCATCAGGTTTCCGTGGTGTGTGGGCCAGCATGTCTTCACCAGGAGGCCCTGGGAATCGAATCCGGGGCCTCCCATATGGTAGATGGGAGCCCAATCGCTTGAGCCACATCTGCTTCCCTGGTGTAATTCCAATCTTTTTAAAATTTATTGAGAATTGTGACCCAGCATATGGTCTATCCTGGAGAAGGATCCATGAACACTTGAAAAGAATGTATATCCTGCTATTTTGCTGTGTAGTGCTCTATAGATGTCTGTTAGGTCTTGCTCATTTATCATATTATTTAAGCTCTGTTTCTTTATTTAGCCTCTGTCCAGATGTTCTGACCAATACCGAGAGTGGTATATTGAAGTCTCCAATTATAGTTGGAGAGACATCTATTTCTCCCTTCAGCTTTGCCAGTGTGTGCCTCATGTATCTTGGGGCACTGAAGTTAGTTGCATAAATATTTACAATAGTTATTTCTTCTTGGTGAATTGTCCCTTTTATTAATATATAATAACATTCTTCATCCCTTATAACAGTTTTGCATTTAAAATGTATTTTGTCTGATATTAATATCGCTACTCCAGCTCTTTTTTGTTTTCTATTTGCATGGAATATCTTTTTTCCAGCCTTTCACTTTTAACGTGGTTGTGTCCTTAGGTCTGAGGTCAGTCTCTTGTAGACAATGTATAGATGGCTCATATTTTTTTTTATCCATTCTATCAGTCTGTGTCTTTTGTTTGGGGAGTTCTAGCCATTAACATTCAATGTTATTACTGTAAAGGCATTATTTCATCCATTTTGACCTTGGGCTTTCTGTTGTCATATTGTACTATAGTCTTTTTTACCCTTTCTAGTCTTCATTTTGACACTCTTCTCCAAGTCTTTCACCCTTGTTTTTTCCTTTCAGGATACAGCACTCCCTTCAGTGTCTTTTGTAATTCTGGTTGTTTGGTAACATGTTCTATCAGTTTTTGTTTGTCTGTGAAGACTTTGAACTCGCTTTCATTTTTGAAGGACATCTTTGCCAGATACAAAATTCTTGGTTGGCAATTTTTCTCTTTCCTTACCTTAAATACATCATACCACTTTCTTCTCTTCTCCATGGTTTCTGATGAGTTGTCGGCACTTAATCTTACTGAGTTTCCCTTGTATGTGAAGCTTTACTTTTCTTATGGTGCTTTCAGAATCTTCTCTTCATCTCTGATATTTGTCATTCTGAATAGTAGGTGTCTCTGCGTAGACCTGTTCGTGTTTACTCTGTTTGGACTGTTGTCCTTGGATATTAATGTTTATGTCTTAAGGATGGGGAAATTTTCAGTCATTATTTCCTCAAATATTATTTCTGCTCCTTTTCTATTTTCTTCTCCTTCTGGGACATTGATAATGTGTCTGTTTTTGCATTTCATGTTGTCATTCAATTCCCTAAGACCCTGTTCCATTTATTCCATTCTTCTTCTGTTCACCTGTCTTTTCTAGTTCAGATGTTCTGTCTTCAAAATCACTAATTCTGTCTTCACACAATTTAAATCTGCTCTTATGTGCCTCTAATATATTTTTAATTGCATCCATTGTCTGTTTCATTCCTACAAAGTCTCTCTTCTTTGCAGACTTTCAAACTGTTCTTTATGTTCATCCAGTCTTCTTTTTTTTCTAATTTATTGACATATATTACTCACACATGAACATATATAAACAATAAGTTTATAGTAATAGTTGTGAACTTACAAAACAAACACACATAACATACAGGACTCTCATACCTCACCCCACCACCAATGCCTTGCATTGTTGTGAAACACTTTTACCTAATGATTAAAGAGCATCCTCAAAATATTACTACTAACCAAAGTATTTTCCCCCAACTCACCCTATTATTATTTTTTTAATATCATTTACATGAACATGCATAAACAAGAAGTGTATGGTAAAAGTTGTGAACTTACAAAGCAAACATTTATAACACCATACAGGGGCCCCATACATCAACCCTCCACCAACACCTTTCATTGTTGTGAGACATTTGTTACAAATTATGAAAGAATATTGTCAAAATCTTAACTACTAATTATAGTCCTTATCTTACATTTGGTGTATTTTCCCCCCAACCCACCCTATTATTATTTTTAAAATATATTTTTATGACAGAAGTTGTAAACTTGCAAAACAATCATGCACATGTGCAGAATTCCCAAACAACACCTCTCTGTCAGCACACCAGACTGTGGTGGAACATTTGTTACAGATTATGAGATAATATCATCCGATTATTACCAGTTCTACAGCATACATTTGGCACACATTTTCCATACTCCCCCATTATCAACACAGTACATCATTGGCATAGATGCAAGAATATTACATTATTACTGTTAATCACACTCCATAGGTCACTCCAGTTGTATTTTTCCCATGCTTCTCCACATTCCCACCACCCTGCAGTAGTGATGCACATCTGCTAGCTCACAAAGGACAGTCTTGCATCCTGTACCATCAACCACTATTCTCATCCACCTCTGGGTTTACTGTGCTATTCAGTCCCTATATTATTCTCTAGCTTTCTGTCAATTGGCATTTACATCCCTAGACTACCATTTTCAGCCACATCCCCATTTATAAACCAGCTGTTACTCACTATAATGCGTTTCCATCAACTCTGTACATTTCCACACTATTACAGTAAAGCTAATCAAAGCTTCTACATACATTAAATATCAGTAGTCCATCTCAGTCTTCCTTTTATCTCCTTTAAGAATCCACCACCTGCCATCACGTCTTAAAGATATTTTCCTACATTTTCTTTTAGAAGCTTTATGATTTTTGCTTTTATATTTAGTTTTTTTATTCATTTTGAGTTAATTTTTATATAGGGTGTGAGATAGGGGTCCTCTTTCCTTCTTTTGCTGTGGATATCCAATTTTCTCAGCACTGTTTGTTGAATGGACTGTTCTGCCTGAGTTGGGTGGTTTTGACGGGCTAGTCAAAAATCACTTGACCATCGATGTCAGGGTCTGTTTTTTAACCATCAGTTTGCTTCCATTGTTCTATGCGTCTGTCTTTATACCAGTACCATGCTGTTTTTACCACTGTACCTAGGTAATACGTCTTAAAGTCTGGGGATGAGAGTCTTCCAACTTTGCTTTTCCTTTTTAAGATGTTTCTGGCTATTCAGGACCCCTTACCCTTCCAAATAAATTTGATAATCATGTTTTCCATTTATTTAAAAAATGCTGGTGGAATTTTTTGTTGAGATTGTATTTAATTGGTAAATCAGTTGGAGTAGAATTGACATTTTATTGATATTTAGTCTTTCAATCCATGAGCATGGAATGTTCTTCCAATTATTTAAGTCTTTCTTTGATTTCTTTTAACAATGAGTTGTGTTTTCTGAATATGAGTGCTTTATATCGTTGGTTAAGTTTATTCCTGAATATTTGGGTTTTATCTGTCACATTTCATTTTCACCACTCTTTTGACACTTTTAGTTACTTTTATTGATATAATCTTCATTTCTAGATTCTCTTCCAGGCCTCTCTCCTGTCTTTTCTTTTCAGGCTGCAGTGCACCCTTTAGTATTTCCTGCAAAGCGGGTTTCTCGGTTACAAACTCTCTCAGTTTCTGTTTAACTGTGAATAATCTAAACTCGCCCTCATTTTTGAAAGACAGTCTTGCCGAATATAAGATTCTTGGCTGGAAGTTTTTCTCTTGCAGTATCTTAAATATATCATACCACTGACTTCTTGCATCCATGGTTTCTGGTGAGAAATCAGCACTTAATCTTATCAGATATCCCTTATATGTTATGCATTGCTTTTCTCTTGCTGCTTTCAGAATTCTCTCTTTGTTGTCTTTGGCATTTGACATTCTGATTAGTATGTGTCTTGGAGTTGGTCTATTCTGATTTTTTCAGGTGGGAGTATGTCGTGCTTCTTGGACATGGATATCTATGTCCTTCAATAGGATTGAGAAATTTTCTACCATTATTTCTTCAAATATTCCTTCTGCTCCTTTTCTCTTCTCTTCTCTTCTCCTTCTGGGACACCGATGACATGTATGTTTGCACATCTCTTGCTGTCCTTTAGTTCCCTGAGACCTTGTTCAAGTTTTTCCAATCTTTTCTCCATCTGTTCTTTTATATGTTCACTTTCAGAGGCCATTTCTTCAAGCTCACCAATCCTTTATTCTGCCTCCTCAAATCTGCTATTACATGATTCCAGTGTATTTTTAATTTCATTTATTGCACCCTTCATTCCCATAAGATCAATTTTTCTGTGAATGCTTTTAAATTCTTCTTTGTGCTCATCCAGTGTCTTCTTAATATCCTTAATTTCTTTAACCATCTCATTGAATTTATTTCGGAGATTTGTTTGAACATCTATGATTAGTTGTCTCAACTCCTTGATGTCATCTGGAGGCTTATCTTGTCCCCCTAAGTGGGCCATATCTTCCTGTTTCTTGGTGTGGATTGTAATTTTTTGTTGGTGTCTTGGCATCTGGCTTACTATAGTATTTATTCTGGGTGCAGTTTTTCTCTTTAGTTTAGAGCTTCCTGCCCTTTTCCCTTGCTGGTTGTGTAGTAGAAGCCAAGGATGTGGTTGGTGCTATAAGCTATGGAGGCTCAAGCTACCCTCATTGTCCCAAGGACCAAAAAAGCTTCTCCCAACTTTCTCCTTTGCCAGGGGGTAGGGACAGAGCCACAGCTGTGTGGAATAATCCAACTCATGCAGGCCTAGACTGTAGTTGCCCAGACAGACTGATGTAACTTCATGCCCCTCTCTCCCCTGCCTGGGGTAGGGATGGAGTTGCAGGTGTGGGCAGCAGTCTATGCAGTGCAGGTCCACATGACCACAGTTGCCCCGGTAGACTTCCGCTTATTCAGTCTGTGCAAGCTAAATGTACCTGCAGTTACCTGGATAGCTGGTGCAGGGCCTGTCAGCTTCCTCCCTGCTAGAGGTGGGGCTGAAACCTAGGCTAGGCTTGCAAGCCAATCTGGGTGAAAGAAATTGGTCTCTACCATCACTGTGTTTTTCAGTCATCCTGGCTTCACCTCATGCTGGGGGTGGAGTCAAAATGGTGGCTACCATCCTCCTTCTGAATTGGACAGGCTCAAACTTAAGCTGTTCTTAGGGTTATACTTCACTCAGCTGAATTGACTAATCAGTAGCTGAAATCGGTGGCCAACTGTCTTTTTCTTCCCCTGTTTTTGGGAAATGGAGCTTCCAATTCCTGCCACAGAATAGCTCCTGGAGTGGCTTGCACTGCCAAAGTAGGATGATCACTGGCCTCCATGGTATAGCCTGTAATTTCCCAGAGAGGCTGGCATAGCTCCCCCACTTCCTCCCTGCCCGATGTGGGTCTGGGGCTAAGGCTAGAGCGGCATCTGATCTAGATATAAAAAAGCCAGTTCCTATCAGCACTGTGGTTTTTAGTCAGCTCAGCTTCCCCTCATGTCAGGAGCAACGTCTTTCTGTCTTAGACAGGTTCAGATTTTACCTGTTCTTAGGATTATACTTTAGCCCGCTGAATTTATTAATCAGTAGCTGAAGTTGGTGCTCAACCGTCTCTTCCTCCCCCGTTTTGGGAAGTGGAGCTTTCCATTCTAGCCACGGAACAGCTCCCAAGGCAGCTTGTGCCTCCAGTGGAGGATGGGCACCGGCCTCCGTGGTGTAGAGTGCTCTACTTATGAATCTTCTCTGCAGATGGGAAGTGTCCTCCTTCCATTCTTTCACGGATATTGCGGGATGCACCTCTGGTCTCCTGGAGCCCCCAAACAAGTGCTCCAGATAGCTCTGGGTGGTCACCAACTGCCCCATAGCTGGAGCTGATTCTAGGAGCTCTTTACTCTGCTGGTGTCTTGCTAGTTGTCCCATCCAGTGTCTTCTTAATATCCTTTATCTCTTTAGTCATATTTTCTTTCAATTCTTTAAATTGATTTAGGAGAGTTGTGTGATTATCAGTGACTAATTGTCTTGAATTCTGAATCTCTTCAGGATATTTGGTTTATTCCTTTGTCTGGACCATCTCTTTCTGTTTCCTTGTATGGCTTGTGATTTTTTGCTGATGTTGATACATCTGATATGTTGGTGAATTTACTCTGATGGCCAATTTCTCTCTCTTGCCTGTTATTATTTTTTCACAGCTCTTCTTTGATATTTAGTTCAACTTATTCTAAGCCTTTAAATTTTCCCAGCTTAAGTTATCAATGTCATTCCAGGAACTCACTAATGGGGCTGACTTTCTTCCAACGGTGGGTTAAAGAGAGCTCTAAAATCAGTTTTTGTCCCTGTAATTTCCAGACCAGCCAACAGATCCTTGGAAAGGTCCTTGGCGCACCTTTCCATGGAGGTGTATCTGCCTGGGTTTTCCTGTTTTCATCTGGCTAGTGCTGAAATACAAAGCTGGTTCTGTTGGCCGAATTCACTGCAGGAAATGCTCCCAACTGCCCTTCCCTTTTCCCTTATAATAGCTGAGAGGAGGAAGACTTCTGTTCCCCTATCAGTCAGCTGAAATGTGCTAGAGG
Source organism: Tolypeutes matacus (assembly GCA_026826555.1). Taxonomy (NCBI): domain Eukaryota; kingdom Metazoa; phylum Chordata; class Mammalia; order Cingulata; family Chlamyphoridae; genus Tolypeutes; species Tolypeutes matacus. The sequence goes on from JAKSZT010053791.1 coordinate 7,389,076, forward strand.
TTTTACCTTCTCTGAATATGTTGGTGTTGGGGGAAGGGAGCTCTTCCAGGCAGCTGGGAGGTTTAGTAACTCACAGTTTGTTGTTTCAGCTTCTTCATCTCTTTGTCCCTCACTCTCCTGGGAGTTGTGAAGCGTGAAGTGCTGTCCTGGTCTCCTGACCCCCAAAGCAGGTTCCTCAGGCAGCTTTTGTCGTTGTCTGTTATTTTTGTTAGAGATCTGAGGATTATCTGCCTAATCCAAAGCCTTTTTCCCACAATCCTAATTCGTTGTTTTGAGACTGCAGTAGTCTGTTCTAATTCTCTAACCAGTTGTTTGCTCGTGCTTCTCAAAAATTGGAACTCCCAGACCCTGAGAGTAGCACAGAGGATTCACTTTTGAGAAATACCTCTTTGTGGTATGAATGCCTGTCCATTTTTACCAGCCCAACTAAAAATATAGGCTGTACAAGAGGATAGTAATTTTGGTAAGAATATTAATATTTATGAAGCATGACTGTTCTGTTTTAAAATTTTTTGAATATTTGTGATTTTTGAAAATTATGTGAGTATGTCATACTCATTAAAAATTTGAAATCCCAAAAAAGGTTTTTTTAAAAATCTTTTTAAATGTTTCTATGAGTCTACAGTTGGTTTCTCATTCTTCAAAAACAGGCTCATACTTTATTTTTTCTCTCATCTAACGTATTTTTGAATGTTGTTTTACAGCAAAGTTATATGGATCCATTGCATTATCTTTAATGAGTATGTTATATGTTGTACCATAATTTTACTCATAACCTAATGATAGATATTTAAGTTACTCTCACTTGTAATAATATAATTAAAACTATTCTCACATTTATTACTTTATTTCCTAAGGTTATTCAATTTCTTTTTTAAATGAGAATTTAAGATATCCTTTTAGGAATTTACAGGGAAGTAGTGTGATATAGTGGAAAGAACTTTGTTTAGTATTTAGGGAGACTGGTTTAAATGTTAGTCAGTTATTTCTTAACTGTTTGATTTCTCCCAAATAATTTAAACTCTGTGTCTCTATTTTATCACCTATAAAATGGAAGTAATAATTTTTTTTAGAACCAAGTGAGTTAATTTAATGTAAAATTCTTAGTAAATTAAAAAAAATTCCAAGATGCAATATGATAGTAATATCATTTTTGCAAGAGTACATGTTTACAATGTTAGATATAAAGTGTGAACCCCATATTTGCCCAACTTTAGTATCAGTGGTCTCAACCCTGTTGAGTTATCTGTAGAATGGCAACTATCCCTAAGTTACCCCACAGCTAAGTTCCAAGAATCATATATAAGCAATAAATAAAATATATATAAATGCTTTTGAATTAAATTAAAAGCATTATCTATAGCTTTTTGTCACCTATTTTCCCAAATACTAAAAGAATAATTCATATATCAGATGGTGTTCTATAAATTCTTTATAAGAGACTTTATGCTTGAAAAATTGGGAATCATAGACATATTGTACAATTGCTTATTGTTAGTCATTTAAACTGTTACTCTTCTACATACACAAAAACATTGCTGAGGTAGTGTTGTATAGTATGGTGGCAGTGGGTCCTGGATTCAGTTTAATCTTTTGAGCTCCTATTTTGTGCAAGGTACAGTGAGCGAATACAACAATGGACAGTTGTACTTACCTTGAAAGAGACAAACTGGATCCTGGAATATGGGTAGGATTTGAACCATCAGAGAGATTGAGAAGGATGGGGAAAAAAAGCATGGAAATAGGCATAGAACAGGACAAGACCTAATTTTTAAATGTTAAGAAATTCTTGTTGGCTGGAACAGCAAATTCATAGGTGCCAATAATGCTGGCAAAAAAAAGGATGAGGTCAGCTCTTAAGAGTGCCTTGAAAACAAAATGTAGGAGGTTGGGTTTTATTCCTAGGCCATAGGAAGTCATTCAAGATTTGTGAGTAATGTTATGATTGGAGCCATGCTTTCAGGAAGAACTGGTGTTAGTTATATTATGAACTCTACCAATATTACTTTAGACAAGCCACATTGATTTTTGGAGGCTCTTGATGATTTAAATTCCTTTTTTGCTCTAAGAATATTCTTTGGATTCTGTGGCATAAATGCAGGATTTTTATTTGAAAAAATTCTGAATAATAAAATTAGGGACTGAACCTTTACCTCCTCTTACTTTGCTAAGAATTTACTTCTGACTTCTTTTAAATACAGGTTTTTAAATTATTTTATTTTTTATGTTTTATAACATAGCTAAGAGTATTTTAAAAGATTCTACTTTGATACATCCTTGATAATATTAAATGTTTTTGAATGAGAACTTTTAAATCTGTTTCTTGCCATCTCAAGTTTATAGTACAAATTGGGAAGAAAGTTAGATCTTTGAGGTTTCCTCTCAGTTACAGAAGTTTGTGATTCAGATATATTTTTCTCCTTCCTTTGTTTATTTAACTAGCTCATCAAATGAATCTTTATAGACTAATGTTTACCTAATGTTTCAAATTGGTTTTAGAAAGAGGCAAAGGTTTGTTAATAGGTAGTTTCTGCACTTAAATATAGAATAATTACTGATAATCATTTATTTACCTAATACAGTTCTTTGAGAACCTGAGGGATATTTTCTGTTCTTAGTCTGTTTATCTTATTAGTATGTTTTGATTGTTGGATTTATCCCAAAGAATATTTGTAGTAGTTTTTTAAAAATGGTAACTTGAACCATGGTTCATTTGGGCTAATAATATTTCTTTTGTCTTTGAATAGTTGGAACAGATAATGGGAGAGAAGCAATTGAAAGTGGGGCTGCATTTCTTTTCAAGACATTTCATTTGAAAGACTCTGTTGGTCACAAGGAGACAAAGGCTATCAAACAGATGTTTGGTCCCTTTCCATCGTCATCTGCCACTGCAGCTTGTAATGCTATTAGTAGAATTACTTGCCGTTTTAGTGAAGACGATCTTACTGCTCTTGTCCAGGTGACAGAAGAGGAAAATGGTGATAGGGTTTTATTTGGTAAAAATATAACATTTTCATTTGACATGCATGATTTGGACCACTTTGATGAACTGCCAATAAATGGTGATACCCAGAAAATTATAAGCCTAGACTACAAGAAGTTTCTGAATGAACATTTTCAGGAGCATTGCACCCCAGAACTCAAGCCTGTGGAAAAAACAAATGGTTCCTTTTTGTGGTGTGAAGTTGAGAAGTACTTAAATGCAACTTTAAAAGGAATGGCTGAAGCACCAAGAATAGAAGATCTTTGCTGTACTTTATATGATATGCTTGCTTCTGTTAAAAGTGGTGATGAACTTCAGAATGAGGTATAGTTGAAGATATTGAAATTTTATATTTATGTGAACTATCTTTAATGAAAAAGGCTTTTTTTTTTTTTTTTTTTTAAGCTTAGGTAAGTTAGTAGAGAAACTACTCCTTTAAATTGCCCTGCAGTAGTCAAATGATTTTACATAGCAGGTGTGTATATCCTTTTCCTGTGGGTTGTTAAAGGAGGACTGAATATAATGAATAGGAGAGGAGTCACGGTAGCAGTAAAGTCCATACATTCCAGTGGACAGGGACAGTCCTAGTTCAAAATAATAGTGCTCCTACTCTCAAATGTGTACTCGTTTGAATGATAAATTATATTGTCAACTTAATAATAACTATTAACATTTATCATTTTATATTTCTAGGAAATATATAAATATTTATATATTTATATATATAAATATATATAAATATATCATTTTATATTTCTAAGAGTTCTTTCATGAAAATATAATAAACTTAAAAATATTAGAAAATGCATCTTATTTGTCAATATATATGTTAAGTGACTTACTGATATAGAAAACTATTTTTAATCTATATGTTTGAAAAAATAAGCATTGGAAACCAGACTAATATAGAAATAATTTGACTATTTGATATTTTAGATCACTCATTTAATAAAAATTGTATTTCTATGTTTTTTATACCATATAAGGTAAAACATTATTTTAATTTCTTTCTATGTCACAATTTGATTCATTGCTTTTCAAAGAGATGAAGTATTCTTATTGTCATATTAAATGTTTATCTTGAAGGTTTTAGTTTTCCTCTCAATATTCATGTTATATTCCTTTCCTAATATAAACTTAAAATAATGTCAGTGCAATTTTAATACTGACTACATTTGATGAGTAGCAAATTTGATGGGTAACATTTGGTTAAGAAAGGTGGCATACTGTTGTACCAAGGGCAGAGACTTTGAAATCAGATAGACATACCCTTGACACTTATTGGTATTGTGACTTTAGGTAAGTAAATCTCCTAGAGGCTTAGTTTTCTGGATTGGACTCTTCAAAAGGATACAAAAACCAAGACCATAGAATTGATATAAGCATTAAATGAGATTTCATATGCAAAATGGTAAGTAGCACATGGTAGAAACTCCTAACATGTTGGTACCTATTGTTATTTTTGTTAGGGAATTAAGAATTTTTCAAATTACATCCAGTGTCAGTCAGGAATGCAGGGGAAAAAAACAAGTAATTTTTTTTTTCAGAGAGAAATTAATTTAAGGGATCAGTTAAATAGATTTCAGAGAACTAAACACATAGTAGAGATAGGTATTGTGTTGATTAACTTTACTTTGGAAGGTATCATGTTATTAATTGTAATCAGTTTTATTTACCGTAAATGCTTTACACTTGGTTTAATTTATAAAAGACTTGGTGCACAATCTTAAATGGATCATCTCTAATAATCCGAAAATAGTAGTATTGTTTAAGAAGTTGTGATTTATAATGAAAATCTTACTGATATTTGTTTATCATAATTGAATAACTAGGAATTTCCCTAAGGTGATTATATTAAACTGAAACTTAAAAACATTGAACCAATGGAGTTAGTTCTGAGTGAGCCATAAAACTCTTATTTTTCTCTGGCTGTAGGGAAGTTTGCATTTCTTCATTTTTCACTACAATTTTTAAATAGATGACTAAATTTGGTTATTGGTGGTAGAATGTTTTCTTGTTGTCAAGATTTTTTGTGATCTACTTCATTGCAAGTTCAAACTGAATTCACGCATGCATGCATCCATCATATATTTATTGTATGCTTACTGTATACTTGGTACTGTGCTTGTTACTGGAAAAAAAAGAATGAATAAGATAGCAACCCTGTTCTCAGAGGATTAACTATTTATAAGCAGGAGGATACCTGTCAACAGGTAACTGTACCCATATACCAAAGGTATTGTCCTAACTATATACAAAGAAAATGGGGGAATAAAAGAACACGTCATAGTTTCTGTGGAAGGGTTAGCATGGTAGAAAAAGTGTTCAAAGAAGAGGTCAAGTTGTTTCTAGAGGAGGTTAAGCTTGAACCAAGTCTTTAATATTATTGGACTAGATTTAACTTCTTCAAGTGGACCAGAAAGGTAGGGAGCATGTTTCAGGTATGAAAAAGAACATGGCATATTTAGAGAAATTCAATTCTGTACAAGAGTGCAGTGTGCAAAGGGGATATTGCAAGAGACAAAGTTGGGCAGATAGGCAAGGGCCAAATCGTGTAAGGCCTTGTACATCTTATTAAGGTGTGTTAAAAGCCATTCTAAAATCTGTGTATATACAATTGATCTTTATTATTTGTGGATCTCATATTTGTGAATTAGCTTATTTGCTAAAGTATATCTGTAACCCCCAAATCAATACTCTCTGTACTTTTGTGATCATTTCTGGATGTGAGTAGAGCTGCAAAAAAATTTGAGTTGCCCAACATACACATTCTTACCTGAGGTCAGTGCTCTGCCTTCTTGTTTCAGATCTCGTACTGTAAGTAAGTATCCTTTTTGTGGTATATTTAGTGCCACATTTTTTGCATTTTTATGCTTTTTGTTGGAGATTTCGCTGTTTAAAATGGCCCCCAAGTGTAGTGCTGATATGCTGTCTAGTGCTCCTAAATGCAAGAAGTCTGTGATGTGCCTTATGGAGAAAATACGTGTTAGATCAGTTTTCTTCAGGCATGAGTTGTGTTGTTATTGGCTGTAAGTTCAATGTTAATTAATCAACCATACGTATTAAATAAGGTGTCTTTAACTGGAAACACATAAACATTTTGTGTTGATCATTTGATGAAAATGTTGTCAGCAGAGTTTTGCAGGAACCTAATCCTGTATTTCCCCTATGAGCAGTGGTTTAGTATATGCTAATACATTGTTCACAGCAAATTTGTGGAACACAACTACCACAAATAATGAAAATGTACTATACTCTGTATTGTCTGGTTCTCTGATTTTTCAGCCGGAGTTTAGTGGGCAGTTTAATATGTAAACAAATCACATTCTGCTAATGGGTTAAGTAACAGAGTTTTAAGTGGTTCATACCCTCAGTGTTTTGGTTTTCCTATTTGTAAATGAGCATGTGTAATCATTATGAGAGTTTTTTGTTTTACTATATAGGTTATTCATGCTTTATATATTAGATCCATTTCTGTGCAGTTATTATTGTGTCTTTATAGCAAATTGTATAATTTTGAAATGATGGTTCAATAGAGAAGTGTTTCAATACACTCAGTCTTTTTTTTTTTTTTTTTTTAAGATTTATTCACTTATTTATTTCTCCACCCCTTGTTGTTTTGCGCTCACTGTCTGCTCTTTGTGTGTTCTTCTGTGTCTGCATGTCTTCTCTTTAGGCAGCACCGAGAACCGATCCTAGGACCTCCTGGAGTGGAGAGAGGCTGCTCAATCTCTTGTGCCACCTCAGCTCCCTGTTCTGCTTTGTCTCTTATTGTCTCCGTTCTGTGTCTCTTTTTGTTGAGTCATCTTGCGCCAGCACTCTGTGTGGGCCAGCTCTCTGCTCAGGCCAGCTCTCCGCATGGGCCAGCTCGCTGTGCAGGCCAGCTTGCTTTTCACCATAAGGCCCCGGGAATCGAACCCTGGATCTCCTGTATGGTAGACGGGAGCCCAATTGCTTGAGCCACATCTGCTTCCCAATACACTCGGTCTTGACCATCATTATGCTCACTTAGTGTGTGCTGTATACCTTAGGTGTTGTCTCTTTGCTTTTAAATCCATCACTTAAGCCTGGAAAGAGAGTAATTAAAAGGATAATCAGTTCTTATGGTAGTATAGTTAATTTGCATTCCTTTTCAAGCTTTTCCTGACTATGGAATATGAGTATTTAAACAACCATGCTGTTTGTTGCTGTTCCAGGAATTTAACAGACCCATGGAAACATATTTTTTTTTACATATAACTTAAAAGAAACACACAAAAAGCTATTTTTATGCTAAAGGCGTTTTTGGTCCTCAACCTATGATTTCTGGATATGGTCATTAGGTTATTAAACTAGTGTTGGAAGCAGGAGAATAAAAAGTCTATGCATATGATGATATTTACTACAAAGATGATGTAAGGGAGATTCCAGTCTGAAATGTGGAGAGGAAAGAAGAGAAATGCTTTCCTCATAATAATCCTAATAATAATAGTAATAATAGTAATGGCTGACATTTGAGTGTATATTGTATAAATAAGGCATTATGTTGAGTGCTTTGTATATGCATTATTTCACTTAATCCTGACAGCAGTGCTTTGATTTAGCTGGACTGAAGTAAAGACTAGTAGAAACTCTTAAGTGCTGGAAAGGTATGCTCCAAGACACTTCTCCTTTGCTACCATATCTGATTAAGAATAAACACAATTGCATATTAATGCAGACATAAGAAAGTCTAACAAAATTTCACTTTTTACTGTGATGACCATGTTTAATGTATTTTTCAAACCTCAAATTCTTAAAAAACAAGTTTTTCTCAATTTTGGGTCCTCTGCTTTGCTGGTGCCTTAAGGACATGCTTCATTGGCCTTGTGGATTATTGCTCTGTGGAGATAGATATTTTATAGTTTAGCAAACTGATATTTAGACATGTTGGGAAATTTGCCCAAGGTTACAAAATAAGTAGTGGATCCAGGATTCAAATTCAGACAATGTGACTCCAACGTGAACTTTCTTTGCCAAGAAGTAGATCTGTATATTTTCCTGTGTTTGGTGCTTTGGGACATCTTAGATATGTGGGGGAATCTTTGACATTTGCTTATAATTCACAATATCTTTGTAAACAGTACCTTTTCCTTTTCGAGAGTCCTGAATACTAGTATAAGGAGCTGACTGAGATAAAGGAAAGGATAAAACTTTTAGACCCTGTTGAATATTTCTGCAGGGAACTAGTTACATTTGAGGTACTTCTTTGTTTCTCTGAGTGTTGAACTAATGAAACAGTCCACTCCTTAAACTTTTCCCAATGCTATCCTCTTTTCCTTCCCTACCTTGAGCCTTTATGTTACTATCTCCTAAGGGCTTTTCTTCTCTGGACGTCTGAGTCTTAGTAATTTCTCCATTAAGGTTATAGTCATTAAGCCCTGGAATTTGATTGGACTAGAATATTGTTAAAGTTCTTTCTGCTTTTTGAGACTTATTTGCTTTTAACAATATTTATTAAAGTTAGTACATTTTAACCCCTAGATGCAAATGATATATGAACATTCCATTTTATTTTCTTAATCAAGGCCTGTCCATTATTGATACAGTCATCTTCCTGCTGCTGCTGTTCCAGAGCCAGAATTGTAGTAGTAGGTTTTAGTCCCATTGGGACCAAAGAGCTAATGGCTTTTCAACAGAAGCTTTTCCCCTAGAAAGTAATAGGATTAGTAATAGTAAAACTTCCATATTTGTAGTGCCCATTGTGTGTGGACCAGGACCAACCAGTCTGCTTCCCTTGACATCACCTTGTTTCCTCATTCCTGCAAAATAGGATTGTATCCTCTATACAAAGATGAAATAACAAAAACAAAAACAGATGCTTAGTTGTTTTCTAAAGTGACAGCAAAAAATGGTATAAATTCTGAGATTATTTTCTCATTATATGCCTACCATGCCTATAATATGTCATCATATTTTTTGAGGAACAGCATTGTCAATGCTCTTTATAGGAATTTCTTTTCTTATAAAGTCAGAAAGTGCTAATTTACTGAGAAATTTATTATATCTGTTATTTTGAGGCATATTTGAGTTTAAAGAGTATAGGTTTGAGATTCTATTAGACTAGATTCAATCTAATCTAATTGAAATTTAATTAAACTAGATTCAATCTAGACTTTTATTTTAATTCAAATTCTCTCTCTATCTGCTTGCCTGTTGACCATGCCTGTTCACAGGAATTACAAAATTCCTGTGAACCTCATTTCTCTAAAATACTTGCTTTACGATGTTGCTGTGAGGATTTGTGCCGATAATATACATGAAGTACCTAGTACAATGTTTCACAGTTTGTAGGCTCTTACATGTTTGTTTCTTGCCTTCCACATTAATGAGCGTCATACACTTGCACATAGCAAATTTTTATTAAAAGTATATACCTTAGAGATCAGTAAATAAATTTTTTATCCAATTTTTCATGTAATGAAATGATACAGGCTAGATCTTATTCAGAGAATTAGTTTCATTACTATTTCTTCTATTTTGCTTCTTTATCTCACTGTCCTAAAAAAAATCTTTTCAGTTCAATTTTTGAAGTGATTCCTGATTTTAGTAGTTGTTGGTGAGATAGGAGAGGTGTTAATAGAAAAATACTTGAGAAATAAATAAAGTAAGATCTGAAAGGCTGACACATGGGAGATTTATTGGAGTGCACATATATCTTTATACTTTTCAATATTAAATGCTATTTGCAGAGCTATTGATACTGATGTAAATACTGATGGTACTGTTACTGGATTTAATCTAGGTTCTTGACTTATGCTGCAGAAATGAATTTCAGAGCACGTCAGGTGAGTGAGGCCAGTAATTTTTTAAGGTAGGGAGAGAAGGGAAATGGGAGAAAATAACATATCACTGGTCCCCAGTAGAGGATAAGGGGCTGAAGAGTGATAAAGAGGGCTGATTTATAGACTACAATTTCCCATTATAAATTATAAATGCCCAGGTTTTACTTGTGTGTTGATCCGCACAGGGGGGACATGGTGAGAGTAGGGTGCAGAAGCCACAAGGGCCCCAAGAGCAGCAGGCCACGGAAGCCGGCGGGAGCAGGAGCAGGGGAGCAGGAGGGCAACAGGGGTCAGGAACAGGAGCAGAAGAGACGATTTAATCTTTGCACCTGCATTTTAAACTGTTAATTATTCCATTCCTTTGCTAATGGCATGGGAAGCGTCCCAGGTATTTGCTGTTTTGATTGATTACCTCACCCATCAATCCCCCGGGTGGGGCCAATGATAAGTCCCTGGAGAATATCAGAGAATCTCTTGGGAATCTCTGGGAATTTCATTCTGGGTGGCAGAAATCTCGTGAGATCTTCCAGCAGCCATCTTGGGGTATCAGTGCCCACACCAGGTTCCAGATCCGTCTATTCCTATAATGAAGCCTTCTTCAGTACTATTGTATAATCATTTCTTAGAAAATGTGAATTTTGAGCTTTATTGTTACAATCAGTTTGCTGTTGTGCAGATGGGGCTCATTCTTTATAGCATGTGTGATTTGACATTTGCAGTTAGTGATAACTCTTGACTCTACGCGGATGGTGTTACTTGATCCATGCAAATTCATTTCTGTTCCTAACCCTGTTCCAGATATATGCCTGATCACAAGAAGTGGGGGTTATTTGGTTAGATTATCTTCTGAGGGAAGACCAGATTTTATCAGTACTTATTTGCATCACAAGTGACTCCAGCATCCTTTGAAATTTTGATGTAGAAAAATTAGCATGGTTTAATAGAGTGGTTCTCAAACCTTTTGTTCTCAGGATCTCTTAATACTCCTCCAAATTACTGAGGACCTTAAAAAGCTTTTGTTTATGTTGTTTAGCTCTATTGATATTCATTGTATTAGAAATTAAATCTGAAAAAATTTTTTAAAATTTAATGATTTAAATCATTTATAATAATGATACTAAGTCGCTTACATTAATATATATAATACTTTTATGAAAATAACTATTTTTCATAATAAAAAATATATAGTATGAAGGGTGGCATTGTGTGATATTTTTGAAATGATCTTTACTGTTTGGCTTAACAGAAGAGTAAATTCTCATATCTGTTTCTGCATGCAGTATGTTGTGATATTACACATTACGTAGCCTCTGCTAAACTCCACTGACTTTATACTAATGAGAGCATGAGAGTGAAATAAGGCAAATAATGTTTTAGTATTATTATGAATATAATTTTTTAAAAACTTAATTTTGTACATTTAATAATTGAAAATATAAGATGAATATAATTTTGACCTCCTGCACCCCCTGAAAAGATCTTGGAGTCCCTGGACCACACTTTGAGAACTACTAATATAATGTATGTACTACAACTTAGCAAACAGGTTGCAGTGGTATTTTTGTTCCTAGAATTGGGTATTTAAAATCTTTCTTTTACTTACTCTGCTGAAAATTAATGTTAATGCTTTATGGAAAGGTTCTCCATCTATTTTAGATACTGCATACACTTTTTCTAGCCTTAGCACTGCTGAGCAATAAGGACACCAACTAGGTTGGAATTAAAATAGTGTCACTTAGCTATGAGCACCTTATATATGTGTTGCTTTTTCTAGTAGTTCCACCAAATAATCAGAAGAACCTTTTTTTCCTCCCAAATCTAAGCAGAGAACTACCATTGGGTAAAATTATACTTTGAGCCCGGGGGCCCACCCGTTGGCAGGACCTGGGGGCTCATCTCGCAGGACCTGACTGCGTGCCTGTGTACCTTTTATATTTTTCTTTATTTTACTGAGAGGTCCCGTGGATTGAACCCAGGTCCCTGCATTTGTGAAACAGACTCCCAACCATTTGAGCCACATCTGCTCCCCTCTGTTTTATTTTTAATATCACTGTGTCTTTCATTCCCATAAGCTCTATTATTTTTCTATCCAAGATTTCAAAATTTTCTTTGTGCTCACCCAGTGTTTTTTTAATGTCTTTTATTTCTTTAGCCATGTTGTCTTTCAACTCCATGATTTTATTTCAGAGATTTGTATGAGCCTCATTGATTAGCCATTTCAAGTCCTGTGTCTTGTCTGGAGGTTTAGTTTGTTTCTTTGCCTGAGTCATATCTTCCCATTTCTTAGTATGGCTTTTAATTTTTGTTGATTTCTAGGCATCTGATTCTGATGCTGAGTTTACTCTGATGTTCAATTTCTCTCTCTTTCCTAAGGATTTACTGTTAAGTAGCTGTGTGCTACCACTGTTCTTTAGCTCTTGGTTCAACTTCTTCTAGAGATTGCCCATGTTTAACTGCTTAGCAGGGCTAATGACCCAGTAATTGGGTGTAGGCCAGTTCCAAAGGCCTTGGAGAGGGGAACAGTAAAGGCACTTACTTGCCTTTTTTATTTTTTGCTATTATTTTTCTCTTTTTGTTCACTTTTCTGATGTGCCAGCAGATGGCACTCATTAGCAGACCTTTTAGCTCAGACCCCAGGTGCTAGGGGGGAATGCTTTCAGTGTAACTCCACAGTGGGTGGTACAGAAGCAATGTCCTCAGGGCTGCCCAAGCCTCACAAACTTTCTCAGAAGCTGATCTCCTCCCTTGGCAGACCTCACCCTTCCTGCGTCCTCCTAAACCAGCCTGGGACAGTAGGGAGGTTGTTTGAGAAGGCAAATTATCTTTAGCTCCCTGTGGGCTCTTAGTGCAAACAATGTTGTGGCCCCACCTGCCTTGAAAGTTTGGGACCCCTCCAATGCAGCAGACCAAATTTCCTAGCCAAAATCTGAATTTTCTCTAGGCTATGTCCCTCCCTTCCCCCTTTCTTGGGGAAGAAGACCCCTGCAACTCCCTCAGTCTGCAGTACTGCAGTTGATGGCTGCTGAATTGCACAGACTGCTGTTGCTCTGTGGGTGGGAGAATGGGCTTCTGCTCCTGTTTCTGCAGCTTTACTCATGGGCTCTTTCAGCCAGCTGATACTCCTTTCTTTTGTCCCTCTCTCTTCTGGGTGGTGTCCTAAGCCCCAGGGCAGCCCTCTGACAGTTTCTGCCTCTCCTCTAGCTGTTTTTTCTAGGAGAGAAGTGATCCCTCTTCCTTTCTAATCCTCCATCTTCCAGGAAGACAAAGTGTTTGATTTTGTTTTCAGAAAAGGAGCTCTTGGTTTAATTGTTCTCTTTAGTTTTTATTTCATTAAATTTTACTTTCTTTCTGCTTTCTTTAAGTTTGCTTAGTTTTATTTCTTTGTGTACTCTTTCCTCATTTATTTCCTACTCTTTTCAAAACTTCTTCCTTTAATTAGTACTTTAGCTGTGAGTGATTTGATAAGTTTTTTTTTTCATTATTTAATTGTAATCCATATACTATTTAGATGAGCATCTTTTAGTTTCTAAGCTTATGAGTTTACTATTGTTCCCCTACCCTTCTTTTCTATTTTATCTTGGATTGATAAAGTTTATATATTCACTTATATAATTCTGTCTTGGAAGTTATAGATTAAATTTCAATTTTAGTTGTCATTCTTAAATTGGTTTTATTTATAAATGGCTAACTGTAAGTTCTTCTTTATCCCACCAAGTTATTTATTGTTTAGAGTTTTAGCTTTACTTTTTTATTTGTTTTACAGTCTGTAATTAATTAAATTTACTTTCATATTTTATGAGTGTCTGTACTTGCTGTTATTTCTTTTAGTCCACAACTCTTTGGATTCATTGTAAAACTTAAGACTTCTTTTAGTGCCATTCAGTGGGTTAGAAGTTTTTATTTGTATGTCTGAAAATGTTTTATTTTGTCCTCATTCTTCAATAATATTTCCTTTAGGGCTTAAATTCTAGGTTGACAGTCATTCTCTCAACTCTTGAACTTAGTATTCCACTGCTTTCGGCATCTGTTGTGGTTGATGAGAGATTTGTTAAAGTCTCATTTGTTAATCCTTTTGTTTCTGGTAGCTACTTGGATTTAAAAAAATTGATATTCTGCAGATGTGGATTTATACGTATATATCCTATATATTGCTCAGTATGCAGTTTATCTCAGTATTTGTGTCTTTTTCTAATACTAGAAAATTCTAGGCTGTAATCTTTTCTTATATTGTCTCTCTGTCATTCTGTCTAATTTTCATCTTTTGGAAATACTATTAGAGATATATTGCAAATTTCAGTATATATCCTCCAAATCTCAAATTGCTTAAAATTATATATATACAAATATTTCTGTGTTGCATTCTGGTTGAATTCCATAGTACTCTGTGAACTTTATTTGAGTGACTTATTTTCATTTCTAGATTTCTATTTGGTTCTTTTTTAACCACCAATTCTTATTTTTTCTCTTTTTATTTCATAAATTCTTTTAATGGAAGCAACTACATAATACTACTTTTTTTTTTTTTTTAGGAGGTACCCAAGATTGAACCCAGGACCTCATGCATGGGAAGCAGGTGCTCAACCACTGAGCTACATCTCTTCCCCAATGAGAGTTGTTTTTTTCATTTGTTTGTTTAGGAGGTACCAAAGATCAAACCCGGGACCTCGTATGTGTGAAGTAGGCACTAAACCACTTGAGCTACATCTGCTCCCCAATGCTATTTCTTTTAAAGTCTTTTTCACATTGTTTCATAATTATACTTTCTTCAGGAGTGAATTTATGTTTTGTTGTTGATTTTGTTGACTATCATTTGATTTTTTTATGTTCCTTAGAATCTTAATTTTTAGGCTGATGTTGGTTTGTAGCTTCTTCCCACCACCTTCCCCTACATTCCCTGCCTTAATTCCTATAGTTGCCTTGACCCCATGTATCATTTTAGTAATAATTCTTTTCAGCCCTTTTCATGAACAGGGAACTCTATGCCCATCCCCTGGCTTCAGCTAAGCTTGCCTTTAGTTCCCATCTTGCACAGAGTACTTTTTGTCTGGGTTACCCCACAAAAGCCAAACCCAAACCTGCCAGCTCAGCTGGCCATGGCTTTAGCCATACTTTGCCTTTTTGAGACTTTTCTGGTCCATAGAGATATTTGCCTTGATTTTAAGTTTGCCTGTGTGTCTTCATTTTTTCTTTGTTTATTTTACCAGAGGGGTTTCTTTAAAGCATGAATTTTGTGCCATCTTTTCTCATCTAACTTGATGATACTTGATCTCTCAGAAGGCATCCTTCTTCCTCTCTTAAACATAAAAGGGATTTGTCAACATAATTTTAAGATATTTAAAAGTAAAATATATTTTAGTGCTTTTATTAAAAAGAGAAATGATTGTTATTATCCTTATAGAATTGTCCTTTTTTTGTGACAGATTGTTTAAGGATTTAGATATATAAAGATGTTCTAAAATCAGTGGAATAATCAAATTCAGTATGTAGAATGCACATGCCAGTTATACCATCACAATCAGTGACCAAAGAAACTTACTTAACTATTCTTTTTATTTAGGGTTAAATTGAAAACTTAATTTGCTCAAGGTAATGGGAGAGTGATCATGTGATGGCTAAGTTGTTTTAATAAAAGTAATTATGGCTTTTCTCTAAAAGAATTTTGATGATTCTGGAAAAAAACTAATGACGTTATTGTTACTTGTATTATTTTTAAGTTTTATTTATATTTTCTTTTGATTTTGGTATTTTAACCCTGCCTCAAGTTTTATATGAGTACTGGTTCCCATAATTTAGTTGCTTATGCATTTTGTGTATCAGCTGATACACAGAAAAGTGATGGGTGATATATTCTTGGGAATTGATTTTCTGTATAGAGAGTTTAGTTCTTTGCAAAGAATCTACACATTTTTGCTTACACGTTGCTAGTTTACCATGGAACGTAATAAATAATTTCTCATACAAATATTAAATGTGTATATGAGGAATAACAGTCTTTCTTTTTGTGAAAATTGTTCATTTCCTTTTGATATACAAAGAAATAAACGTTCTTGATAAGCAGTAACTCTCCTACTTGCTCCAATTTATAAATCTGACTATTTTGATGCTCAAAGTTTTTATTTCTGTTTGTAAGGTTCAATTTCTTTTCCTAACTGCCTTCATTCAAAATACCATGTCTCTTCTATTTGTAAAGAAATATAGTAGACACCCTGAATTTATTATATCTCTATCCATCTTAACCAGTTTTACTTAGATTTTGGCCTAAACAATTTGCTTATTAACTCAAATGAATACATTTTAAAAACATTAAATTTATTTCTGTAGTTAAAATTTAATATTATTCATATTATTAAGTTATTTTCTTCAGTGGTAAGCTTTTTAGAAAACATTGTATGTCAGAATGATTCCCAAGAGGTGAGATGATGTTTGACCAAAAAAAAAAAAAAAAAAAAAAGATCTTCCATTTGAAAGAGGAAATAAATAAACTTTAAATTGTCTAATCATTAGTCCTTATTCTGTTAGTTTTGAGCTCTTTTTGTTTACATGATAAGGACTTTTTTTGCTTATATAATTTCTGTTACTAATTCTAAATATGGTAAATGTGAAAACCCATTTTAGTTATTAAGTGATGCTTTGTGTATGTAGTAAGTAAAAAGCAAAATAATAGAGAAATCAGAATCTGGTTTGTATTATATAAAAATAAAATAAAAATTTTTCTATGATTAATATGTTTATTATAGAAAAGTTTGAGAAAGATGAAAAATAAGGTAAATGAGAAGTGTACAATTGAGTAATATCCTTTCAGTGTTTATATAAACTATATGCATATTTTTATAGATATGATAATATTATACATGAAATGTTATAGTTACTCTTTATTCACCTAACTTATAGAAAATAAGTTTTATGCTGTTTATAAGCATCATTTTGAATTATTGTATACTAGTCCATTAAGTTATGTACCAGTTTCATTAATCCACCTATCCTTCAGTTTTAAAGGTTAAAAACATATGCCTAGAATAGAATGTGTGTGTATATGTGTATGTGTGCATGTATGTGTATGTACATAGTAATAAATATTTATCCAGATATATTTCTCAGAACCTATTTATGGATTTGGGATCCCTAGCATATAAAATAAGATGTTTTAAGATTTACAAAATTCAAACATCAAAAATAATGATTTTCTAGTTTTTTCCCTTGGCTATGGATTTTAACCAATATTTGTTCTTAAGTCATAATACCTAAACAGTGCTGCCTATCAACCATTGAATCAGTAGAAAGTATGTGGCAGTTAGGTCCAGAACTTTGCAAAATAATAAAACAAATAAAAAAAGAAACTCAAAATATGGTCTTAGTACTCAGTGGTCCTAAAACCTCATTGGGAAAGATTGATGACTGACAAGAATTAATGTAAGGTAATTAAACCAATTAGGATAATGAAGAACTGGAAGCTGTTTTCAGGAAAGAAGAGAAATAGTGTATTGGAGAACTTGAAGTGGGGCTTAAGGAGTGGCACTTGAATGAGGCCCTTAAATATAGTTAAAATTTGCTAGGGGAATGAGGGGGAAGGAGGGCATTTAAAATAGTTTCAGGGAAGCCCAGAAATAGGATTGTATATCATATATCTGGGGACCCTGAAGAAATCCTGAATGGAAAGTGTTTGTTGGGTTGGACTGACAAGGAGCTTGAAATCAGGCAGAGAATTTTGAATCTAATTTGGTAGGTAGTATGATACAATTAGACAGATAAATTACAGGGCTTTAAACATATTCTATCTGGATCTCAGCAGGATATTATACAGTAGACTGAAAATATCTCCTTGACCAGCACTGTCTTTTTGCCATGATTGGCATGTTCTATATTTGCTCTTCAATGTGGTAACCACTAGCCACATGTGGCTGCTAATCACTTGAAATGTGGCTAATGTGATCAAGGAACTGTTTTAAATTTTATTCAGTTTTAATTAATTAGAATAAAAATGCCCTTATGTGGCTAGTGCTAAAATATTAGACATGCAGAGAAATGTCAGCTAGATGGAGTTGCAGTTCATTGAAAATTTTTACCATAAAGCCAATTTGGGGGCAAGTTTTCACCTTTTATCCTGAAGTTTTTTACTTTGGTCCTGTCCATTTCAGCACTTTGATATGTAATTTGCATAAAGGTAGGGTTATCAAACTTGTGAAGGTCAGATTCAAATTTGATTGTGATTTCTGTTATGATGGAAGCCAGAATCTGAATTTAGAAAACTTTCAGTAGACTAAAATGAGGAAATGCAAGAAATCGAACTTTATAAGAAATTCATTTGGAGTCCTGAACTTAAAAATTATTTTCTAAAGTACAAGTTATGAGAAACTTGGCCTAACAGGAATTGCTGTGGAAAAAACTAAAACCAGAGGTTTCTATTTGGCTACTCTTTTAATTTGAATGAAGAGTGGGATGATGTACCATCTTATGCTGTGTTTGGAGAAGTTTAACCTCTAGTCCAAAGTTGCTAATAGTGATGGTTAGGCTAATGTGTCAACATGGCCAGGTAATGATGTCTAGTTGTTTGGTCAAGCAATCACTGGGCTAATGGTAATACAAGGGTATTTCATGGACTCTAATCATGAGTGAGTTGATTGCATATATTGCTAATTACATCTACAATCAACTGAGGTGTCAGCAGTGAGTGACACCTCATCCAATCAGTTGGAAGGCCTTAAAAGGAGAAATGATTTCAGCATTCAGAGAGAGAATTTCCATCGCTATTTCAGACAGCCAGCATCTCCTGGGGAACTCATCAAGGACCTCCATCAGAGTCCCTGGCTTGCAGCCTGCCCTACAGAATTTGGGCTTGTGCATTCCCACAGTTGCATGAGAAAATTTTTATAAAATCTCAGTATTTACAGATACCTCCTGTTGGTTCTGTTTTCCTCGAAAACCCGAATACAGTAATAATCTCTGTAATCTGCTCTGATCAAATTATATTTGAAATCCTGTGGTCATTTTTGGATGTCATTTGTCAGGTGGTTCAGTAAAAAGTATATTTCTAAAGGAATCTGGATGAAGACTCATCTGGAAACCAAGTTATTTAATTGTTAGGAATTGGTGTCTGTTTACTTGGGAAGCAAAGAACTTGTGAGTGAAGTGTGCCTACTACATTATTTGGCATTATCTTCAAATATTTATAGGGCTGACCTGTGCAAATGCTATTAAGATCATCTCTGTAACCCTAGAGGGCACAGCTAGAACACTAAGTGAATGATATAGTGAGAGTGATTGAGATTCAGTATAATGAAGTATTTAATGACAATTAGAGGTCTTTTGCAGTGGCATGAGTTACCTTACAAGACAGTTTCCAGCTGGCAGATGTACGTTGGATGTTCATCAGCCAGGAAAAATTGTCAATAATAGCAGTAACTAATTATTAGCATTTATTGTCAGGCATTGCTAATTTCTTTTTAACAGATGAGAAAGCTGAGGCTCAGAGAGCTTAAGAATGATGCCTGTAGTCATTGAAATGAGTACAAAACTGCACAGTTAGAGGTTACAGTCCTCTGTAAAACTGTACTCACTTTAGAAATGAGCTGCAAGCTCAAGGGTCTCCAGGACCACCCTCACTTTTGTTGGCTACAATTTAGAAGTCCCCACAGACTCCCTCAGGTTTGATGATTCACTAGAACAACTCACAGACCTCAGGAAATCTATATTTACAAGTACAGTTTTATTATGGCAAAAGTATACAAATCAAAACTAGCCAAATGAAGAGACATATAGGGTGAGCTCTGACAGGGTCCCAAATGTGAAGCTTCTGTTGTCCTTGGGGACACATCACTCTTCTGGCTCATAATGTATGATAGTACAAGGGTATTGTCAGCTAGGGAAGCACACTTGAGCTTTGTATCCAGAACTTTTATTGAGACTTTATTAGGTATGCATGGCATGGTTGATTGAATCATTGGCCATGTGGTTGAATGGTTGAACTCAATTTTGAGGTTTCCTTCCCTCCCTGGAGGTCAATTGGGCTGATATCATTTGGCCAAAACCCTCTAATCACCTGATTGTTCTTTCTGGCATGGCCAGCCCCAATCCTTACTCATTTTGTTAGTTTAAACTATCTAGGACCCACCATGAATAATGACATTCCAGTCACTCTGGATATTACAGGTATTTGGAGGTTACCTCCCAGGAACCAGGGAACAAGACAAATTCTTTATTACACAGTCATTTAACTAGGAAATGACAGAATTGATAACCAAACCTAGGTCTCTCTTGACTCCAATTCTGTGTTTTCAACTGTCATGTTGTGCTGCCTGGCAGTAACTACTGCTTTGGAGAGAATTTTTTTTTTTTTTCCCCAATGTCTTTTTTAGCTCCCGTCCAGACTGCACTTAGCTTATACCCATTATAGATTTTTGGGAAAGTGTATTTGAAAACTGACCATGAGGAAGATTTATCTAGTTCTAGTGGAAACATACTGGTGGTAGTCAGAAAGTTTAACTAGGAAACTGTGGTCTAACTTATGAAGGAAGATGAGTTGGAGCAGTTTTCATTGTGTGCTTTTTACAGCACGCAATGAAATATTGAAATTTCACCATTGAAACAAGAACAATTTTACCTACAGAAAATGGTGTTAGAATATATGCATGTGCATATTACAATCAGGAGTAAAAAATGCTGAAGTAAATGTGTATGATATCAGATATTTTCTGTAGTATTTATGTGTTCATTTATTTCCTGACAAGTGGTTGTTGATTGTTAGCTACTTTCATAGACATTTCCTATAATTATTATTCGATTATGATTGATTTTAACTGATAAATTGATTAGTAACTATTATTTATATTTAGCAAAGATTCATTGACAATTTTGTCAGATCAAGACAGTGTGAAAAGTATATGCTTTATATTTAAAGCATTTAATGCCTTGCCTGGGACATAGGAGTATACTTTATAAGTGATAGTGTTATCATTAAGATGGAAATTATTTTATGTATTATTCTTACTCCCCTGTTTGGAATTAGTTGCTTATTATATGCAAGATGTTGTGCCAAATGAATTTACATACATAGCATACATTATTTAGTCCACATCACAACCCTATCAAGAGATTGCACTCGTATTACTCCCTCTTTACAAATAAGAAAACTGAGGCTCTGAGAGGATACCTGAGGCCCTAAAGCTAGTATTTAGTAGACTCAGAATTTAAGCACTGGCTGACTATTCTGCACTATACTGCTATGTTATGGTGGCTTTTGTAAATTTGATAAATTATTGAATTAAGTCGACTAACAGGGTAATATGTAGTAATGAGACTGGATTGCTGACTTACAGTGCAGTGCATAAAAGAAATTTTGAATATATGAGTACAGATGGTCTCAGTGGGTTATGCATAATCTGTATTTCCTTAAATTATATAAAGCATCAACAAATTTCAGAAACACCATTGATTTAATAACATTCTCAGAAAAAAATGCTATATTAAATATAGATAGCTACTGTAAGACATACCCAGATCAGAACACTGTTACGTTGTGAAAACAACATTCATAACAATGGTTTCAGTCTGCTAGGCTCCTGCAATGCAGATATCATGAAATGGGTTGGCTTTTACAATGGAAATTTATTAGATTAAAAGCTTACAGTTCTGAGACTGTTAAATTGTCCAAATCAAGGCATCATCTGGAGATCCTTTTCCGTGAGCTGCAGCTGTCAGTGATCAGGCACATAGCAGGGAACAGTGGTGGTGTTGGCTCATCTCTCCCCTCTCTTCCAAGCCTCCTTGCTTTCAGTTTCTGGCTAAAGTGACTTCCTCTCAGCTTCTGGATCCTGGGGCATTCTCGCTCAGCTTCTGGGTTCCTCTGTGTCTCTGATGCTTTTTTTCTCTGTCTGTGGCCTTTTACACCTCCATTTATAAAGGACTCCAGTAAGAGGATTAAGACTTACACTAGGTCATGTCCTACTCAAGTGATCTAATCAAAAGGAAGGTCCCTTAACTGAATCTAATCAAAATGTCCCATCTACAATAGGTTTACATGCCCAGGAATGTTAGCTTTAAGAACAGTATTTTCTGGGGTCCACAGAAGATTCAAACTGCCCCAAAACTAATAAAGCAACTATTATAAACTCCATTTTACAAATTAGGAAACAAACATTAAAAGGTTAACCTATCTAGGTGACAGATCTGTTAAAGGGATGGAACTAGGATTCAGATCAGATCATTCTGCTCCTCAAAGTCCTGTTCCCTCTCTTTTTTAAAAGATTTATTTTTTATTTTTTAAATATATATTTTTATTTTTTAAAAGATACTTAGATTACATAAATGTTACACAAGCAATAAAGGGATTCCCATATGCCCTGCTTGGGGCATATGGGAAGCAGAAAGACTTAACATCTATTTAGTAGTTGAAATCAAGAGGACTTGGTGATGGATTGGATAATGAGCTTGAGGTTGGACATGATGGGATAGGCGATTTTAAGAATCACTTTTAGACTTGTAACTTGTGTAATTGAAAGATGACAATGCCATTCATCGAAGTAGAGAACACTTAGAGAGTAAAGAGGGTGGAAAATGATTATATAGTTTGGGGCATGTTTAATTATGGGGGTCTTGAGACTTCCAAGTGGATATGATAACTGGGCAATTATATATGGAGTAGTGTTTTGGGCAGGACATAAATTTAAAGAGATGTCAGCATATCCTTGCTAATGGAAACTGAGGGTGTGAATACCAACAGCTAGTGAGAGAACATGAAGTGAGAATAAGAACAGGCCTAGGAATAAGCCTTAAAGAACTGCAACATTTAATAGCCAAGAAAGTGAGGATGAGATTGTAGAGGAGACAGGAAGAAAGCAGTCAGTGGTAGGATTCATATTAAAAGAGTGACATGTTAATGATATCAAAGGAAAAGTGGGTTTCAAGAAGGGTAAGGCATATTTAGTAACCTGGAATAGAGGAAGACCAAGGGATGAGGGCCAGAAAAATAATCATTATCTTTATCTATACTGTATCTATAAATGAGCATCAAACTGATTGGATGCTAATATTAAAAGATATTACTAGGTCTGCTACTCAAAAAGGTTCGCAGAGATATCTTTTTATGTTTGTTTTCCATGTTTTATACCTTAAAGGTCTGAATTCTGAAAAATATCAATCTAGAAAACAGCTGGTTCTAGAAATTCTAGGTAAATATTATATACTATAAGCAGGGAGCTAAATATTAGGAATATATTATAAATGATATATGCTTATTGCTTTATTACCCCTTTTTATATTAATAGAGAAAAGATTAAATAATCTGTGATGTAACTTTGGATAAAGATGCTCGGAATTCAAATAAAGCAATACTTTAGGTTATTTTTTGGAATATAGTCAATGTTTTAGAAGTTTCTGAAATATAATCACTTATCCTTCTAAGTTATTGTTGTACTTTAATGTGGTAGATTGAATTGTGTACCCCAGTTTGGACATGTTCTTGATTGTTGTTGGCATTCTGCTAAGTATGGACCCATTGTAAATAAGTTCTCTCTCTAAGATGTTCTTTCAGTTAAGCCTTAACTGTTAAGGTATTGCCCAGTCTATCAGATTGTGCTTCAATGTATTGGACTCCTGGAGTCCTTTATAAGCAGAGTGAAAGTTAGACAGAAAGAGAAGCCATGGAGAGCAAGCAGTCCCTGGAACCCAGAAGAGAAAATGGAAGATGCTGTGATGTATATTACCATGTGATAGAAAGCCAAGGAACCCCAAACATTGCCAGCCAGCCAGAAGGTACCAACCCGGGAGGAAGTAAGCCTTCTAGCTTCTGAAACTGTGAGCCAATAAATTCCTGTTGTTAAGCCAGCCCATTTTATGGTATTTGTTTTGGCAGCTGGGAAACCAAAACACTTAGTTTTGCCTTTGGAAAATTATGTAATATGTCTGTTTCATCATTTTATGTAAGAGTCTTTCAATTATTTTGAAGACAAGCACCATGTTCTACTGTAGCACTATCTGTAGTCTTACCTTTCCATCCAAGTTAAACATCACAAGTTACTTTAGCTTTCTTCACATAACAAGGCCTGGAGACAGGGTCTTCATCCTCCTGGTTGCTCTCCTCTGTATGTACCTTAAGTGTCAGTGTAACCTCCTTCAAAAGTGTAGCTTAGAATTGAACCATGGTTAAATCAATGTGGTATATTTAAGGATGTTAAGTTGGGTGTTTGAGATGTTATATAGTTATTAATACAATAAATTTTTTGCTAGCCTTATTGTACTTTTGATTCATATTGAGCCTAAAGAAAACCACCCACCTGCCCATACTCTTTCAGGCTTTTTTTTTTTTTTAAAGAATTCATTTGTCACCAGGCCTCTCCATCTTGTACAAGTACATATGATTTTTTAAACTGAAATGTGGAGTTTTCTATTTATACCTAAAAATACCTGCTTAAGTTTGGCCAGATTATGTGAAATTATTTAGAAAATTTAAAAATCTTGATTCTATCATGTACATTTTTAATAAATTTGATTTAATATTTCCTCTAATTTGTATATCATAGATAAATTGTTGAATAGAACAGAGCTGTGAACAGATCCTTGAAGAACAACTTTAGTGACTGATCTTCATGTTGAAGGTTAATCCCATAATCTGCCTAGCCATATTGTCATCCAAAAGGATACTTAGCCTACATCAAGATATTCTGCCTGCTGAATCACTGACTATTTTTCAGAATGTCCATTGACTATTTAATATGGAGAATGGTTGAATTCTTTGAAAGAGGTTTTTTAAGAATACTGTTAGATTGATTTTCAACTTCTAGTGAATTCTTTGCTATTTTCTACATGGAAATACAATGGAACTGAAAAACATTTTGTAAATATTGAAATTTTATTTGCTCCAAAGCCTATTTTAGTGATTAAATACTTAATTTTTCAACATTTTTTGATTAGCCCAAAAAGCAGGTTTCAAACAGGACCTTAACATGACCAGATTGTGATTTACTTAAAAATAAAAATAATGTTTTGCTTCTAAGTCTTGGAATAAATTCATAATCCAAATACATTTGTCATATTTATGTGGTTTTCCATACCCTCATCTTATCTCTGCATACCCCAGTTTGAGAACAGATTTACAGTCTTAGTTATACCTATTATATCTCTTTTTTTACCAATTTTAATAGGATTTATGGTATAATTTCCCATGGTATATTATTTAAAAGATTTATTGTTACATTATATTTTGCTGTTAATGATGATGTCATATCTGTGAATCATTTTGATGCTATGTTGGGAATATGGCATCTGTATAGCATTGTTCTTGATTGAATAACAATGACCTAATTCAGTATATGGTGGAAACTGGAGATTACCTTTCCTGAATGTTTCAGAAACCACTGTTGAAACCACTGTTGAAAATTTTTGTATTCTCAAGAAACAAGGAGGTGATGCTTTTTTAAAAATTAATATGGATCTTTTAAAAAATGATTTAAAAAGATTTTTTTTTGGAATCTCAGGAATTTAACCTGCTGGTTAAATTTTCTGTTTCCATACATTACTTAAAATTTAATGAAGAAGGATTTATAATAACTTCAAGAACCTTACCTGTTGAAAAGTACTTTAACATATAGTAATGGCTTTAACAGCGTCCATCAGGCGAAGGATGTGAGCCTTTATATAGCCCTTAAATCTTTTTTGCCTTTAATTTATAGCCAGGATTCTGAAACTTGCCTTTTGAGAGCTACATCTTTTTATATAATTTTATTTTTTTAAATCTCTGTAGTAGATGTCTCTTTTGTATGCAAGCTAACTTCATCCTCTCTCTCTCTAAAATTTGGCTGAGTCTGGTACTTGTATCAGTGCATAGAGCAGTGATCCAGACAGCTGTACTTTTACAAACAGTCACTCATAGTGCCAAATTAGTTTGTATTGCAAATCTTAAATGAGAACTGCACCTGCTCTCAGTGAGGATGAAAATGGCAAATGTTATGGGAAGCATAATTTTGGGATTTCTTTAAATCTGATGGCAGCTGATCTTAGAATTCTGCTGGGGATTCTTTATCTTGCTGATATGGAAGTCCTGTTATTGAGTGGAGAACAGCCTTGTCTCTTTTGCTAGATATTTAGTGTGTTATATTTTTTTTCCATTTAAAAAATTTATTGAAGTATATCACTCGTACCTAAACATACATAAACAATAAGTGTATAGTAAAAGTTGTGAAACTACAAAACAAACATACACAACACAACACAGGGCTCCCATGCCTCACCCCACCACCAATACCTTGCATTGTTGCGTAACATTTTTAAAAAATGATGAAAGAGCATCCTCAAAATATTACCACCAACCAAAGTATCTTGCATTTGATGTATTTTTCCAAAATATTAATATTTTTATTATTTTTATATCATACATACATGAACATATATAAACAATAAGTATATAGTAAAAGTTGTGAAGTTACAAAGCAAACATGCATAACATCTGTGATGGTTAGGCTAATGTGTCAATTTGGCCAGGTAATTGTGCCTAGTTATTTGGTCAAGCAAGTCCTGGGCTAATTGTAATACAAGGACATTTATGGACTTTGAATCACCAGTGAGTTTATTGCATAGAAGTGTGATTATATCTATAAACAACCAAGGAGATTGCCATCAACGAGTGAAGTTTTATCCAATCAGTTGAATGCCTTAAAAGGGGAAATGATTTCAGCATTCAGAGAGAGTGCTCTAACATCCGACAGCCGACATCTCCTGGCAATTTATCAAGGGCCTTCGTTAGAGCCCTTGGTTTGCAGCCTGCCTGCAGAATTTGGATTTGTGCATCTCCACAGTCAAGTGATAGAATTTTATAAAACCTTATACTATTTAAAAATATGTCCTTTTGATTCTGTTTCCCTAGAGAATCTGACGAATACAGCTTCATACCAGGAGTGGGGTGGCCAAATTTGAGGGCCTTCTGACAGCTCTAGGCTAAGTTGCCAGTGGTGGAGTCTGAGTCAACTTTTGAGCAAGATTGCTTGGGTTCAAATCTTCTTGAGTCTTGCCTTTGGGCATGTGTCAATCAGAGGGGTCCTTGATGGTCCTGAATCTGAATTGGGTAACCCATGTCTTTGGCTCAGACTGGCCCTCATGGGGACCAGAAGAGGTGGGGTGGCTTATGCCCCCCAGGAACACAGCTACAAACAGTTTGTTTTCAGCTGACAAGGCCAGCAATATGCCTTCACTGTCCTGCATCAGGGATATATCAACTCTCCAGCCCTGTGTCATAATATTGGCCACAGGGACCTTGATCATCTCTCCCTCCCAAAAGACATCACACTGGTCCATTATATTGATGATAACATGTTGATAGGACCTAGTGAGCAAGAAGTAGCAACGACTCTAGACTTATTGGTAAGGCATTTGCGTGAGAAAGTATGGGAAATGAATCCAACAAAATTACTGGGGCTTTCTACCTCGGTGAAATTTCTAGGTGTCCAGTGGTGCAGGGCATGTCAAGATAGCCCTTCTAAAAGGAAGGATAGGCTGCTGCATCTGGCCCTTCCTAAGACCAAAAGAGAGGCACAGTGCTTAGTTGTTCTCTTCAGATTTTGGAGACAACACATTCCTCATTTGGGTGTGCTACTCCAGCCCATCTACCAAGTAACCAGAAAAGCTGCCAGTTTTGACTGGTGGCTGGAATGAGAGGAGGCTCTGTGACAGGTCCAGGCTGCTGTGCAAGCTAGCTACACTACTGC
This sequence comes from Tolypeutes matacus, assembly GCA_026826555.1. Lineage (NCBI taxonomy): Eukaryota > Metazoa > Chordata > Mammalia > Cingulata > Chlamyphoridae > Tolypeutes > Tolypeutes matacus. Next base: position 7,416,552 of record JAKSZT010053791.1, read on the forward strand.
TTAGGCCATATGATCCAGCAGATCCAATGGTGCTGGAAGTTTCAGTGGCAAATAGATATGCCATCTGGAGCCTTTGGCAGGCCCCTATAGGAAAATTGCAACGCAGACCCTTAGGATATTGGAGCAAAGCCCTGACATCCTCTGCAGATAACTACTCTCCTTTTGAGAAACAGCTTTTGGCCTGCTACTGGGCCTTAGTAGGACTGAACACTATGGGACATCAAGTTACCATGAGACGTGAGTTGCCTATCATGACCTGGGTATTGTCTGACCCACAAAACCATAAAGTTGGGCATGCACAGCAGCACTCCATAATAAAGTAGAAGTAGTATATATGAGACAGGGCTCGAACAGGTCCTGAAGGCACAAGTTACATGATGAAGTGACCCAAATGCCCATGGTCACCACCCCTGCCATGTTACCTTCTCTTTCCCAGCCCACTGCTTTAGCCTCTTGGGGAGTCCCTTATAAACTGTTGACTGAGGAAGAGAAAACTCTGACCTGGTTTATGGATGGTTCTACATGATATGCAGGTACCACCCTAAAGTGGACAGCTGCAACACTGCAGCCCCTTTCTGGGACATCCCTGAAGGACAGTGTTGAGGGCAAATCCTCCCAGTGGGCAGAAATTTGAGCAGTGCACCTGGTTGTTTATTTTGCTTCGAAGAAGAAATGGCCAGAGGTGTGTGTGTACACTGATTCATGGGCTTTGCCAGTGGTTTGGCTGGATGATCAGAGACTTAGAAGGAACATGATTGGAAAATTGATGACAGAGAGGTCTAGGGAAAAGCTATGTGGCTAGACCTTTCTGAAAGCACAAAACACATGAAAATATTTGTGTCTCACGTGAACGCTCACCAGAGGGTAACTTCAGCAGAGGAAGACTTTAGTAATCAAGTGGATAAGATGACACTCTGTGGGTAATGCTCAGCCTCTTTCCCCCAGCCACTCCTGTCATTGCCCAGTGGGCTCATGAACAAAGTGGCCATGGACGTAGGGATGGAGGTTATGCATGGACTCAACAACATGGACTTCCCCTCACCAAGGCTGACTTGGCTACAGCCACTGCTGAGTGCCCAATCTGCCAGCAGCAGAGATCCACACTCAGCCCCCGATATGGCAGCATTCCCTGAGGTGATCAGCCTGCTACCTGGTGGCAGGTTGATTACATTGGACTACTTTCATCATGAACGGGGCAACAATTTGTTTTAATTGGAATAGACACATATTCTCGGTATGGGTTTGTGTTCTCTGCATGCAATGTTTCTTCCAAAACTACCATCTGTGGACTTACTGAATGTCTTATCCACTGCCATGGCATTCCACAGAACATTGTTTCTGATCAAGGAACCCACTGCACAGCAAATGATGTGCAGGAAAAGGCACATGCCCCTGGAATTCGCTGGCCTTACCATTTCCCCATCATCCTGTAGCAGCTAGATTGATAGAATGGTGGAATGACCTTTTGAAGACTCAATTTTTTTTTTTTTTAACAACAGTATTATTCTAAGTACATACCTAAAACTGCTATATATTTTTCTACATGAACATATTTTTTTTACTAACTGCTGTTTCCTAGAATTTTGTGATAATTCTATAGATTTACAATTCTTTTAAGAACTACTTACATAGTTAATCTATCCTAAGCACTTTGAATGATAATAGAAAGGTATTAGAAAGGAAAGTCAAACACGAATCCTACTTTTATTATTTATGTAGACTATATGCCTAGCTTTAGTTTTTCAGAGAACTGTTAGTATTTCTTATTAATTATTTAGATTTTTTTTTTTGAGGTACTGGCCACAGATTGAACCCAGAACCTCATATGTAGGTAGCCAGCACTCAACCACAAAGCCACATCAGCTCCCCTGAGTTGGTTTTGTCACTTGTTTTGCTTGTTGTTTTTTGTTTGTTTTTAGGAGGCACTGGGAACTGAACCCAGGACTTCCCATGTGGGAAGCAGGCGCTCAACCACTTGAGCCACATCCGTTCCCCTATTTAGAAATTTTAAGGAGGATTTAGTTGCATTTCATTAACTTATGATATGTTAATCATTTTTGAGATACCTGGAGTGCCCATAGCCTTTAAGGTAATTAGAACTATTTGAAGTTGTAACAGAGTAAACAACAACAGCAAGACAAAAAATTTTAGTTCCTCATTCTGTGTTGGATGGTGCTTTAGTTTCCTGGCTGCTAAATCAAACATACAATGGGTTGCCTTAAACAGTGGGAATTTATTGATTTATTGGGTTATAGTTTTGAGGCTAGGAGAAGTCCAAAATCCATGCATCAGTAAGGTGATGCTTTCTTCCTGAAGATATGGTATTCTGGGCTGGCAGCTAGTTATCCAATATTTCTAATGCTTTCTTTTTAAAAATTATGATACTTATTTGGGGGTTAAAAATGTGAAAGAAAGTACTACTGTTATATGAATGAAACATGCCTTTGATATATCTTGATTAACTAGCACCATTTATCTTATACTATATTAACTTTTGGAGAAACAAGAAGGAAATGTGTCTTGAAGAAGGATATGGAATAATGGTGATGCCTTGTATGCTATACCAGCTGCCCTGCAAAAAATAATGACAGAGAAAGCCTCGTACTGGAAGAGTTATTATTTGAGCTGGCTTTTGAAGATTGGAAGGGAAGGTTACCAGGCTGAGTAGGTTGGAAACAGCATTCTACCAGCAGGAACAGCATGTTCAGACACACGGAGATATGAAAGAGCATGCTCTAGTCCTGGAGTGGCTGATAGCTTTGTCAGTTGGGAAAAGCCAGAATGTAATACCAGACAGGTGCCATGTAGAGGTATTCAGATGTTTGTATACTATCTCAGAAATCTAGATATTATTGTTATAGTTCGGTTAAGGGTTTTAAACCATGGTATGATATGAACCGATATGTGTGTTACTGTAGTAGAAGTTTCCAACTGGAGTATCAGGGAACTTGCTGTGAATGAGTTACAAGTGAGCTTGGATACTACTCTTGGTCAGCCCTCAAAGCTGTATGGTGCCTAGAACCATTGAGGCCTTCCCTTCTCTGGTCAGAGCAGCCTTGTCCATTTTCCCCAATATGCCTCATAAATCTTATGACCTTCTAAGTGGCTCATGGCATGGAAAAACTATGGAAATGCAGGTATCAAGGAAGCAGAGGATTTTTAGTTATCAAATTTTATGGTCATAGGACCTTTTTATGCTCTTAAAAGACCTTTTCTTTATGTGGTTTATGTTTATCGATATTTACTATATTATCAGTTAAAACTGAGAAACTTAAATATATTAATTCATTTTGAAACAACAATAAACCTATTAGACACCAACATTTTTAAATAACATTTTTAATAAAAATTAACTATAATTTCCAAAGCCATAAGATTAGAGAGAAAAGTGGCAGTATTTTACATTTTTGCACATCTCTTCTATGTCTGGTTTAATAGAAGACAGCTGTATTCTCATATCTGCTTCTGCATATAATCTTTTGTACTGTGTTGTTTTGGTTTACATATACAAAGAAAATCCAGCCTCATACAGTAGTTAGAAAAGGGAGTGATATTTTAATAGCCTTTTTAGATAACTGTTGATATATTTTGGTATTACGTTAAAACTCCACAAGTGGTAATTTCATACAGGATAGGTGCAATGAGAATCTGGAAGTATGTCAACAAACTTTTCATTCTCTGTTACATTAAATTCATTGTTCTGTCTTTCATTTTTAATAAATTTTTTACCTATGCATAATTTTATAATGTCATCTATGGAAAATAATTGATTCCATGAATTATGCAGATCTTCTGAATGTTGAAGCATTTCTTCATACAATATCAAAAAATCATATTCATTTGCTTTCTGCTTCAGAAATTGGGAAGTGATTGAGTTTATAGTGAAAAATACAAGTTCTCCAAAATTCTGATTTTCTCTTGAAAGCTTAAAATTTATCATTGCCATCAAATACTTTCAGTTGTTTTCCTTGATGTGACAGCCTCACTTTGTTCATATTCAAGTAAATGTCTGTCATATATCCATTCTGAATAACTATACTTGGTCTTTAGTCATTTTTTTCAACTAAAAGTGGTGATAAATGAAATATCTCAGTAGCAGTGCTTTTCTTTGAGACAACCATTGTGTTTTGGTGTGCAGTAGAAGTGCTTTTATGCTTCCCATTTTGACACACAGAGTATTAAAAAACTCATGAGTTGAGAGCTAAGAAAATAATTTATATTGCTTCACTGGACTGGAACTGGCTCTTCTTTTTTTTTTTTTTTTTTTTTAACTGGCCTATTGCGGTGAAAAATACAATGATTGCTAGTACAATCTAGAGCCACTGGTCTGATTTGTGCTAAGGCAACAGCACTCCCCCCACCCCTCCGCTCCCCCAATTGCTTTTGTACCATTAATTCAAATGTCAATACAGTGAGAAGGACAAAAAAAACACCTACTTATTATTATGAAAATAGTTTGGACCTTGTTGGCCCCCTGAAAGAATCTCAGGGAACTCTAGGAGTCTATGTACCATACTTTATTGGTAGTCAACTCTTTGAAGAAATATGGTGGTGAAGTGAAGGAGAAACTACTTTATCTCTTACGGCATCCTCTGTCCTTGTCTGTCTTAACCCCTTTCTGCCACAGAGCACCATTTCTTGGGGGAGGGGATCAAGTTATATATTTACTTTCTATTTTTCTGTTGTTTTGCCCATTTATTGTTTCTTCTGCCATTTCCCTTTGCAAAAATTATTTTCCTTAATTGACATGTTTTATCTTACCCTCATTTGTTATCTAATTGAAAGTCTCTGAGTTCTAAAACTGTTTCTCTGACTCTGGAATCTACTAAATCTTTGTCATTCCCTCTGCATTTAATGGACATGGGAATTTGTATAAAGTTACACAAAGTACATGTAGCACTGTTTATTAAGCATTTAAAATATATGTAAAATTTTTGGCATGTAGCCATGATTCATAAACCATCATAATGTTTAATTGTTTAATGGCAGCTGTTATGTAGTAAGTTATAAGAAGAATAATACTCTGGGCTCTATTTGGGAAAGCCAGAATAATATATTGAAAGCAAATTAATTTTCTAATTTCATTTGACCATACCAAGAAAAGCCAAGTTAAGAATTTATTTTGTGATTGAATTTTATATGTAAATCATAATTAGTTTAAAAATTGAATCATGTTTTTTAAACATATAATTTTAGATTGCCTTTATAAAACTGAAAGCTCCATAGTGATATGAAGAGTTCTTTTTCTTTCCTGTTACTTTTTTCTTTATACTTTTTATGTATATCAATTTTGCTCCCTGTCTCTGCTGAATTGGGTCAGTATTAAAAACTTGAAAAAGTTAATTTTGAAGTAACAGTTTTTTGTTTTTCTTTTCTCTCCTCTTATAAGTTGTTTGAACTGCTGGGACCTGAAGGATTTGAACTTATTGAGAAGCTCCTCCAGAACAGAATTATAATTGTAGATAGATTTCTAAATTCTTCAAATGATCATAAGTTCCAGGCTCTTCAAGGTAAGAAAGTACATAATGGTAATTCTACCTTGAAGAAAAGATTCATTGTTTAGCAACTCTTTTTAAATATAATTTTTTTTTTTAATAACTTTCGACCTATTGTATAATTTATTGATACCTTTTTTTTAAGTAGACATCTCTGTTTTAGAGAGCAGTGGCTTCTTGCCATTTAGCTTTTTCTAGCTATCAAGTTGGTTTTCCTTGAATTTATAAATTTGAGTATACATCTACTCTCTTCTCACCTCCATTCTTTTAAAACCAGGAAATGCAAAATGGTGAGAAGTGAGTGGATGCAGTGTTCTGACCTCTCTGTTGAGGATAATTGTAAAGATTTTATTTTCAGGGATGATGTGGAGAATGTGTAGTGTGAGGTGTGCCATAAAATAAATAAAATTTGTTAAATTTTAAGACTTTTTCCTGTCACAATTGTATTCTAAAGTGATACAAGCTTCACCCTTTTTCTTTACTAAAAATTATGTTAGAATTGCTGTTAAGGTTATTCATTTCATTTCTGTTTGCAAGTCTCTACAGTTAGTTGAACCCATCAAGGAGAACCATACCTTTACCATTTACTGCTTTACACCTTGGTTTTTTATTTCCTATTAACGTTCAGTCTTACAGAATTCCACTATATTCTGACTGAGGCCTTACAAAGCTCTAAGCAAGGTAGACATATTTTCTTCTTATAATTTTAATTTCTTTATTTGGATGAACTCAACTGTGCATAATAGTATTTTGTTACTATCACACTTGTTTAAAATATTAATGATATTAGCATAACACTTATTATGTTAACCAGAGGATTTATAATTCTACTTGTGAAATCTTTAACGTTCATTTCTTATAATAAGTACATGATATTCACATTTTAAACATTCCACCTACTATCTATATTGCTAATTGTGTCTTTGCAGATAACTCTTCTTTTATAGTTCATCATATTAATGAAATACTGTAAAGTAAAAAGTGGAGTTATATATCCAAAATACAATAGTACTGGCATTTATATTTATCTATGTTGTTACTCTTATGGGAGATTTTTTTTACTTCCGCATGGCTTCAATCTATTGTCTATTGTCCTTTCCTTTCAACTTGCAGAACTCTCTTTCACACTACTTCTAGGGCCAATTTAGTGGTGACAAAATTCCTCAGCTTTTGCTGATGTAGGAATGTCTTAATCTCTTCTTCATTTTTGAAAGACAGTTTTGCTGTATATGGAAGTGTTGGTTTGCAATTTTTTGCTTTCAGCACATTAAAAATGTCATCCCATTGCCTTGTTGTCTCTGGTTTTTGATGAAAAATTGCTACTTAATGTTTTTGAGGCTTCCTCATATGTGACACTTTGTTTCTTTCTTGTGGCTTTCAGAATTCTCTCTTTATCTTTGGCAATTGACATTTTGATTGTAATGTGCTGGGATGTGGGTCTATTTGGGTTTATCCTGTTGGGTGTTCACTGAACATCTTAAATATATATATATATTCATGTCATTTATTAAATTGAGGAAGTTTTTGGTCATTATTTCTTTAAATATTCTTTCTGACTCTTTCTTTCTCTCTTCTCTTTCTGGCTCTCCCATAATGCATATACTGCTATATTGATAGGCTTGATGTTGGCCTAAAGTTCAGGGTCTATTTGATTTTCTTCATTCATTCTTTTTATTACTTCTCAGACTGAATGATTTCAATAGTCTTATATTCAAGTTCTCTGATTTTTTTTTTCTGCCAGCTCAAATTTGATGTTGAATCACTCTAGGGAATTTCTATATATTTCTATTACTGTGATCTTCAGCTCTGTTTGATACTGAACAAAACACAGATTCTTCTGTCCAAGGTACTTCATTAACCAATTCCTTAGACGCTAGGGTTTCAAACAGAGAAAGAGTTTATTTGCTAGCGCAAAGCAAAGAGGTCAGTGGCCTTGAGATCCAAAAATCTGCCTCCCCAAACTGCAATAATCCTGATCGTTTTATGGCAGCAAAAGACAAGCATGTTTAGGCTAATGAATAATTGGGTGGGGCTGGCTCAGCTTCCATCATTAATAAACACCAAGGGGCTGAACAGGATGAAGGTGGGTACAAAACGGGTCAGTTAGAAGGTTTTTAAATGGATTTCAAATGGGAGAGTGGTTACCATTTCAATAGAAATATTCATATACAAGGGTAAGATCAATCTGGAATAATAATCATAATAGTAGGTCTTAGTTAGAAGTGACCATATACAAAGGAATAATCATCATAATAGCAAGTTTTAGTTATAAATTACCATATTCAAAGGTAGAGGTCAGGCTAGCCAGTTTCAATAATTTCCGATATTAACCTTTGGCTATTTTATAATATACTGGAAAGTAAAAAGGCATCTATATAATGTTTCAGTAATCATAATTATTTGTTAATTCTTAACCGTCAGTTACATGTTTAGTTCCTTCTTTCATAATTCCCATCTCTCTATAGATATTCTCTTTGTATTCATCTATCGTTTTCCTCATTTCCTCTATAGTTCTTTGTCTATGTTTTCCTTAAGATTTTTGAGCATACTTAGGGCCATTTTTAAAAACTGATCCTCTCAGTTCTGGTCTCCTCTGCCTGGGTGATTGCATCTCCTTTTTTTGAATGTTTTGTATTCTTTTATTGAATCAGGACATTCTGATACTTCAAAGTATTATAACTGGGATTTAGACTCTGAGGCCTCTGTTCCTTAAGTATGTATCCAAGCTAGTGTTAAGACAGAGCTTTCCTTGAATGCCAGGAGCAATCTAAAAAAAAAAAAAAAAGGAAGAAAATACCTTTTCTGTGTTTGTCTGTGGGGATTGACCTGGGGGAGTGCTCCCCTTCAGGCCTTATCCATACAAAGAATTTAGAGAATAACTTTAGGCCAAAGTGCAGGAGCCTCCCTGATCCTTTGTATGCATGTGCCTTGTCTTGGGCATGCACTTGTGGCTCTTAAGAAGTTGCCATTTACTCTTATATAAATGTCCCCTTTCCCCTAGGAAACAGTTTTCTCTTGGTCCAGGGTGCTTTTCTTTATGTCCTCTAGCCAGCAATACCTTGCCCCAGGCAGCTACAACTTGAGGGCTCTCAGATAGTATTCTGTAATAGAAATCTCTTAGCTACCTCCTGTAAATAGGCAAGTTTTGAGTTGGCTAGTCTCTCAGGCCACCACCAGAAGATTGGGCCAGACATGCATGCTCCGAGTATGTGCATCCCTCCCAGCCTCATTTGTACCCTAGTGATTAGCTCAATAAACGTGTTTGAATTAGCAGGTAAAAAAAAAACCAAACAAACAAAACCTCTCCTCCCTTTGTTACCAGGGTTAGGGTCTCCCACTGGATGGAAGTCTAGACAGATTCCACAGCAAGCTGTTGAGGGGATGGAGGAGGGGCCATCCAGGGTGCCACAAGATTCTACTGCTTTTTAGGTAGCCGTTTTCTTGATTTGGTGCTTGCTCTGTTTCTGCAATCCTTTAACTGTTTTGTGGAGCTTTGAAAAGATGTTTCTGCCAGTTCTTGATGGGTAGTCAAAGCTTCTTTGAGGAGATGAAGTCCTGAAGAGTCTCACTCCGCCATCTTGATTGGGTTTGAATATACCTGTTTCAAAAAATGACTTGTTGGAAAATTAGGCTATTTTATATGTTTAAGTGTGGGGTGGGAGGACAAAGAAATGGTTTCCATAAAGGCTCTAAACCATGTCTGAGATTTGTAAAACATGTTTCTTAAATCTGCTTTGTAGACAATTGCAAAAAAATTTTAGGAGAAAATGCTAAACCTAATTACGGTTGTCAAGTCACTATCCATTCTGAACAAGAAAAGCAGTTAATGAAACAATATCGCCGTGAAGAAAAAAGACTTGCCAGACGAGAAAAAAAGGCTGGAGAAGATGGAGAAGTTTCAGAAGGACTAATGTGCTTTGATCCTAAGGAATTGAGAATGCAAAGGTAATAAATGCCAAAAGCTGAAAAATGCTTCTTCTGTAATTGCTACTTTGTGTATCATTATCATTTTTTAGTTTAGCTTTAACAATTTAGATGATTCTTACTTCTAGTCACATTTTCTACAAGAATAGAATTTTGGTGTATGAAAACCTAATTTTCTGGTGTAAGAAAGCAATAATCTGCTTAATTAGAATATTCGTTGGTTACATCCACATAGGTGAGAAATTTCTATTATAGATGTAAGCTATGTTTAGGTTCTGTGCACATACGACTAAGATAAGATTTATGAAGCCTACATAAATTTATGAGACTTTTGTTTCCTTTCCTAGCTTAATGACTACTTTTTATCATGCTGTTATTTAGAAGTAGAAAAGGGGAAAATAAAATAAAGACAGACATTATTAAACATAGTTCTTTAAATATTCAGATCCATTTTTATAAAAGGGATTTGTACCTTGTTAAATATCTTTGGATTATGGAAAATAAAATTATAAAGAGCATTAAGTCGAATTTATTGGATAACATTATCTAAAAATGATGTCTATTTCTAGCCCAGAAAATATCAGAATTTTTAATATCTGCTTTTGTATAGTTTAATTTCTTTGGTTTTAGAATGGAAGGCTACCAGAAATAATTATTATTGTGGCCTTGTTTTAGTATATACTTTCCTTTTCAAGATAAAAATGTCCAATTGGGTTTATTAATTTTTGTATTTTCAGAGAGCAGGCACTTCTGAATGCTAGAAGCATTCCAGTTCTGAGCAGGCAGAGAGAGATGGACATTGAAAAAATACGTTATCCCCATGTTTATGATTCCCAGGCTGAAGCTATGAAAACATCAGCATTCATTGCTGGTGCAAAGGTATGTCAGAGTCCTTTTGGATAATAAGTATATTCTGAGGAAATGGCATATAGATTTTCCCTATTTCCTTTGTGACTGCAGTACTAGTTGATTGTACTATGCTAAATTGTACTGAAAAGTATTGGGGAAATTGAGATAAAGCAGTGTACATAAAGTTCCATGTACATAGTAGATATTCAGGAAATATTTGTTCTCCCTTTCATTATTTATGCAATATTAATTTTTGAGGTTTAGGAGTTGTGTCACTATTTGACAATATTTTTTATTGTACATTTTTCTTGCTTGGTGAGTACTTTTATATTCAGGAATACCATTTATTGATGTGTACTTTAAGATTCATCAACATAATTTGGCTCATATATTATATGAGATACCTGATACATGAGCATTTGGTGTTAGGGTTTTGTTTTGATTTGATTTGTTTTGATTTTTGGTTTAGCCTAGATTTCCATTTAGCTAAATTTATTTACCAGCACTATGTCATAAAACCTAGCAGTGTTTTTTTTCTCTAAAATTTTTTTACCAGAAAAATTGTTTATTTTTCATTATTTTTGGATTTCGATTTTTGGTGCTTATAGATGATTTTACCAGAAGGAATCCAAAGAGAGAATACCAAGATCTATGAAGAAGTAAAGATTCCCTACAGTGATCCAATGCCAGTTGGCTTTGAGGAAAAGCCAGTTTATATCCATGACTTAGATGAGGTGAGATGAACATTTTATGGAGCTACTATTTTTGATGCTTGTTATGTTTGATGAATGAATTTGTATTAAAAAAAGTATTTCATAAAAGTAGTAGTTGGCTTAAGACGGTGTAGAGATACATGCAGTTGGTTACTAAAGACACACGGTAGGGGAATTTAAATTTAAAATATTACATATATACACATATTTATTCTTACATAAACATATTTATATTTATTTATGGGTGTGAATCTCTATATCTACATGTTTATGTTGATAATTTCAGCTAGTCTTTGATTTCACCTATGTGAGCTGACTTAAGTAAAATATTTTAAAGGATTTGTGTATTGTTATTGATATAGTAAATGGTCAACCTATGATAAAATCAGATTTTTTTTAGGGGGAGGATTAAATTCCAAATTATTTTCTTTACATTATTTTCCTTCAACTTAAAAATTTTGAACTATTTCAAACCTATGGAAAATTTGCATGAATAGTACCATCCATATACCCTTCACTTTGACTGACAGTTTGTTAAAATTTTGCCATATTTGCTTTATCTCAGAATAAAATATTTATTAGTATAGTATAAAGTATACTTACAATTTAGTTTGTCGTTTTTGTCACCAACATGAAGTTGCAATTTTTTCTTTCATATATGCCATATGTAGACAATAAGAAATATCAGAAAAATACAGGCAAGCAAGAAGAACAACATAAAGAATACTTATATTCCTACCTACCCATAACCAGCCATAACTAATTTCTTATATACATACGTATGCATAGATGTTTTGTTTTACAAGAGTGGAATTATACATACTGTTGTGTGAATATCTTTCTGCACATAATTTTTTCTTTCATAATTGAGATTTTATTAGTTATGAAGATAAGCATACAGGCATTATAAATAATTTGTACATAGTTCTTAATGCATGTCTCAAAGATATAAAAAGCCATGTAGATGTAATTCTTTTAAAAAGTTATTCCAGGGACTTTCTAGCTTAATATTTGGAGGTAAATTTTTCTCAAGAGGATATCAAGTACAATTTGATAGGCTGTTACATTGGTAAGTACCATTAATTTACAAGTGTATATCATTTAATATCATATTCACTATATGCCATGATTTCCTATGTTTCACAACACACAAAGTTATTAGGAAAACTGTTATAGAGATGTACGGAGTGCATACAATTCTGAGAGGGAGTACTAAAATCAGGGAGTGGTTGTCTCTAAGAAGCAATTGTGCTAGAACACATGGGAATAGAAGTAATTTAAAATATTTGGCAAATTACCTGCATGACTGGACTCCAAGTTGCCATTTACTATGTGTTGTATTATAGAATATTAAAACTGCCCTTCCCGCACCCTATGCAATGTTAACTTGACACCTAAGACAGTCAAAGCCTCCATTACATAATTCAATATCCTACTCTTTTCCAGTTGTACAAAAATAAACAACTAGCAAATTATTTCACCTCATTAAAAAAGTATTTACACTTAAAAAGTGGGATAAGGTGAGATTCCAGTCCCCTTTTTAAAAATGTTTCTTCTAGAGCTACTGAAAAATTGGATTTACAAAATCATCGATAAAAATATTCCTCTGGATTGTACAACAAGGGAGATATACTGATAAGATATGGTATAGATATTAATCATCCTTGCCTTCTTTCTCTCCTGCCTCATTAGAGGCTAGACTCTTCTCATTTTTAGTTTCTCCATTTTCTGTAGGTAAATATTCTTTAGTTTCTTGGTTAGCCAGTTTGGCTTGTTTCCCCTTTGCTCCCTTTTTTCCCTTCTGATTACACATTTTTGCCTAAAGAGTTATCCTTCCCTGCTGCCTTTTTTGGGTTTCTTTCCAATTTTGTAGGAGCAGGTTTAGTTGGGCTCTTGCTTAGACCAGTTACTTGTTGTTAAAATTTTAAATTGTTTTCTACAATAAGTTTTTATATTAGAATTTTTCCCTGCTTAATGTTTGAATCATATTTATTTCTTTAGCTAACTAAATTATTCTATTTTTCTCTAATGTGAGGTACTTTTAAAATATTATGTAACATATAGAGAGGAATAATCCAAATAGGGTGTAATTTCGAAATTGTATTCTTAGCACGTCCTATCCCCCATTTCCTTTTTCTTCTTGAATTCTTCAGTTTTGAAAAAGAAATTCAAGATTTCCTCTAGCTCATCCATTAATTGTTGAGAATAGCAGCAGTGTTGGTAGCTCTAAAATTCATTGCCTCCCTGTGACAAGTTCACAAGGCAGAAAGTATATATAATTTAGTTCTTTTTGATAAGGGGTGGTGGAAGAATATACTGCATCTCACTTATTTCTCTCTTTTTATTAGTTTTTATGGAAAGGGACTGATGCAGCTTGTGGTCAGAGGTGATTGTTAAGGGGGTGATTCTGCTTAGGCCATTAGGATATAAGGATTGCCATGATATTTTCAATTCCAGAGGTCTTTTGTAGTTAAAACAAATAACCAAGTTAAGTAGGTATGTTTAACCAGTGAGAACTTTTGAATCTGTATTATATGTTATAGTCACACACACACATACATTCTTAAAGATTTTCAGTGGCTTAAATTTTTTGTTAAATAACAGCTTTATTGAGATACAATTTATGTAAGTTCACCCTCAGAAAGCATACAATTCAGTAGTTTTAAGCATGTTAATAGAGTTTTGAATTGATCACCACTATGTAATTCCAGAACATTTTTTATCACCCAAAAAGAAACACCATGGGAGCGGATGTGGCTCAAGCTGTCAAATGCCTGCTTCCCACGTGGGAGGTCCTGGGTTTGGTCCCCAGTGCCTTTTAAAAACAAAAGCAAACAACAAGCAAACAAATAAAAAAAAAAAAAAAAAAAACAGGGGAGCTGATGTGACTTGGTGATTGAGTACTGGATTTTTTTTTTGTTTTTTTTTTTTAAGATTTTATTTATTTATTCATTTATTCCCCCCTTGCTGCCTGTGCTCGCCAGGCCAGCCAACCACACCGTGCGGGTGGGCCAGCCCTCACCAGGAGGCCCCGGGAACTGAACCCGGGGCCTGCCATATGGTAAACGGGAGCCCCACTGATTGAGCCACAGCCGCCTCCCAGTACTGGATTTTTATATACAAGGTCCCAAGTATAGTCTTAGGCCCTGTTACCTAAAAAAAGAAAAAAAAATGGAACCATACTTATTAGCAGTCACTCCTCATTCCTTCCTTGTCCCAGACCCTACCAACCAATAAACTGCTTTCTGTCTCTATGGATTATCTATTCTGGACATTTCATATAAATGGAATCATACCATATGTGGCCTTTTGTGTTTGGCTTCTTTCACTCAGCATGTTATTTTCAAGGTTCATCCATGTTGTGGCATGAATCAGTGGTCCATTCCTTTTTTTTGGCTGTGTCAACAATAGTCCATATTATGGATACAGTGCATTTTGTTTACCTATTCATTAATTGATGGTATTTGGGTTGTTTCTACTTTTTACCTATAATGAATGCTGCTGTGAACATCATTCATATATGAGTTGTTTTTTTTTGAACGCATGAGAGTTCCAAATTCTCGTCAGCACTTGTTAATGTCTTTCTTTGGGGTATAGACTTCTTAGTTTTTCTAATGACTAATGATGTTGGGTATCTTTTCATTTACTTATTGTTCATTTGTATGTTTGTCAATTTCTTCTTCAGAAAAATGCCAACTGGGATTTTGATAGATACTGCATTGAATCTATAGATAAATATGGGGTGTATTGCCATCTTAACGATATTATCTTCCAGTCCACGAACACCATGAACATAGGCTATTTAAAAATTTATATAGATCTTCCTTAATTTCTTTCAACAATATTTTATAGCTTTTTTGTGTACAAGTCCTGCACTACTTTTGATAAATTTATCCCTAGGTACTTTATTATTTTTGATACAAGTATAAGTGGAATTTCTTTCTTAACTTCATTTTCAGATTGTTCATTGCTAGTGTATAGAAATACATGTGGTTTTTGTATGTTGATTTTGTATCCTGCAAGCTTGCTGAACTCATTTATTAGTTCTAATAGTTTTTTCATGGATTTCTTAGGATTTTATATACTGAATCATGGCATCTGCAAATAGAGATATTTTAATTATCCTTTTTGTTTCTTTTTATTTTCTAAATATTCTTACACCAGTACAATGTTAAATAGAAGTGACAAGAATGGACATCATTATCCTGTCCCTCATCTTAGGGAAAAATATCCATCCAGTGTTTCACCATTAAGAATGTTGTTAATTGTGGGGTTTTGTATATACCCTTTGTGATATTGAAAAGTTCCCTTCTTTTCCTAGTTGAATGTTTTTATCATTTAAGGGTGTTGGAATTTGTCAAATGCTTTTTCTGTATCTATTTAGATGATCATGTTTTTTTTTTTTTCTTTTATTCTAGTAAATGATGCATCACGTTGTTTGATTTTCTTATGTTATACAGGTGTTTTCTGCACACAAATCTTACTTTGTCATGGTGTATTATTCTTTTTATATGTTGCTGGATTCACTTTACTAGCTTATTGTTGAGGATTTTTGCATCCATATTCATAAGGATATTAGTTTGTGGTTTTCTTTTGATGTATTTTTCTGGTTTTGGGGTCAAAATTAATGGCCTCATAAAATGAATTGGGAAGTGTTCCCTCTTTGATATTTTGGAAGAGGTTTTGAAGGACTGGTGTTGATTCTTCTTTAAATATTTGGTAGAATTTACCCGTGAAGACATCTGGGGCTGAGGTTTTCTTTGTGAGTAGTTTTTTGATTTACCACTTCAATATCTTCTTACATTAAAGGTCCATTCAGATAGTCTATTTCATTCTAAGTCAGTTATAGTAGATTGTCTTTTTAGGAATTTGTACATTTATTCTAGGCTATCTAATTTCTTGACATAAAATTAATTAATATCTTTTCCCTTTTAATTCTTTTTTGCTCTTTTTCTGTAGTTTTGGTAGTGATAGCCCTCATTCATTCCTGATATTAGTAATTTGAGTTTTCTCTATTTTTCTTGGTCACTCTAGGGAAAGGTTTGTGAATTTTTAAATATTTTCAAAGACCTAAGCTTGGATTTCTTTGGTTTTCTCTTTTGTTTTTCTATTGTCTATTTAGTTTATTTCCTCTCAAGTTTTTATCATTTCATCTTTCTGCTTCTTTCTTCTTTTTTTTCTAGATTTTTAAGGTGGACATTTAGTTGATGAGTTGAGCTATTTCTCCTTTTTTAATGTTGATCTTTATAGCTATACACTACTTCAGATGTATCCTATAAATGTTTGTACTTTTTAAAAAATTCTCATTTTTCTGTAAAGTAGTTCTTCTTTTACTTTGTGACCTCTTCCTTTCATCTGTTGGCCATTTAGGAATGTGCTGTTTAATTTCCACACATTCTTGAATTCTCCATATTTTCTTCTTTTATTGATTTCTAATTTTATTCCATTGTGATCAGAGAACATACGTTGTATGATTTCAATACTTTAACACTTATTTAGGCTATATATTAGGCTAACAAATGGTCTGTCCTGGAGAATGGTCCATGTGCACTTGAGAAGAATTTGTATATGGCTGTTGAAGCCTTGAGGATGGTGTTACTTTATGAAGAGAAATTCCATGTTTAAATTCTTTAGTGTAGTTGTCGTAACTTTTAAGTAAACAATCTTCTTGGGAAAAATGATAGTAGCAAAAAATATATATGTTAACAAGATCATTTTGATTTTGAAACATTTTTGAGGGTTCAAAGTATCATTAATATCATCTTAAAATTTTGAAAATGTTTTAAATTATTTTATTATCACATCTAATAGCCATAGATTGTCCTGATGCTGGATGAGTGGATTATGATGTGCATTTTAATGTTGTGTTTTTAATTAACCTTTTTATTTTGAGATAATTGTAGATTCATGTGCTGTTTTAAGGGAAAATGCAGAGCAATCCTGTGTACCCTTTACTCATTTCCCCTGGTGTACACATCTTGCAAAATCATAATATTTTATCACAACCATAATATTGATACTGATACACTCAAGATAGAGAACGTTACAATCACCATAAAGATCCCTCCTGTTGCTCTTTTGTAGCCACAATGACTTACCTCTTGCCTTCACCCCATTTATAGCCCTTGGCAACCACTATTCTCTGCTATAATAATCTGTTCTTCATTACTATAATTTTGTCATTTCAACAATACTGTTTGTGTATATATATGTATTTTTATATATGTAGTCATACATAAAAATTGAGTTTTATATAGTCATATATATAATTGAGTTTATGTAGTCATATATAAACTCATATATATAGTCATATATAAAAATTGGGTTTTTTCACTAAGTCTAATTTCTGGTGATTCATCCAGGTTTTTGCATGTCTGAATAGTTTGTTCCTTTTTATTGGTGAGTTGCATTATATCCTATCTTAATTTTCTGTTGCTACTGTAACAAATTATCGCAAACTTAGTGTCTTAAAATAACCCAAGTTTATTATCTTACAGTTCTGTAGCTCATAAGTCTGAAATATGTCCCATTGGGCTAAAATCAAGATGTAGTCAGGGCTGTGTTCCTTTCTGGAGGCTCTCAGGAAGAATTTGTTTCCTTGTTTTTTGTTTTCAAAGACTTAATTATTTATTTACTTTTATCCATTTTAACAATACATCATAGTTTTCTCAATACAGGTCTTTTACACCCTTGGTAAAGTTTATTCCTAAATATTTGGTTGTTTTAGAAACTATTGTAAATGGAACTTTTCCCTGACTTCTTCCTCATATTGCTCATTTCTAGTGTATAGAAACACTACTGATTTTTGCATATTAATCTCGTATCCTGCCATTCTGCTAAACTCATTCATTAGCTCTAGTAACTTTGTTGTAGATTTTTCAGGACTTTCTAGACATAGGATCACATCATTTGCAAATAGCAAAAGGTTTACTTCTTCCTTTCCAATTTGGATGCCTTTTATTTCATTTTCTTGCCTGATTGTTCTAGCTAGAACCTCTAGCACTATATTGAACAACAGTGGGGACAATGGGCATCCTTGTCTTATTCTCAGTCTCAACAGGAAGCCTCTCCGGGCTACTACATTCGCTTTTGGCCTGCACTGACTAGATTTTGTGCACACCTGTGACTCCATTCCCCCACCCCCACCTCCTCACACCCCACCACCACCACTCCTACCCGCTGGCAGGGGAGGAGAGGGGCTAGTGCTTTGAGAGCCTATCTGGGCAACTGTGGTTAGTTTTCACCTGCACAGCTTAGTTTACTGCCCACACCTGCAGCTCCATCCCCTCCCCAGACAGAGAATGAAGGTATATGGAGCTTCATCAGTCTCTCCAGGTAACTACAGATGGTCTTGGCCTGCACGGCTTGGATTACTGCATGTGGATTCAGCTCCTTCCCCACCCCTGGTAGTGGAGAGAGGTGGGAGAAGCTTCATCTGTTCCTGGTGCAACACAGGCAGCTTTAGCCTCCGTTGCTTACCAGTACCACTGTACCCTCAGCTCCCACTCCACCCCCTGGCAATGAAAAAGAGCTGAAAAAATAGAGATTGGCTAAATACAAGCCAGTATAAAGTCCCAAAATAAGTTAAACCAAGTATGAAAAAGGGGCTATGGCACAAAACCAATCTTACTGTGGTTTTAATTTGCAATTCCATAATATAATGGCTAAACAATAATTGGGGATATGCAATATCATATAGTAGCAACATAATCCCAATCAGTACATTTCACTTTATATAATAATGATCCCACCAGATGTCATAAGCTGGAATAGTAATACAGACTTCAGGAGAAAATATAAGTGTTAACATAATGTCAGATAGTTTAGTAGGTACTTCTGCTCACTTGTATCTTTTTTATACCAGATAGGATGTTCAATGTACCAGGGAAAGTGTTCTTAAAGATGTCATCTTTCCTTTTTCACTGAGAGCATAATTATATGCCACTACTAATAGTCATATGGATCAACAGATAAAATCCTTTTATGTCCTTTCTTTTACTGAATGTAATGTTGGATAATTTTGTCCTGTCTCCTTAAATTACTTCTGTGATTCAATTTAAAAATGAGAATTTAAAAAATCTACAAGTGTTGAAAAATGCTGTTCACATCATTAAATGGATTTTCTACTGTTTTGGAAGGGAAATAATCTAAAAA
This sequence comes from Tolypeutes matacus, assembly GCA_026826555.1. Classification (NCBI taxonomy): domain Eukaryota; kingdom Metazoa; phylum Chordata; class Mammalia; order Cingulata; family Chlamyphoridae; genus Tolypeutes; species Tolypeutes matacus. Next base: position 7,435,687 of record JAKSZT010053791.1, read on the forward strand.
TTCTAACTGTTAAGGTTTAAAGCTGCCTATGTGCCCATCTGGGTATACAGGTTCAAATGATGTCATATGATTTTTCTCTTTGTCATTATCTATTTCTCTTTACATATCTCTACTTTTCTCTTTCTTTATTTCCTTCTCTTTTCTCTTCCTCTTTCTCCTTCTCCAGTCACCTGCCCCCACCCACGCTCACTCTGCGTCTCACTCTCTTTCTCTGCTTCTACCAGATATAATTTCTCCTATGATAAGGGGGAAATGTATGAGAGAAGTTTTCTTCCCCCTACCCTAATCACAAAAGCTAGAGAGTTTTTCCCACAAGTTATAGCAGAAGAAAGTCTTGACATAAACTCTGATTGGCCTGACTTAGATCACCTGTTTATTCCAGAAATGATCACTTTTCTGTGGTTAGAGTGTAGGATTTTTATTGACCTTGCCTGGGAATGTGCCCACTCATGAATTCTGTTGTCAGCCCCACCTGAGTCATGAGGCTTCAAGGAGGAATTTCCCAAAGGAAAGGATAGTGCTGTTATTACCATAAAAAGGGGATAAGAAAGATACTTGGCAGATGTATTAGTCAGCCAAAGAGGTGCTGATGGAAAGTACCAGAACTCTGTTGGATTTTATAAAGGGTATTTATTTGGGGTAAAAGCTCACAGTTATAAGACCCTAAAGAGGACAACTCTAGTTACTTCCTCACCCAAAGTCATTGGCCATGTTTTGAAGCAAGTTGGTGGGTGATATCTGTGAAAGCCTTCCTCTTTCTTCTTAAGGCTCCATAGGCCCAGATTCTTCTGATCTCAGCTATAGGTTGGCATAGAGGTCAGCTGCTCTGTTCTCTTCAGCTGCAAACTATCAGGCGAATGGCTCTCTTGTGGCCCCAGCATCAAGTTCTCTCCTCTTCTGTGCCTATGGAGCTTTCTCTATTCCTCTGTGTTTCTTCTACTGTGTATCTACTTCTCTGTTCTCCTTGAGTGAATGTCCATTTATATAGTCCACCAAGGGGCTGGGGACTGTTAAACTCCACTGACATGGTCGAATCAAAGCCCTAATCTTAACATAATTTAATCTCAGCTAAATCTAATACAATCAAAGGGTATCACACCCAATTTACAAACATAATCAAATATATTTTTTGGAATTCATAAATAATATCAAACTGCTACAAACCATTTCTTTGATATTTTTGGGGATGAAAGACTCAGGTTTGCTTCTTTGTTGCTGTTATATATGTTGGCTTCTGTCTCTTTGAAGAGTTGAGAGTTATATTTATAAATAGTCAATAAAGTATCATTTAGCAAAAATGTACTGCTGACCCAAAGGTAAGGGAATTGTACTATAAATGATAAAATATTTCATTTGAGAAGATAAGAGAGTTGAGTCCTGTAAAATCTGATGGTAGAAAACTTGAGATGTAGGTTCTCTGTGGCCCCAGCTTCTTGTATCCTATGCCTGTATGCCATATTTTAGAGGAATAAAGAAAAGGATATTAAAACTGATCTTAAGTTACTCAATATATTGTGTCTGCTCCACACATTTTCTATGTTTATAGCTGGTATAATAGGGATATGCTGTATAAGTTTCTGTGGCAGCACAGAGAAGTCAATGCTTAACAGACTAAAGAGGTCAGGGAAGAAGTATTCATGGAGGTGAATATTGAGGGCCTAGAATTTTGCCAGGTAGATTAAGGGGGGTAGGGGTGTATCCCAGACAAGGGACGCTGTTTGAAAAAGTTTGTGATTTTGGGGAAACAGGTACTTCAGTACTTGTTATTAGCATATAGGCTATATGTGGGGAAAGGCAGCATATGAGTCTAGAAAGAGATTATATTGCCTGCATAAGAATGGCTTTGAAACCCATGCTAAGAGGTTTAGACTCAATGTTATGTGAATTATACCTTTTTAAAAATAGGAGAGTGAATAAGTAGATTGTATTCTCTTAGAGGAATTACTCAGACTGCAATGCTAAGACTAACTTGGGGGTTTAGAGTAGAGGGTGCTGTAGTAGTCTGAGGTAGAAATGCTACAAGCCTGAAAAAAGAAAGTGGCAACTTATAGAAAGAAGATAACAGTTGAAGAGAAATTTAGCTGCTAATATATATATATATAAAATCTGATGACTGATTAAATGCAAGGGGCTGAGAAGAATCTAGAATGACATCCAGATTTTTGTTTTATACAACATGGGTGAGTGATAGTGTCATTTATTAAAATGAGGCATAGGATAAAAGGGAAAAGGTTTGTGCATGTTAAGTATTAGGAGGCAGCATATCATGTTGGTTAAAACCAGGGCATCTCAATCTAGGCCAGATTCTACCTTTGAGACTTTGAGCAAGTTTACCTTTTGCGATCCAGTTTTGCATTTGTAAAATTGGGAAACTTGTGCTCATTTCATAGTTTTATTATGAGAATTAGATGGATTAATATGGGTAAAACATTTAGAAGAGTATTTGGCACATAAAAAATTTGAGCTAAAATATTATCCTAAAATGTTCAATGTAATGATGAAAACTGATGTTGTGAGATTAGTCAAAGAGTTCATCAGAGTGATACTGTCAGAAAGATGTAAAGGAATAGAAAACAGAAGAATCAGCATATAGGTTAGGATAAGTATGGTTAAGGCAAGGAAGGGGATGAGTTTGACTTCTGAGGTCCAAGATGTCAGATGTTGTTGAGAGTTCAAGTAAGGTAGTTTCATGATTCAGAACAGATTGCTCATCGTATTGCATCTAGAGCCGACAGTACTGCTTGGTCTAAGTATTCCTTGTTAACTAATGTGGTAGAAAATTCTTTCAAAACATTAGGTTTCTCTAGCGTGCTTTTAAAACTAGGACAGTGTAGCAGTTTGATATTATTTATGAATTCCAAAAAAGATAATTGATTATGTTTATAAACTGGTCTGTTCCTCTGGGCGTGATACCTTTTGATTTTATTAGATTCAGCTGAGATGCCTTTGATTAAATTATGTAAGGATTAGAACTTTGATTCTACAAAGTCATCAGGGTGTGCAGGGTTGAGTGCCCACCCCCTTGGTGGGCTGATAAAACAGACTTTCACACGGAAGTAGACACACAGAGAAGAAGAACACAAGGAAGAGAGAGAGTTCATCAGACATGGAGAAGCCTTGGGAAGAGAGATGAGCCTGATAGTCTACTGCTGACCTTGTGAAGAGAACAGAGCAGCTGATCCCAGAAAGAAACAAGCCCCAAAGAGAGAGATGAGCCTTATGCCAGCCTACAGCCGAGATTGGAAGAAACTGGGACCATGGAACCTTAAGAGGAAGAAGGAAGGCTGGACCCTTGCAGACATTGCCTGCCATCTTGCATCAACACGTGGCCAGTGACTTTGGGTGAGAAAGTACCTCTTACGGTACCTTGAGTTGGACCTTTTTGGGCCTTGTGACTGTAAGCTTTTACCCCAAATAAATACCCTTCATAAAAGCCAACAGAGTTCTGGTACTTTGCATCAGCACCCCTTTTGGCTGACTAATACAGACAGGGAACTAAATGATCCTTACCAGTCCTGCTTGGGTTCCAGAAGTACTACTCTACCCTTGATAGAATTGTGTCCCCATTTTCTCTCTTTTTTCTTTTTTTTCTTTTTTAGGGGGTATTGGGGATCGAACCTGGGACCTTATACATGGGAAGCAGGTGCTCAACCACTTGAACTACATCTGCTTCCCCTAGTTTTCTCTTAACTTTATTGAATCTGTTGTGTACTATAGCAGTTTGATATTGTTTATGAATCCCAAAAATAGATATTGGATTATGTTTGAACTGGTCTTTTCCCCAGGGCATATTAGATTATATTAGATTCAGAGGTTTCCAAAGAAGTGCAGGAACTATATGCAGAAAACTACAAAACAATGTTAAAAGAAATTTAAAAAGACCTAAACAAATGGAAAGACATTCTGTGTTCATGGATTGGAAGAATAAATATCGTGAAGATATCAATCTTAACCCAAACTGATTTCTAGATTCAATGCAATACCAATCAAAATCCCAACAGCTTACTTTACAGAATTAGAGAAGGCAATTACCAAATTCATCTGGAAGGGTAAGTGCACCCGAATAGCCAAAAGCATTCTGAAAAAGAAGAGTGACGTGGGAGGAATTTCACTGCCTGACCTTGAAACATATTACAAAGCTACAGTGGTCAAAACAGCATGGTATTGGCATAAAGATAGACACATCAATCAGTGGAATAGAATTGAGAACCCAGAAATAAACCCTTACCTATACAGTCAACTGGTTTTTGACAAACCTACCAAGCCCATTCTAACAGGAAAAAACAGTCTCTTCAACAAATGGTATTGGGAGAACTGGATATCTATAACCAAAAGAATGAAAGAGGACCCCTATCTCACCCCCTATACAAGAATCAACTCAAAATGGATCAGAGATCTAAATATAAAAGCCAGGACCATAAAACTAGAAGAAAATGTAGGGAAACATCTTCAAGACCTTGTAGTAGGTGGTGGTTTCTTGGACTTTACACCCAAAGCACATGCAACAAAAGAAAAAAATAGGTAAATGGGACCGCCTCAAAATTAAACACTTTTACAGCTCACAGGACTTTGTCAAAAGTGTGAAAAGGCAGCCAACTCAATGGGAAAAAATATTTGGAAATCACATATCTGATAAGGGTTTAATATCCAGGGTATATAAAGAGATGTTACAACTCAACAATAAAAAGACAAATGACCCAATGAAAAAATGGGCAAAAGACTTGAATAGGCATTTGTCCAAAGAAGAAATACAAATGGCAAAAAAACACATGAAGAAATGCTCAACATCACTCATGATTAGGGAAATGCAAATCAAAACTACAATGAGATATCATTTCACACCTATCAGAATGGCCACTATTAAAAAGACAGAGAACTACAAGTGTTGGAGAGAATGTGGAGAGATAGGAACACTTCTTCACTGTTGGTGGGAATGCAGGATGGTACAACCACTATGGAGGACTGTTTGGCAGTTCCTAAAGAAGTTGAATATAGACTTGCCACGTGACCCTGCAATACCACTACTGGGTATATACCCAGAAGAACTGAGAGCAGTGACACGAACAGACATCTGCACACCAATGTTCATAGCCACATTATTCATCATTGCCAAAAGTTGGAAACAACCCAGGTGTCCATCAACAGATGAATGGATAAACAAATTGTGGTCTATTCACACAATGGAATATTATGCAGCTGTAAGAAGAAATGAAGTCGTAAAGCATATGACAGCATGGATAAACCTGGAGGACATTATGTTGAGCAAAGCAAGCCAGACACAAAAGGACAAATGATTCAGAGGTTTCACTTTTACTTGATTAAATTATGATTAAGGCTTTGATTGGGCCACATCAGTAGGATGTCGAATCTCTGCCCCCTTGGTGGGTGGGGACTTGCAGAGAAAACCACATGACAGAGCAGAGAGTGGAGTTTGATCCTGGAGCCCAGGAAGTAAACACACAGGGAAGCAGATACATGAGGAAGGGGAGAAGTCTCCATTAAATACAGGCAGAGGCTTCAGAAAAAGAGACCAGCTGTTCACTGATAGTCTACAGCTGGCCTTGTGGAGAAAGCAGAGCAGCTGAACCTAAAGAGAAATGAGCACCGGGAAGAGAGGAACCCAGGAAGCCTGAACCCTTGAAGATGTCAACAGCCATCTTGCTCAAACATGTGGCTGCAGACTGGTGAGGGAAGTAACTTATGCTTTATGGCCTGGTAACTGTAAGCTTCTACCCCAAATAAAAACCCTTTATAAAAGCCAACAGATTTCTGGTATTTTTCATCAGCATCCCTTTGGCTGACTAATACATGTACCTATGGAAAATACATACTTTAATGTAATAGAACCGACTTTTTGTGAAGGATGGAGTTTGGTGGTTGTGCTTCCTTTCAATAACTAGGGCAAAACGTGGATTCCTGAGTTCAGCTTTTGTATATATAGTATTTGTATATACATAACTTCTTAAATATGCCCTAACATTTTTTGTTTTTTACCAGTTGTATGTATACTATTCGTTTTGACAAGACAATGACTTTATAAAAAATTTGACAAAGTTATTCAACAAGTGAAACAATTATAAGATAATTTAGAAAAATGCTTTTATGAAATAGCCATTGAAAAATTAAATTCTATGTTATTTTGGAATAAATATAAAAGAACGTCTCTGTGTAAACTGTGTCTATGCTGGCTCTTAACTCAATGTTTATTTATATTTTTAATTTGTTTAGAATGCATGCCTACCTCATTTATTTTCCTGATTAGGCTCTTACTCATTCTTCAGCATTCAGTTTGTGTTACCTTCTGCAGAAGAGCATTCTTTGACTTTCTCCTTACTTTATCTGCCCCCAAAGTTTGTTTTTTTCTCTTCTCTGTCCTCATTAAGCTTACTGTATTTAATCATCTCTGTATCCAAATGCTTTAAGATGATCTTTATTCCTCATTATTACATGAGGTATATTACATAGGTATATTATATTACATAAAGACTTCTCAGAGCCCTTTATATGTTAGTGTGCAGTATAAATTTCAAGGGTGTGAGTTGTATTATATGCCACAAGGACATTTTTTTAAGGAGCAATATCTTACAAGACTAATATTCTACAGAGTATATTTTAGGAAATGCTGCAATAGCCTATGAACTCATTGAAGAAGATAAGAACTCTGTTTTATTCATTGAATTAACAGTACCTTGAAATACATCATACTGATTAAGTATTTAAAAGTAATTTTTGAATCAGTGATATAGATGAATTAACTTTTTCAGATTTTTTTTTTTTGATAGTTTAGTTGGAGAGCTTAGTTTTCTTTTTTATATCCTACCCTTAGATAATCTCAGTTCTCAATAGAGCATGTTATATGTGCTCTAACAGGTATTCATAGTGAATATTCTATAAATGTTTCTTGAATAAATGAACTGAAGGAAAGGAAAGAAAAAATGGCAAAATTTCATTCCATGAATATGGCTTCTTTACAAATACTTTGTTGAAAGTAATTGAGGAAAAATGAAATCAAGTTACTAAAATATGGATTTAATTAGTTCAGTATACAGAATCACAATACTTTGTGTTTTGGATTTCTGTGTGAATCTATCACAGAGTGTATCTCTTCCCCAGAAGAATGTACACATATATGCCTAGACACTTGTATAATCAATTAATTTTGTTGTTTCAAAACATCAAAATAATCTTTATTCAATCAATAAATATTCATTGATTATTCTGATCTAGTCATTATTCTTAGCATAGGGATAAAGTAGAAAACAAGACAAAGTTCCTCCTCTAGTGGGAGTAAACCAGATAAGTAAATGAAGCAGCCTAATTGGGATGAGGAGGGAGAGTGTTTGTTTTTGTTGATATCTGAGGAGAGAGCAGTGAAAAACAAAGGTGAAATCTCTGAAGTGGAAGCATGCTAGGAATAGGGAATAAAAGCAAGGCTAGAATAGTGTGGTGAGTGATAAGGTTAGAGAAAGAATGGGGACCAGATCATCTAAGATTTTATAAATCATGATATGGACTTTGGCATCTACTGTAGGGGAGATGGGAAGTCATTAATTGTTTTAATTGAAGACCAATATCTTACTTTGGTTACAGAAGACATTCTGGCTGCTGTGTGAAGAATGCACTGCAAGGGCTAAGTATGGAAACAGGGAGACAAGTTAGGAGGCTCTTTGCCAATAAAAGAACAATAGAGAAAATCAACAGAACTAAATGTTGGTTCTTCAAGAAGATCAGCAAAGTTGATAAACTCTTAGCTAGATTAACAAAGAAAAAAGAAAGAAGATGCAAATAAAACAGAAATGAGGAGGATGACATTACCATTGACCCAGCAGAAATAAAACCGATCATAGGAGGATACTATAAACAACTGTATGCCAACAAACTCTGCAACATTGATGGAATGGACAATTTCATCAATTTCTGGAAACAAATGAACAAACCACATTGACCCTAGAAGAATTAGATCTGTTAAATGGGGGCAATTTTAAAGACCTAGAATAAATTGAACCAAGAATTTAAGAAGAGCCATAATACATATTTGGCAACAGTAAAATCCTAGGGAAGAGAGAGAAACTGACCACCAAAGTAAACTCAGCATCATTATTAGATTCCTAGACATTAGCTAAACTTATAAGCCATACTAAGAAAAACAAGGAATATACGGCCCAAAGGAACAAATCAAAACACCAGACAAGACATAGGATTTGAAATATCTAATCACTGCTGTTCAAACAAATCTCCTAAAGCAATTCAAGGAATTGAGGGATAATATGGCTAAAGAGAGAAAAGACATTAAGAAGTCACTGGGTGCACACAAAGAAAAATTTGTAAGCTCGAATAGATGAAATAATAGAGCATAGGGGAATGAAATAAGCAAATAGATGAGATTAAAATATATGCTACAGGCATACAACAACAGATTGTATATGTGGCAGAAGAAAGAATCAGTGAATTAGAAAACAGAACAGCTGAAATTGAAAACTCATTCTATAGCTATGAATGAAGCATTCTTGGAGAATATGAGACTAGAGTTGATTTTTGACTGCTGTGGTCTGGGGAACTAGACTTTATGTAAAATAATGATAATGAACTTCACAATTGTTTATTATATTAGAGCTGCTAGACTGTACAGAGAAAGGAACAGTTCTGATTTTATGTTGAAATTTTATGTGGATCTGGTATAAAAAACAAATTGGAGATCATCATATCTTGCTATGTTATCTTTTTATATAACTCTTCAGAATCAGTTTTTTTTACGAAAACTTGCTCACTGTCAGGAGGGTCATTTTTTGTGTGGTAGATTATTTAAAATATTACTATGGAATATATATGGTAAAATTTTTAAATTCTCGACCTAGCTTCTAAAGTAGTTTGTGGAATATTATGCATTTATTCTGTTATGTGTGAAAAGCATGCTTTTGATAATATATTATCCCCTTCTGTTTTGGGGGTCAATAAATGTTTAATATGTAAAAATTTGAATCATTGCATAAGCTTTCCCGTGAAGTTATAAATAAGGACTTTTTTTTTATTTGTGACTCCCAGCAATTATTTTAATTATATGATTAAAATAAAATGTTTACTTCTGTTGAAATGCATTATAGTTCAAATATGTGAAATGCCTGAGTCTCGTTTGAAGGGAAATACCTGTATTTTCCCTTCAGATAAGAATGAATTTTGTCTCTATGCCTTAAACCTTTTCAGGATTGCAATGTCATAAAGCCAACTGGGAAAACTTAAAAACACTAACTAGGAAAAGGGCAACAGCTTTTGAAAAATACCTGCTAAACTACAGAATGTGTTATTAGTAACATCTGCCTCTAGCTACAAGTAATCTAAAAAAATAACTTTCTTTACAACCTGCATTTTATTGATAGCAGGAAATTAGCATAGAGAAGACTAAAAGCTTAAAGGAATATAGAATGATAATGTAGAAATTGAATAAATTCAGAAGTCTGAAAATTAAATTGTACTTGTAATGTGAGAATTTCAAATTACTGTAAAAATGGACTTAATCCATACCTGCCCATAAGTGTTGTGGTTACCCAGATCTGTTATAATAAACAGAAATATTTGGTAAATTTTATTGCTCTGTGTATTAATCAACCAAAGGGGTGCTGATGCAAAATACCAGAAATTGGTTGGTCTTCATAAAGGGTATTTGGGGTAGAAGTCCACAGTTACCAGACCATAAAGTGTTAAGTTTCTTCCCTCACCAAAGTCCATTGCCACGTGTTGGAGCAAGACAGCTGCCAACGTTTTCCAGGGTTCAGGCTTCTTGGGTTCCTCTCTTCCTGGGACTCCATTTCTCTCTGGACTCAACTCTTCTGTTTCCTCCACAAGGTCAGCTGTAGATTCCCAGGCGAATGGCTCATGTCTTTTCCCTGGGCCTTCTCTCCCTTCTCTCTTACTTCCCAGGGCTCCAGCTCAAGACTCCGCATCACAACTCCAACTCAAAACTGCTCCCTCTGTCCTTTGCCATGCCTTTTATATTTGATTCCCATCCCACCAAGGGGTGGGGCTCAACACCCTACTGATGTGGCCCAGTCAATGCCCTAATCATAACTTAATCATGCCCAGATTATCAGACCAGTTTACAAGCATGATCCAATATCTATTTTTAGAACTGCCAAACTGCTACGCTCTATATAGGTTTTGTTCTGGTTATTTGTCTCTGGAAATATATATGGACTGGTTAGTCAGTCATTTCTTGAGATCCTGATTGATGCAATGCCTCATGCCTGGGAGACACTCTCGGTACAAAGAGATTTATAACTATAACTATGGTCCTTCCTTTCAGGAACTTGTTATCCAGTTAAGCAGATGGAACTGATTGAATACCCAGTTTCACCACTTGCAAATTTCAGACATTTATCAAATTGCATAATTTCTCCTGAGTTTCAGTTCCCTCATCACACAGTTTGTTTTGAAGGTTACATGAGATAGCAAACAGAAAATGTGTAGCAGTATCTGTGATACATTTTACTTGATCAGTAAATGCCCAGCCTGAGCAATGCTTATATAAACTGTGCCTTTCGTTATTATCTCACATCAGTAGCTGAGTTTAGCTGTTTAATCTGAGTACATTGGCATCTTTCTGTTAAGAATTATTGATAGGTGAAATTATTTTGGTATAAATAACAAACTCCTCAAAGGTGAATATTGAAATAATGTAGAAAGCAGCTTTAAATGAATATAAAGTAAAGGAAGTCAAATTACTTTAGTTGATACTATGTATTTTATTAGGCACTATATAGTTCATTATTTAACTTAATTCCCACATATAAACCCTGATAGCAAAAGGCTTACAGAGGGCAAATTTAAATTTGATCCAATGGTACAAATATCAAAAAGTTAACTACATAAACATAGGTTGCCTTTCTATTTGCATTCTGAACAAGCTTTTATATATGTTTGATAAATTTCAGAATTGTATGAAAAAAATAATTCCATACTTTTGGATTATTGTAAATGCATAAGGGGAAATCAGTGTATAATGAATCTCAATGAATTATTAAATAATCTGTATGTAAGTTTATTACATAACTTTCATGATTTCTTCCTTTAGTTGTTTTGCTTGTCCTTCCAAATCTATAAGACACAAGAAGTTAAAGCAAAATGATTTTCTTATAGGCACCTTCTTATAGTCCTCTGTTCTAATTTGACACATTTTAAACAGAAGTTTTTATAGGAAAATGTGCTGTGTTCTTTCTAGAGTAAATCATGTTAAATTAAAAAAAAAAAAAAACAATTGAAGAGGAAAACTTAATCACTATTTTGAAAGTGGAAAGGGAAAGTTAGAATAACAGTTCCCAATCTTGCCTATACTTGCAATCATTTGTGGGCTGTTAATGTGTATACAGATTACTATTCCCATTCTACACAAACAAATGAGAATCTCAGGGTTGAGTCCTGGATTTCTGTCCTTTAAAACAAACAAACAGACAAATAAACAAAAACCACACACACTCCTTATCCTAAGTATGGGGAATCTGTTCTCAAAAACACTGGCCTCCTCGACACATTCTTAGCTGAGCCCCTCTCCAGCAGTCTTTGACTAAGTCACCTAATCTTTTGAGTTGTTGGTTCAATTTTAGACCACTTCTGATGTGTGCTTCAGATTTCTTGTGAGAAAACAAGCAGTAAACTGAAATTATGGAGTACTTTCTTAAATATGAAGGAAAGATGGTCAGTCGTAAGTATAAATGTTCTTGCTTACACTGTCATTTTGTTGTTTGCTTTGTGTTTTTTGTGGTTAATATGTCTCTTTTTAAAAGCACATTTATTAAAGTATAATTTAAATACTATAAAAGACAGTGTTTTATGGGTATAGCACTATGGGTTTTGACAAAATGTAGTCATGTAAATATCAACACAATGGAGAAACAACATTTACGTCACCCTCAAAAATTCCCTTCTGCCTCTTTTTAAGGTCAGCCTCTCCCCCTATCCCCCAGTGCTGGAAACCATTAATCTGTTTTTTCTCTATGGTTTTGTCTTTTCAAAAATGTCATGTAAGTGTCATGCAGTATATAGTCTCTTGAATCTTCTGTCACTTAGCATAATTGCGTTTGAGATTCTTCATATTATTGCATATATCAATATTTTGGTCATTATGTTACAGCTGAAATGTAGTCAAGCATATGGATATATCGCAATTTGTTTAGCCAATCTTTATTTGAAGGACATTTAGCTTGCTTCCAGTTTTTTGTGATAATTAAGTTGCTACAGACATTCATGTACATGTTTTTATTTGAACATATGTTTTTATTTCCATAAGATAAATACCTAGGAGTGGGATTGCTAGTATGGTAAATATATATTTATCTTGATAAACTACCAAACTGTTTTCAGAAGAGAATGGGACATTTTGTATTCTCACCAGTAACATATGAGAGTTCTCTGCATCCTTGTCAGAACTTGGTATTGTCAGTTTTTAAAATTTGAGACATTCTAGCTAGGTATGTAGTAGTATCTCATTGTGGTTTTAAGTTACATTTCCTTAATGACTAATAATGTTGAATATCTTTTCATGTGTTTACTTAACCATTCGTTGGCAAACTTTCTGTTTAAATATTTCATCTATTATTTAATTGAGTAGTTTGTTTCTTACTACATTTTGAGAGTTTTTTAATATATTCTGAATACAATTCTCTATTAAGATAGATATTTATAATATTTTTTCCCACCTGTGGCTTGTCTTGACATTTTTCTAAACTGTCTCTTTAACAGATCAAATGTTCTTAGTGTTGTTGAAATCCATTTTGTTAACCTTTTTTTTTTTAATGGATTATGCTTTTTGTACCACATCTAAGAAATCTTTCCTTTATCTTAAATCATTAACATTTCCCCCTCATTTTCTTCCAGAAGTTTTAAAGTTTTAGCTCTTAGGTTTAGTTCTATGATCCATTTTGGGTTAGTTTTTATGTATGGTGAAAGGTATAGATTAAGGTTTGTTTTGTTTCGTTCTGTTTTGCATATAGATGCCCTGTTGTTCAGTCACCATTTGTTGAAGAAAAGACTGTCCTTTCTCCAATGAATTGCATTTGCATCTTTGGTAAAAATCAATTAACCATATACCATATATGTGCGAGTCTGTTTTTGCCTCCCAATATGTTTATCCTTTTGCCACATTGTCTTGATTACTGCAACTTTTTTGTATATCTTGAAAACAGGTATTGGCAGTCTTCCAACTTTTTTCTAACAAATATTGGCTATTCTAGCTCCTTTGCTTTTCCATATAAATTTTTAAAACCTGTGTTGTTTTCTACAAAAATTTCTGCTCTGAGTTTAATTGATATTCCATTGAATCTGTGGATCAATTTGGAGAGAATCAATATCTTAGCAATATCTAATCTCCCAAACCAAGAAGATGATATATCTCTATATTTTTCGTGTATTGTTTGATTTTCTCATGATTAATTTATAGTATCCAGTATATGTTTTTGTTTTTATTAAAAATCTTAAAGAACAATCATGCATACCATACAGGATTCCCTTACATCACCACATCACCAACACCTTACATAGTTGTGACACATTTGTTACAAATGATGACAGAACATCCTCACAATATTACAGCCATCTATCGATAGTCCATACCGTATATTTGGTGTATTTTCCCCACAAACCATCCTATTATTAACACCATATATTAATATTGTATATTTATTATAGTTCATGAGACAACATTCTCATATTTGTACTGTTAAACCACAATACATCCTTTACCACAGGGTTTGCTGTTCTATGCTCCCAATCCAAAGTGTGCACATAGTGTCTCTCAGTTTCATCATGGAGTTGTGCTGTCACCAGCTCAGTGCATTTCAGAAAACTTTTATTACTCCAAAGGGAAAAAATCTTACATCCTCTTTAACCCCTCTATTATTGACCCTTAGCATTTAGTGCCTTCTTTGACATTATTGTAAAAATATTACAATACTACTATTAACAATAACTTACACATGTATTTTTCCCATATATATCCATATTCTTAACACCTTGTAATAGAGGAACTTTCTTGTGTTTATACTATTAACCACAATCATTATCCACACTGAAATCACTGTGTTAAACAAATAATCCCTGGATTATCCTCCCTAGACTACTCCTCTGAGCCACATTCACATTTACCATGTGATTTTTCTTCTCAATTTATTAATGTGGTGTATTACAGTAATTGATTTTCTAGTGTTGAACCACCCTTGCACACCAGGGATAAAACCCCCTTGATCATGGTGTGCAATTCTTTTAATGTGATTTTGGATTTAGTTTGCAGGTATTTTGTTGAGGAATTTTACATCTATATTCAGTAGAAAAATTGGTATGTATTATTCTTTTTTTTCATAGTATCTTTATCTGGTTTTGGTATTAGGGTGATGTTGGTTTAGAATAAATTTGTTCAATATTTTGGAAGAGTTTGAGCATGATTGGTATTAGATCATCTTTGAATAATTGGTAGAATTCACCAGTGAAGCCATCTGTTCCTGGGCTTTTCATTTTTGGGACGTTTTTGATGACTGCCTCAATCTCTTTACTTGTGAGATCTTCTGTTTATTCTAGGGTCAATGTAGGTTGTTTGTGATTCTAGGGTTGTGATCATTTCGTCTAAGTTGTCTAGTTTGTTGGTGTATTGTTGTTCATAGTATTCTCTTATGATGTCTTTTATTTCTGTGGGATCAGTGGTAATGTCCCCTCTTTCATTTCTGATTTTATTTGTTTGCATCTTCTCTGATTTTTTCTTTATCAGTCTAGCTAAGGTTTTCTCAATTTTGTTGATTTTCTCAAAGAAACATCTTTTGGTTTTGTTGATCTCTATTGTTTTTTGTTCTCAATTTCATTTATTTCTGCTCTAATTTTTATTATTTCTTTCCTTCTATTGGTGTTAGGATTAGTTTGCTGTTCATTTCCTGGTTCCTCTAGGTGTGCAGTTAGGTCTTCAATTTTAGCTTTTTTTTTTTTTTTTTGATATAAACATTGAGTGCTGTAAATTTCCGTTTCAGCACTGCATTTGCTGTATCACATAGGTTTTGATATGCTGTGTTCTTGTTTTCATTTGTGTCGTGATATTTACTATTTTTTTCTTGCAATTTTTCTTTGACCCACTGATTATTTAAGAGCGTGTTGTTTGTAAATTTTGCCTTTTTCTGTCCATTGTTGATTTCCCGCTTCATTCATTATGATCAGAGAAAATATTTTATATAATTTCCATCTTCTTAAATTTATTGAGAACTGTATTGTTACCCAACATATGGTTTATCCTGGAGAAGGATCCACGAGCACTTGAGAAGAATGTATATCCTGCTCCTTTGGGGTATAATGCTCTATAAATGTCTGTTAGGTTTAGTTCATTTTTCATAATATTCAAGCTCTCTATTTATCGATCCTCTCCCTTGATGTTCTATACAATGATGAGAGTGGTGTATTGATGCCTCCAACTATTATTTTAGAGACGTCTATTTCTCCCTTCAGTTTTGCCATTGTGTTTCTCATAGATTTTGTGACACCCAACTTAGGTGGATAAATATTTATGATTGTTATTTCTTCTTGGTGAATTGCCCCTTTTAAAAATATATAATGACCTTTAACTCTTAAAACAGTTTTGCATTTAAAATATATTTTGTCTGATTTTAGTATTGCTATTTCTGATCTTTTTTGGTTACTATATCTTTCTTGAACCTTTCACTTTCAGCCTGATTGTATCCTTGCTTCTGAGGTGAGTCTCTTGTAGACAGCATATAGATGGCTCATATTTTTTTTATCCATTCTGTCAGTCTATGTCGTCTGACTGAGGAGTTCAGTCCATTAACTTTCTTCTTTATTTTTCCTCAATTAAATGTACTGGATACATATAATTTTTTAAAAATCATACAATATGTTGAACAATATATTTGGTTCATAGTAATGCAATCATACAGTATTTGTCCTTTGTGTCTGGCTTGCTTTGCTCAACATAATATCCTCCAGGTTCATCCATGTTTTCATACAATTTATGACTTCAGTTCTTACAGCTGCATAATATTCTATCATGTGGATACATCACAGTTTGTTTATCCATTCTTTGGTTATTGCAGAATCACATGGCAAGTTTATATTCAGCTTCTTTAGGAACTGCCAAACAGTTCTCCACAGAAGCTGTACCATTCTGCATTCCAACCAACAGTGAATAAGTGTTCCTTTCTCTTCACATACTCTCCAACACTTGTAGTTCTCTGTCTTTTTAATAATGGCCATTCTAATAGGTGTGAAATGATATCTCATTGTAGTTTTGATTTCCAGTTACCTAATCATTAGTGATGTTGAGCATTTTTTCATGTGTGTTTTTTTTTTTTTTTTGCCATTTGTATTTCTTCTTTGGACAAATGTCTATTCAAGTCTTTTGCCCATTTTTTGTGTGATTTGTCTTTTTATTATTGAGTTGTAGCATCTCTTTATATATCCTGGATATTAAACCCTTATTGGACATGTGATTTCCAAATATTTTTTTCCCATTGAATTGGCTGCTTTTTCACCCTTTTGACAAAGTCCTGTGAGGAGCAAAAGGGTTTAATTTTGAGGAGGTCCCATTTATCTATATTTTCTTTTGTTGCACATGCTTTAGGTATAAGGTCCAAGAAACCACCACCAACTACAAGTTCTTGAAGATGTTTCCCTACATTTTCTTCTAGTAGTTTTATGGTTCTGGTTTTTATATTTAGATCTTTGGTCCATTTTGAGTTGATTCTTGTATAGGGGGTGAGATAGGGGTCCTCTTTCATTCTTCTGGTTATAGATATCCAGTTCTCCCAGTACCATTTGTTGAAGAGATAGTTTTGTCCCATTAACATGGACTTGGTAGGTTTGTCAAAAACCAGTTGACTGTATAGGGGAGGGTTTATTTCTGAATTCTCTATTCTATTACACTGATCGATGTATCTATCTTTATGCCAGTACCATGCTGTTTTGACACTGTAGCGTTGTACTAAGTTTCAAGGTCAGGCAGTGAAATTCCTCCCACGACACTCTTCTTTTTTAAATGCTTTTGGCTACTCAGGTGCATTTTCCCTTCCAAATGAATTTGGTAACTTTCTTTTCTAATTCTGTAAAGTGGGCTGTTGGAATTTTGATTGGTGTTACATTGAATCTATAAATCTGTTTTGGTAAGATTGACATCTTTACGATATTTGTTCTTCAAACATGGAATGTCTTTCCATTTGTTTAGGTCTTTTAAAATTTCTTTTGGCATTGTTTTGTAGTTTTCTGAATATAGGTCCTGTACTTCTTTGGGTAAGTTAGTTCCTAGGTATTTGAGTCTTTTTGTTGCTATTGTAAATGGAATTTCCCCCCTGATTTCTTCCTCAGATTGTTCGTACTAGTGTATAAAACCATTAGTGATTTTTGTGTGTTGATCTTGTATCTTGGCACTTTGCTGAACTCATTTATTAGCTCAAGTAGCTTTGTCATGGATACGTCAGAATTTTCTAAGTACAGGATCATGTCATCTGCAAGCAGAGTTTTACTTCCTCTTTTCCTATTTGGACACCTTTAATTTTTTTTTCTTGTCTAATTGTCCTAGCTAGAACTTCTAGTACAATATTGAATAACAGTGGTGACAGTAGGTATCCTTGTCTTGTTCCCAGTTGTATTAGTCAGCCAAATGGGTGCTGATGCAAAATACCAGAAATCTGTTGGCTTTTATAAAGGGTTTTTATTTGGGATAGAAGCTTACAGTTACCAGGCCATAAAGCCTAAGTTCCTTCCCTCACCAAAGTCTGTTGCCACATGTTGGAGCAAGATAGCTGCCGATGTCTGCAAGGGTTCAGGCTTTCTGGGTTCCTCTCTTCCCGGAACTCATTTCTTTCCAGGCTCAGCTGCCCTGCTCTCTCCCATGTCTTTACTTCCCATGCTCCAGCTCAAAACTCCAACTCTTTTCTCTGCCACTGGTTTTTTATGTGTGTACCTGCCCACCAGTGGGGGGGGGGTGGATTCAACATCCTACTGATGTGGCCCAATCAAAGCGCTAATCATAATTTAATCACACCCAGAGGAAAAGATCAGTTTAAAAACGTTACCCAGTATCTATTTTTGGAATTCATAAACAATGCCGATCTTAGAGAGAAAGCATTCAACCTTTCCTCATTGAGTATGATGGTGGTTGTGGGTTTTTCATATATGTCTTTTAGCATATTGAGGAATTTTCCTTCTTTTCCTATCTTTTGAAGTATTTTTATCAAAAAAGGATGTTGGATTTTGTCGAATGCCTTTTCTGCATCTATTGAGATGATCATGTGGTTTTTTTCCTTCAATTTGTTAATGTAGTGTATTACATTGATTGATTTTCTTATGTTGAACCAGCCTTGCATGCCAGGAATAAATCCCACTTGGTCATGATGTATAAGTCTTTTGATATGCTGTTGGATTCGATTTGCAAGTATTTTGTTGAGAATTTTTGCATCTATGTTCATGAGAGAGATTGGTCTGTAATTTTCTTTTCTTGTGGAATCTTTATCTGGCTTTGGTATTAGGGTGATGTTGGCTTCATAAAATGTGTTAGGTAATTTTCCCTCCTCTTCAATTTTTTGGAAGAGTTTAAACAGGATTGGTGTTAATTCTTTTAGGAAAGCTTGGTAGAATTCACCTGTGAAGCCATCTGGTCCTGGACTTTTCTTTGCTGGGAGATTTTTGATGACAGATTCAATCTCCTTAATTGTGATTGGTTTGTTAAGTTCTTGTATTTCTTGTTGTGTCAGTGTAGGTTGGTTATGAGTTTCTAGAAATTTGTCCATTTCATACAGGTTGTCTAGTTTTTTGGCATATAGTTTCTCATAATATCCTCTTATGATTCTTTTTATTTCTGTGAGGTCATTTGTAATTTCCCCCCTTTCATTTCTGATTGTATTTATTTGCATCTTCTCTCTTTTTTTCTTTGTTAGTCTAGCAAGGGGTTTGTCAATTTTATTGATCTTCTCCAAGAACCAGCTTTTGGTTTTGTTGATTTTCTCTATTGCTTTTTTGTTCTCATTTTCATTTATTTCTGCTCTAATCTCTATAATTTCTTTCCTTCTTTTTGCTTTGGGATTGGTTTGCTGTTCTTTTTCTAGTTATTCAGTTAAATCTTTGAGTTTAGCTCTTTCTTGTTTCTTAATATAGGCATTTAGGGCTATAAATTTCCCTCTCAAGACTGCCTTTGCTGTATCCCATAAGTTTTGATATGTTGTGTTCTCATTTTCATTTGTCTCAATATATTTACTGATTTCACTTGCAATTTCTTCTTTTATCTACCGATTATTTAGGAGTGTTTTATTCATCCTCCACACATTTGCAAATTTACTTTTTTCCTGTCTATTATTTTTATTTTGTTTTTAGATACATACTTTACTCCCCCCCCCCACCTCCCAACTGCTTGCTGTCTGTGTCCATTCACTGGGTGATCTGTGTCTGTTTCTTGCCTTCTCTTATCATTTTTCTCCTCCAGGCTTCACCGGGATTCAATCCTAGGGACCTCCAATGTGGGAGAGAGGCACCATGTCATTTGCGCCACCTCAGTTCCTGGTTTTCTGGTGTGTTTCGCCTTGACTCTCTCCTGCATTTTTCTTTTGTTGCGCCATCATCTTGCTGGCCTGGCTCGTCTGCTCGCATTTTTACCTGGAGGTCCCGGAGATCAAACCTGGGTCTTCCCATATGGTAGACGGATGCCCAATCATTTGAGCCACAGCTGCTTCCCCCTGTCTATTATTGATTTCCTGTTTCATTCCATTATAATCTGAGAAGGTGCTTTGTATAATTTCAATCTTTTTATGTTTATTGAGAGCTCCATTGTGCCCTAACATGTGGTCTATCCTGGAGAAAGATCCACAGGCACTTGAGAAGAATGTATAACCTGCTGAATTTGGATGCAGTGTTCTGTATATGTCTGTTAGGTCTAACTCGTTTATCATATTGTTCAAGTTCTCTGTTTCCTTGTTGATCGTCTGTCTAGTTATTCTATATAATGATGTGCATGGGGTGTTGAAGTCTCCAACGATTATTGTAAAGATGTCTATTTCTCCCTTCAGTTTTGCCAGAGTTTGTCTCATGTATTTTGGGGTCCCCTGGTTAGATGCATGTCGTATCTTCCAGATAATGGCCTTCTGCATCTCTCATAACTTTTTATGCATTTAAAATCTCTTTTGGTCTGATGCTAGTGTAGCTACCCCTGCTCTTTTTGGTTACTATTTGTGTGGAGTATTTTTTTCCAACCTTTCATGTTCAGCCGTTTTGTATATCTGGGTCTAAGGTGAGTTTTTTGGAAGCAGCATATGGATGGTTCATGTTTTTTTTATCCATTCTGTCAGCCTGTATCTTTTGATTGGGGAGTTTAAGCCATTCACATTCAATGATATTATTGTAAATGCACTATTGACATCCACCATTTCATTTGTTGGCTTTCATATGTCATATGTTTTTGTCCTTTCTGCTATTCTTTCTTCTATACTTTCCTCCAAGCCTCTCTCTGCTGTCTTTTTATTTTAGGTTCTTCAGTCTTCCTTTAATATTTCCTGCAAAGGTGGATTCTTTTTGCAAACTCTCTTAGTTTCTGTTTTGTTGTAATTTAACGTGGAGGTAGACGGTGTCGGGAACGATCCAAAGAAAGATTGGGATCAGGGGACCTCACTCCATGTGGAATGCAGGCAAATTTATTTAGGCTGAAGCTGCTTTTATACTACAAAGCTGATAACAAAAGTAGGGCATCTTCTGTTAGTT
This sequence comes from Tolypeutes matacus, assembly GCA_026826555.1. Lineage (NCBI taxonomy): Eukaryota > Metazoa > Chordata > Mammalia > Cingulata > Chlamyphoridae > Tolypeutes > Tolypeutes matacus. Next base: position 7,456,405 of record JAKSZT010053791.1, read on the forward strand.
CCTCTGCATGGCACGTAAGAGCACTGCCGGTTCCTGTATCTGTAGATTAGGGATTTATGCAATAACTTCTTAATGGTGGGTTCATTCCGCTCTGCTTCCTCCCTTTGACGTCTGCAGTGTGCAGAGTCCTTGGAGACATTTGCTAATGTTTCTTTTCTAGTAAGCATGCTTTTTAGATGCTTAACCCTTTATGCTGTGACTCTCAGCATCTTCTCCAACAATTCCCCCTTTTTTGTTTTTTGTTTAGGGTGACTGTGCCTGTCTTAGGTTGCCCTCCTCTGAGGGTCTTACCCGTCTCTGGCTACCAGCCAAGCTCCATGAACAGGGGTCTTGAGAGTTAAGGGTTTTAAGCAGAATCAAGTTATTGGCATGGCTAGCCTTTTCAGCCCTATTGATGCGGGATAGCAGGGCTTTGCGAATGCCTCCTAATACCATTAAGAGTAGCAGAGCACCAATGATCACTATACTGAAGTTAGCAAGTACAGAGGTTGATTTCCACCAATGTAAGGGGTTTATGTTATTTAATTGATCTGTTATTGATTGCCAAAATTCACTACCTGGAAGTGTAGAGAGTTGATTCTGAGACATGCTCAAAATCTTTTTTTGCAAATTTGTAATTTCTATAGATAAATTTGTGTGATGACCTAGTAAATGATTTTTAATTTTTTCCCATTCATAATGGGAGTCATTGTATGGGAGAGGAGTGATACAAAAAGCACTTTCATTCCCATCACACTTCAAACCTTGTTTTAAATTTAGATTATATACTTGATCTCCCATTTGTGTAACAGCCATCTCTAAGTCATTAAGCCTATTATTAATTTGCTCATCTATATATGTTTGACTATGCCATAACTCACTAGCATTATGATGCCAATTTTTAACATATTGTTGTGTTTGAACATTTTCATGCAGAGCAGTTCCTGCTGTAGCGGCAGCTGTAATAATACCTATAAGCCCTAATACAGCAGCAATAATTAATCCAATCAAACGTTTGGTTCTTTTTAAATAATGATTTAGAAAGTGCAAAAGGATTTGGCTTTCAGGGGAAGACTGCCAGCAGCGATTCAGGCGAACCGGAAGCCATATTCCACGACGCCATCGTCCTATTAGAACCACAGTAGAATTTTCTTGTAAAACAGACTTTGATATACAAGTGTAAAGGGAACAATTGTTGCAGAAAAACCATGTTTGATTAATATTCACTACTCCAACTACAAAAACAATTGGATCCCGTACACACACTTTATGATATGAGCTACCATTCCAATGTAGGGTAGTATTCACCGGTCCCTTTTTTCCAGTTAATGTATAAGTAGGGGCTAGTCCCAAAAATACTTTCCATAAATTTTTTTGTTTTTTTTTGGAACTGTTATCCCAAGGGGAGGGAATCAATCGTCCTTGATTGATCCATCGAATTTGCCTATTGCTGGTTAAATTAGGTCCGTTTCCTAGCCATGGATATGGGTGTGTTTCAGAGACAGATACAGTAGTTTTATTAATTCCAGTCCAAGTAACTCCAGTGTAATTGCCATTTTCCGGGACTGGCAACCCCACAGGGGTGCCTTCCCAAACTATTCCATAGGAATCATTAAAGACAATTAGTTTACTTTCCATTTGGCATTCATGCCAACCTTCCTCATCGATTTGTTTGGAAAGAGAGCAAGTAGAATTTTGAGATTTGTAACTGGAAACACTATAAGAGGGGAATAAAATAATTTTAATTGAGGTTTCATTTGTTCGGCTCACAACCACAGTCCGATTTTTAATTGACATGCATGGTGATTGTGGCCCAATGCAGAGTGGCCGACCAAAGAAGGGCAGAGTTAGATTACTTATAGTTTTTCCTTCTTCATTACTTAGGAAAGGTAGTCTTTTATCAAAAGGCCCAGGAAATTCTGAACTGCCATTTAAAAAAACTGAAAATGATGGATCTCCCCATGTAAGTACTCTTATAAGTGGAGGATTAGGTATATATGCCCAGTATGTAAAATTATTAGCTCTTATCCCCAATACTTGCATAATCAATAGAACTGTCGTCCAGAAGATCTTCATTATGGCTCTCACTTGAATCTGCTTCTCTCTGTTTCAGTTTATGGTTTGGCAGCCAAACGGAGACGTTGGAATCTGTAAGCACAAGAGCATACCCTCGTCCCCAAATTTTTACCCATCCTTTCTTCCACTGACCATCATTAACATCTTTCCAATATATAGGTTGATGGAGAGTTGATGCGTTCTTTTTTCTAGGTTGCCAATGCACTTCTGCAGGGGTGCAATTTTTTAACTGTTGATAAACATTTAGAAAATTCAACGTATATAAGGCTTTATTTAATTGATCACGAGGGTTTATCATACCATCACCATTTTCCCCTTTTTGTTTTTGAAGCATATATTTTAAAGTTTGATTAGCACGTTCTACAATAGCTTGCCCAGTAGGGTTATATGGGATACCGGTGACATGAGTAATATGCCAAGTAGCACAAAAACGTGAAAATGAATGACATATATAGGAGGGACCATTGTTTGTTTTAATTTGTAAAGGAATACCCATTATAGCAAAACATTGCCAAAGATGAGATTGCACAGCAGCAAACTTTTTACTAGTATGAGCTGATGCCCAGAGAAAATGAGAATAAGTATCAATAGTAACATGCACATATTTAAAATGGCCAAAAGAGGGAACATGGGTAACATCCATTTGCCAAAGTGCATTAGGATGTTCACCTCGTGGATTTACACCAAAGGATAATGAAGAATTATGAATTGGGCCACACGAATAATATGTTTAGCTTGTTCTATAGTAAGATCAGGAAATTTGTGTTTTAAGCCTTTGGCATTCACATGAGTGTTGTTATGAAAATCAACAGCAGTTTGTATTGGAGCAACTAATTTATCTACTATATCATTAGCAGTTGCCAAAGGACCAAGCAAATGAGAATGGGATCGAATATGAGTAATATACAGAGGAGAAACACGACTTTGGACAAGTTGCTGTAAATTAAAAAACATTAGTGAAAGTTCATCATGACGTATAATATGTGCAGTTTCTATGTGAGATAAAACCTGGCAAACATAAGCAGAATCAGAGACAATATTGAGAGGATTTGAGACCTTTTGTAACAATTTTATTACAGCATCAAGTTCTGTTTTTTGGCCTGATGTGTAAGGTGTTTGCCAGACCTGTTGATGATTTGGTCCAGTAAAACCGGCCCGTTCATTACTGCTTCCGTCAGTAAAATATGTGGCAGCATGTAGAAGAGGGTTGGTTTTAGTAATGGAAGGCAAGACCCATGAAGTACGTTTCAAAAACTGTAACAATTTAGAAGAGGGAAAATGGTTATCAATAATACCAATGAAGTCACTTAGAGCAATTTGCCAAGAAGAGCTCACTGTAAATAAATGAGTAATTTCTTCTTTAGACATAGAACATAGAATACAGTTCGGATCTCTGCCTATAAGATGACACAGACGAGCTCTGCCTTTTCTGATCAAATGGGAAATCTTATCAACGTAGGAATTTAAAGTTTTTAAGGATTTGTTAGGCAAAAAAAAGCCATTCTAATATCCCGTCTTGCCAAAAAAGTTCTGTAGGAGAATGTAAGGTAGGAAAAATAATTAATTGAATAGGTTTGGTAAGATCCACCCGTGTTAATTGGCCTTCTTGTATTCTTTGTTCCACCAATTGCAACTCAGCCTTGGCTTCAGGAGTAAGAGTTCTAGGACTCGAAAGGTTTGAATCTCCATTTAAAGTGTTAAAAAGATGTGAAAGGGCATAAGTAGGAATTCCTAATATGGGACGAATCCAATTAATATCCCCCAATAATTTTTGGAAGTTATTAAGAGTTAGCAGCTTATCTCGACGAATTTGTACTTTTTGAGGAGCCACTGTATTAGAAGTCACTTGGAAACCCAAATAAGTAAAAGGCGTTTCTCTTTGAATTTTTTCTTCAGCTACTTGTAACCCATAATGCGAAAAAATTTGTAAGCTAGACTGAAACAGGTCTTGTAATACATCTATATTGGGGTGAGCAAATAAAATATCATTCATATAGTGGATTATTAAGGCAGTTGGATATTGTTCACGAATCTTTTGCAAAGGTTGATTTACAAATAATTGACATAAAGTTGGGCTATTCAACATACCTTGTGGCAACACACACCATTGAAATCTTTGTCTAGGACTTTGATTATTAAGAGCAGGGATTGAAAAAGCAAATTTTTCCCTATCTTTAGGATGTAAAGGAATAGTAAAGAAACAATCTTTTAAATCGATAATAATCAAAAACCAATCCTGAGGTATCATAGAAGGCTGTGGCAGGCCAGGTTGAAGGGCTCCCATAGGTTGAATTACTGTATTTATTTCCCTAAGATCTGTTATCATTTGCCATTTCCCTGATTTCTTTTTTATAACGAATACAGGTGAATTCCAGGGGCTAGTGGAGGGCTCTATATGACCAGCTTTTAATTGTTCTTGAACCAAAGATTGAAGGGCTTCGAGTTTTTCTTGAGAAAGGGGCCATTGATCTACCTATATGGGTGTTTGAGTTAGCCAATTAAGAGGCAAAGTGAAGCCCTTTTTATCAGTGGCCTCTATTATAAATTTGATTGATCTGGGTCAGTATAACCCAGGCCCCGCCGATCACCAGGTTTACGAGTTTGTCCAAATTGCATTTGATTCATCATATTTTTAACGGGCTCAGAAAGAGTAGGGATATGTATATATGCTCCCCATTGATTTAAAAGATTTCTGCCCCATAAATTCAATCCCACATCAGCAACAAAAGGTTGTAGGGTGGCCTTTTGCCCTTCTGGACCTATTATATCAAAAATTTTTGTACTTTGATAAACATCAGTCATAGTTCCAATACCTGTAAAAACTGTAGGAACGTTTTGTAAGGTCCAAGCTTGAGGCCAATAGCGTTTAGCTATAATAGTGACATCAGCTCCAGTATCTACTAATCCTAAGAAAACTTTCCCATTAATAGTAATAGTTATTTCAGGTCTTTTATCTCCCACAGACGTTTGCCAAAAGACTCTATGGCCTGTTGATCCAAAGCCACCAGTTCTTTTGAAAGGAAGTGCAGAAGGCTTATTATAAGGAAGAAAAAGCAATTGAGCAATACGGTTACCATTAACTATTTGTACTTGTCCCAGGGACTGTACCATAACTTTAATTTTTCCCTGATAATCTTCATCAATAAGTTCCATTTGAACCAAGAGTCCTCTTTGAGTTAAACTACTTCTCCCAACTATTATCCCTACTGAATTTTTTGGAATTGGGCCTTTAACTCCTGTAGATATCGTTTGGATGCCCATTGATTGTGTTATTAATTTGGTTTCTGCACTTGGCAGATCTACAGCAGCATTTCCCTTCGTTGCTGCTTTTAATTTGGTAACAGGAGTGAGTGATTTCTCCCATTGCTGACAGGATATTTCAATGGGAGGCTCATATTGTTTGTTTGTGGGCCATGAGCTAGGCCCGCATAAATGTTTCCCGAACGGGTGATCAACTTTCCGTCCCCATAAGATCGGGATTTACATTCCCTAGCCCAATGAAACCCTTTCTGACATTTTGGGCATTTTGTTGATGGACGCGGACATGACTCATTTCTCTTTAGTGGTCCTGAAACAGAGAGCATTTTGCACTGTTTCTGAAAATGTCCTGTCTTTTCACATCTATAACATACTCCCTTGTTTCCTCGACCCTTGCCCAGGTATGCTTGAGCCATAGCAGTGGCCATAGCGGCCATCTGATGAGTAGAAGACCCAATATCCTGACAAGCTTTAACATAATCAGGTATTGATCTACCAGCTGCTTTTATAGGTCTTATAGCTTTTTTGCATTCACTATTGGCATTATCAAAAGCAAGAGTCAAAAGAATAAAATCTCGAGCTTCAGGAATTTGCACAGTTTTCAAAACAACATCAGAGAGCCTAGCAATAAATTCTACATACGGCTCATTAACCCCTTGAATTATCTTGGAAGATGACTGTGCAGCTTGGTCAGGAGGCGCAATTTTCATCCATGCAGCTAAACAAGCCATCCTAACCTGAACAATAGCTATATCATTATATTGTAACTGCCGAGGAATACCCATCCAATCACCAGTACCCAAAAGCTGATCAAGAGTTATTGGAACAGGAGGGTTTTGAGTTGCATTACGCCTGGCCGTTTGAGTAGCTTCATCTGTCCACCATGTTTTAAATTGTAAAAATTCAGCAGAATTTAAAACTGTACGAGCTAGCATTTCCCAGTCCCATGGGATTAATCTATCTGTTTGAGCCAGCCCTTTGAGAAGACCAAGAGTATAAGGGGAGTTAACCCCATATTGAGCACAGGCTTGTTTTAATTCCTTCAGTTATAAAAGGAAGCGGTTCATGATGGAATTCTAAAACTCCCTGAGGATTAGCTTGATCAAGGGGTAGTTGAGTTATAGTTACAGGAAACTGTGCCACCATCTGAAGGGCTTCGGGATCACCAATACTTCTGCCCTGTGCAATACATCTCATGAGAGGCGATGAAGCCTGGGTGTTAGGAACCTTTACACGATTGGTACACGGATTATCATCAAAACCATCAGGAAATATAGTAAAAGGGTTAGTAGGTGGAGGAGCAGGGTTCCAGGAATCTTTAGTAGAAGTTTTTTTAAATATACCTAGGTCTCCGGGATTAGTTCCCTGTTCCTTTTGCTCCTTAGGTAAGGTAGGATACAAAGGCTGAGCAGAAAAAGCAGCTGGCTGATTCAACAAACTAGTGCTAGTTCCCTTAGTACGGCAGAAAACAGTATCCTCCTGATCAGAAGTGCAACCCTCAGGAACTTCAAAACTTCCCTCCTTTAAAACAGGCTGTTGAGTACTATCATCAACACCTTTTGCATAAACAGCATTTTCATCATCCTCTTCTTCAGATTGAAGAGGATCTAAGGCAGTGGCTATTTGATGACGGAGAGTCCATACTTGAAGAGGAACTGTTTCCCCTTTTTGATAAGCTCTTCTCAATGATTTCATTACTAACCTCCATTGCTTAAAATTTAACACATGCCGCCCTTGCGGCTGAAACCAGTTACAATGTTTCTGTACAAGAGAAAAGAGTTCTAGTAACTCGTGGGTCGTCACAGATACCCCTATATTCTTTAACAGGGTCTTCAAAACTTGCGAATATTCCTCTAACCGAGTCAACTGATTACCCATTACCCTGATGATCAAGATTATTTGACTCACCTTATAAGATTCAAGGACCATCCGACCCAGCAACAACAGTCCTTAGTTCCACGGCACTGATCCAGAGAAGACGACGATGAGAGAAGACTAGTCTAGCCCCACGTTGGGCGCCATCTGTTGTAATTTAACGTGGAGGTAGACAGTGTCGGGAACGATCCAAAGAAAGATTGGGATCAGGGGACCTCACTCCATGTGGAATGCAGGCAAATTTATTTAGGCTGAAGCTGCTTTTATACTACAAAGCTGATAACAAAAGTAGGGCATCTTCTGTTAGTTCCTCTGCATGGCACGTAAGAGCACTGCCGGTTCCTGTATCTCTAGATTAGGGATTTATACAATAACTTCTTAATGGTGGGTTCATTCCACTCTGCTTCCTCCCTTTGACGTCTGCAGTGTGCAGAGTCCTTGGAGACATTTGCTAATGTTTCTTTTCTAGTAAGCATGCTTTTTAGATGCTTAACCCTTTATGCTCTGACTCTCAGCATCTTCTCCAACACTGTTTGTTTATGAATATTTTATACTCACCTTCATATTTGAAGAACAATTTTGCAGGATAAAGAATTCTGGGCTGACAGTTTTTCTCTTTCAGTGTCCTAATTGTATCATATCACTGTTTTCTCACCTCCACGGTTTCTGAAGAGAAATCCGCGCTAAATCTTACTGGGCATCCCTTGTATGTGATGGTTTGCTTCTCCCTTTCTGCTCTCAGAATTTTCTTTTTATCTTTGACATTTGACATTCTGAGTAGTATGTGTCTTGGAGTATGTCTATTTGGATTTATTCTGATTGGGGTACAGTGCGCTTCTTGGACATGTAAATTCATTTCTTTCATGAGAGTTGGGAAATTTTCAGCTATTATTTCTCCAAATACTCTTTCTGCTCCTTCTCCCTTCTCTTCTCCTTCTAGAACTCCCATGAAAAGTATGTTGTTGCGTTTCATGTTGTCATTTAACTCTCTGAGCCCTTGCTCAGTTTTTTCCTTTCTTTTCTCTCTCTGTTCTTTTCTCTCTTCAATTTCAGCTGTTTTGTATCACTTATTCTTTCTTCTATCATTTTGAGTCTGCTGTTGTATGCCTCTAATGTGTTTTTGTTCTCACCTATTGTGCTTTTCATTCCTATGAGCACTGTTACTTTTCTGTTCAGGATTTTAGATTCTTCTTTGCGCTCGCTCAATGCCTTTTTTTTTTTTTTTTGAAGTGACCATAACCTCAAAATTTTATTGTTATAACAAAAGAAAGCTTAGAACTGGATCACTTGGCCCTTTCTCTTCTTGTCTCCTCCTAATTCAAAGTGTTTGCATCTCTTAATAGCCAACATCCTCTTAGATCTGCAGTTGGGCTCAACACATTCAAGCCTCAGCACAATCTTCTTAGTAGTTTTAGCCTTCTTCCGGAAAATTGGCTTAGTCTGCCCACCGTAGCCACTCTGCTTCCTGTCATAACGTCGCTTTCCCTGGGCATATAGAGAATCCTTGCCCTTCTTGTACTGTGTCACTTTGTGGGGTTGGTGCTTGCCGCACTTCTTACAGAAAGTCCGGCGGGTTTTAGGAACGTTCACCATGTCTACGTGAGCGATATCAGCACGAAAAGTGCTCAGTGCCTTTTTGATGTCATTTATATCTGTAACCATATTGTCTTTCAATTCATTTATTTGATTTTGGAAATTTGTGCGTATCTCACTGATTAGCTCTCTCAAATCCTGCATCTCTTCTAGGGCTTTGATATATTCCTTTGTTTGGGCCATGTCTTCTATTTTTTTAGTATGACTCATAATTTTTTGCTGATGTCTAGGAATCTGATTAGGATGTGGTTTACTCATATGTTCAGTTTCTTTCTCTTTTGTAGGGATTTAGTGACAGGAGGCTGTATGTTATCACTACTCTTTGATTCATGGCTCAACCTGGATTGTTAGGATTGTCCCTGCTAGTTGCTCAGAACTGGACACTGGACCCAGTAATTAGTTGTAGCTCACTTCCTAGGGTCTCAGGGAGGGAGGTATAGAGGCCAGAAAAAGCCTGTCTTATTTATTTTTAATTTTCTTGCATGCACTTCCTTGGTCTGCCGGCAGATGGCTCTCTTTGGCAGCTTTCAGTTCAATGCCTGGTGAGAGTGTATTTGTTGCAACATAGACAGTGTCAATGTGATAGAGCTTCCTGCCTGGAGGCTAAGAGCCTTGTAATTCAAACTTTCTCTGAGACAGTTCTCCAGCCTTCTCTGGCAGCCCCCTCCTTTTTCCCGGCTTGGAAATATTTCTACTCCCTTTAGTATCTCTTGTAAATCCGATCTTTTGCTAACAAATTCTCTCAGTTTTTGCTTGTCTGTGAAGACTTTAAACTCACCCTCATTTTTGGAGGATAAAGAATTTGGGGCTGGCAGTTTTTGTCTGTCAGTACCTTAAATATATCATACCACTTCCTTCTTGCCTCCATAGTTTCAGATGAGAGATTGGCAGTTAGTCTTATTGAGGTTCCCTTGTATCAGATGCATTGTTTTTCTTGTACTGCTTTCAGAATCCTCTCTTTATCTCTGGCATTCTGAATAGTAGGTGTCTCAGAGTAGATCTACTTGGATTTATTCTCTCTAGTGTTTGTTGTCTTTCTTAGATATTGATAGTTATAGCTATCTTAAGGGTTGGGAAATTTCTAATCATCAAATACTCTTTCTCTTCCTTTTCCATTCGCTTTCCCTTCTGGCACACCTATAATACATATGTTTTGCTTTGTTCTTTACTTCCTCGACACAGTAGTCAATTTTTTCCACTCTTTTCTCTTTCTGTTCCCCTATTTATTCAAGTTCAGATGCTCTGTCTTCTAATTCGTTAATTCTGTCCTCATCCAATTCAAATCTGCTGTAATATGCCTCTAATGTATTTTTAATCTCATCCTTTGTATCTTGTATTCCCATAAACTTTGTGACTTTTCTTAGTAGGCTTTCACATTTTTATCACCCAGTTTCTTCTTTATACTTTATCTTTTTAGCCTAATTTTCCTTTAACTGCTTGAAATGATTTATGAGATTTATGTGAATATGATTGATTAGTTGTCTTAAATCCTGTATCTCATCAGGATTCTTGATTTGTTCCTTTGGCTACACCATATTCTCCTGTTTCTTACTATGGATTGTAATATTTTCTGATGTCTAGGCATCTGATTGTGCTGGTGAATTTACTCTGATGGTCAATTTCTCTCTCTCGCCTAGTGGTTTTGTTTCACGTTTCTTCTTTGATTTTTGGTCCAATTTATTTTAAATTTAACTTTTAACATAACAGGGCCAGGGATCACTCATGGGGTACAGACCAGATCCAAGTGCCCTGGGAAATGAGAGGCTACAAAATCTTTTTTTTCTCCTTGTAGTTCTCAGGCCTGCCAGCAGGCGGCGATCTTCAACAAATTTTTCCATCAGTTGTCTCAACCCCCACCTACTGGGCTAGGTAGGGCAGAGATTCAAGGCTGGATCTGCTGCCAAACTCACTGAAGAGAAAACATTCTCCACCCTCAGGCCTACCCTCCCTCTTCCTTTCCCCTCTCTGTTGACTGCAGTGAACCATGGGTTTTACCAAGGCTGTTTGCTTTGAGAGTGGGAGATGTTGCTATCCCGCCCACTCACAGTGCTCATGGTTTTCATTTTGGGCTCTTCATTTCTCTATTCCTCTCCCTCCTGAATGATGCACAACACTCCTGTTCTGCAGATCCTGAAAGTTGCTTGTTCAGACAGCTTTTTGCCCTCCCTCCATTGGACCTACTCTGATGCCATCTTCCCAGAAAGTCCTTAGTATATGTTTTGCACATGTTTTGTTAGATTAATATGTCAGTATTTCATATCCTCTGGTGGTTATGTAAATGGTACTTTAGAAAATTTTTCAATTTCCAATTGTTCATTACTACTAAAGAGAAATATGAGACAATACAAGCTCTTATTCAGAAGACAAATCCTATAAGACAAATTCTTACATAGTATAATACATTTATAGGAGTGACATCCCATTACCTTGCCATACCCTGTTACTTAGCAACAATTTGCAGGTCCTGCCCATGCTCAACAGGAAGGGATTGAACAACAAAAGTCAGAGATTTGAGATTATCTGGGGTCACCTTCAGGTCTGTCTACAACATAAAGTTTTCATTCTCACATTGAAGTTTCTAAACCATTTAAAAATGATGCTTATTTATGATGTGAGGTAAGACACTCAATTCATTTTTTTCCACGTTAATAACCAGTGTCCTTGCACCATTTATTGACCCATTTTCCATTGATTTTCACTGTCATCTCTGTCAGAAATCACACTTCTATATTTGTGAAACTCTGAGCTTTCTCTTTTACTCTTCCCTATGCCAGTACAACATGCACTGTTTTAATGACCACATCTTTATAACAAATCTTGATATCTGTTAGCTCAAGTCTCTGCTAACATCACCAGCAGTTTGTCTTGGCTGATATTGTACCTTGCACTTCTGTATAAATTTTAGCAGTACCTTGGAAGTTTCTCAGAAATCCCTATTGGTATTTAGGATGGAAAGTGAATGAATCCTATAGGTTAATATGGGGAGAATATATATCGTTGTTTTAGTTTGCTGAAAGCTGTTGGGAGCAATATACCAGAAATGGATTGGTTATTATAATGGGAATTTGTTAGGTTAAAAGCTTACAGGTCCGAGGTTGGGGAAGATGTCCAAATTCGGGCATCAGACCAAAGCTCTTTCCCCAAAGGTTGGCTGTTGGTAATCCTGGACTCCTGCCATGTATAAGGTACAATGACTGCTCTGCCAATCTCTGCCTTCTCCTTTATGCTCACTTTCTTCCTGACATCAGCTGTGGGTGATCATGCACATGGCAGGGCATAATGGTAGTTTGGGCTCTTCTCTGCTGGCTTTCTCTTTATTTCGGTGGCTTCTTTTCTATGTCTGCAGCTTTTATTCCTCCCATTTATAAAGGACTCCATTAAGAGGATTACGACCACCCTGGGTCATGCCCTACTAAAGTGATCTAATCAAAAGGAAGTTTCTTTAACTGAATCTAATTTAAAAAGTACCATCTACAATGAGTTTATAGGCACAGGAGTAGGTTCACTTTGAGTACAGTGTTTTCTGGGGTCCACAATGGACTCAAACCAGAACATGTTATTGAGATATTTTAAGTATTATCATAAAGAATACCTCACTTTTTCAGGTCTTATGTAATGTGTTTCAATATACTGTAACATTGTCTACCTAAAGGTTTTGTATCTTTCTTGTCAGATTTATTCTGAGGGCTATATTTTTTGGGTACTATTATAAATATATTTTTTTAAATTAGTATCAGCTGGTCTTTTTTTTTTTTTTTTTTTTTTTTTTACCGGGAGGTCCCGGGTATCGAACCCGGGTCCCTCCATATGGGAGATGGACGCCCAACCATTTGAGCCACATCCGTCCCCCTCAGCTGGTCTTAAATACATTTTTTTGCTATATTGATCTTGTATATAACTACATTACTAAATAGTCTTAATACTGGTAATAAATTTGCAAAACTCAGAAATTCTTTTGAATTTTCTTTGTATACAGTTATATCATTTGAATAATAGCTGTTTTATTTCTTTCCAGTCGTTATACTTTTTATTGATCAAGGTCTCCAGAGTGTTAAATAGAAGTAACATATCTTTTAACAAATTTCATCTAAATTTTTACTATTGTGAGGTTCCAGAAGTTGCTTCCATTTATACTTCCAGCCTACAATTTATGGGACAATACATAAGGTTCTATGATAATGTGTTTTGGTAACTGCATTTTCACTTTTTGTGTAAGTATATACTACAAGCATTTTGGTACATTTTCCTCTCTTTTCTTGTTGAAACTTTTGTACCCATCTAAAAAAAAAAAACCTAAATGTCATTATTCTTATAAGATCAGAGATTTTCTGATTTAAAGATTATTGACTATATTTCTCTCTAGAATAAACAAAACTACTTAAGATTGTCTTTCAATTCAAAGGTTTGATTATTTTTTAAGACAGTAAAACATTTGGTGAAATATTTGGTATTTTATTCTTCTAAAGTCAAATTCAGTTAATATCATTTCTATAAAATAGATAATCTGAAATTATTTTCTTAAACTCGGTATTTAAAGTATTAGAAATTTCAAAAGGTACCAGTTTAAATAGGTATTTCTAAATTTCTGGTCTTTAGGAAATCAGTATCAAGTGTGTTGTTATACTTTGGAATACACACATACACATACAGTTCTACTTTGAAAGAATCACTCTGAGTCATTAATACTTTCCTTTGTATAGCACATGTTTTTGCTTTATTGTTATTTATATTAAATGAATCATTCATGAAATCATAATAATTTAATCAGATTGTTATTAAAATAAATACTGTTGAAAGTAATCTGTTAATGTTTCAAAACGGTTCTATTGAGCATTTTATTAATGATGAAATTTCTTTTTCAAGGAGATACATATTAAAAATGACCTCCTTGCTGTGTTTATTTAGCTTTGGGAATTTTAAAGTCATGTGTACTTTAAAAATATTTTAAGAAATTACCCATTAACTTTAACATTTTGTGGGCTTGACCACATAAGTGCTGAAATGCCTTACCTGCTTTAAAGGTTTTAATCAAGTAGTGGAAGTATTTTAAAGGTTGAAATCAGCACTGAAGCCAATTATTAGCATAAATGCCAGCCGAGTAACTGAAAATGACATTTTCTTTGTGGGATTCAGCTGAATTTTACAGAGACTCTTTTGCTTCCATTTTATTGCAATGATTAGAAGTGCAGCTGTTTATCAGAAGGCAGATTCTACAATTTGAGCCAACAGGACTATTTGTAATACCAATTAAATAATGGTGTCTTACATTTTTAAGCTACAACACTTAAAATGACATCCTGGAGGGATATTTGTAATATACACACAGCCAGTATGAGTTCATCTCCATTACAAAAATAATATATTGACTTTATAGAAATACCAGGTTCTTAGCCTCCAATTTGACTTCTGTTTTAAGCCTCTGAAGCTTGTATACTTAAATATTATACTGATTTTGCCAGACCAACCCTCATTTTTTATGAATCTGTCTAAAGATAAACAAATCAAACCCATAACTGCGTTTCAACTGTGTCTTTTAGCTCTCTTCTTGTAGACTGTGAATGTCACTATTGGCACATCTTTGTGAAGGTGTTTCAGAGTGACACCTGATATGTTGTATATAAGAATATACTGTCAAAAACCCAAATATGCATTCTCTGGATGGTTTGTCAGTAGAGTGTGCTCTGATTTTGCAGCCAAGATTATGTTTGTTTTTTTAAATCCCCTCTCGAGAACTTTTTCTTCAGTTCTTCTCAGCATTCAAGCTTTAACCCAAACCATACCTCTCCTGGGAGTAGGGGAGGGTATCTTACCCTTCCAAGAAAAGTTTAGGGCTCCCCTCTGTCTCCCATAATACCTTAAGTTCTCATTAAATGTAGTGTTACTATTGTTTAAGTTCTTTTTAATCTGTAATTTTTTCTTCAACTGCAGTAATTGCTTCTTAATTATAATTTTATATTTAGGAGGTAGAGTATTTTTGAAGGCCATCTATTTTTTCTTGTATGCTTCTTAGTTGAACTCTTTTTAAAAATTAACACTTATTGGCATAATGAATATTTTCAGTTTCTATTTTAAATGGTATAAATACATTCAGTTGAGTAATATGGTTTATGAATAATGCATTTCAATTTCTAATTATTTTAGCTAACCTTTTTCATATGTAATAAAGTTTGGCTCAGTTTCACTTTAGAAAATTACTGATTTTCATGATTTTCACAAAATCTTATACTCTCATTTCCTTCAAAGATTTAATAATAGATTATTCTCCTGAGATCTTTTGTTGCTAAGACTTAATTTCCTCTACACAGATCTTCTGGTGCAAAATTAAGTATTATCATAACACATTAAAACATATAACTCCTCAATAAAGAGAGACTACAGTGACCATGCACTGCCTTTTATGTCTCTTAATTAACAGAATTCAGTATTTTCTGTGTATTTTCAAGACAGTATACATTAGAAATTTGGTTTATGTAAAGACGTTGAACTCTAATTAAGAAGAGGGTAAAATATTTACTTTGTTGTAGTATAGATGCATTAGATATTTATGTCTAGAAATAAATAAAATATTGTTATTTTTAATACATTATGAAATATAGAGTAGACCTTTCCTCTTTTATTTGTTTATTCTTAAGATAAATATTTTTATCTAAACAAATAAACATTTTTATGAGGCTGATTACAAAACCTGTTCATCACAAAAAAAGTAAATAATATCTAAATTTATAAAATAGAAAGTGAAAGTTCCTTTATAATCCCAGCTCCAAGAGGACAGTTGGGTACATATTTTTCCAGAATGTTTTATATTTCAATAAATTGTAATTATTAGCTATGATACTATTCTGTGGTATGCTTTGTTTTATTTATTAGACATATTTTCCTATAATCACATGTCTTCCTCATCCTTTTTAACTACTGTAATTCTTGAAGGATGAATCATGGATTATTTATCTCAATCCCTTATTTATGGACATTAAACCTGTATCTGTTTATGTTTATATGCTTCACATTCTTGTTTAGTTATTCTCTTTGGGTAAATTTTTTGAAGTGGAATTTTTAGGTTAAATGCGTTTATAATGTTAATCATATAAAGCAATGTTTGTATAATGGTATAAACATTACCAAGAGTAATCTATATTTTTAAAATATTCAACTCTTGAATTAATGATTTTTATCCCATTATTCTAATTTTGTATTTATTTGATTATTTGTAAGGTCATTGTTTTCACTGACAATTTTTATTTTGTTATATTTTCTATGTTTTTCCTTAATTTAAAAATTAGTATTAGGAATTAAAGTGTAAAGTCATGAAATCAGTAAATTTCACAACCTTTTAACTTGAGCTTTTAATTTGAACTTTGATGTTGGGTACCTGAATTCCAATCCTTGCTCTTCTACTCACTGGCCAGCAAGTTCTTTAAACTGTCTGTATTTCAATTTCCCCATCTTTAAAATGAGGATAAGAAGACCTATCTCTTGGGTTTTCTTTGGATATTAAATGAGTTCATCTACTTAAGGCATTTAAGACAGAGCCTAAAATGTAGTAATGCTAAGAAAATTGTTATCTAACTGCTACTATTATCATATGTATTAAGGAACAGCTTTTTACAATTAGGAATATATATCTTTTGTATTTGTCAGTAATTCAAGAGCTTTAGAGGTAACAACATTTTAATTTTCATGTTATATTATCCTATTAGTCTCCTGATCTTATTGTTATAACCCAGGAGATCGACCACACTCAGACTTTAACCACTTTTATGAAGTTTATTGAGCTAAGCCCGCGGGCGTCTGCAGCACCTCTCATGCAGGAGAGAACTGCAGCACCCAGGTTTTAAAATGGCTCCTTTTTATAGGGGGTTGCTGTCGCAGTTTGCAAGCAAGCGGGATAAACAGAAGAGGATTTTGGCAGTTAGCTAGTTTGCACAGAATGCCCTGATAGCCTGGGGCACAGCTGCAGGGTTGAGATGTCCTTGCAGGATTGTTCAAAGGAGGGAAGGTTGTATGCTTGTCTGTCCTTGCAAGATTGTTCAAGGGAGGGGAGGGTGTGCTTTTCAGATAAGACACTTAGGAGACAGTGGGAAACTTTTCTTTTCTACGTTACTCTGGTTGCCATGAAGGCCTATGGGTAGGCTAATTTAGGGTTCAACATTATCAGATTATTTAGTTTGGATTAGGCATATTTATATATATATAAAGTACCTTGTCAAATCTTTTTTTTTTTTTTGAGGTACTGGACTGGGGACTGTACCTGGAACCTTGTATGTGGGAGGCCGGTGTTCAACCACTGAGCCACATTGGCTCCTTCTAGTTGGTTTTTTCATTTGTTTTGCTTGTTGGTTTTTTTGTTTGTTTGTTTGTTTTGTTTTGTTTTGTTTTTAGGAGGCACTGGGAACTGAGCCTGGGACCTACCATGTGGGAGGCGGGCACTCAACTGCTTGAGCCACATCTGCTACCCCTGTCAAATCTTCCCTGATTCCTATAAAGATTAGGGTATGGGGGTATATAGGAGTAGAGGTATAGTTGAGCCCCATGTAATAGGTTCCTGGTAGAACAGATTCACCTGCTGCACTGTCAGCTCTTGAAGACAGAGAACAAGTCCTGATATCCTGGCACTTAGTAGGCAGTGTTCAGTATACATTAACAAGTAGGAAGGTACATTTTGGTATACAGCAGGATATGGTTAAGCTTTGTATTTAATAACAGGTCTGGTTCTCAGCAGAAACCATAGAGGTTTTGTTGAGGCTGCAGATACGTCATAGGTAGAAGAAAATCTGCTGCTATCTTCTATGCCCTTGAGGAACTAGAGATGTTAAGATCCAAAGAGAGAATATTGGAGAGGACACTGGGGGTGGGGGTAGGGGGGCATACGATTGGTTTATAAAATACTTTGGAAGTGCCACTAGAAAAGTAATTCAATTTACCTTGTTGTCTCTGGGAGGTAGAACTCTGGGAATTGTGAAGAAAAGAAAATCTTAATATGACATATTTTTGTAATACTTTAGTTTTTCCCTTTTTAAAGAAGTCAGTTGTATTTCTTTGTGTGTCTCTTTTTCCTTGCTCTTTTTCCATAGGTATTATTTTGACATGTTTCAAAAAACCAGAAACCTTTACATAGTGAAAACTCTCTTACTTATCCATGCTCCCCATCTGCCCCTGCCTCTGCCCCCTCCTATTGACAGCCAGTATACATAGATTTTATATATTCTTCCAGAGTTTCTACAATTAAATATAAATATAGATTCTTATTCTCTGTTCTCCTCCCCCCCTAAGAAAAAACTTTGGACAAGAAATAGCATATTATAATACTCTTTTGTGCTTCGCTCTTTCATATAACAAGCTTTCTCTTTTCATATCAGTAAAGAGAAAACTTTATCCATCTTTTTATGGCTGCATAGAATTCCATTGTATGGATGTGGCTTAATTTATTTATGTGGTACCCTGTTTATGAAAATAACTATGCAGGTCATAGGTGATAAGTTTTAATCAAAATGACACAGCTGAAACAAGCATAGAAAGAAACAACGTAAGTGAATATTTGCTGTGTGCCAGGTACTATGCTAGTCATTAGAAAGACAAAGACAAAAAAAACCCCATAATTCCCAGATCTTAGTTGTTTCATTTTCTAGAGGAAAATAACTTCTTATGTTTATCATTTAGCACTTTAGTGATATAAGTAATTTCATTTGATCAGGTATAGGAATCAACCTCTAATAAAGATGAGAAATTGGAGCTTACGTTTAAGTTCCAAAATTTAATATGTGTTGTATGCATGCCCAGACTTAACTGTTTCAGATTTTAGGTTGAAATGTAGAAATAATATGAGTGATTCAGTCAATTTTAAAAAGAACATTAATTCTACTCTTTAACACATTAAAACACATTGCACAAACCATTACTTGTTTTCTTGTTTCTATGCTTGCTAAAGAAAATTACATAGAGAATAAAAGGACAGGAAAACTAATGTACTTTCTCTTCCCCAAAGTATCCTAAAAGATTGAAAGATTTATAAGGTATTTCATTTAAACTCCATGATCTCCACATTATGGCAGGGCCTTTCAGACCATGATAAGAATTTTGGTTGTTGCCCTAAAAGCCTTCTCCACAGTATAGTCTGCTGCATTCTGATAGTTAGCATGTTGGTATTGCAGTAGTTATCTTTGAAAAATTTTGTCTGCAGAATCACTATTTATGTTTAAGTGATAAAATGCATATGAATTTTTTTTGCTTAAATCATAAATTCTTGAAGTAAAATAATCAGAATATATTAGACTTATCTTTTAGTTCAGTTGCATACTTACTGATCTATGACCTAGTTAAAGTGGATATGGTTTACCATCATAAACAAGACTTTAATTATCTTTGGATAGTGAAGCATTTCTCAGAGTGGGGAAAGTATTCTAGATAGAGCAGAGGCACAAAGGAATGTTCATAGATTAGTATATAGAGAGGGCAGTGGTAGAAAATAATAAGGGTTCACATTTTGAAGAGTTCTGAATGCTGCATACCCTGTGCCTTGAAGGGTCTTGTATGCTGCATACCCTGAGGAGTGAAAATTGGCAATGAGAAGACTGAACAATTTTAAGCTGTAACGTGATATGATCAGATTTATAATTTAGGAATAGTAGACTCTGTTTCTTGTCATGAGTCTATGATGACTGTTTGAAAATTGCAGCATTCATTTGCAGGACCACTATAGTAAGCCCCACATAAAAACAAAGATGACATATGACAATGATGATAATAGTGACTATAAATTTATTTCAACACATTAACAGGTACCTACCCTATGTATGATTTATACTATATGATTTATAAACATCTAATTAAAGACTGACTCTGAAGTTATACTACCTGAATTCAAATTGTGATTCCACCTTCTATAGCTGTGTGAACTTAAGCTTTTTGAAGTCTCAGTTTCCTCATCTCTAAAAAAAATAATACCTAACTGGTATGGTTATTAGAAGAAATTACGATAACTCATATGAAGGACTTACCCAGTGCTTGGCCCACAGTAATCGCCCCATAACTGTTAGCTGTTTTTTTTTTTTTTTTAAGATTTTATTTATTTATTCATTTATCTCCCCCTTGCTGCTTGTGCTCGCTGGGTCAGCTAACCACGCCGTGTAGGCGGGCTTGCCTTCACCAGGAGGCCCCGGGAACCGAACCCAGGGCCTCCCATATGGTAAACGGGAGCCCTACTGATTGAGCCACAGCCGCTTCCCTAGCTGTTTTTTTTTTAATTAAACTTTATAATTTCCTTGTGTGATAATATTACTAACCTTATTTTACAGATGAGGAAATAAAACTCATAGAGATTAAGCATCTTCAAAGTTATATTGCAGTAGTGGCAAAGCCAATATTTTAAGTCAGGTCTCTGATCCCAAGCCCCATGCTTTAAACATTGTGGTATACTACCCTTCAAAGATTAAATCATTAGTAGAAATTGATAAAGAAAGCATCACTGGTACTTTCAGATGTTTAATTGGTCTGCCTAAAAGTATTTAGGTCCTAGAGATCTTACACAGATCTCTTCTGAGTCTTTTGTCCAAATGAAATCATAAGTGGATATAGTATCAGTTATTTATGTTGCATTTTATATTATTTTTTTACTTTTAAATAAATAGCTTTATTGAGGTCTAAGTGGCATATAATAAACTGCAAATATTTAAAGTGAAAATTCAATAAGTTCTACATATGTATACACACAATGAAGCCATCACCACAATCAAGAAGTCAACATAACTGTGGCTTCCAAAAGGTACCTTGTGTCCCCGTCTAATCCCTCCTTTTCCTCCCTCCAACCCTTCATCTCTAAACATCAACTGATCTGCTTTATGCCACTGTAAATTCATTTGTATTTTATAAATTTTTATGTAAATGGAACATACAGTATGTACTCTTTTTTTGTATGACTTCTTTTACTCAACATAATTATTTTAAGGTTCTTCCATATTGTTGAATGTCTCAGTAATTCATTTCTTTTTATTGCTGAGTAGTTTTCCATTATATGGGTATACCACATTTTTTTTTATCCGTTCTTCTGCTGATGAACATTTGAGTTGTTTCTAGTTTTAGACTATTACTCATAAAGTTACTTTGAGTACTCATGTACAAGTTTCTGTATGTACATATCCTTTTTCTCTTGGGTAAAACCTAGAAGTGGTATGGCTGGGTTGTATGTTCGGTGTGTTTAACTTCTTATGAAATTGTCCAACTGATTTTGAAAGTGGTTGTACCATTTTACATACTAACCAGCAGTATATGTGAGTTCTAGTTTCTCCACTTACTCACTAATACTTTGAATGGTCACTCTTTAATTTTAGCCATTTTAATAGGTGTGTAGTATTATTTCATTGTGATTTTTAAGTTTCATTTCTCTGATGACTAATGATATTGCACATCCAAGTGCTTATTTGCCATCCAGGTATCTTACTTGGTGAAATGACTATTGAAATCTTTTGCCCATTTTTGTTTTTAATTGGATTGATTGTTTTCTTATTTTTGTGTTTAGAGAGCCCTTTATATCCTGTATACAAGTCCTTTATCAGTTATTTACTTTGCAGAATTTTTCTCCCAATCTGGCTCCTCTTTTCATTCTTTTAAAGAGCATAGGTTTTTCATTATGCATAAGTCCAAGTTTTCAATTTCTTTTGTTTCTGGATTATATTGTGTCATGAAAGAAAGCATTGCCTAATTTAAGACCACAAAGATTTTCTCCTTTGTTTTTTGTCCTAGAATTTTTTAGTTTTAGGTTTTATATTTAGGTCTATGATCCATTTTGAGTTAATATTTTGTATTTGATACAAAGGTATGGTTCAGGTTTAATTTTTTTCTATGTGGGCATGCAATTGTTCCAGCATTTTTTATTAAAAATACTGTCCTTTCTCCTCTGCATTGCCTTTGAGACTTTGTCAAAAATCAGTTGTCCATATAAGTATGTGTTTATTTCTGGCTTCTCTATTCTGTTCTTTGATCTACTTCTTAATCTTTTCACTAGTACCATGCTGTCTTGATTTCTCTAGCTTTCTTGGAATCAGATAGTTTCAGCTCTCTCAACTTTGGCCTTCTTTTAGAAAGTTCTTATTTATTTATTTGTTTGTTTATTTTTCCAGGTCCTATATGTTTCCATTTGAATTTTAGAAACAGCTTGGCAATTTCTGCAGAAAAGCTGGCTGGGATTTTGAATCAGATTGCACTGAATGTGTTAGATGAATTTGGGGCAATTAGTATCTTAGACTGTTCTTTCTTTCAGCAAAATTTTATAGTTTTTAGTATACAGGTCTTTCCTAACTCTTTTCTGATTTATCTTTAAGTATTTCAAGTTTTTGTTGCTATTTTAATTGATTTTTAAAAAACTGTTACTTGCTGATTTTTTTCTTGTTATTATGTAGTAATACAGTTGATCTTTGCATATTGATCTTGTATCTTCCATCTTCCTAAACTCACTTGTTAGTTTAAATAGTTTTTTTTTTTTGTAGATTCTGTCAGATTTTATATGGGCAATCATGTCATCTTCAAATAAATAGTTTTTCTTCCTTTGCAATATGGATGCCTTTCTCTTTTACTTTTTTGCCTCATGACACTGACTAGAACCTCCAGTACAAGGTTAAATAGAAGTGATGAATATGACATCCTTGTCTTGT
Source organism: Tolypeutes matacus (assembly GCA_026826555.1). NCBI lineage: Eukaryota > Metazoa > Chordata > Mammalia > Cingulata > Chlamyphoridae > Tolypeutes > Tolypeutes matacus. The sequence continues at coordinate 7,478,829 of JAKSZT010053791.1, forward strand.
TCCTGATTCTTTTGCCATTGGGTGTGACATGAGCTATAGGGTTTTTGGTTAGTTATACTGAAGATTAGTTGCATAAGCATTTAGGACTATTAATTGATTTTCCTATTGGTTAATTGACCTCTTTATCATTGTGAAATGATTTTGTCCTTGGTAATGTTCTTGCTTTGAAGTCTTTTATTTGACATTAACATAGCCACTCTAATTTTCTGCCATTAATTCCATCCAGTGTTTTTTGTTATTATTATTTTATCTCAGTAATTTTTACTTCTCTATATATTGTGGTTTTATTTCTAAGGATTTTTCATAGTGGAAGGCATTAGGAAAAATGATTTACACTCTCTCTCTAGTTTTCTTTTCTCTTAGAGGGATGTAATAATAGAACCTATAACCATAGAGTTATTCTGAGGATTAAATGAGTTAATATATCAAAGTGCCTTCCTCAATGTAAGCTCAGCTCTCAATAAATATAATCTGTGGCTGTTGTTCTTACTATTTCTGCGGACTTAAAAAATTTGATCTATAAAATATTGAAGCAGAATTTCCTATTGATTTATATACTCAGGAAATTTCTTGTTTGCTCTTTGGTCATTTTCAATCCAAATAAAGTTAAACATCATCATGGAATTGATAAATGAATATGAATTCTAAAGATACCTATATTTAATCTTATTTTTTTACATCATAATTTTATCGTTGTTTTGAACTTAGAATTGTGTACAAAGTTGCAGGTATACTCTCATCTTATTTTTTAAAGTTAGTGAGTTGCAATTTCCCAAATTCGTTAGACTTGTACAGTAATTGTAAATTATTCTCAATTTCACAAACTTCAATTTCATAGGTGTCCATTGAGAGACTGAACAAGTTAATCTTTTTTTAAACTAAAGGAATAACTTTATATTTAATGTTTTGTATGGGTCCTTCACATTATTACCATTTATAATGGGACATGCCATTTTCAGATCGGGCAGCTGGCTTTTAAAGGAATGAAGAGACTCAACAGAATCCAATCAATAGTGTTTGAGACTGCCTACAACACCAATGAGAACATGCTGATTTGTGCCCCTACTGGAGCTGGGAAGACCAACATTGCAATGCTTACAGTCTTGCATGAAATTCGCCAACATTTTCAACAAGGTGTTATCAAGAAGAATGAATTTAAGGTAGGAAATTAACATGCCAGGCAAAAGCTTATTAAATTGTAAGATAAAAATCATTTTGCAGTTCATATATGAAATCTGGATGTTTTTAAGGGTATTGTACTTGCAATTACGTAAAGAATGCTATTTGACTCACTCCATTACTATCAAAATAATCTCTATTTGTGTTGTAAAATCCTATTACCCCTGTGAAAAGCTATGAAAATACATTTAGCTTTGAAGCAGAACCAATTTTAAAAGTGATGAGGATGAATAGACAAATTCTATTGTCCTTTAAACAGCTGCACACTTACTCAACAAAGTACTTTTCATATATCACTATTAGGATATTTCACTTGAAGAAACTCAAATCATATTTCACAATAAATTGTGATTTGTATTGGGCACTTGAAACAAATGACATTGTAGTTTTTGCTCATTCATCAAGTTAGTGTTCCTTTGGTACAGATTGTATATGTTGCTCCAATGAAAGCCTTGGCAGCTGAAATGACGAATTACTTCAGCAAACGTCTAGAGCCACTGGGCATCACTGTGAAAGAATTGACTGGTGATATGCAGTTATCAAAATCTGAAATTTTACGAACTCAGGTATGTAGATTACCACAATCTTTTCTTTCCTACTATTCTTTTATATGGTAATTGTATAAATTATTAAGCAACTATAATGTAAATAACAGTAATGCATAATACAGATAAAATATAATGAAATTATTTTATTTGTAACCACTTCTTGTCTATGTCATCCATTGTAACTTCTGCACTTCTTGCTATATCTTCAATATTGTTGTAGATTTAAGTTCATTGGTAGTAGATGTTGTTCTTTTACAGTAATAGAGAATGAGCATGTGGATGAGACCCAGAATTCAATCTAAGAGAAGGAAAATATATAAATCTTAAAATGATCCAACTAATATTCTAAGCAATTCCATAAGAGTGGTTTAATGTATAATAAAAGTTTTTAGTAACCCTTTGTTTAATCTAAATTTTACAAGTTGTCTTATTCAAAATAAAATTTCCTGAAATTGGAGCCATTCTAGAGCATCTGAGTACATATTTATACTGTATCCTACCTAAAGACTGAGTTTTGGATCCTGGTAGGCACAATGAAATTTAGGGAAGATGAAGGAATGCTTAAGACAATTTCCTCCCTTTTTATTGTTTATAAGCCTACCTCTAAGAAATTTCATGTGAAAGGTAAATTTGGTTTTGGCAGTCTTGTCTCACTGCTGCTCCAAATCCGGGCCTCCCTCCTCTCTGCTTTAGTCTTTCCACACACCATTAACAACTCTTGTGTATGTGTGTGTCTTAAACTTTCCATTGATTTGGTCATTCCCCATTGTTATAAAGCAGCAGCTCTCAAATGTGGTCTGAGAAACTCTGGGGATACCTAAGAACCATTCAGGGCTTCTACATGATTAAAATTGGCATTCATAATAATCTTATGGCATTAGTTTCTTTCACTCTCATTCTTTTGGTAGCATACGGTAGAATTTTTCAGAGGCTGTATAACATGATATTGTCATCACTGATGGCTAAAGGAATGAATACTTCATATTCCTGTATTGTAAAAAGTTCTCATATTCAATTTTTAATATAAGAAATAGATAAATATAACAAAGGCTCTTTGGAGCCTCAATAAATTTTAAAAGGAGTCCCAGAACCAAAAAAAAATTGAGAACTGCTACTATAGGGGAAAGCTCCTTATATACGGCATTGGAGTCTTTTCATCACTCACATTCAGCATTATTCTCAGCCTCATCTCCCACCTGTTCTCCAATATAGGAAATAACCAGACCATTTTTGCTTTTTCTCAAATACTTTTTAAACATTGCTACTTAGTGTTTCCTCATGCATTTTTTCTTTCCCAAAATGTCTTCCTTTGCCTATTCACATTTGTCCAGTCTTACGCATTCTTCAGAAATCCAGTTCAAACCTTATGAGTGCTTTATTTCCTCTTGCCCCGGTCCTGTAGCACCGATCATTTATATCCATAGTCCATGCTTTTGGACCTAATATGATCTTAGAAATCTAAATCATTGTCAAATAAAACTGATTTTTCTTTTTTTTTTTTTACCGGGAGGTACCGGGGATCGAACCCCGGTCTCTCCATATGGTAGACGGACGCCGATCCTTTTGAGCCACATCCGTTTCCCTGATTTTTCTTGTACTGTGTCCAACTATATTACTGCTATTAATGAAAGAATGTTTAAGGAGAGGGAAGGGAGGTAAAATTTGCATTCAAATTATGAGCCAGTGACTATTAAGTGCATAAGTACATCCTCACTCAGTCCTTAGAAAAACCCTGTTGTAAAGTGTTTACATTATACAGGTAAAGAATGTAAAACTCAGAGAAATTTATATTTTCAAAAGGTTTATATACATCTTTTTAAAGCATATTTGTTTTCTGCTCTTTACAAGCCCTTCTCTTTATTTATTGTCAGTATCGCTACAAGATACTACAAGAACAGGTATCATGTGCTTGGCCTCAGTAATAGTTTATAAATTGAACCTCCTGTCTTTTTTGCCTGCTCTTTTTTTTTCCTCCAATATAGCCTACTCCCAGGGAAGCTAATTTTTCTAGACCTGAAACTATATAGTTACTACCTGTTCACCCTGTCCTTCTACCCAATTTTACAGATTCTCACAGATTAATAGATTGTACTGCTATCACTGTATTTGAGATTGGGCTCAAGGAAAGCAGAAGTGATGCAGAGAATGTGAAAATACATTCATCTTAAATTTTTATTTTTGAAGTTTTTATTCCCTGCTTTCCTTACTCTTTTTTTACTTTTATGATGTCTAGTAGCTTTTTAATGATTCCTACTGTGTATTTTTTTATAAATAAGTTTCCTAGTAATTAAAATTGATTAAATTAAATATTATCTTAAATTTTTCCCCTTGTCATTTCTTAATGTTCTAAGTAGTGTTAGTTTTTTTTTTTTCTCTTAATATGAGAAGGCAAATTAATTTCATTTGCAGATTCTCTTGTCAAGCCATTCATATCATATTCCCTTGCTCATAAACTTTCATTGGTTCTTTATTGGTTATTGAATTAAGTCCACTTACCTACCATGTTAGAATACAAGAATGTGATCTGTTTTGTGTTCCTCTGGGGACTGTCAGGTCTAGCTGTAGTTATGATTTTATTGAGGTTTAATGTAAAATTTCCTTTTACAAGACGGAATTAAATAATCCTAGGATTTTTTGCCAAGAGAAATAGTCTGTGTAGAAAACAACCATTTTAGTGTCCAGCTGAAAAGTAATTGTGTGCAACTTTGAACAACTCAATAAGTTTGTCATTGGTGAGAATACCAATCTACATTTACAATCTTATTTTCTATTGTTTTACATCTACCAGTAATTTCAAACTTTTCTCCCAAATGTACCCTTCACAAAGATGTTACTATTTTACAATATTCACTATTATTTTCAGTGTTTCTTTTGAGCAGTTATGATTTTCCTTACACCTCGTCTTTTCCTTTTGCATTTCTTCCTAATATCAAAGATGCAGTGTTCCTTTGAATCCTGAGATTGTTCCCCTTCTTTTATAGTTGTTTGCTCATCCTTGTAAAGTAGGAAGGGTATATCTGTACAGCTTTGGGAGTTCATGGGTTATTTTAGAAGGTTTTGTTTATTTCTCTTATGTTTGGGGATAGAGGGAGATTCTGTTAAATCTCTTAGGCCCAGGCAATAGTGGAAGGAAACCTGAATTCTCTTTTGTGTTATTTTGCTACATCAGTGCTCCAGCAAACCTTGGTTTGAAGGATGTGTGTGGTGTGTGTATATGCATATGCTCACATGACACTAAATGTTGATGTTACACTGCCCTGCTTTACTTTTCCCTAAATGTTTTTTTTTTCTCCTGTATTATATATTTTATTGATTATTTCACTGAGAATATGCATATATTGATTAAAAGGGGAGGGTGAGAAAGAAGGAGGAGGAATGGAGACAGAGGTTAGCATTATATATGTTTAGGTTGCAGTTTTATCTTGATGACTATATGTATATTTTTAAATTACTATTGCTCCCTTTAAGCATAAAATCTGCAAATGTCTTTTTTCAACTTAGTTCCTATTGAATATTGTCTCTGAATAAACACTTGTAGGTTGTTCTTTTCTATCAGCACATGAAAAATGTGCTACTTTTTTCTGGCTTCTTTGGTTTCTGAAAAGAAATCCGCTACCATTCAAATCTTTTCCCCCCTATCCCGAATATTGACCTGCTTTTAATATTCTTCCTTTGTCTTTAATTTCCAAAAGTTTGATTATAATGTGTCTGGTTGTAGGTTTCTTTGGGTTTTCCCTGTTTGCTGTTTGCTTACCTTCTTCAGTCTACAGGTTTATGCTTTTTGCCAAATTTGGGAGGTTTCAGCCTTTCTTTTCTTTCTTTTTTTTTTTTTTTTAGAACTTTATTTCAACTTGAAAAATAAAATAACAGGCAAAAGGCAGCTTAACAAATTATGGAAGCATTACTCTAAAAATTCTGTCTCAGCACATTTATCTCATTTAGTCCTAAAAACAAACTCAATTATTTCTCCAGGTGATCAGAAAGAGACATAAATTAGCAGAGATTGGCTAAATGACATGACCAAGGTCTCTTGTTAATGAGGAAAATGAAGGGAAAAAATGTTTAATCATATTCATATCTCATAAAATAAATTCCATTTTCTTTTTTTTTTGACCTTTAGCATTGATATATAGTACCTTCTTTGCCTTTGCTACAAAAATATTACATATTACTGTTAGCTGTATTCTATAAGTTACATTAGTATTTTTCTCATGTATCACAATATTCTTAAAACTTTGTAGTAGACGAACGTTCTTGTATTTATATTATTAACCACAATCCTCATCTACCACCAAAATCACTGTTATACAGTCCCTAGATTATCCTCTAGCTGTCTTTCAATTAACATTAACCTCCATAGACTACTCCATCAGCCACAATCTCATTTATAAATCATCAGTGTTTATTATACTCATTATAATGTACTACCATCAACTCTATCCGTTACCATATATTTAATCGATGTTATTAAACATTCTACATACATTCAGTATCAGTTCCACCTTCTCAAGCTATTCTGTCTCCTAATAACCTATACTCTATAGTTTAACTTCTTAAGTGTACTCAGTGTTTTTAGTTCATATCAGTGAGACCATACAATATCCATCTTTCTGTGCTTGGCTTATTTCACTCAACATAATATCCTCAAGATTTATCCATGTTGTCATCTGCTTTCCCAGTTCATTTCTTCTTACAAGTGAATAGTATTCCATCAGATGTATATACCACATTTCGTTTATCCATTCATTGATTGCTGGGCACTTAGGTTGCTTCCATCTTGCTGCCGTGAACATCAGTGTGCAAATTCCTATTTGCATCCTTGCTTTCATTTCTCCTGAATATATTCCTAGTAGCAGGATTGCCAGATCATATAGCAGTTCTATATTTAGCTTCCCGAGGAACCACCAAACCAACTTCCACAGTGGCTGCACCATTTTACATTCCCACCAACAGTGAGGGAGTGTTCCTGTTTCTCCACATCCTCTCTAGCACTTGTAGTTTTCTGTGGTTTTTTAATAATGGCTATTCTGTAAGGCACAAAATGATAGGATATCTCATTGTGGTTTTGATCTTATAGCTAGTGATATTGAGCATCTTTTCATGTACTTTTTGGCTATTTGTATTTCCTCTTTAGAAAAATGTCTGTTCAAGTTTTTTGCTCATTTTTTTAAACTGGGTTGCTTGTCTTTTTGTCATGGAATTGTGTATTCTCTTTATAAAACATGGAAGTCAGACCCTTTTTACATATGTGGTGTTCCAAGGTTTTCTCCCATTGAATAGGCTGTCTTTTTACCTTCTTAACAAAATCATTTGAAACACAAAAGTGTTTAATTTTGAGAAAGTTCCATTTATCTATTTTTTTCTTTAACTGTTTGTGCTTTGGGTGTAAGGGCCAAGAAACCATTACATGCTACAAGATCTTGGAAATGTTTCCCTAAATTCTAGGAGTTTTGTGGTTCTAGTTTGTATATTTAGGTTCTTCATCCATTTTGAGTTGATTTTGAATAAAGTGTGAGACAGGGGTCCTCTTTCTTTCTTTTAGATAAAGACATCTAGTTTTCCCAGCACCATTTGTTGAATAGACAGGTCTGACCCAGCTGGGTGGGTTCGACAGCCTTGTCAAAATTCTGTTGACTGTAGATGTGAGGATCTATTTCTGAATTCTCAATTTGATTCCATTGGTCAGTCTATCTTTATGCCAGTACCATGCTATATTTTCCAATGTAGCTAAATAATCTCCTTTAAAGTCAGAAAATGAGAGTTTTCCAACTTTGTTCTTTTTTAAGATATTTTTGGCTATTTTGGGGCCTTCACTCTTTCAGATAAATAGATTATTGGTTTTTCCAATTCTACAAAGGTAGCTATTGCATTAAATCTGTAGATCAGTTTGGGTAGAATTGACATCTTAATGATATTTAGTCTTCCAATCCATGAACATGGAATGTCCTTCCATTTATTTAGGTCTTTTTTTGGTTTCTTTTAGCTATGTTTTATAGTTTCCTGAATACAGGTCCTTTTATGTCCTTGGTTGGTTAAGTCTATTCCTAAATATTGTTTCTTTTAGTCAGTATTGTAAATGGATTTTTTTCTGACTTCTTCCTCAGTTTGCTCATTAGTAGTGTATAAAAACGCTATTGATTTTTTCCTATTAATTTTGTATCCTGTCACTTTGCTGACATTGTCTATTAGTTGTAGTAGTTTTGTTGTGGATTTTCCAGGATTTTCTAAATATAGATGACTGGGTAATTTCTATTGATCTATCTTTGATTCACTGATTCTTTCCTCTGTTGTCTACATTCTGCTATGGAGTCTTTCCAGTATGTTTTTAATTTAAGTTGTTGTATTATTCCATTCTAACCTTTCTATTTGATTTTTCTTTATATATTCTTTTTCTATGCTAAGATTTTCTTTTTTCACTTTTTTCCCCATTTTTTCCAACTGTGTTTGTAAATGCTTCTTGAAGGATTTTTATGATAGATGCTTTTAAAATCTCCTCAGATAATGCCAACATCCTTGTGATCTTAGGTTTGGCTTCTGTTGCTTGTCTTTTCTCATTTGATATGAGATGTCTTTCTTCTTAGTATGCCTGCTATTTTCATTTGTATCCTGAACCTTTCTGAGTATTATGTTATGGGATACTGGTCCAGACTTCTGTTGTTCACACATGCCCCCTTTGTTATGGTTTTCACTGTGTTTCTTGACTGGAATCTGGAATAGGACTGTATTGTCAAAAAGGACCTGATCAGGACCGGCTCACCTCTCTTAGTCCTTTGGATAGAGAGTGCAGGCTTATCTCTGGTGTTTTGTTTTGTTTTGCTTGTTTTGTATACAATAGTGTTCTATACTCATTGGCTTTTTGAGTTGTGAGCTTCTTCAGCATCCAGTTTTGGACACATAGGAGGCAAAGAAAGAAATGCCAGAGAATTCACTGCCAGATCATTCTTTGAGTCCTGAGGTCCCTATATGGTCCTACTTCTTTTCTCTAACTTTCAGTGTCTTCTGATGTCTGTTTCATGTATCTTCTCCAGAGCTTTTGGGTTAATAAACCAGAGTAAGGTAAAATGTTTCTACTCTGTCTTGTCTAGCCATAGACAAGTGCTTTAAAATTGTAAAGCATCTCGATTTATCAACTTCCCCAATAGTTTGTGCCTTTTTGTTTGTTGTATTTTCCTGGAAATCCTAGTCTATCCCAAGTTTATCAAGTTCTTTTCCTATATTTTTATTCTAGTAATTTGGAAGTTTTGTTTTTCTTATTTAAGTTATGACTGAATTTTTGTTGTTATTTTGGTGAGGGCAGAGTTCTAATTTTATTATTTGTTTCCTAAGGAAAACCACTTGTTTCAATATTATCTCTCTATATTTTCCTGATAACTGGTAAAACCAACTTTATTATGTTCTAACTTATGCTGATATCTTGTAGTTATTTCTGAGCTTTCTGTTGTTATATTGATGTATATTTCTGGCTTTCTCTCAGGACTACACTATTTTAATTACTATGATCTTAGAATAAGTATTGAATTTACAGCAAATTCCACCTCCTTATTTTATTCTGCCTTTTCATCATAGCTTTAGCTATTCTTGGACCTTTACTTGAACATTTTAATTTTGAAATCACATTATTCCATTACATTAAAAAGTTCTGTTGGGATTTTGGTTAGAATTGCACTGAATTTATGGAATAATTTTGAGAGAATTGACGCCTTTATTCTATCATCTCTCCATCCATGAACATGGTATATTTTCTACTTTTAAGTCTTTCTTTTTTTAATACTGCCCTTTGATGATGTTTGATAATTTTCATTGTGGGTCTGTAATATTTTAGTTTTTCAAGTAAGAGATGAATTCACATCTTACTGGAGTTTCATGGCTGACATTTTTGCATCAAAATTTATTAAGGTATGAGTGATTATTACAGAATTCTAAAACAGTTATTTTCAGGTATTGAACTATAATTTGAAATACATTTATAGTCACTTATCTTATTAATTTTCATATTTGTGAATAGACATACTCAGCAAAACTAATTAGTACCAGCATTGCCTACACATAGTACTCCCCACCTCTAGAATACTGTTACTTGGAATTTTTAATAAATGTCTCCTGAACAGGTCTTTGGAGGCTTACCTGTTTGAAGTAGAGAAGCTTCTTGATTAGAAAAATAATCATTATTAGGCCTTTTAAAAAAAACAAACAAAAAACCTTAGTTTTATCATTGTTTTGCCATGAAAGAGTTAAAAAATACTTTTTCTTTCAGAGTGTTTTGGATTGGGAATTAGAGAAATGAGATTGTGGGCATGCATTAGAAAGGTATCTATGAGAAAATGCATACATTGGTTTGTTACAATCTTTCTAGAATATATTTTTGCATATTACTAAATGAGTCCATGATATTTAAGGGCTGCAGAGTTTTCTTCTATTGGTTGTACCAAGTTAACTGTGTATTTCTAATAGTTTTTACTTGCTATGAATAACATTTATCTTCTCACTCACTCACAACAGAGGAAACATTGTTCTACAGAAAAAAGCCATATTGGATATCTCAGAAACTAAGTTGAAATGGATGAGAACAAAATTTTTCCTTCTTGATTTTGAGTTGTTTCTTCATGGACCCCAAGAAAATGCATTTCCTTAGGTTTCTTTACATTCTTGTTCATCAGTCACCTTACCAAAAATGCCTTTTTCTTTGCTTTAGCCATCAGCATAGACTTAAACTTCTTTAAGCCCAGAGATTCACTGGGTCTAGTCCCCTTCAAAGGGCTCTTTGTCTTTTCTGCTGCTGGGTGATAGGCACGTTTACAATTCACTCCCTAGCCTTACTCATAGCCAGGACTATGGGTTATACAGTTCTTGGTTCTCCAATTATACACTCATAGTAGCACATCTGAATGCAACGAGGAAAAGCTTGAATCTGCTAAGTTAAAAAAAAAAAAATTAACAAAGATTATTTTCATATTTGGTACTTTAATTCTCATCACTGTCCAAATTATATATTATAAATATTTGTTTTCTTATATTTTAAAGAAATATTTATTAAGCAACTTAAAGCACTTTATGTAAGGCATACATACTGTTGGGTGTAAAATGGGAAGGTTCAGGTCTCCAAAGCTAATAATCTAAAAGAATAATAAATATGCTTTCCAGTCTTTCTTTGCCTTAAAAATATTTCTATTTACTACCAACGGAATCTAGTGATAGTGCTTTGTATATAAGCTATATAATGGACCAAAATATCCAAAATGTTTTATTGTTGTTATTTGATATATTTTTAAAAATACAACTTCAAATATAGTACTTAGATAGTTGGCCTTCAACAAATGTCAATTCCTTTCAGTTTTCTAATTGGATTTTTATTCTGCTCCTAACTCATCATACTTCATAAGCAGTAGCCCCAGATATATACTTAATGACTTTATTGCTACCTTGTCTTCAAACTGTCTGGCTGTCACAATTCAAAGAGAAAATTAAAAAATGATAGATTTCTTCCCTGTTTCTGAAACAACAATACAGTAAGTGGAAATGCTTCTTATCTGGCAGTATATAGGGAGAGTACCCTTTGATTTACCCCTTTGGCAGAACAGTAATCTGTCAAATTGATTCTAAGAGAAATGCTTTCTAAGCATTGGACTTTTTAAAAAAGGCTCATATGTTAAACTTGACTCTTTTTATAAGAGGAAGAGGGCTATTAATTAATTTATTCATAATTTATTCAACATTATTTATTCATAATGAGACTTTTCTTATTAGAAAAGAAAATAATTGTATTGTAAGGAAAGCACTACTACATGCTATACTTAATGCATGTATATTAGTTGATCTTTAAGTTGATTTTTTCAGCTTTATTGAGGTATAACTAAAGTAGAGAAACTGCATATATTTAAGGAATAAAATTTGATGAGTTTTGACATATTTATATACCTGTCATACCATCACCCCAATCAAAATAATAAACATATTAATCACTCCTAAATGTTTTTTCACATCCCTTTGGAATCTATCCCTTTCTTTCCTCACCCCTTTCCACAGGCAACCACTGAAGTGCTTTGTCACTATAGGTTTGTTTGTGTTTTTAAAGATTTTATATAAGCAGAATCATACAATGTGTACTTTTTAATCTGACTTCTTTTGCTTAGAATTATTTTGAGATTCATTTATGTTGTTACATGTATCAATAGTTCATTCCTTTATAATGCTGAGTACTATTTTGTTGAAGGGATATACCATGAATTGTTCATCCATTCAATTTTGATGGATGCTTTCTTTGTTTCCAATTTTTGGCTGTCAAAAGAAAGCTGCTGTGAATGTTCCTGCACAAACATTTTCTTGGATATATGCTTTCATTTTTCTTGTAAAATTACTTAGTTGTAGAATTTCTGGGTATATGGTAGATGCATATGAACTTTTTAAAGAAACTTCCATACAGTTTTCCGAAGTGGCTCTAACAATTTACATTCCCACTAGCCATGTACAGAAGTTCTAGTTCCTCTTCGACACTTGTATGATTACTGTTTTTAATTTATTCTTTCTAGTGGGTGTGAAGTGGCATCTCATTAATATATTAATTTGCATTTCAGTAATTACTGACGATATTGGACATCTTTTCGTGTGCTTTTTGTCATCTATATATCTTCTTTTGTTATGTGTCTTTCTAAATCATTTGCCCTTTTCAAAGTATTTTAATTGTTTGGCTTGTCCTTTTTTTATTTTTATTTTTTGATTTTTTAAAGCAGTTTTACTGAGATATATTCACATACCATATAATCTATCCAAAGTGTATAATCAGTGGCTTTTAGTTTAATCACAGTGTTTTGCATTCATCACCTCAAAAAATTTTAGAACAATCTCATTACTCCAAAAAGAAAAATGATAGCATTTTAATCCCTCTACAGTACAGGTTCTTTGCATTTAGTTGTCATGTCTCTAGTCTCCTTTTTTTTAACCTTAATTTGTACATTTAATAATTGAAAATATAGACAATTAAAAACTAAAAAGAAAACACAGTTGAATAAAAATATACACTTCTCAGTTAAATGTACTGGATACATATAAATTGTTTTGTTATTGAGTGGTAAGGCTTTAGCTCATTCTTTTTGTGTCCCAGTTTAAAAATATTTGCCAAATCCAAAATAGCTAAGAATATCTTCTATGTTTTCTTCTAGAAATCATTTGTTGAAAAGGTTATCTTTTCCCTGTTGAATTTCCTTGACATTATTGTTGAAAACCAATTGACCATATATATGTGGCTCCATTTCTCGGCTCTATTGTATTTCACTAATGTCTATGTCTGTTTTTATGCCAGTACTACACTGTCTTGATTATCAAAGCTATATAGTAAGTCTTGAAATCAAGAGTATAGGTCTTTCAACTCTGTTCATTTTCAAAGTAGTTTTGATTATTCTAGGTCTTTGCATTTCCACATAAAGGCCATATATTTTGGCTGATTTTTTATAACTTTAGCTGGTAATTTTGAACTCATTTGCAAACTTTAATATCCCTGAAAACATTGCTTTAATAGCAGTGCCTGAATAAGTAACTGAAAAGTCAGGATTAGAAATGTTTTAAAAAGTAGGGAAAACTTACCTACAACCACAAGGATGATTGATCCTTTATTATTTTATTCCTTGTTGATACTTCAAAGTTTTTATTGTATTTTGTTCTCATTTTAATGCATATCTTTCATTTCAGAAAAACTGAGAAATAGACAAATAAACAACAAGTCCAATCACAAGTTATTAGAAGTACATACAGTATTTAGTTAAAGGCAGTATGGCATAGCGTTTGAGAGCATTTTCTCTGAAGACAGAGCACTTAGGTTTAAATCATGGCCCAGCCAGTTATTAGCTATGTGAATTTGGTCAGGCAGCTCAAAATCTATGTGTTTATTTTAAAAATTGTTCTTTTAAAAATTGAGTTGATGATTTTACCTGAAAACTAACTGATTTAATATTTGGGAAGTGTTGAGAACAGTACTTGGCATATAAGTTCTCAATAAACATCAGCTAGCTTTTAATAAAACCTTTGTATCCTGCTTTTAAATTTATTTAACATTATACCATGAACAGCTATCCATGTCAGTTGATATATATCTACAACAATTTTGATGATTGCATTGGACTAATATTACGAAGTATGAGTTTCTGACCAGTGGGGGAAAAAAACCACACATGTAAACCTGCCACACATTCCTCATTGTCTTAACTAAGAATATAGAACAGTGCTGCTCAATATGGTAGCTGGTAGCCACTTGTGACTATTTAAATTAAAATTAATCAAAATTAAATAAAAAATTATTCTTCTTATTTGCAGTAGCCTCATTTCAAGTGCTCCAGTTTGTTTAACGCAGATGTAAACATTATCTTTGCAGAAAATATATAGTGCATAAAGGAAGCAAGGTGTCAACACGGAGCAGAAGCAGAGACAGCATACATGCATGCATGTGCATTTTCTTTTTATGAGGCTCACAATAACCCAGTAACAAAAGGTCCTGCCACAGTTGAGAAAGAAGCCAATTCTTGCTAAGCCACTCCCCTGTTACAGAATTTATCCTTATTCTCTGTGGGCATCTGTTTAAGGGAATATTTACAAGTGCTTCACTTCCCTGGTTCTTGAACCAATTTTGGCATCATTCTCAATATTACAGTTGAAACATCTCTGCCTCCAACTTCCAGAGTCCTGCAGAGCCCTCTCCCTAGAGTAGCACCCAACACTTTATGAATGTTTATAATTTATTTCTCTAGTTTGGCTGTTTGTTTACAGTATTTCCAAATCTTTCTTATTCAGAAACTACAGATTGTACATGATTGGCTGGAAATGCATACCTAATAACAAAAAGCATATAATAGGAAATAAAACCCTGCAAGTTTTGAAAAATGGACATAAATGCTTAATAAAGCATTGAAAGTGGCAAAACAACCTTGTAGGGCATCAACATTTTAATGCATTCAAATTAATAACTTGGAATAGCATTTTCATTCTATGTCATTTCATACTATGTCATTATAAAATTAATTTTTCAGCTAATCCTTTAGCTAAAACTAATCAAGTTATCTATAGTCATTTATAGCATATTAGAAACCAACTTTTTGACTTCTAGTCTGTGTCTTTTTATATTACGTTACATATTTAGACATTGAAATTACTAGATTGCTATATTGATTATATTTTGCTATGGAAAATATAGTATACTTTTAAAGCTTATTTATAATATTCAGTAATGACTCCCAGTCCCCATCCAGTGTTCTATTTGGTCTCAAGAACTGAAAAGAAAATGACATAAATTTAAACTACTTGATAAAATAGAGAATAAAAAACTAAGGGTAATGAAAAATGATGCCCAATGTAGACTTTATCAGCACAAAATGATTTGTTTCAACTTCTGGATTTCGTGAAGATTTGAAATTATGCCATGTCTAACTGGGAACATTTGGATAAAAACATTTATCTAGCTCATTACCATACTGTATACCTCTGTTATAAATTTGTTAAAGATGCTAATCATTTCAAATCACTGTTTGCTAAGCTACTTAAGCATGGGATTGGAAAACCTAGTCTTAATGATGAAGACTCTAAATAATCTTAAGTATTGATTTAGTTTAGAAATTAGAGTAGTATTTTGTATTTGTTATGATGCTGCTGCTTATGTCTCTAATGATCTTTGTTTGTTTAGCTTTGGAATTTGTTTTTTCTTTTTTCTTTCGTTCCTTTTTTTTTTTTTTTTTTCATATTTTTCTCCCCACCACCTTGTTGTTTTTCACTTGCTGAGTCTGTTTGTTTTCCTTGTTTCTTTAGGCGGCACTGGGAGCCGAACCCGGGACCTCTGATGTGGGAGGGAGGTGTCTAATCACTTGAGCCACTGCTTTGTTGTGTCTTTCATTCTGTCTTTCCTCCCTACGTCTCTTGTTGCGTTGTCTTGTTGCATCAGCTTGCTGTGCCTCCCCATCATGTCAGCTCACTGTCTTCTTTAGGAGGCACCGGGACTGAACCAGTGACCTCCCATGTAGTAGGTGGGAGCCCAGTCACCTGAGCCACATCCGCTTTCCTGTTTTTTTTTACAGTACTTATTTCAGCACTAGAGTAAAATACATCAACAATATTCTTTTATATTGTGAAGCTGATTCTGAACTCTTTAGGCTTAATTTTCAAGTGACTGCACAAATATAATTAGTGTGGTTTTGGTGGCAACAATGTTTTTTCCATCCTTTATAAATCTAAACATTTTGCTTTCTCGATTTTTTTCCATTTGCATTTCTGATTTTATGTAACCAAACAAGCAGTAACCAAAATGAAGTCTTTAAGCCTCTTTTTACTTAGAGAAATATGTAATACATTGGCATTAGAACCTGAAAGGCAAAAGTTTCATTCTATAAGAACGATTAGTTTGAAAAAGCTTAACCATGTGTTTATACATAATGAAATTAGAAGACTAACACTTTTAATATCCCCTGTTGAAATGCAAATAGTATTTGCCAAGATAACTGTTGCTGCATTGAAGTCATGTCATTAAGAAATATTGAGAGTTCTAGTTTGAAGAATGTCCCATTACTTTTATTAGTAAGAAGGTATAAATTATTTGAAGCACCATGGAATTCCTAGTGTTAGCTATTGAATTATTTTTACTTTTGCAGGGTATATTAAAATGCTGCCTGTAAACTACTGTTTAACTCTTTTGTTCTTCCTAACTATTTGGGTTGGAGAGGGTAGTGGGAGAACTATAATTTTTTAAGCATAAAACTCCATGTAGTGATCACAAATTATGTATTATGTGAGACCTCTTAGAGTATAATTTAAAGGCACTCTAGAGTGTAATAATCTTTGATTTTACTGAAAAAAAGTGTTTAGAATAACAGCTTTATTTACCTATTCCATGAGTGTTCCTTTACAGGAAAATAGCTTGTTTCCTAGGATTGGGGGAATAAAACTGGAAGTGGGGGTCATATGCTCTTAATGATTTCTTCTTTTTGTTTTGTTTTGTTTTCCATTAACATTTAGTTACTTTTTTTCTATCATGTGATTGTTTCATTTACTTATGGGCATTAACAAAGTAAAATGAGCAAAGTATTTAAAAAATTTATTTTTAAGTTTGTTCAAGAAACCTAGTTGCAAAGTTAGTTATTCATCCTAATTTATTGAAACATAAGCAAGAGCCAATGGAAGGCTTATTTTTTCCCTGTAAAGTAAAAAATCAGGATATCTTTTATTATAAAATTATAACATAATATATAAGCATGCTTAAAAGCAGTCTAGTTTCCCATAAACGTAAAAGACAAAATATAAGTAAATGTCAGATATCTATCATGCTTTATCTTAAATCTTCTAGTACTTACTAATTTTCAAGAAAATTCTGTCTCCAGTAAGTGTTAAGATGAGAACTAGCTAACCACAAATATTAGTATTATTTTGAAGAATTACTTGTCTTCTCCAGAAATACGACATATATTAAAAAGTATAGGGTAGGTTATCTCTGTGGACTTTTATAATTGCATAGCCCTTTAAATGAACAATGTTTTTCTTCCATTTCAAAGACTAATGAAATTGGCAAAATATTTAAAAATTTTTGAAAGACTAATTTTTGTTTCTAAATAATAGGTGTCTTCTTCTAGCATTCCTTTGTGTCTTTGTTTACTACCTTTTAACATTATCCTACAGCCATTGAGCTTGAACCTATAGAAAGGAGTTTGACATATAAGTAAAAGTGTTGGCAATTAATGATTTAGAAAAGGTGAAGAGACTAGTCATCTTTAATTCTCTTCCATTATATTATCATGTCAAATTATAAAATTTTTGTCAGAGAGTAACTTGTATTGAATATTTCTTAATATTTCATTTATGATCATCATACCATGAAAAAGGATGTTAGTAAAGAGGTGTAAAATAACCAACACATGGGAAATTTTCTGCAGAATATGCTGAAAGCAAGATAAGTATTTTTCTCTATTATTTGTTAAGTAGTTAAGTATCAAGATAACCAAGCATTGTGTCCTTAATAAGCTTATGCTGATGAGGCTAGATTTCAGTATGCATCCTCTGGTATTGTTGCAAAGTGTTTTTAATCAGCAAAAAGAACAGCAAAGAGAATTATACTCCAGCTATAAACATATGTAGTCTAGAAAGTAGTTTTCTTAACTGTTCAATTTTCAATTATAAATTGTAGAAACTTTCTCCCTATTCCCAGCACTCCATGATCTATGTTCCTTCAAAAGTTTCACATTTACTTATTGAAGTGTATTTGGTTTCTTTATTTAGTTGATGTTTCATATGATATTTTAGCTAAATAGTGTGATAGAGATTATTATTTTCTAATATGAAAACACCAAGATACATTTCAGACGACATTCTTTATGATTCAGCTTGACCACATCTGCACTTTTCAACAAACATTATGTGTTAAGAATACTTCTTGTACTTGAAGATTTTCTAATTACTTTTTATATTCTCATTTTATAACTGAAAGCTATCATCCTTGACATAAATATAACTAGAACATACTTTGGAGGGCTTTGTGTTTTACATGTGTGAGTGTTCACTCATGCTTGTTGAATTGATAAGAGAGGAGGAAACATAAAAATTGTAGAAAGAAAGTAGTTGGAACTAACTGATTTGTTGTAGTGTCCCAAGGGGCAGGTGTAATGTGCAAGCTGTCAGAGCTTGGGCCATCAATTAGAGCTGACATTTGTATATCAGAGGTTAGTATAACTAATTATATGTATCATTATGGAATCTAAATTGTATGACCTTTTATTAATCTATAAATTAAAGCATTTATATAATTTATAAGCTTATTGGTTGACTAAGTATGTGACTATGTATTTGTAAAAACAAGGTAGACTTCTTAAATACTGTAAGCTTTTACCTGGTCTTCTGTAGTGTCAGAATGTGATTTGTGATTCCAGGCTGACAGTTTTCACCACAGAAGACATGCTGAAGAAACATTCTTGAATATTTCTCTTTAACTTAATTAATAGATCCCAAAAATTTCTGGTTAAATTTACCATATTTCATCAATTGTAAGTCACATTTATGAAATTTATTTGATTTTTTACTTTCTTAGTGGCACATAAAGTAATGGCATTACTTACAATCAGTGGCTCCTGAGATTTGATGAACTATAGTAAAATATTTTTGAATTTTAATAACTATATTTTGGTATTTTACCATCCTGATTTTTATTAAAATCATTTTACATAAATTACATATTAGTTTAAACTTTTATTTTTTAATTTTCTATAGACCTATGCATATTCTATACTGCTCTATTTTTGCCTAGTTTGGTATAAGTGGCAAGAATTTCAAAATAAATTTTATAAATGTAGGGAAGTATATTTTTAAAAAGGAGTTGATTTAAAACATTTAAAATCTAATTTTTTAGGTATAGCCATCTGCCTCAAGTAACAAACTGCCCAAATTGTTAAATTGATTTTGCAAAATATAAAAAAAAAGGTCAACATTCAGTATGATAGCAATATGACTTGCATAAATTTGCAATAAATGTAGCAGGATTAAATATACAACAGATGCTTTCAAGCATTAAAAACATTTCTTTGTGACTTGGGCTTGATATGTATTGCTGATAGTAAAATAATTTCAGGATTTTTTTCTGTAAAATGAATAATTTATTGAAATCAGGTTTTAAGGATTGAGATGCTATCATTGAATAGGTAGTTGTTCTTCTCTTCAGAAAACTAGAAAGATAGCTTCCAACACAAATTTGGATTATCTGAGTTTTAGGAGTTTGTGCAAGAGGTTTAAATTTTTTCCATCAAATGCCTTATTCCTCTGTATATACACATATTCTCTCTCCCTACCTCCCCCTCTATTCTCCTCTCACTCATCTGCCCCTTCTTCCTAGGCTTCTTTATTCTAAAATGATATCTATTGTTTTTATTGATTTACTTTTTTTGCTCTTGGCATTTTAAGTAGCAATCTCGTAGTAAGTAGTAAGGTTGGTCAGAAATCTTAATTGTGTCATTAGCCAGACCTAATTTGCCTTCTTAATGATAAAGGTATAATGATTGATTTTGTCAAAAGTCTTACTATAAACTGAATATACTGTATCTAGTGTTTACCAGTCATCTACCTTCTTGTTGACTCCATCTAGAAAGTGAGGTTAAATTGGCATGGCTCTTTCTTATGCCTTCATACCACTACCTAGGGCCCTCTATTCCCGAACTCTGACATATGCTCCATAAACTTGGGGCATATGGTTGATTATGAGACTTCCTCAACTATGGATGATTCTATTTATTGAACCCCGGAAAAAGTCTGCTGGGTGAACGAGAGGGTTAAAAGAGATTTTAGGCATGAAATGGATGAGGAGGCAGGTCCTCCCAAATGGTTAAACACCAGATTAACTTGTGACCTCAAACATTATTTTTGTCTTTTCTGTCTCCCTTGTTTTTTTTTTGGGGGGGCGGTGTTGGTTGTGGGGGTCTTTTGGCCAATGTAAATGCAAAGAGATGTACATGCTATCCCTAATTCTCCCACTTAGTTGAAAGATCTTGAGAAAGTCACTTTATCTTTTTGAGTTTATCAACAAAATGAGATATTGGATTAGACCTGAAGGTTCCACTCTTCGTATATGTTCGGTCCTTTTTTGTTTCTATGTTTATAATAGCCAAGTGTTACAGACAGTAATCAATGGGAAAAAAACTTAACTTGTGAAATTTTGTGCCTCTAAAGTGAATTTATGAAAAATCTGAAAAGATGATGAAGAGATTATTATTTTTTAATGGAGAGCAACAGGAGGAACATTACGGGACTAATGTGGATTATGTAATCTAAATTATTAGTGATTTTTTTTTTCTATTCCTGGTTCAAAAATTTCAAATACATTGAACTTTCTTGTTTTACTTTTGGTACTTATGAGGATCCCTGGTTGAGGGGAAGATTGAAAAATGGACAGGAAATTGGCATATATTTAGAAGTTTCCATCTGTATTTTTTTTTTAAATAAAAAGATATTTCTAATCAATAGATTGAAGAACATGGACTTACATGTAAAATTCCGAATTTTTGGTCCCTATCCTCAAGATGCTCATAATACACATAGAAAGATACAGTTACACACATCACATGGATAGTATTGAGCAATGCATATTTGAAGCACAAATAACATATTTGCCTATTCTTTTCTCCCCACCTTGAATATCCTTCTTTCTTCTTTCTTTGTCAAGTTCTTATTCACCTTTTCACTGTTTAGTTCTTGTATCCTCCTCCTGTCATTAAGTTTAGTTTTGTTTTTAATGATCTTATTTGTTGAAGCTAAACATATATGCAGGAAAGTATAAAATTTGTAAGTGAACAGCTCAATGAGTTTTCTCAAAGTAAACATCCCATGTACCACCACCCAGATTAAGATGTACAATATCACTAGTACCTCCAAATCTCTCCTCATGCCCCTCCCAGTCACTACCCACTTCTTCCTCCCCAGAGGTAATTACTCCCCTAATTTCTAACACCTTGCATTAGTTTCACCTTTTTAGAACTTTATATACTCATACACTGTGCCTGGATTCTTTAACTAAACATTACCATTGAATGATTTTAATTAGCTTGTTGCATATGGCAGTAGTTTACTCATTTTCATTATTGTATAGTCTTCCATTATATAAATGTATTAAAACTTTTGGAGTATATTAAATAATATAGCTATGAACATTCTTACACATATCTTTGGGTATATATATATATGCATTTCTGTTGGGAATATAATTTGCTAGGTCACAAGGCATGTGTATATTCAACTTTAATAGATATTACCAATGTGTTTATATCAATATATATTCCCACCATTGGTTTTTGAGAGTTCTAGTTGTTCCACATCCTCTCCCAACACATGGTACTTTCTGACTTTCATTTTAACCTTTTTGCTGGTGGTGTAGAAGTATCCCTTCCTTCTTTCCTTATTCCTTCCCTCCTTCCCTCTTTACTTCCTTCTCTCTTTCTTTCCCTCCTTCCTTCCTTCCTTCCTCCCTCCCTTCCTCCCTCCCTCCCTCCCTTGCCTCCCTCCCTTCCTCCCTCCCTCCCTCCCTTGCCTCCCTCCCTTCCTTGCCTCTCTCCCTCCCTCCCTGCTTTCCTGGTGTTTTCCCACTATTTCTAATTTTTGGTGATTTTTTTGGTAAACATGAAAAATATATTCGTGATTTTCAATTAATTTCTTGTCTTATGGATTTACTTGATATTACATACTACAGCTTAATTATATATCATTATAGTAGCATTTGTGCACACAGCTTACTTTATATTCTCAAATTCACATATTAAAATTTAAAATCACACACATATATATATGATTTGATTGTCACTTTTGATCCATACAGAGAAAAAAGAGTGTTGTAATTGCAGATGTGTGTCTTTGGGGGAAGGGGAAATGTAAGTTATCATATTGCTCTTGAGTTCAGAAAAGTCAGAAGATCCATCTCCTCATGTAATTTCACACGTCAATTTCCTAGAGTTAAGAAAGGATCATTTATAGATTTTATCTTTTTTTTTAAAAGATACTTAGATTCCATAAATGTTACATAAAAAATATATGTAACATGGGAATACCCTATATTTTTTATGTAACATTTATGGAATCTAAGTCTAGATTTTATCTTAACAATTTATTGAAGTTGTGAAATTGGTCAAAGAAGTATTAACTGTGACAAAGAAACCTATGGACTTCTCACTTACCACAGTATTAGCAAAGGGTCATATCACATTGTATTGTTCCAGTATATTGGTTTTCAACCTTGCCTGCATTTAGCATCAACTGGGCAGCTTTTAAAAATCCTGAGGCCCAGCCTACACCCTTGTCAATTTATAATCTCTGGGGACAAGGCCAACACAGCAGGCGCCCCAGATGATTCCAGGATGCAGCCAGGGTTACTTCTCTGTAGAAATGAGAGCGCAATCTGATGATTTGTTAGTTAAGAAGGAGGCACTGGAAGGACCAGATTAAACCAGTTTGTACCAGGTTAGGCCAGAGCACCCAGGGATGTCAGCACTCAAGCCAAGACTGACCTGAGTTTCCCAAAGGGAATTAGTTTTCTTACTAGGGAACTTCTCTGAGCCTATAATAGTTTCTTTACATTGTGAATCTCCAGAATGAGGCCATGTTACTGTTAGGTTGGGAGGGAAGCCAAGGAAGGGAGGTGTCTTAGAAGCCTTTAATGAGCTTAGCAAGTGGGCTGCGTCTGAAATGGACAGCAGCAATGAGGGAGGGCGAAGAGAGTTTTTTATAACTCGTTCTGGGGCTAGACTACAAAGGGCTAGTTTATGATGGTTTATGCTAGTTTTGCAGTTTTAAGGTCAGGGCGAGGTAACTCATATGGGTTTTGTAGTGCCAGCCATGTCCCTCAGGTGTGGGTTCTTTTCTATGGACCGGAATGTTTAGAGAGGGAACAGAGGCAGGGGCCCTGGCTATGTATCACTTAGGAATGTGCAGCTGCAGGGAGAGTAGGAAGGGAAGGGGATGAAGAGAGGGGGCCAGGACAGGATCCCTGGGCCTAACAATTGTAGAAATTTTAGAATAAAGCCCTTACTTATAGAACAGTTTAAGTAAATATTTGTAACTCATACTTTAAAAAAAGGCTGGAAAAAAAAAAAAAATAAATAAAAAAATAAAAAAATAAAAAAAAAATAAAAAAAGGCTGGGTTAGATGATTGCCTCTTTAGTGCTTTCATTCCTTAAAACAGACAAAGACAGTAGAAATAAAACTGATTTTTTTCAAGGAATATTGATAAGTGCATCTGAAGAAGGGTTTTTACCAAGTTGAGTTTTAAGAAGAAGAGTTTGGGCTATTTCAGGTTGTTAGAGAACAGTCATTCAAGCATATCATTGTATAGTTCAACAAATATTGCTTGGGCCCTAGACTATAGGCTTTGTGTATATTAAAAGTGGAAAAGGACATGATATCCCTTCTGTTTGGGAAATTACAGTCAAATAGAGGGGGGGGGGGGGAGTGTGGTCACCAACAACCAGAATATTAGGCAGAATAATTCTGGTACCCTGATGGTAAGATAAAGGTTATAGGAGGACAGAGAAGAAAGGGATTTATTCTTGTTGAAGCAATTTGAGAATTATTTATTGAGAGAATGTGGCCATTTGTTTTAGATTTTTAATGTCAGAATTTTTATTTGTAAAATTTGAGAGAGACATAAACTAGTAGTGGGAAAAATGAAAAGCAAAGGCATATCAATTAGAAAGTGGGGGACCCTGTGTGGGGAATGTTGACAGGCCTAGAATGCATTTTGGAGTAGGAGAGAAGACTGGAAAAATTTTGGAGATCAAACACAGTGAAGAATTTTTCAGTAGGAGGTCTATGAGTGCTTTGAGCAAGACTATGACATGTTAATTTTAGATTGGGAGATTTATTTTGCAGCAGCCTGTAGGATGGCTTGGGTGTGGGTGTGGAATGCTAATCAGTAGTAGTAGAAACAAGAGGGTTGAATTTTAGAGGCAGTTCAAGAGTGTCATTAGGACCTGAAAATGTGTATGTGGCTAGGGGTGGTAGGTGGGTAAGACTGAAGAAGAGAGAAGCTTGAGGTTTGGGGACCTTCCAGCCTGGGAGATAGGAGAAAGAAGTTGATTTTATAGAGGGCATTTGTAAGTTTCAGCCTCAACATTTTAAATAAATAAGTGAAAGATTACTTAAATAGATAAAAACATTTTTCTCCTTCATGTTCTTAAAAATTGGTGTTTGATTCTAATATGATATATTAGATTGGCAATCTAGTTTGTTTTTTTCCAATTTAAATAGGAGGAAATTACTACTGTTAACTGAAAACTATTTTTGGGGGGTTTTAAGATTTTTTAAAATTTTACTCGTATAAAGAAGTTTGCTAACAAATAAGAACATTTGAAAAAATATATCTACAATACCATTATCACACTCAAAAAATTAGCAATATTTTCTTACTTTGATCTTATATTTTTGTTTCCCCAGTTTTCTCTCTTTTAAAAAAATAACTGAGTCAGAATCCAAACTACATATTTGATTGATTTGTTATTTCAGAGATTTTTGTCAAATGCACATGCTTGTATAATCCACACTCCTAACAAGAAAAATTGTATTCCTTCAGAATGATCCCTACTGACCCTTCCTTGTCTGTCCCTACTCCTCTAAACGACTATTTTGATGCTTTCATCATTCTGGCTCAGTTCTTTGTCAAGCCACTCTAATAAACACTAATCACTATTTCATCTTTGTCTCTACAATAACTATTTGTAAAATAAAAATTATGAATAAAAATATAATTAAGAATCTTGTCATTTTCTCTTGCAAACTCAGAAAGCTCAGATCCATAGCTGTGAGGTCTAGCATTGGAACTGATTATCTGCCTATAATTGCTTGTTGATTGATATAGTAACTACTTTTTCTGACTCTTGAATCTTTGCATCCTCTCTTTCTCAAGAAGCGTTAGATTAGTGCAATCTAGTAGTTATGTGTGAAAATAAAACAAGATGTAAAATGCATACTCAAACCCGTTCCTCTCGTATGAAATTCTGTATGGTAGGAGGCTTTGTTATGTCTTTGGTAATTCATAGCTGTGAATTCAAAGAACTCTTTTGGGACAAGTCTATGAATACCTGGATTCAGGCACATTATTCTTCATTCAGTAAAACATTAGCTTTCTGATGTGTTTTGAAAAAGGGTTTACCATAGTGTCCAGTTAGTAGATTATGCACATAATTATAAATATATTTCACCTAAGGAAAAGAACCATCACAAGTAGTCATGAAACAGTGATGGAAAACTAAATATTGTAGTTTTACTGTATTACAAGTGCAGGGAAAAAATTTAATTATAATGTTTAAGTGAATGGTCAGATGAATTGGTTTTGACAAATCTTAGGTCCTTTTGTTTTGAGATCAAATTGATGAGCATTTTAAAATTGAATCTGCCAAATCTTTGACACAATGGTGGTATATAAGCATTTTAGCTATGCCACTTTTCCAGTGTACAGGCTAAAATTGGAACATTTTCAAATAACAATTTTTATACTGCTGAGAGAATAAGTACATGGACAGAGAAATTTATGTTGACAGCAAAAATATTGACAGTTAACCCATGCCCTAATACAAGAGCAGATGGAAATGTCTTGCTTGAGTTCCAGTTCATTAAGCAAGTGTGACACTTTATTTTCTAGCCATTTTAGTTCAGGGAACTGAAGTGGTAAAATAGTGATATAAATGAAGCCACTTTCCACTATGCTGAAAGTGGACAAAATGCTAGAGAGGATTTTTAAGATTTGGTGATATAGCTTTCTGATGTCTGAAAATTGTGATTTTCCAATTTAATTTTTACCCCATTATTACTCTGAAAGTTAATTGTAAGACAAGTGCTGGCACAGTATTAAAAATTCATGGTGAACTAGTTAGCCTTATTTTGTATTTATTATTACAATTTATATTGTACTGTATTCCTAACATTAATATAGTTGTTTCCTTATGTTTTAATATGAATATTATATATTTGCCTTTAATTTACAGTTTAGCAGACTGGCTATTTTTTTGAAAAGTGATGGGCATGTTTCTCATGAACGTTTAATGACAGTGAGTTGAGAAAAAAAAAGATAGGCATTGCTTAAAAGGGTTGCTAGTAAATGATCTCTGGGCATATTTCTCATAATATAGGTTGGTTTATTTTAAATTTGTCATTATTTAAAGTAAAAGTTCTATTTAAACTTATTATAATGTAAAAGATGTTAATTAGTGTACAGTGACTGTTTCAACCCATTTTGGATATCAGAATTCATCACATATCTGTTTATACTTTAATTGCAATAGCATATCTGTTCTATAAATGTTGATGTGATTTCAACATTGCCATTTTTAGCTTTAGCAAATTAGATAAGTAACTTATCTTGGATTTATTGTATTTCACACCTTAGATGTGTATTGCTTAAACTATTTCATTATAGTTTGCTAATTAATATTCTATAGAATTGCAGCTGCTAAATTTTGTGGTTGACAGTATTTCATTTTAAAATGATAGCAATAATATCTGTAATAATGCAACAGGTTATATTGATAAATTTGGATTCTACATTTGTTAAGAATTATTCTTTTGCTATTTTTTTAAAAAAATAAGATGATTGTTGTCCCTTTTAAACTATTTCAAAACAGACATGAAATATCATAAAAATGTTGAGCGAGCGATCTGACTCGACACCCCGTCTCATCTATCTCCTCCAAAACATAATTAAGTGGTTGATTCTCATCAGTCTATTAATCTGAAATACTGGCTAAGAGAAGCTTTGGTTTTGATTTGCTGTCACCTCACATGTTACATGAATTATCCACATATGGGCTGATTTTCTAATGTGATATTACTACAGTAGAAGGTATTATTAAATTTTGTCATCTTTCTCTCTCTCACAACAAGCTTCTAGAAGATCCAAACAACTTATTATGTAAAAGCCAAATAGATTTATAATCAGAGCTTCATGACAAATGGTCTGCTTTTATGAAGTTTACATAAATAACCTGGGCCTAATACTCTCTCATTCTAAATGCCTGGGTCTCCAGTGAGTGAGTGCTTGGGTTGCTATAATGTGCCAGTTATGCTTTACTAAATGTATTAATTTTTTAATATAAAGCACTGCATGTGACAGTTGATATTAAAGGGTATTTTTTAAAACTATGTATCAATTGTAAATTTTACCCTTTTCCTCAACATTTGGATAGGTATAACATTGGTCACCATCTTAGAGTAGATTCTTGGTTTCTCTTTCATTTCTAACTCTTGTTTCTCTTCTTAGAGCCTTTTCAAATGAAAGCCATTATCAATATATAGATATTGTGTACTTTTTAAATCGCAAGAAGCTTTTGAAAAATAATTGTTTATTTTATCAACTTAATACTGAAATTCACTGACAGACTACCTGCAGTGAGGTTTAAATAACTGTTTAGTGTCGGGGCTTAAAGAAAAGTTCTCTTGAAGTGACCATTGTCTGTATTCCTTATGGAATATTTTAAAATGTGATTTGTACTAAATCTGTATGGAGGTCAACAACAGTGTTTATTTCTTGAAAACACATATGAAATTTTAAATAATATATATGACTTTTTCTTCTCTTTAATTGTACTCTTTTATCTTTTCTTATAGATGCTTGTGACCACACCAGAAAAATGGGATGTAGTGACAAGAAAGAGTGTTGGAGATGTAGCTCTTTCCCAAATTGTAAAGCTCCTTATTCTTGATGAAGTTCATTTGCTGCATGAAGACAGAGGACCAGTATTAGAAAGCATAGTTGCACGGACTTTACGGCAGGTAAGAAGAAGTTATTGATAAGCTAGAGGGATGAGTAAGTTTTTAAACTTATGATGTGCTATTCAAAGGAAATATTAATATTAAAAGTATTAAGATAATTAAAAAATCTTTTTTTATTGAAGTCTTTTTAAATTAAGCAAAATAAATAACAGGAAATCTTCATTTTTAAAACTATGTTACAAAGCTAAATCTAATATTGATTAGAAAGAATTAAAATATAATATAACTTGGGAAAATATTGATTTGACCCACTTCCTCTCCTCCCTGCACCAGTTCCCCACCCAAAATAAAAATCTGAACATGTTTTTTTTTCTGATATACTAGGTAAAATGAAATATGATTGCTGAATTTGCATAATCTTAATCAGTATTTTTCAAAAGGGACATATACATGTTGTCTCTAGTTTTGGACCTTTGTGGTTGTTCACAAATAGTTCAAACCAAAATTGGTAAAATTTGAAAATTTATTAAAACTTTTTTGACTAGTAAAGACATTTTTAAAAAGTTCACATATAAAGGACAGAAAAACATAAATTATTTGAACCAAAAACAGTAAAATTTATTGAAGTTTCCTGAATTAATAAGGAAAATATTTTTAAAAATCTGAAAACATCTGCAGACTCACAGAAAAAGAGATTTTAGCAAATATCCAACTTAATTAATAATAATTTCAAGGATAGAGGTAGTTGTGAGACCCAGGTGAAGGATAGAGAAGTGTGAGACTTCCATTACTGCTCCCCAGGTTTTTTCTTACCACCATGTACTCTGCCCCAGATTTAGCATATGAAGTCTCAAAGGGAAACACACAGGGCATCATTTATACAGGAGAGCTATTTTTGATCATGAAGTGTCCTGATTTTATTTTCTGTTATTTCATAGCATAGTGACATTGTTCAGGGAGCCATGCCCCAAGAATCTATATTCCAGGTTTATTTGCAGTGGGACACTTAGAGAGACCATGTCCATCCAGCAAAAAGCATTTCACAGATAAGGACTTTACTGCAGCTATACACCATTAGTGTATTTGCCAAGAGGCCAAGTAAATATCATTAGTGCATTTACCAGGAGATCTGTCATTAGCATTTTTACAAGGAAATTTGACCAGAACTTCTTTCTTTCCTGGGCATCTCAGGTAGAGGGAAAATAGATTGCAGGCCTGCTAATAATTCTTTTCTGTATGTGTTTACATGTACGCATGCATACATACACACAACTTTACATATCACATATATTTTAAATCAATCGTTTAAAACATAAATATTTTGTAAATTGTTTATAAATCCACAATAATGTAATTATAAATATAAGCTAAATAGTATAAAATTATTCAAACTATTATTATGATGTATTATATGTAATATAACTATATGAATATAATATGCCTTAATATGTAATAAAGAAGTATATTGTGTATAATAACGTAATATGTAAATATATAATTGTGTTCATATAGTTTTGTATTTGTGTGTATATATACTACATAACATTTTTATTATATATTTATGAGTGTTTTATATTTATATAATCTCTACTTTAATACATAATATTATACAGTATACATTTATCATATATTTATATGTCTATTTTTGTATCACTATAACATTTGTGACATAATATAATAACTATTTTTTATATTCATATAAATATATTTTTTCAACTAGAAAAAACAGTCTCTCTTTCCATCCCATTGGACTTATTCCCATTATCATTATCTTTGATCAGACTCATGACATTTCTAACCTAGCCTAGAGCATCCATCTCTAAAGTAGTTTTTCTTCTTCTCATTGCCTCTTCTTCCAATCTTTTTCTTCAGTTTGTCAGAGTAATCCTTCAAAATGTAAACTAAATGTAATATGAAGAATATTGCATTCTTCCTGCTCCATCAAAACTCAGAACAAATTGGAGGTTAAGTCTTCTGAGTTCTAACTTTATTAGGAAGGTTTACCTAATAAACCTTCTTTTATTAGTTCACATCTTTCCCTTTCTATTTCTATTATCCTGATTCATGCCTTCATCCTCTTTTTTCTAGGTTATTGTGAAAATCTAACTAGTCTCATTGCTTTCAACTTTTCTTAATTACTTTTTCATATTGGCATCTCTATAACATTACCAAATTTATAATTTCTCACTATTCTCATAAACCTTTGATGAGTTGCTGTTGAAGAAAAATGTTCAAATATCTTAGCAGGACATTAAAGTCTATTGAAACCCTGATCTATTTGTCTAATTTTAACTTGTTCAAATCCTTCAGCTACCATTGGTACCAGCCACACAAAACTGTTTGCCTTTTCTCTTTCCTATCAGTACCTAAAGTTCAGAGATGAAACTAATCTTAAGGCAGAGTGCAGTGTTTTTTTATGAGAATAAAAAGTTATAAATTCCAAATTATATAATACTTTCTTCCTCTCTCAGTCCACACATCCAAACCTACTGTTCTTTGGAATCATGACAAATACCACTTCCTCTATTAGTGTTTTCCAGTTCCCCAATCAGAAAGAACTACACCTTTCCTTTCACACTCCGTTTCTTTGTGCATTTTTAACACCTAACTGTAATCCAATTTATAATCTCACAACTTGCTGAAGTTAATTATATCTTCATTTATATGTCCTTCAGTAGATTTCAATCTCCTTGACAGAAGGGTCTCTCTTATTCTTCTTAAATTTCCTGAATACTAGTTCAGTTCCCATGACCATTTTTATTAAAAAAGCAGTTTATTTTTTTCTTGTGATTACCATATGTTACCAGTAGATGGCAGTGTTTCACACAACACTACAACATTTGAATCTGCTATAAACACACTATAGAAATATATTCTAATGCAATATAGATTCTGTTCAGTATCAAAATTCATGGTGGTATTAAGGACTAAAATTATAACACACTTGGCATGCTGGGGAGAAGTTTGGAAAAGATAAAAGTGTAAGTATGCCCAAATCTACTGTTTGTTTGTTTTTTTAATCCTTTTTAATTTTTTTATTAGAATAGTTGTATGCTTACCAAAAAATGCAGAAAGTACAGAGTTCTTGCATATCTTCCCTCACATACACTGTTTTGCTTATTATTAACATTTTGCATTAGTGTGGCAACTTAGCTACAATTGATGAAACAATATTATTATAATTCCAAATCTATTATATTTAACAATATTGAATATTAGTTCTCATCTTAACTGAGTTTACTTTCAGTGAGTAGGGAGCTATATATAATTCATAGGTATTGTTTTATTTAGTCCTCCAAAGATGAGTGAGTAGATTCACTTTTATCCTACTTACAAAGTGAGTTGGAAGTTAAAGGTATTTTCCGTTAATGCTTGTAAGCACATTTGCATTAGACAGTGTTCCCAAGCATTTGGACTTTTCCTGAAGTATATGTGTACTGTATCAAAACACCCATGGAGAAATCTGTCCCTGGGAAACTGCTTTCTTAGGAACAATAACTTGAATTATACCAGCATGATGCATGCAACTTTTGACTAAAATTAGGTATAAATAGGAGGGGCTTTAAAAATGAAATAATTAAAATAGATTTACCCACATGTCTCTCTGTGGATTTCCTTATTTTCTTAGGATAGCAAGAAGGTAAGAATGATATAAAATTCCTATATTAAAAAATATATTCTATAGCTTTTTGTAAAAGATTGAAATCTTTGTACATGCATTTTCTCTTAAGTGAATTTAGACTTAGGTTAATTAACTTGCCAAATTCACTCAGCCTGTAAATTGTAACACATGTGATTCCAAGTCATGTGTCCTTTTATCACATTACAGGTTTTCACATTTTTTCCAGGTAAGGAAAACCCTTTTTCAATCAGAATTTTACATGAAAACCTAGTTTGTAACAATGGAAAAGCAGACTGCATATGAAAACACAGAGGAAGATACTGTAGTGAAGTAGTGTTGTAGGATGCTACCCATATTCTACCCCATGCCCATGCCCACAAGGAATGTCTGCTGAACCCTTAGGGCTCAGATGTGAATTATCTGGGACTATATCATGCTGATCATGTAAATTATTCCCCTTAACAACAGTTTGTATCATAATTTAAAATAGGAAATTTTGAAATGGTACTTTCTTTTGCCAAATACTAATTTGCTGTTTGCTAATGTAGAGAATTTAAATTATATAAATTAATTGCTAATGTAGAGAATTTAAATTATATAATTAATGTGGTAAAGTTGAGGAGCATATAGAAGTTTATACCCCACTAATAGAATATCACATTCCTCTCAAGACTCCAGGGGACATTTTGTCAAAGCAGAAATTGAATAAATCATAACCTATACAGAATAAAATAGAAATTGAGAAATAAATTCTGTAAGATGAAACAGAACTATGTGCACACATATACATACATACACTACACTTTTGTATATGCCAAA
This sequence comes from Tolypeutes matacus, assembly GCA_026826555.1. NCBI lineage: Eukaryota > Metazoa > Chordata > Mammalia > Cingulata > Chlamyphoridae > Tolypeutes > Tolypeutes matacus. The sequence goes on from JAKSZT010053791.1 coordinate 7,511,188, forward strand.
ATCTCTTGCCACATAGAGGTCAGTCAGTGATCCAGGGAGGTTGGGAGGGAGCAAGATGAGACATGAATAGAGGGAATATAAATGTTAAAAAGTAAATTTTAAATGTTAGATACATTTTAAGCAAATGTTTTTTTAAATAGATGGAAAAATAAAGTTAAATATAAAATAATGAAACAGAATTAGTAATATCTCTGAAATCTAGTTTCTTTTTTAAACAACTTAGTCAAATAAACCTCCAACAAGACTAATCACAAGTAAGTAGAAAACCTATGAATAAACAAAATTAGAAATGATAAAGAACTTATTACAAAATGTGTAGAAACTTAAAAAGAAATACTATAAACTGCATCATTGAATTAACCAGAAACAGAAGATCTGAAAACATAACTGAGGGAGAATTGGATACTGTTGAGTGCTCATTAACAGTAAAATGTATAGATCTTTCATGATCTGGTTTTTATTTCATTTCTAACCACATCTCCAGTCACCTACCTTTGTTAACGCAAACCACAAGCCCTCTTGAAGTGTGGTCTTTCTTTGGTCTTTTCTCTCAACTTCCAGTGTTAGTAACCATTACCTCAGGATGCCTTCTCCTGAGTTATCCACATTTAATTAGTGCTTTCTTATCGTTGTCCTCACTGTTTTTATAACTATTCTCAAAGTTTATTGACCACATCACATTGTTTTTTGTGATAATTTCCATGTAGACTAATCTTCTCCCTTTTCTAGCACTGTGCATATTGTTAAGAGCTTAATAAATCATAGAACAAATTAATCAATGTTATCAGTAGTGTTTAAAAGCAAAATTAGAATATGATGCTACATCAGTGAACACAGTATGACTTAATACATTTTTGGTTAGTTTGTATTTTTTCCCTAAGTTTTGGTTGTAGTTCCTTACAACCAAACTCTCACTTGTATAGCTGTTATAAAATATGTAATTATTTGAATATAAAGTACTTAATAATAATTTAAGTTTTTAGAAAACTTTTCCTTTGTGATGATCAAATAGGTTACTTGGTTTTAGTTCTCACAAATTCATATATTTTGCTGAACTATGATATTCTCTGTTGTATGTTGCTAATGATACATTAAAGGGAATATTAAGTTATAGGCAAAGGATTATAAATTAAGTAACCATCTGTAGTACAGGGAGGCAAATCCTGGTTTTATAAATTGGTCCTTAAGAAATTAACTTTTTTTATTTATCTGGAAATAATTTTTCAGTGAATATATATAGCTGCCAATATTTATGTCATGCAATTACATCATTTTAAATTAAAATATGTAAAACACTTAGAAGTGTCTACCTTCATTATTTTAGACTTGACAGTTTTTTCAGTTTAAAATTAATTTTAAATTTTTGAACATCAGAATAAATAACATTTTTAAGCCCTGGATTTATAATTGGTAAAACTTATATTAAAACCATACCTCTGTCATTTACCCTGTTTCATTTTTAGGAAAAAAGAAGAAACCATTTAACTAATAGGAATTTCCAGTTCAGTATATCTACTGAAATTGCATTTTTAATTATTTTAAAATCATCTCAGATGCCAGGATTTGGCTAGTTTTCATATTAGCAGCCCTCTTTTAGATTATGTGATATTTTTCTGTATTTCTTTAATGATCTTATTTTATTCTGAATGGTTCATATATTAACTTAAAAATATTTTAAAGAAAAAGACACATGGGTCTAATTTACTTCATACTTTAATTAAAATAACCTTTATAGGTTGAATCTACTCAAAGTATGATAAGAATTCTTGGACTTTCTGCTACTTTACCCAACTACCTTGATGTTGCTACATTTCTACACGTGAATCCCTACATTGGACTTTTCTACTTTGATGGCCGTTTTCGACCAGTACCTCTTGGACAGACATTTTTGGGGATTAAGAGTGCCAATAAGGTAAATATTAATATTTTTTTCTAAAAATATTTTTGTTGACATAGTTGAATTACTTGTTCAGGATTAGAGGCACCAAAAGACCACTTCAGTAACCTTACAATTATACCATCCTAGACAAAAATCAATGGCACTTCCTCAACTGTATGTAGTTAAGTAACTCCTCCTCCAGAAAGTTGCTTGTAATAGTTTGCAATTTTCAATGTATATTTTGTATTCTCAGCCATTACAAGTTTCAGCATATTATTTTGATATGATTGAAGGCCAGCGAGAAATAATAAAAGGTTCTAATTAAACCAGTAATTTCTAATTTGATATAATATTATTCATTTACAATAAATCATAGTACTTCAGTCCAAAATAGAATGAAAAAATTATTGGGAGGTTTTTAGGGGAAGGGAGTGTTTTTAAAATCATTAATGTGAATAAATTATCTTGTTATCATCTCATCTTACTTTCTGAGAAGTCACTATAAATCGTGAGAGTTTCCGGATTTTACTGCTTATTTTATTGAAGCAAAAAATCAAAATCATCATCATTTCCAAGATGCATGCCAGTTTTCATCCCCTCCAAGACACAGGCTGAGTAACATGCCACCACTTTGGTTTAGCTACCTTCAGCTTTGATGGAATCTCTCTCTTTATTAAGAGTAAAACGGAGACCCTTCCTTTTAGATTAGATTCCCAATTACTTTGAGAAGTGTTTCTGTAGAAGAATATCTATCCCTCCACATATACTTTACAGAAACAGTCTGTTTTCTTAGGTTTCAGCCGTATGTACCATTTGACATTCTCCCAGTAGTGTTCTGGTGACTTTGAGAATTACACAGGAAAGTTGTATAGTTTATAGATTGAAATAGGAGGAAAACAGCCTGAAGAACAGGCCTCTGAAGGGAAGAGCAGTGGGAAAAACTTTAATATTATTCTAAACTGTCTATAACTAACTACTATATTTTCCTTAAAGATACTGTCTTGTAAAAACCTGTTCTTAGGAAGTTAATACAGTGGAAGTATTTTTGTATGTATTTTTTAATTGTGCTATGTTTGTTTCTTATGGATTGTTGTGTTAGATATTTGTTGTTTCTGCCTTCTAGTTAGTCTGAAGGAAGAAAAGATGCATTTTAATTATCAAGCTTGGTAGTTAGAAAGTGTGTAATTGCATCATTTGATATTTTTCATGTTTTAAAATTTTTTAAGGTGCAGCAGTTGAATAACATGGATGAAGTATGTTATGAAAGTGTTTTGAAGCAAGTAAAGGCTGGACACCAGGTACACTTATTTTATTCTGTTTTTAGAGTGGTGCTTCTTAACAAGGGGTCCGTGAGCTTGAATTGAAATTCAAAAACACATTATTCTTGTGGGGACATGTTGGTGCGGGTATGATATATTTATTAAATAATACACAGTATAGTGTGGACTTAGTAAGGGGTCCATGGTTTTCACCTGACTGGCAGAGGGATCCATGGAACAAAAAAGGCTAAGAACCCCTGTTTTTAGAGAGTCCTTAATGATAAAAATATTACTTTTTAGTCTCTTCACTTAAGAACTTTTTCTTGAATTCTTAGACAATGACTTGAAGATCTTATTTCTTAATAATTTTTACCCTAGTGGGTAACTGTATGAGTCATAAAAATATTCATAGGTAATATTTATTATCCCAGAATTGATAGGTTATACTATATTTTGTTTGCCATTTTTGTTAAATACAGTAGGATTTTATCCTTAATATTTGTTTCTTTTAACCTTTTAAAAAAAATCACCAATATTCTCATACCTCAAAATTTTAATTTGTGTTTTTCTTACATAAATGTAAAAATTGTCAATTATATTATTCTTACTGTTTTTATGAAGTAGCATCAGTTGAAATGTATGTAATAGCTTTTGCCATTTTTTTATGGTGTTTGAATGTTAAGCAGTATTAGTTTTAAACTCTCTCATGGCCAAAATCTTTCATTTGCGATTGTTAAAGAAAGACTGGAATGATAATAAATGCTTAAATAAACTTAATCATTGTCCAATTGTTCATGGTTTTTGGATCACTTTATTTTATTGTGAGATTTTCCCCCCTGTTTGTAGCCTTTTATGACATTGCATAAAATTACATAAAATGAAAATTTTTCTGGCCCTTTGATTTTGAATTTTGTGTTTCTTTTTTGCTTTAGTTATTTTGGCCCTTTGATTTTTATACTCTTTTTAATAGCAGTGGAATTCTTTTTTTCCAGACTAAATCTTGCTTGGAACCTCAGTAAATAAATAGATAAAAGAGGAATTGGACTTGAAAGCATAGAGTACTGCCTACTAAGTATCGCTGAGTCATTTTGCTCCTTTGTAGAAAACAGTTTTAAAGTCAGATTTCTAATTAATCTCAAGAAAATGTACTTGGTTTTAAAAATAACTTTTAAGGAAAATAAATCATCATTTCAAATTGTGTAATAATGTAATAGTGGCTAACCTTTCATAGTGCTCAGTGAATGCCTAAAACTTGGCTGTGATTATTCTGCATATATTTATCTTACTGAATTATCTCAGCATCCTTTGAGGCAGGTACTATTATTAGGCTCATTTGACGGATGAAAAAAATTGAGGCTCTATGCAAAGAAAAGTAATGTTTTCAAGGTCATTCCACTAATGCACTTACAAATCCAGGCCCTGTGACAGTAGAGTCTCTACTAACCATTGTACCCTATCACTTTATTTGCATTTATTTTGCATTAGTGTTCTTTTTTGACCCTCATTTCAAGACTGTTTTGTAGGTTGCGTAATTTATTGTTTACACATGAAGAAATGGAAAAGACCAATATTCTTTGTTTAAATCAACAATATTACTGAGTATCCAGTATTTTTTCTAGATTAGGGGCCGGCAAAGTTTTTCTGTAAAGGGCCAGATCATGAATATTTTAAGATTTGTGGGTCTTATGGTCTCTGTCGCAGCTACTCAACATTGTCATTGTTAGCATGAAAGCAGCCGTGGGCAATTTGTAAACAAATATGCATGGCTACATTCCAGTAAAACTGATTTATAAAAGCATGTAGCGACTGGATTTGGCTTGTAGGCTGCAGTTTGCCAATCTCTGCTTCATGAGACTTAAATTGCAGTGAAGGTCTGATGCGCCTGAAAAATGCTATCTAGAGAAACCTTCAAAAGCATTTCAAAGAAAACTCTAAAAGAAAGACTAATAGGTATGTAATGTCCTATGTAGCCCCTCCCATATTTGTACCACCTTTGCAAAAGAGCAGCATAAATTCAATATAATTAGCTGGATGTTGTTACCACTATAAACATTTTTTTCAGTTTTTATATTGCAGAAGATATAAACTATATTGTTAGCTAAGGAATGTAGCTATGGAGTCTGTAAACTCTACCTTTATATGCTATATCAAATTAGTTCTGTAAATATTTAATTTGTTTCTCTAATTTTGTACCGTGATTTAACATTTTATATCAGAATTTTAAATTGTGGTGGTATTTCTTCCATCACAAGAGAACCTTTTCTAATTTATGATAGATTTCATTAAAAATGAGCAATCATAAGGATTTTTTTTTCTTTTTAAATAATGAAAATTAAATCATAAATACTTTACTATGAAACATACCAATAGATATTTTATATATTGACTATAGTTAGGAAAACACATATCATTTCTTGCATTACCTTTTATAATTGAGTATGCTTGCAAGAAATTACCAAAAATAAAACTTTTAAGAAACCACTTATAGGAATGTTATTGTATTGCCCCTAGAATTAAAGAATTTAAGGTAATCATTCTTTCATCACAATTAGCACTTAATAACTAGATAAGTAAATACTTGCTCCAATACTGTAGGACATAAGATTACTTATCATCAGGGTAAATCACTTATTTAGGGTAAAAACAGGAATATGTTTTGTGAACTCTTACTTAATGAGACAGAGATAAATATAGATATGCATGTATAAACAGGCATAGTTGTGAATACTAATTAATATAAGTAAAAAAGCTTAATAATTCCATTACTGCCAGTACTACAGCTCTTTTGAGGCTTTAGAAACTACTGGTCATTCAAGTTTGTATGATTAAAGCCTTTCTTGTGCTATTAATTGTTCTTTAAATATAGTTATACTAATCTAGCCTTTTTTTCATATAATCTTAATTTTTTTTTTTTTTTTTTTTGAGGTACTGGGGGCCAGGGAATGAACCCAGGACCTCATATGTGGGGAGTTGGCACTCAACCACTGGGCCACATCAGCTCCCCTGAGTTGGTTTTTCATTTGTTTTGCTTGTTGTTTGTTTGTTTTCTTTTCTTTTAGGAGGCTCTGGGAACCCAACCCGGGACTGCTCATGTGGGAAGCAGGCACTCAACCACTTGAGCCACATCTGCTCCCTAATCTTAAATTTTAGAATATTTCTTTACAAAATAAAATACAGCCTTATCCCTAAATGTTAAGAAAAGTAGCAGTTGTATCTTCTGTTATAGTTGAGTAAAAATCTGAATAAATGCTGTAACTTAAGGGATTCTAGGAGGACTTTTCTGGCATACTTTCTCACTGATAGCAAGGCTAAAATGTCCCCATTAGAAATCATGATTTATAAATTTCAGATATTGATGGGGGCAGTTTGGTCAGTTGAGATAAATCATGGCCTGCCCTTGAATTCTTAGTGTGAATTAGTTTAGTGCATTACCTTTCATAATGAAAGCTGACTGAGGTCATGTATTTGTAATAATAAATTCTGATAGGACAAAGTTGGGATGGAGGGCTAGGTTCACAGCACTGGTTCCCTGTTTAGAAAGGAAGACTTGAATGGGATACCCAGAGAATACTTCAAGTGACCAGGGGCTGGCTGCTTTAGGGCATGAGGAGCCTAGGAATAAAGAGTGCCCATAGCTAAGGCAGAAAAGTTGGAGATAAGCATTACCTCCCGCTCTGTGTGTGTGTGTGTGTGTGT
>JAKSZT010053791.1:7518835-7728807 GCA_026826555.1 Tolypeutes matacus
TTTTCAATTAGCAATAATCGTTTTGAATCCAAGGTCCTGTCCCCATTTTGGCATAAGAATTAGAGTGGCATAACTCTACCCCTTCTTTAGGCTGTGTGCTTTTTGGAGCACGGTTTAAGCTGCAGTTCTCATAGTTTCTGTTTTTGAATAATTAGTGGTGATATTTGTTTCTTTTCTATAATAATAGAACTTTCTTAAGTTTTATAGAAATACCTACATATCTCCTTTACTTTTTAAATTATAAAAATAGCAGTATTAAGGGAAATTTTTGTAAGTCTACTCTCATTTCTGCATTTTAACATATTCTTGTAATTTTTGTACACTTCTTTCTAGTCTTTTATCCATTTGCACATATGGTTTTTAATTTTGTTCATTCAGACTTACTTTTGATTACTCATAATTCAATTTTAAGTTATAACTATAGTGTATATTGAGTTTTATGTTCATTCTTTTACTTAATGAATGAAAAATTTTCAGTAGTTCTACATGCTTGTCACAATTTTAGTGTCTGCAAGAAGGAAAATGGAGTATTTATTCAGGTTCTAAGTTTCAGATACCTTGTAAGTCTCTTTGGACTTTTTATCTTCCCAGTCTTCTAAGATAAGCATTGTTATCTTCCTGTTGTTAAAAGAAGAAATGAGCCTAAGACATTTCTTGAAGACCTTACCACTTCAAACTCAAGCAGTTTCCCAAGGTCATACAGCTAGAAAAGAGGGACAACAAGATGTAAATCCAGGTCTTTGTGTTGCCAAAGCCCACAGCATCTGCAGAATTTTACAAAATGCCCCTTTGCCATTAAGTGGACATTGGCTGTCCTCTGTTATTGGTTATTCTTCCATTATTGAGTGCTTTAAATGTTTGTAATTTTCTGTCGTTAATGATAGTACTGCTGCAGTAATCATCATTCTGCCTGTTATGTTTTCTGTTAAGAGATTTACTTAGGATAAATTCCCTTAAGTGGAATTATGGCACAACTGGCCACATTTATGTAGTCTGGACGCATGACCCTACATTCTGAATGGGTTATAACATTTTGTTGCCACAGCAGACCAACATAGGATTGCATTAACTTACACTGTGTTCTTCTGAATAGTTTTTTTAAATCAATGTAGTGAACTATAAAGGTATAATGTGATATGTTTGTCTTCTTTTTTTGGTAAGTCTTAAGGCATGTAAGACAGAGTAGTGTCATATCACTGAAATTTATCTTAAATGGCAAAGTATGAGGTAATATTTGCATACTTTATTAAGGTACTACATACCTTATTGTTCATGCTTTGGTTTGGTGTTCACTTACATTTCAATTAGAAGCTGAGCTATTTCCTTGGGAGTAGATGTGGCTCAAGCAGCTGAGTGCCCACCTCCCACATGGGAGGTCCTGGGTTTGGTTCCCAGTGCCTCCTAAAGAAAACAGACAATGAGCAGACAATGAGCAAAAACAATGAGCAGACAAGGGGGGGAAAAAAGAGAGCTATTTTCCCCTGCATTTTTGCTTCATACTATGATCCTGTATTCTCTGGTGTTTATTTAAACTCTTTTTTTCATTCAGTCTGTTCTTTATTAATCCTTTTTTAAATCACATTTTTAAAAGTACATTTACTCATTTAAACCTTGGGCACACCAAAAAGCAAAAATCAAGGAAAGCTGGTCTTGGAGGATTATGGGAAGATGGAGTAGGAAGCTCCAGGAATCAGTACCCCACCAGAACAAGTATTAAGCAATCAGGAATTGTCTGAATCAACTCCTTTGAAATCCTGGAGTCTAGTAGAACACTGTGCAGCATCCAGGGAAGAACAGGAGGAAGAGGCTGCTGAATTGGGGTAAATACTGGAGAATTTCACTCACTGTACAGCAGCTACCATTGCCCATCCTCTAGCCTCATGGCAGGCAGTGGTGAGGTCTTCAAGCCTGGGTCCCGGTGCAGCTTACTAGTGCTAGGGTGGGATATAAAGGACCAGTTCCTCAAGATCCAGTGGTGTGTAGTCTGTTCATTGATCACTGTTTTTAATCAATTAATTCAGATTGCTGGGGGCTTGCTCTGAGCATGGCCACTATTCCACCCTGCCTCAGTTCAAGGCAGCAGAGGAGTCTTAAAGATAATACCCTTCCTCAACTATGGAAAACAGTTGAAGGGCTACATTTACTGAGCAAGTGAAGAATCAAGAAAATGTAATTTCAAAGAGCCATAGGAGAAGCTCCTGGCATCTTTTTCTCAACCCTCCACCCCCCCCCCCCACACACACACGCCCTAACTATGGCCATAAGGAGCAGGCCAGCACTCCATTTATGAGTCACTGGCCTCCTGGCTGAGTAGGACTGACCTAGGAAACTCCTCTCCGAGTTGTCCCCCCCTCAAAGAATTTTCCCTCCAGGCAAAAGCAGCTTGGGACAGGAAAAGCAATGTTACAAACTATTGAGTCAGATGCATGGGACAGAGGCTTATATGCTTAAAGTCCTGCAGGGAAGCACCTCCCAGAGAGAGAAGTTCCTTTCCTAGGGAGCTGAGGGAGCATTCAAATTCCTGTAAATGGGGGGATTCCTAAGGACACTAACAAGCACAACCCCAGGATAAGACACAGGCTCAGAAAAGATGGGTATGACCTTGCACTTTGCATTCATCTTGGGCTAACCTTCTTGTCAGGAGGGCTGAACTCTGAAGGAAGGTACTAGCCAACGTAAAGCCAATGTACAAGACTGAAAGGTATATTTTTGCATTGATTTGGTTTTGTTAAATTCTGGCACTCAAGAAAATCTGTCTTATCACTAGCTGGAAACAAACTCAAGAAACAGACATCTTAGGGAATACATCCCAGATTTAAGATTTTAAAATATTAAAATGTACAGTGTGCAAAAAATGATTACAAGATAAACAAACAGGAAATACAGCCCATCCAAAGGAAGAGGATAAAAGTCCAGAAAGCATCAATGAAGAAGACAAGACTGTGGACATACCGGACAAAGACTTTTGAGATATGATCTTTGATGTGCTCAAGGAGATGAAGGAAAATACAGAGAAAGAACTAAAGGATATCAGGAAAACAATGAATGAACAATATGAGAATCTCAATAAAGAAATGCAAATTTTAAAAAGAACCAAACAGAACTTTTGGAGTTGAAGACCATGATAACTGAACTGAAAAATTCCCGAGAAGGTTTCAACAACAGATTGGAGCTGGCAGTGGAAAGAATTAGTGAATTCAAAGGCAAAACAATTGAAATGAGCTAGGCTGAGGATTAGAAAGAAAAAAGAATTAAAAAAAGTGAAAATAGGATAAGAGACCTGTGGGACACCATCAAACTTATATAAGCATTATGGGAAGGAGAAGAAGTAAACAAAGGAGCTGCAGGAATATTCAAAGAAATAATGACAGAAAATTGCCCAAATTTGCAAATGGGTAAATATGCACCTACAAGAAGCCAGCAACACCAAACAGGATAAAATTGAAGAGAAATATGCTCAGATACAATGGTGGTCAAAAACTGTCCAATGCAAAGGACAAGTAGAGAGTTCAGAAAACTGCAAGAAAAAGGCAACATGTTACATACTGGGGAGTCCCAATTAGATCAAATGCTGATTTCTCATCAGAAACCATGGAGGCAAGAAGACTGGGTTGAAATGCTTAAAGTGCTGAGAGAAAACAACTTGCGAACCAAAAATTTTATGTTCAGTGAATTTTTCTTTGAAAAACGAGGGAGAGATTAAGACATTGCCGGATAAATAAAAGCTGAAAGAGTTCATTACTGCTAGAACTACCCTAGAAGCAATGCTAAACGGAGTTCCTCAGACTGAAAGGAAGGAATACTAGATAGTTAATCAAAGTGGCATAAAGAAATATAGTTGTCCGGTAAAGGTACCAATATGGGTCATTATAAGTGCCAGTATCATTGTATTGTATTTTTTGTATGTAACTCCACCTCTTACTTTTTTTTTTTTTTTTTTTTTAGATTCTGTTTATTTTGCTATTTTTTAACTATTTTTTTTTATTTTTTAAGAAGCTTTAGATTACATAAATGTTACATAAAAAATATAGGGGATTCCCATTTGCCCCACTCCCTCTCCTTCCCACACTTTCCCACATTAACAACTTCTTTCATTAGTGTGGTACATTTGTTACAATTGATGAATACATATTGAAGCATTGCTACTCACCATGGAATGTAGTGATATGGTACTTTACACTGTACCCCACTCAATTTTATAGGTTTCCATTTATTACTTTCTATAGGTGTTAAAATGCAAATATATGAAAAGAAATGATAAACCTATGGTTTTAGACATAAAATGTACAAAGATAAAATTTGTAACAAGTACAAAAAAGGTGGGGGGATGAGCGTATAGGAACAGTATATTTGTATACTATTGGAGTTAAGTTAGTATGAAAAAAAAAGCTTGTTTTATATTTAGGATGTTAAATGTTTACCCTGTCATAACCACAAAGAAAATATATGAAAGGTTTATGCAGATAGAAATGAGAAGGGACTCAGTATGATTGTGACAGTTTGAAGGTGGGTGGACCCCAGAACATCACCTCCTTAGAGCTAATCCATTCCTGTGTGTGCAAACCTATTGTAGCTGAGGCCTTTTGATTAAATTACTTTAGTTAAGGGCCTTTAAATAGATTGTGAGACCTGGGGTGGGTCTTAATGCTTGTAGCAGTTTGATATAGTTATGAAATTCTAAAAATGGATATTGGATTATGTTTGTAAACTGGTCTTCTCCTCTGGGCATATTAGAGTGTATTGGATTCAGAGGTTCTACTTTTACTTGATTAAATAATGATTAAGGCTTTGATTGGGCCATGTCAGTAGGACATGGAGTCCCCACCCACCATAAAAAAACTGCACTGCAGAGAAGGGAGGTTGGAGTTTTTGAGCTGGAGCCCTGGGAAGTAACCACATAGAGGAGCTTGGTCATGAGGAAAGAGAAAAGGCTCCGGGAAGAGAAACAAGCTGTTCACCTAATGGTCTACAGCTGGCCTTGTGGAGATAACAGAGGAACTGATCCCGGAGAGAAGCAAGCCCCAGGAAGAGAGGAGTCCAGGAGGCCTAAACCCTCATAGACGTCGGCAGCCATTTTGCTCCAACACGTGACAATAGACTTTGGTGAGGGAAATAACTTATGCTTTATGGCCTGGTAACTGTGAGCTGCTACCCCAAATAAATACCCTTTAATAAAAACCAACAGATTTCTGTAATTTTGCATCAGCACCCCTTTGGCTGACTAACACAATACTCTTATTGGAGTCCTTTATAAATGAGAGAAACATGCAGAGAAACAGAGAGAAAAACTCCTAGAAACTGAGAGAAAAAGCCAGAGGCGATGAGAAACTAAAAGCAAGGGAGCATGAAGGAGAAGGCAGAGACCAGCAGACACCGCCATTGTTCCCTGCCATGTGCCTGATTACCCACAGTTGCCAAAACAGAAATTGGTACCAGGAAAGTGGGGTGCTGCTATGCAAACTTTAAAAATATGGGAACATTTTCTAAATGGGTAAGAGGAAGATTCAGGAAGAATTGTGAGATGCGTAATCAAAAAGGCCTGGATTGCTTTGTAGAGACTGTTGGCAGAAATATGGACCTTAAAGTTACTTCTAATGAGGCTTTAGACAGAAATGATGAATATGTCATTGCAATCTGGAAGAAAGGTGATCCTTGTTTTACAGTGGCAGAGGATTTAGCAAAATTGACTCCTGATGTTAGATGGAAGGCAGAATTTATGAGCTTGTATATTTAGCTGAGGAGATTTCCAAATGAAGTGTGGGAAGTGTGGCCTGGCTTCTCCTTGCAGCTTAAAGTAAAATTTGAGAGGAAAGGAATGAGTTGAGAACCAAACTCCTGGGCACAAAGAAACCAGAAATTGATGGAAAATTTAGAGCTTCAGAAAGCAAGTCAAGTCTTCAGAGAAGAGTGCCCCATGTGAGGATTTAACTGGACTTAGAACCAGCCAGTCAATTCCATGTATGTTAGGATTGGAAATGCAGTTATACAGAAAGGATCTGTGGAAAGTCTTGCTGTCTGACGGCTTAGATCCCTGTTTCTGGCATGCAAAACCAACAAGTTTTTTTTTTCAAAGATCCCTTGATTTGGAAATTTTCTCAGCCTCAGAACTGTAAGCCTTTACGTTAATAATACTCCATTGTAAAATCCAACCCACTTCTGGCATATTGCTTTGGCAGGCTTTAGCAGACTAAAAACAGTGGTCCAATACAAAAAATCAAATAAATATGAAAGTAGAAGAATTGAGAACCAAGAAAAGGTATAAAACTTATAAAGACGAGCAAAATGGCAGAAGAAAGCCCTGCAGTATCAGTGTTTTGGTTTTCTAGGCTGGTCAAAGCAGATACCATGAAATGGGCTGGCTTTAAACAAGGGGAATTAATAAGCTTACAGTTTGAGGTCGTGAAATGCCCAAATCAAGGCATCATCAGGGCGATGCTTTCTTTCCAAATACCGGCTGCTAACAATACTTGGCTCCTCTGCCATGTGGCAAGGCACATGGCATCATCTGCCGGATTCTTCCTTTTCTTCCAGGTTTCATTGATTTCAGCTTCTTACTTCCCTGGCTCGTGCTTATTCGTTCGTGCGCGTGTCCTCTCTCTCTCTCTCTCTCTCTCTCTCTGTCTCTGTCTGTCTCTGTCTCTATTCATTCTGGTTATAAAGGACTCCATTAAGAGGATTAAGATCCATCCTGACTGATCTGGGTCATACCCTAACTGAAGTAACCTTATCAAAAGGCCCTACTTACAATAGGTTCACACCCACAGGAATGGATTAGATTTAATAACATCTTTTTCTGAGGGTATATACAGCTTCAAAACTACCACAAATAGTAATAACTTTCAATGTCAATGAATTAAACTCTCCATAATGGCATAATGGATAAAACACTGTGACCCAACTATATTCTGTTTACAAGAGATTCACCTTAAATTCAAAGACAAAAGTAGATTGAAAGTAAAAGAATGGAAAATATATATAACATGAAAGTAGTAAGTAAAAGAACTGGGATATTAGTCATAAAAAGGAATATAGTTCTGATACCTGCAACAACATGGATGAACCTTGAAAACATCATGTTAGTTAAAATAAGCCAGACACAAAGGTGAATTTTGGATAACATCACTGATATGAAAAATTAGAATATGCAAATTCATAGTCAGAAACTAGAATATAGGTTTCCAAGTGCCAGGACATTGGTAGACAATGGGGAGTTAAGTCTTAAACTGTACAGAGTTTTTATTTGGGACAATGGAAAGTTTTGGTAATGGGTAGTGGTGATGGTAGCACATACATTTCAATAATATTAACATAATTAATATTACTGAAATGTATAGTTGAATTTGGTTAAAAGTAGGAATTTTGGGTTTTGTATATGTACTGGAATGAAAATTTTAAAATATATATAGGTCTATGCAACACAAACAGAGAACCCTAAAGTAAACCTTATACTATAGCTAATAGTACAGTGATAAAGATGTGCTTTCATCAATTGCAATAAATGTACCATACTAATGCAAGATGTTGATAATAGGTTGGTTTATAGGAACTTTGTATTTTATGCATGATTTTTCTGTAAACCTACACTACTCTAATAAAAATTTGAAAAAATAACAGGGAAAAAAGATCACTACTAATTCCCTTACCCAGAGGTGTCTTCTTTTGGTGTATATCATTCCCATTTAAAAAAAAAAAAAAAAAAAAAGGTATTTTATTCCCTTAATTTCTTCTTTTTTCTCAGTTACTTCTCTCAGTTCTGTTATCTATTATACTCTTCCAAAATATTGACAGAACCATAAATAGAAACAATAACATTAAAATGGAAATAAATCTTTGATTAAACCCATCATGTTTAAAATATTTAATTAGTGTGTTCCATGCAGTGTTGTCCTTTTAGATTTTGTGTTCCAGTGGCACAGATCCTACTAAGTAACACTGGTTTAGAAGAAAACATTATTTGTTTAGTTCCTAGCATAGTGCCATGCTCATAGGAAGTCTGTGAGGTAAATATGATTTCATTATGATGAATTGCCTCATCTTCAAAGATTTAACATATTTGGTGATATGAGATGATAGGAATATGAAATGCATTAGGACTATGACCAAGTAGTTGAAATTTGTCTCTAATATTGATAGTATCATAAATGCCCATGCCAGTGCCGTCAGATTATAAGCACTGAACTGTTAAAGCATTATCTTAGTCTTTTACATTAAGTTAATCATCCCAAGTTAAGAGCTCTTTTACAATGTAATTCAATAACAAAGCTCTGTCTTTTTAAATTCTTTAAATTACCTATTTTGTATGTGCAACTCTGGAATTGTATCCCAAACTTTTAGTCTTTCTCTGTATCAAAGTTTTCAAAAGGATTACTCAGCCTGTTTAAGTCTTCTGTTTGCAAGTTGATCTGCCAAGTACTATTTGGCCTATAAGATCATTTAGCTTGATAGTGGCAGCTTCTGCCAAATGCCTTTGTAATATGTCCAGAACTGAAAACTGCATTGTAGATACTTGGAAAGCAGAACTGTTAATGCATTTTGATTTTGGAAGCTAGGGTAGATACCTATTTTGACAGGCTGGCAAACCTTGATTAAATCTATCATACAAAAAATTGCTACTTTACAGTAGTCTTTGATTACTGAGGCTTATGGGTAGGTTTGTTTCCAGGGGTTTAAAACCCTTCATGGATTATTTTTCTCTTTTTAACCTCTTGGAGAAATGCCATCACTAAGCTGTGGCATCATGCCCTTTGTTTTTATTGAAAAGTCAACAAAAAACTTCCTAATAGAACAGAGTTTCTAAATTGTATTTTTTTCCCCTCACAGTTAATGTTGAAAATAATGTTATCCTAGTCACTGGTTGTCTTTAAAGTTCCAAATGATAATTTTCAACAAATGAATTTGTTTGCATTCATCTGTCATAAAATGAAAAATGTGTAATTCAACAACCTTTCACCTTATTATCTAAAAACTTGATAGCTAAACTGACCGATTATTCTTCTCAGCTTTGATGACTGAAAGGTCTAACTATGTGCTTCATTCTAAAAGACTTTTTTCCCTTTAAATGTTTTGCTGTACATGTAAGTATAAAGTGTGTGTATGTGTGTGTGTTTGGAGAGAGAGAGAGAGAGAGAGAAATTGCTTCTGGAATTTAGTTATATTTATAACTAACCACATTAGTGTATTGTTACTAAGCAGCCAACTTCATATATGATAAATGAGCTTTCCTTTGGGATCAGAAAGAATCATCAAAAGTTATTTCTTGTGGCATTGTGTGCTTAACAAACTTTAGCTTTATTTTGTTGCCTTTTAAATTAATCTTAGCAGTTAGTATATAGCAGTAAGTAGTATGTAAATCTGTCTATCTAGCCCTGAAAAATTAATTGAATTGTCCCTGCTACCACCTCATGTTCCCCCTCCCTAGTAATTTAAAAATCCTTGGTTTTGCTTGTTTTCTTGCCTTCATGTTGTTTAGTATTTTGTATTTTCTCTCCTGGTTTGATTTCCCTAAAAACTTTTGGTTTTATCAGAGCAACTACTTTTGAGATCATCATGAAGAAGATTGGAATATGTGTCCGTTAAAAACACAAAAAGAAAGGTAGAATTCTCAAAAAAAAACCAAACACTTTTCATGCTAAAAAATTAGTAATTTCCTCTTAAATATACAAGGAAACTCATTTTGTTTCTCCCCATTTAGATCAAATTAGAATGGAACATATTTCACATTCAAAAGCCATGCTGACATTCTCTGATCATTCTATTCCATGGATTTCAGTATACCAATCATCTAATCTTGTGTGCTCATGTACTTAATAGATTTTATGTGCAACTTTGCCTTAAAAGTATTAAAAATAGTAGGAGGCAGTTGTGTTCCACTCAGGCATGTGTGATGACAGATGGAGACAATCTTTTCATGTTGACTTTTCAACAGTTATACTCTGCAAGACTTCAAGCTCTTCCTGGCTATTGGGAAATTAAAAGTTGGCAATTCAGCCTTTAATTTTGATCCATCTGCTCAAACTAATGAGACGTCTCATTTGTAAGCTTCTCTTTGCGTTACCAAATAAAAGTACAGCTTTATCATTCCTGTTAATAATTCCTCTCCTCCTGTGTAACTTGCAGAATGGGAAAATAATTGATGCCTTAACCCTATTGAGACCTACTGAGATTTTTCTTGTTATGCAAACTTTGTTACAGGGTAGGAAAAGAAATTAGAAACTGCCTCAGAGATTATGGCATATTTAGTAAGTCAACTTGTTCTTTTTTCACATTACCAAAAAAGTTAAGATTCATGTTTAATAGCTTTTTTACTCAAAATCTACCTCTAGTTTCAGGATATAAAAAACTTCTCTGTAATGAAGAGAAAAGCAAAATGTCTTTTTCAGTCTTGGATTAATACTAAATATCAGTCTTTCCTTATTCAGATCTATGTCTTGTTTTCTCTTTCTTCATTATCGTAACTTTTTAGTAGATGTTTCTATTTATTATAAGAAAACACTTTTAAAAATTGACTAATAATTACAGATTAACTTAATTTATTATGATCTGAAGGGAAAAAATTTTAGCAGTGTTTCTTAATTTATTAAAAGAAAATTAATTATCTACAATTGAAACAAATTTTACATGGTAACTTTAGTAATGGGACTTTTCATTGGCCCTTTTGCCTAAAGAAAAATTTTTGCCTCCAGATGGAAGCATCTTTGATTCTTGATATTGGTATTACTGTCTTATCAAGTTTGCCTAACATGACTTTTATTTGTGATTTATTTGAGTGCCTTCTTTGCTGTTTTCTTCCTATTGAGATACAACCCCAAAAGAATATAAAAGCAAGATTCTTAAGACATTTTAACAATTATGAGCACAAATGTTAAAGATATTTCTCCTGCATCTTTACCACTAAGTATGGTACCACTAAAGAAATATTTTAGGTATTTGTTATCTACAAAAAATCTAAAGGGACCGTATTCCAAACCTCTACTTTAAATAATCCATCCTACTCCCCTCAAATAAAGCTCTTATGAGTCTTCTATCAATTGAAATTTCCTTATCTCTCCATGTCTCACAGGCAAAAACTATTTTTTGGTACCATTGAGTACTCTTTCTTACTTTTTATACGGTATCACTAGGTTTTGCTTAGAATTTTTAATCTTTACTATTTAATTAGATAAAAATACATTTACTGTATCTGTATATAACTTATGTACTGTGTAAAAAATAATAGTTAATACTTTCTTTTATGTGCTTTAGCAATGATCTGTTTTGAGAGTGAAGAGGATAAGTCATTGTGATATTTGTTTATCCATTTACTCCTTTATGAATGAATGAATGAATTTATAAATTTAATTTTAGTTTAACTTTCACTTATTATAGACATTCTATGTGTAAGGTACTTGAAATAATGAGTTGAAGTGCAAATTAAATTCCCATTTTGGTCAAATGCCACATGGTTGGTTGAAAGTTGACATCAGTATTTGGTTAAAATGAAGGCCAAAGCAGAATATCACCATCATCATAGAAGGAAATTCTGGCGTAATGGCAGTTTATCAAATATAATTTAATTATAATTATAAATTTAGTTAGATTTTTAAAGTTGAACATTGTAGTTCAAGAGCAGTAATTTATTAGTTGGCAGCTGCTAGATTAATCTTGCAGTCACTGTACTGTATATTTGTGATACTAATAAATGCTCATTTGTAGCTGAGGTCAGTAGAAGAGCAAGACTTGTACTAACTCTGCTCGTATACAATACTATATTGCCTCCAAATTATTAAGCTCTCCTTCCTCTGTGATAGTATGTTACTTACGTAAAAATATAGCCCTTCTTTTCACTTAAACTTGAATATTGGTCATTGACAAATGATACTATTTCATTTAAGTAAGCCCACAAACTGAAGCTTTCTGAAGTGCTTAAGGAAGATGTTTTGTAGCTTAAATTTATCATTGTTTACATTTTTTATTTCTAATATATTTGAATTTACTTTTTGTTCTATGCAATCATTTGAAAAAGCTTAAACTTTTGATCTAGAACTAGCAATAGAGAATGTAATTGTTTTCAAGAAGACGGAATCATCTTTGATATTTAGAAAAAAATCCAAAAGACATGCCTTTTTTATTACTTAAGCTGTTAACACTGATCAAAAAGTTTGGTAACCTACACTATGGCATGATTACTGGTCGTGCCTAATTCAGAAACATGAAAACTCTTGGCCTAGGAACTCTGCTCTTCTGTCTTCCAGTGGCCAAATATCAGGGCAAAGCCAAAGCTTGATGCATCCTTAATAAAAATATTTATTAAAAATAAAAGGCTAAATTCCCTGCTGAAAGGAGCTCATAGTTGAGAATAAAATAAGCAAATAATTATATAGAGGTTTTAGAAGTACAAGTAGGAGCAAAATGCTAATTTCATCCATCCTTTAAATAACACTCTTGCCAGTACTCTAAACCTTGTACTTGCTTTGTTTGGTTCTTGTGTTACAAAACTCTCCTAGTTTTTCTCAGTCCTCCTAACTCTTTGGCAATTTTTTTTTCTTTCTTCTTTGCAGCCATTTCCTTCTCCTCTTGGCTTGGTCCTAAGGCTCTTTTTAAATTTAGCACTCTTTCTTGTAGTTTTATCCCATGCCAATTAGGTCCTTTATGGTGATAACACAACCCAGGCCTCCTATCAGCCCCAGACTCACATTATCCCATCTGGCGTCTTTTTCAGTATCTCAAGAGCAGTATGTCCAAATAAAATTCATAATCTTCCTCCTAAACCAATGATATTCCTTTATTCCTCAGTTCAATGAATAACAGGACTATAGATTTAGTTCCATAAGCCAGACACCTATAAGTCATCCTTGTTAATTCTCTCTCCCTGGTTCTCATTTTTAATCTCTTACCGAGGTCTATACATTTTAACTTCTAAATATTTCTCAAATCTGCCCATTTTTCTCCTTGTTCTCCTGCACCATCACCATCATTACCTAATCCAAGCAACCATCATATCATCCCTGGACTGCTCCAGCCATCTCCTAACTGCTCTACCTATATCTGTTCTGTCCCTCCTATAGATAGGGCACTCCAACTTTAAGAATAATTCTTTCAAAACACAGTTCCATTTATGACACCAGAATACTTAAACCTCTTCATTGTCTTCCAGTTTTTCTTAGGATAAAAGCGAAGCTTCTTTAAAAGGGCCCAGGAGTCCCTCTATTGTTTAGCCATTACCTCCTTCCATCTTCATCTCTTTCTCCCTCAAATCCCACCTCCCACCTCCCTGACCTTCTTTCAGTCACTTATCATAGTGATACTCTTTCAATCACCTCTGGGCCTTTACACAACTTATTCCCTCTACTGACACATTCTTCCTTATTCTTTTTGCTTAGTTGTCTTCTATTAAATCCTTCAGATTTCATCCTTCTTTGACCTCCCTGACTGTTTCATCTCATTATGAACTTTTATAACAATTTGTATATCTTTGTCATATTTACAATTTAGGACTGTTGTTGATTATTGTCACTCTTCATCATAAGATTTTAAATCCCAAAAGGATTTGTCTCTGGTTTTCCTCACCATTTTGTGCTCATAGCTTCACCAGTGCCTGACACATGGTTGGTGATCAGTAATACTGATCAGCAGATGAATAAAGGAATTGAGAGGTGAGTTAATCTTCATAAAGGAAGTGATACCTGAACTTATTCTTAAAGGATTAGGGGATAAAACCACTTCAGGGAATATCAAAAAGTAATTAGTCCCACAGTAAGTTGAATGTCAAGGCTGAGGGAAGAACCTGGAGATGTGGAATAAGACCAGAGACAACTTGGACCACATTCTTAAGGAATTTATTTTTCTTGTATGCTGTAAAGATCAATGAAGTAATGTTGGTATTCTCCTTTATGTCTTTACATAAATTTATTATTATTTCATCTAATTACAGTCTTTTCTCTTGGAAGTGTTAAACTATCTCATTTTCTCCTAGTTTAAGATATCCGTCTGACTTAGCTAGTTTTCATGATATAGATTTATCATTTGTACTGCTAATTATTTTACTTTAATATATTGCTTTCTTTTATTTCTGCTCATAAAGCCATTGAGGAGTAACTTTTGAACTCTTTTACAAATTAACATTTTTAAGAGAGCAGAAAAATTATTTGTTTTTCCAAAATAGAGCCTATCAAGAATACTCAATTATATTCTTGAGATTTTATATGCAACATATTTTTATTAACCTTGTAATGTTTTTATTTTTAAAGGGAATACTTTTTTTTTTGCCTTTTACAATGGGGATTTATTAACTTAGAAGCTGTGTTAGTCAGCCAAAGGGGTGCTGTTGCAAAGTACCAGAAATCTCTTGGATTTTATAAAGGATATTTATTTGGGGTAAAAGCTTACAGTTACAAGGCCCTAAAGAGTCCAGCTCAAGGCTGCTTTCTCACCAGTCAGCTGTCATGTGTTGAAGCAAGATGGAGGGCAATCTCTGCCTGGCCTCTCCTTCCTTCTTCCACTTAAGGCTTCATGGGCCCAGCTTCTTCCAATCTCAGCTGTAGGCTGGCATAGGGCTTGACGCTAAAGCAATGCTTTCTTTTTTTTTTTTTTACAATTCAATTTCTTTATTTTTAAATTGTTTCATTTTATACACATGATTGTTATACATATCATTAATACACACTTATAATACAAAAGTCTATACAAAAATACAAGTAATTAACATCTAAAAAAGGGAGAGGGAAATATTGCTCTTGATTTCTGATACCTTCTGTTTAAATACTTTTTAAATTCAGTTTTCATGGAGACAAATCAAAAGCCATTAATTTTTCAGAGGGCTCTGTATTCATATAAATTCATTATTCAAATATATTTTAATAAAACAATAAACCATTTGACTGCCTGCAAAGTCAGACTTGAATATGCCATAATATTGAGCAGAAGCAGAGTTTTCTTTAGCTCTATTTCCACTAACTAGAATCAGCTTTTAATATATGAAATGGAGAGCACAGCAGTGCTTTTTAAATCTTACATATTAAATGCCATATTTTAGGGCTGACAATGTACACCACACTATATTGTTTGTAAATAGAATCTTATTAAAAATATAATTACTAAATATAATAATAATTAGAAACTTTACTCCTAATTTTTTTTTTATCTAATTTGGAAAACAATACACCTTTTTTTCACTGTGCTTGGCAGTTACATCATATCTGAAGGAATAATTTAAACATTCTATGGAATTCATATATATATATATATAAGTTCTAAAAGATTTTGATATTGTTTAATTCAGTTGTAATTAGTTCTGCAGTTATCAGTCACAGCAAATATAAAGAACTTTAAAATAATATTCCTCACCATAATATTATTAAGATAAAAAATAAAAGTGAATTGTTGAGGCACAAAAATTTTAAGTGGCTAACCCAGGGTCACACAAGTAATGAGGGGCAGATAAAAAAGCATTCTTTTTTCTTAACTTAAGTGTCTGTACTAAAGCCTTGTTATGCCATCTCTCAAAATCAGCTCAGTGCAACAACTACAGAAATAAATGCATTATTCAGGAATGTTTAACCTAGATTGCTGTTATTAATAAACCTAACTTTAAGAATCCATATGTTTTATCATACATTATTAAGAATTTACAATTGAAATATGATCATTTTTTGAATGACTAGGTATATCAGTCTGCCAAAGGGGTGCTGTGCAAAGTACCAGAAATATGTTGGCTTTTATAAAGGGTATTTATTTGGGGTAAAAGCTTACAGTTACAAGGCCGTAAAAAGTCCAACTCAAGGTTACTTTCTCACCAAAGTCAATTGCCACATATTGAAGCTGGATGGTCCCTGATCTCTAGCTGGTCTCTGCCTTCTCCTGTGGGCTTCCTCTTCCTCTTGATGCTCCTTGGACCGAGCCTCTTGAGGCTTTGGGCTTAAGTGAAGTCCTGTCTCTCCTGGCATAGGTCTAGTTTCTTTCTGGGCCTCCTATATCAGTCTCAGCTTTCTTCCCAATCTCAGCTGTAAGTTATCAGGCAAAATGATTCCCCTCTCCCCTGGGCTAAAGCTGTTTGAGCCTTCTCCTTTCTTTCGCATGGCAGGATCAAAAAATGACAGAACCCTCTCTTCCTGTGTGTCTTCTTGAGTGTCCATTTATATCAGACTCAGCAAGGGCACAGGGACTCAATCTGAGTCATGCCCACTGGCATAGTCAAATCAAAAAAACTCCAACTCAATCTTACCAGTTAATCTAATCAAAGACACCTCACCTGGATTTAATGCAATCAAAGGGTATCAAACCCAGAGGAATAGATTAGTTTACAGGCATTACCTTACTCTTTTTGGGATTCATAACATAATCTCAAACTGCAACAATAGGCATTAAATGAAATATGTTTAAAGTTGACAAAATTGTGTCAAAAAATAAAATTAAGATGATGTAATTTTAAACAAGTTCTGTGAAAGATGCCTATTAACATTAATTTTGAAAAATAATACTAATTATAGAACCTACAAAACTTAGGAGAGCATATTATAGAGCCAAACATATTAATATAAATGTATTAAACCATATTTTAGTTGACCTTTTGCTTCTTATGAAAACTTTCTAACAAAGGCACTCATAATGCTTTTTGGTATTCTTTGGTGCTTATCAATCAAAGCTTGAAAAGCATTGTCTTTTTGGCTGATTCTTCTGTTGTGATCTTTGGGTCTTATGGAATGGGTCACCTAAATAAGTACCTAACTTTGCTGGAAAGCCTCCATACATTGGAGCAAATGGATAGTAGAATTTTTCATAAAGCCATCTAAATAACCTTGTCCCTCCAAGTGATCTAAATACTTCCCAAATATTTTGTTTAAACATAGGAATATGGGCCCTTTTTGCATCAGTTCCCACATGAGCAAAGCCTTTATGATTACCCCATATATTGTTGTAGGTTTCATCATTAATGAGGGCTTCTTGAACGCCACCTGGTGAAATAGCTAGCAAGTGACCACTCCTCCATCTCTATACATTTTTTTCTTGGTCCATGTAGGGCATAAAATACATGAAGTACACTAAACCCTGGAGTTTTAAAGACAAAGTGATCAGCAACAACTCGGCAAGTTCTGCCTTTATGGATAAAATTTTTGGCCATGAATTAGTAAAAATCTATAGGAATACCTCCATGATAAAAAATTATAGGTGCTGGTCCTCCTGCTGGTATTTTTTTTTCCAGCCTATGAACTTCATAACCATGGCAAACTGCTGCATATCTGTCCCACAGAGTAGCCACCATTTTTCCTTGCACCATCCCATAAATTATGAGAATAGGCCTTTTAAAATACGTTCTTCCTCTTGTTAATGTGTAAGAAAATAATAATATGGCAGAGAAGGAAGATAGTAAAGTAAGGAAGTAGTAAAAGTATTAGTGGTGTAAAAACCCATGAGATAGTTGCAAAATTCAAATAGTCTGCCAATTGCTCTATATCAAACCATTCTTTTAGTACTTGAACTAGACAAATCATATGGGACATAGAGTCCTGTCCTGCATCACAGGTTTAATTTTTGTCTATCGTTTTTCTTTAGGTGAAAATAACAAATTCAATCTCATCATTTCCATAGCAGCTATTTAATTTTGCCACAGAAATTAGATAGTACCTTGTCCCAAGCTTCAATGTATGTGTTCTCAGGAGGGAGCAAGCAGTGTTAGAAGCTCATCCACGGCCCAGCAGCCCAGTGAAGCAAAATTTGTGTGGCCAATTCTTTCCAGGCAACTTGTGAGGAGGAAGCCCATCGGCAGCCGCACCTTTGGTGTTACCTAAAGCAAAACTTTATTGCAACAAGTGAATCAATTCAAAGATGTAAAAAGAAAAGGTTAATGAATTACTTTCCCCCTACATTGCCTCACCCCCAGTACCTCTACCCTGAAATCTATCCAATTTTCTGGCACATACAGACATGTACAGGTATGAACTTATATTTAGGCATTTGTGTGGTTTTTGTTGTTTATTTTCAGGTACTGGGGGCGGGGGATTGAACCCAGGACCTCGTATGTGTGAAGCCGGCATTCAACCACTGAGCCACATTGGCTTCCCTGAGTTGGTTCTTTCATTTGTTTTGTTTGTTGTTCGTTTTTGTTTTTTTTCAGGAGGCACAGGGAACCAAACCTGGGACCTCCCGTGTGGGAGGCAGGAGCTCAACTGCTCGAGCCATATCTTTTCCCCCATTGTGCTTTTTAAAGTTGAGAATTGTTTCTGAAATTATAGCACATGTTGACAGCACAATGGAACAGTCCTTGGAATTATGTTTAGAAATTTTGAGTATATAAACTAAGTTTAGATCTATCCTTGTACATTCTACGGATCTATTCCTAATTGTTAATATATATATATATATTTTACAATAGTGAATGTAATTGGGGAAATTTTTGTAAAATCTCCTAAGATTTGCCCTAAGATTCTCCCTACCCCCAAGGAGGGAAGGGCACTATGTTATCTTGAGAAAAAATAGCAAAACAAGTAGCGTTATCTATTTTCTTGAAACTGGTCTTCTTTATATAGTTTATTGTTGAACACCGGGGAACATATCAAACTGTATTGAAACTTGGATAGTAAAGCTTATGCTCCATCCACATCTCAGGGCCTATATTATATAGTTCTACATTCTCGCTCTTTTTATGTGTCTGATGAGTTTAACTCCCTTGTAGAAGTTACCACCTTTTCCATCCACTTTCCCATTTCCATGCCGCCTTTTGTGCCTTTCTTTAACTACATATCTATAAATTTTAAGGTAGCAAAATGTGAAGATGATGCCAGTTGCTTTGCCTCCTTAAGAAGTACTGTTTTCTAACCAAGTGTTCTGTAATGTAACTCTGAGTTTATTTTATTTCATACCTCAGAATGTCTTACATAAAAATAAATATAATTGGGCTTGGCATATATGCTTTATGCATATAGCCAATGTATAAATGCATGTTTATTGACATAGTATGTAAAAAGTATATATATAATTTATTTATTAATCTTGTTTTTTGAAAGATTAAGAAAAGATTCATACCTTATTTAAATAAAATATTCCTGATTTATGAATTGAGTATATTATTTGGCAGCTTATTTTATATAATCTTTGTGATTATAATATTAACTTACAGTAAATATTTAATGGAAGGGTTAGTATAAAAGAAGCATTGTGTCTAGTTAAATTGTATTTTCAGTATTTTCATTTATTCTGTCAGATTCACTGTCAAATTCACTTCTGTCAAATACTTTATATTTTCAATAATTTCATTTATTCTGGTGCAAATAACACCTAATCTTCATACATGTTTATTTTATATTGTGTTATTTGAATTATTTGTTATTGTTTAAATAATAGTAATAATATAGTCTTGGGCAAAATGTAAACAGTGTTTAACTGCTTGTAATCATTTGCTACTGTCTTTTATAAAGTCATAGAAAATTCTCCAAATAGCTTATGAGAATAGTTTACCTTAAATTGTCAAAAGTGAATTTGACAGCTATTAATATAATTCTAGTAAATGATATATTGAATCTCTTTATTAGGTGGTTTCTAGCTGATATTTGGGTTTGGAAGCAGTTGGTAGATATATTTAATAAGTATAGTTATTACAATAAGCATTTTATGACTGTATAAGCAACTAATGACTTATAGCCATCTTTTGATTAAATTCAACAAACAATATTTACATTAAAGCTAAGAATAAAGTTTCATGTCCCAAGGAAATCATATAAAACTATCCATATATTTGTTCAAAGTGTAACAAAGGGAGCTGACTATTCAAATGTAATTAACCATTGCAGATTATAACTGGAGTTCTTATCATTTTTTTTTTCCACAGTAGCACATGTAAGTGGCAATAGGTATAAAGAAAGAATTTAGGTTTCTATAGTTAATATTATAAAATAGGATTCTGTTTTTAAGAGGATAACATGTTAGTTTCAGATCTCAAGTTGTTTTTTCCTTGGTTTTGTATATGAATAGATGGGAAGTAAAGGCATAACCATATTGTGGCAAATAAAGTAGTCATTTCCAAATTATACGGTATACATCAAGTTAGTGTCTGCTCTAGAAATATGGTTAAAAACCTGGTAAGCCCCACACTAAGAAGGCTCTGAAGTATTACCCTACCTGCAAGCTAAAAGTCTATCTCCCTTGGACTAAATTTTTTATATATTTTAAACACACAGCCCCTGTATTTATTCAGAGGATCTTGTGTTGGTTGCCTCTCCTGACCTCACCATAGGGTAACATGGTAAGAGTCAGCTTCCTAAGTGTACGTGGTTGCACAACAGGCGAGGAGCTCTAAAATTATGAAACTTGAAACTATATAAAAGCTTCTGACACATTTGCCCATCTTTCCCTCAGGGAGGCAGGCAGAGGAGAGAGAGAGGGAAAGAGGTGGGCCAGCTGATCCCCAAGAACCTTATCTTTTACTTTGGAATATAAACAAATCCTCCCCTGGGGATGGAGGGGAGGGTCTATATTCTAGAATGCAAAAGGTTAGCTCTTTGGGAGTCTCTTGGGTTTGTTGTTACCCTTTGCATGGGAGAAAATGGCTCTGGGTTGTGAAGACATTCATTGTCTTTATCGTATTTCAATTTCCATTGTTCAGAAGCCCCTGACCATGTGGGAACACCAAAAAAATAAGGTTGAATTCTGTTCCAACAAGACCTAAAGGCATGTGGAAAGGACATGTATCTATACTCTGTAAGACAGTAAACCACTTTTTAAAAAAATCTAGAAAATGAAAATATGTTTTCTAATCTTACCTACACTGCATACTAATTCTCTCCAGTGGTCCTTTTGTCCTATTCTCCATGTACCAAGATCTTAATTTTTCTGTGTCATTTCTGTATTTTTGAGCCCATCGTTTAAATGAATAAACAGATATTCAAATGGCAATATGCCCTTTTGGTATAACTACCTTAGCTCTAGGTTTATAGAATAACAGTCATAATTTTTTCTTGTTTTTCTATTTTCTTTCTTTTTTTTTCCTAAAAAGTGTTGATTGAAGAGTATAGTAAGAGTACAGATTTATAGAGAATTAAGGTCATTTTCATTTGTGTTTATGAAAGTGGCCTAAAAAACTGAAGGAGACGGTTAAGAACCATTCTAAGAGAAGTTACAATTTTGGGATTTTCCCCTTTATAACAGTACTCTTTTAATTAACCTACTAGTAAATTTGATTTAGAATACATTGACTTAGTAGGATTTCTTCTGCTCCAGTAAATTTTTAAAAATAAGGTTTATTCTTTTAGGAAGAAGCTCTTAACCTGTGTTACTTGGGAATATTAAATGCATGGTTGAGTTTTTAGAAATTTTAAATAGTGGTTATTTTCTAAGAAAAGAAATGAAAAATCTGGTAGAAGTCTTTAAAATATATTTTACGTTCTTGCTTTACTGAAATTAGATTTAGTACAGTACATCTTATGTTGAATTATAATAGTCCACCAAGTCCAGTGGCATCTGTAGAAATGAAATTGTTAGCTCACTAATGAATTTTATTTGCATAGTAATAGACTAGCTGGTCTTGCTTAATTTGCTCTACAGAATAGATCTTTGCTATTTTCAGGTTGTCAATAACAAGTGCCTATGCAATTTAGACTGTCTTGGAAGTCAGTAAAATATTTTTCTCTATGTGATACTGTAATGAAGAAGGATTCTTAATTCTGTCTCATCAGCCTTCATTGATTGACTCAGATTTTACAAAGAATTAAATGGATCCACATTTGTACTATGGGGGCCAACTGGAAGCAGTCACAGTCACAGTAGTTTGGGTCACCCCATTCTATTTTAGTCATATTTGGGATCATATTTGATTCAGTAAGAGTTCAGGGTGCTGAATTTTTATACCTGTTGTACTATTTTCCTTTGATCATTAAATTAATCATTATAGGTAGGTTGCCTTCAGTATATGCTCCTTAAATTTTTTTTGCTTACAGGTATGTGTGTCTATAGGATTTTTAAAAATTAATAATACATATATTCTTTATGTAGATCTGAACTCAAAAATGGAAATAGATTTCTAAACTTAGAAACCTCTAAAGAACTGAGAATGTTTCATGATTTAAAATCTCTTTCAATTGTCCATTTACCTTTTTAAGTTAAATGGGAAAATTGATAATTTGGAATACGGGGATAAAGTTTAAGCTTATCCCCTTATTCCAAAGCTATTCCTCTGTCATAGACAGAGAAAAGTAATTTGTCTGGCACCTCTAAAACCTGGAGCATACACTTGTTAAAATCTTATCCCTAAGGATAAGGGATCTGACAACTTTCCTAAAAGGGAAAATGCAGTGCTATTTGGCAGGTCAACACGAGGGCTAGATGATAGAGATCTTGAAGTAGAACTGAGAGCCTGAACAAACTGTTCAAATGTTTCTTCCATAGACTAATCTTATCATAATTTGTTTTAATCAGTACTCTCAGTTTTCTTTCTAATAGGCAAGTTAACTGCTTTGAGAGCATAAAATTTGGAAATGAGAAGTGTGGCAGAGGGGGGCAATGATATTTGGGCAATTAATATTAAAAGCCAGTATGAGATCTCTAGGAACACAGTGCATGATATTGACTTTTCTGCTTTCCCTTTTGGCATGTGAACTATATATATGGGTTATCAATCTTAATTCTAGGTATTAAACAGAATGGAGATGCTTTTAAGACTAAACTAAGGCAGAACTAGGAATATACAACAAATACTAATTGAATACCTACAGTTTGCCAGCGACTGTTGTGAAGGGAACAGAAACAGACTCTGCATTAATGCTGCTTAAATCTGCTAAGGGAAGCAAAGGTTAATCAAATAATTATGCATAAAATGTAAATGTACAGCTTTGATGAATAAGCCTTACAAAGGAAGTATATGGTACTAGAAGAGCATATAATAGGATATTAAAGGTTTTACTGTTCCTTTAGCTCTATAGAAAGTCAATTTTTCTTGTTCTCTATGTATCTTGATAATTTTTTTGTTTACCTTGATAATTTTTCAATTGAAAATAGTTTGTAGGAAGAATCTGAGTTTAGTTGGTTTACCAAGCAGATTATCTTTCAAGACTGCAGGTATTTGTAGTAGTCCTAAACTACTAGATTTTAAATTGCACCTCCTACCATGAAGCATTCCCTAGCCCCCTTACCTACATCCTTGCTTCCATAGTACTTAACACCATTTAAATACTCTGTATTTTACATATATGTACACATTTATTGTCTTTCTCCTCCCTCTAGAATGAGGGCACAGATTTTTTTACTATTCTGTTTATTGTTATATTCCGGTATTTAGAATGGTACCTAATATATAGTAAACACTCAATAAATGTTGAATAAATGATCTAAATTAATTTTTATTCAATAAAAGTAAATGTTTCAAACATAAAGTGGCCCAAATGAATAGGTGAAGGGCTTTAAACTCCAGTGAAGAAAATTTATATGAAAATTTAGCACATTAGGACTACAGACATTTTCATTCTTATAGCTTTAACTTTCAAAATTCAACCTTTCAGCAGCAACCTATGTGTACTTTGCAGTTGTTGTGCCCATCATAACAGCTTCTGATTTTCACCAGACCATCACTCTTTTCTGATTCACATCATTGACCTTTTAAATAACTTGTGTTAAAATTCAGTATTCTTAACTAACTCACTAACTCCCTCTATAACTTTGTTAGCAAGACGTATTTCAAAACATAGTCTTCCTTACCTGTCAAAGTGCATTACTGTTAGATCATAACCAAGTTTTAAACTATACTATTAGGTTAGTTTTACAGTTTCCAAATATGGTACATTCATCTTTTTCTTATATTTCCTTAGGTTGCTTTATTGATTGACTGCTGTTAAATTTATTTAAAATTTCTGTTTGTGTGCTTCAGAGCACACTTGAAAAACATCCCTAATTAGTAAAACTGTATTTCTAATGCTCAGCATAGTGCTTACCGCAGAACAGGCACTTTGAAAACGTTATCCTCTATTTGGTAACTTAATTTTTTTTTTTTTTTTAAGATTTTTTTTCCCTTCCTTTTCCATTTCCTTTTCCTTTTCCTTTCCTTCTGTTTTTTCTTCCCCCTCCCCCCACTCCCCATGGTTCTCTTATCTCCCTGCTCAGTGTTTGCTCACCTTCTCTAGGAAGCACCGAGAACGGTACTCAGGACCTCCGACATGGGAGGTGAGTGCCCAATGGCCTGCTCCCAGCAAGCTGCGGTGTCTGCGGGCTTGTGGCATCTGCTCATTTAGGCTCCTGCTCCTTATAGCGGCTGTGGCATCTAACTCATTGTTGTGGGTATGGCATCTGCTTGTCTTCTTAGGAGGCACCCGAACCTGACACCTCCCGTATGGTAGGCGGGTGCCCAATTGGTTGAGCCATATTGCTTCCCTGGTAACTTAATTTTGATATTATTTCAAACTTAAACAAAAATTGCAAGACTGGCACAAGAAACTCTTATACCTAGATTCATCAATTGTTTACATTTTTCCTAATTTGCTTTATCATCCTCTGTGTGTGTTTTTGCATGTGTTTATCTATCTATATATTTATATATATATATAATATCCACTGATGACTTTCTAACTCTAACTCATTCCTCCCATTCCACTGTGGCCAAGGAAGAGCTCTTCTCCACCCCATTTATTTATTTATATCTCTATAGACTCAGATTCTTACTTGATTCAACGGATTATAACACATTACTGTATTATTTATTTTGATGATCGTAGTGACCCAAATTTGGCCAGTGCGAGCCTCTTCAAACTGCCTTTTTTGTCCTTTTGGCATGTCCACATCATTCTTCTAGGCACTTCCACAACAATGACATTTTTATTTAACCAGTTATTGCCCTGCAAAGAGAAGAGAATGCAGAGAATATTATCTTTAAATTTCCCCTAAAAAAAAAATCTTTGCTTTCCTGTGCAATAGTACGCACAGAAATTTTGTAGCAACTCTAATTTTCAGTGATAAAGTTTTTTAAAAAAACACAATCATTTACAAAGTATATGATTTTCAGTTATTAAAATTTTTTTTTTAACATTTAAAAAACTGGATGCCATTTTTTGTTTGACTTTTTAAATGTTAACCCTGATTTTTTCTTTTTTTTTTTTTTTTTTTTTGAGATACCATGGGCAGGGATTAAATCTGGAACTTCGTATGTGGGATGCCGGCACTCAACCGTTGAGCCACATCAGATCCCTTGAGTTGGTTTTTTCGTTTGTTTGCTTGTTGTTTGTTTTTTTTGTTTTTAGGAGGTATTGGGAACTAAACCCGGGACCTTCCATGTGCGAAGCAGACAGTCAACCGTTGAGCCATATCTGCTCCCAAATCCTGACTTTTTAAATGTAAAGTTGAAGAAGTAGGTACTAGATTCTAGGGAGGCCAGAAACCATCATTTGTGAAAAACAACATTAACTGGTGATATTTAGCTCTGGAAAGAGAAGTCAGACTGGAGATCTGATAGCAGTTTTCAAATATTTGAAGAATTATTGTATGTAAAAAGAAGTGGCATTTGTTTCCCATTGCCTCAGAGAGCACCACTCAGTGAGTGATTATAGGAAGCAGATTTTAAGTGAATGTAAAGAACATTTGTTGTAAAACCAAACTTCTTCTACCAAATGGACCACCTTCTATGCAATTATTGTCTATTTTCTCTACAGCAGCCTTGCAAGGCAGGTATTATCATCTCCATTTTACAGATAAAAACCCAAGCACAGGTAAACTTGTCCAAGTTTACTCGGTTTGTAAATGCTCAGTTATGATTCAAACATAGAAGTACTTGATTCTAAAACACTGCTAGTATTTAAAATAAGCCTGTATGCTATATAGATTAGAATTTGGTGCATTGGACTAGACTGCTAAGAAATTTTTCTTAAAAAAATTAATTTGTATTTTAAATTTGTTAATTATGAGCAAATGAAATTAGGGCTTTAACTAGAAGTATAACTATATTTTTTGTTATCATAATACATAATGTACACTAAGTCCTGGGTTGTTTTTTTTTTTTTTAATTATACATATTGATAACAAGAATCTTTTAGGTTTCAGAAGATATAAAATATTATAGATTTCTTTTAACCAAAAAGGCAGTTAAAGCTCCTCACCTCCAAACATAAAAAATAATACATATTAAAACATTTCCTTTTTAGAAATTGGTGCAGAATATGTTTCACATTCAAGGTAGTGCCTCAGGTATAATTCAGTAATGCTAACCTGAATCTATTTATCACTTAAAAGCTTAGGTTTCTTAAGTGCAGATTTCAGCAGGGGAGTCCATAGCTGGCTCTGAACTGTTGAGTGTAGATCTAATTACATAGCCTGGAGCTGCGGAACCACTTCTCTCTATTCAAGATTACTTTCCTTGTCTTATTTGCATATTTTAATGCTTGAAGACTAGTCTAAGAATTATACAGTTTTCTGATACAGCGGGGACAGGCTAAATTAACCCTATTTGAGCTAGTTTGTATTTTCATGATATATCTGATAAATGTTTACCCAGATCTTTAAAGGAAAAAAAGGCTTGAGTAATATGGTTCATTGCCAAGAATATCTGATAATAGAAGCTTGCTTTAATTGTTATACCCATAATTAATAAAATAGAGGAGTTTAAAATTTATCGTTCTTTTTAGTAATAATACTTTCATTGATGTAATCCAAATGTAATAGTGTCAAATTTTCTGCTGTTATAAGAAAGTAAGAATGCTTTCTTTATTCGTGTCCAACATTAATGCATAATTTTGGTTAATGAATTTGATTAATTTGATTTATTGTGAATGTAAGTAATTTTGATTTAGCAATCTTGAATTGAATTCAAGGTGCAGAATTTTTATTTTGCTCCTTTTTAAGACTCTCTCAGAATAGCTCATTTTATAAGTTGTTTCTTCTTTAAGTCACAAATTTTCAGCCTTGAATAGCCTTAAAATACACACAAACAGAAACACACATGCAAGCACATCTTTTCATATGTTTATGACTAAATTTTGGGAACTTAAAGATTCTCTTTTATGCACTTAGAATGGTATTTCCCTTGTAAGGGAATGGTATTTATCCCTTCTAAGTATTTCCCTTGGGAGAGCTGAGAAACTAGTCAAGTCATTTCCTGTGTTCTGTAGTTTGGATGAGGAGTGCCACTAAAGATGTATTTGGGGTTTATTCATATACCGGGAGAGCATGTGGGCACAGAATAGTTTTTGTTGCTGTAGTTATATTAGCAACATCTGTATTATCAAGATAATGCAATTTTTAAAAGTTTCATTCTGCATGCTGTGCATCCAAAAGTCATCTGTGGTGGGATACTACAGGTGACTCCAGAGTTCTCATTTTAGGTCAGCCAGTGCTGGCCAACTCTGCTATTGTCAGGCTTTATCTTTTTCTTATCAATTTGTTGGTGCTCTTTGTATAGCACACATAGTAGCCTTTGCCCTTTCTTTGTATTGCAAATATTTTGTCCTAGTCTATGCATTATCATTTTACTTTGTTTATGATATTTTATTCAGTAAAGAAGTAGTTAATTTTTTATATTTAAATGTCAGCATTTTTCTTTGTAGCCTACTAGCTATGGTAGGCTAGTGTTTAGTGAGTTAGGTTCACTCAAAATAAGTATTGAGTATTTGCTGTGTGGTGGACTTCTTGCTCACCATCGAGGAAGTATTATAATTAAGAAAGGCTATTCCAAGAAAATATGGAAAGTTCTGTGATAGGGGAAGTACTAGAAGAGCAAGAAGTGCAGTCAGAAAACCTGGGTGTCCCAAGTTGGCCAGCACTGGCTGACCTAAAATGAAAACTCTGGAGTCACTTGTAGTATCCCACCACAGATGACTCTTGGATGCACAGCATGCAGAATGAAACCTTTTAAAATTGCATTAGCTTGATAATACAGATGTTGCTAATATAACTACAGCAACAAAAACTATTCTGTGCCCACATGCTCTCATAATATATGAATAAACCCCAAATACATCTTTTAGTGGCACTCCTCATCCAAACCACAGAACACAGAAAATGATTTGACTATTTTCTCAGCTCTCCCAAGGGAAATACTTAGAAGGGATAAATACCATTCCCTTACAAGGGAAATACCATTCTACGTGCATAAAAGAGAACCTTAATTTTTAAAAAATTTCTTTTTTACATACAATGGATGCCTTAAGTGCTCTCAAATTTTAACCATGCATCAGAATCACCTGGAAGTCGTAATAAAACAGACTAGTCTCCACCCAGAATTTCTGATTCAATCTAGGGTGGGGCTGATAATTGATAGTCCTAACAAGTTCTCAAGTAATGCTGATAAAAATGTACACTTCTAGAATCACTACTTTGTTTAGGTCATTAGTAGTTAATTCTCTTGAGGAGCATGGTGTTAAGAAAGGTGGGAATGGGAAGCGGCTGTGGCTCAATCAGTAGGGCTCCCGTTTACCATATGGGAGGCCCCGGGTTCGGTTCCCGGGGCGTGGTTAGCTGACCCAGCGAGCACAAGCAGCAAGGGGGGCGATAAATGAATAAATAAATAAAATCTAAAAAAAAAAAAAGAAAGGTGGGAAGCATTGAGAGCAAGATAAGTAAATGATTTGCTGGTTAGAATAAAAGCATAAAATCACCAGACTGGCTACCCATCCCAAAGCCTCATTCTTTAACCCTTGAAGAGCCAATACCATATGTTGTTCTTAAGAAACTTTTTTTTTATGGGACATCTATATGCCTTGTGTCTTTGTCATCTATTTCCTTTCTTAGTTTTTCTTCTTAGCAGAAATTTATAGGAAAGAGACTTGATTCAAGATTTCACATTTAATCTTTTGCTTCCTCCCTCTTGTTTTCAAATAATCTCAGGCCTAAATATTCCAATTAATTTTTTGATTCTTAGTTCATCCAGCACAACTCCTTTACAACAATTGTTAAAGGATAAATGTTTTAAATTATTTCATGTGGTGTCACATAACACACACATAAATGAGGAATAGTTAAAGGAAAATAGCTGTCAATTTATAATAGTAGTTTTCTGACATAATCGTTTAGTCTTTTAAACTAGATTTATTTTATATATGTGTATTATCCTAGTAATGGTGCTGATACTTTATGAATTATTTTATTACAAAGGTTCTCAAAGTTCCTGGATAAGGAGCATCATTTTCTCCGTGGAACTTGTTAGAAATGCAAAATCTTGGCCTGGCCTGCGCCATACCTATTGAATCAGAAAGAAGTGGAGGAAAGCAGCAATTTGTGTTTTAAACAAGCCCTTTGGGTGAATTTTAAGCATTCTAAAATTTGAGAACCATTGCTTTACAAAATGCAGTGATTTCACTAACATTTTTTCTTTCAGTCCTCTTACTAATCGTGTGACATAGAGTAACTATCTGTGTTCTGGGGGAAATAAGAATCAAAGAGGTCAAATAGTTTGTCCTAAATCACCCTACTATTTATATTTTAAAGTAGAATTTCTGGTATTTTTCAAATTATCTGTCCTTTCCTTTGAATATACTCTATAAAAATATCAGTTGCTTAAGCATTGCATTTTTTAAATTATTTTCTGAGCTTTTACTATTTCATTAATTTTAGTCAGCATCCCAGATAAAGAACACTTTATCTGACAAATCTGGAACTCAAGTTTACATACTTTCTTTCCTGATCCAGAACTAGTTCCCTCATACATTTTAAAATTAAATGTCTTTCTAAACTGAAAATAAGTGAATAAAAAATTGTAAATGCATGTATTTACCTTCAGTCAAAAGAATTTAACCTAATAAACCTTAAGTATAAGTAGTTTTATAAAACTAATAAAACTTATCACTATTGACTTGAATGTACTATTCTAAACTTGTTTCAATGGTACATAAATATTTAACTGCTGTTGAATTCCAAACAGCATTTCTAAGATTTATTTGGTGTTATTTCTGCCAAATGAAAGAGTGTTATCTTTTCTATTGGTTATCATTTTCATGCAAGTCTCTTTAAATTAACCAAATTAACAAACTTTAAAATAAAGTATGTTTATGGAGACCCAAAACCTTGTAATGACTTATTGGGGCATCTCGACAGGAAATTCTTAATAAGAAAGAGAGTTTATTTTACTGATCCTTTAATAAAAAGAAATTGCTACTTTAAGTTGTAACTAATATTTCTCTTGGCAATAGAAAATTATTTGCAAAATGATAAATTGACAAGTCAGATTGAAATAATGAAAATTTAGGGTCATATTTTATTTTCCCTTATGTTCTTCATATCTCTTATTTAAAAAGGATTTACATAATATGGCTTTTGAATTATGGAAAATAGAAATTTGATTGCTTATAAAACCCCAGTTCATCTGGGAAATGATCTTGTGACTATTCTGATTATACAAAATATCTTAAAATAAATTGATATTTCATATATATAGGTAAATAAGGTTAGGTTATTAGAAAAAAATTAACATGTCTTTGTAGTTTCATTTATTTTTCCTTTTAACCTCTTCTTAATTTAGGAAAGGAAAATTAAGTTGGTGGTAATTACTAACTAATTTCACATGGTAGGACAGTGGTCATCTCAGAAGTTATTATTAATTCAGTTCTTAGATCCCTCCCCAAGATATTTTTACTCCATTGTTTTTAGGGAAAGATCCAGAAATATGTATTTTAACAAGCACCAGGAGTGTAGCAGTTTGGCAGTTTGATATAGTTATGAATTTCAAAAATAGATATTGGATTATGCTTGTAAACTGCTCTGTTCGTCTGGGCATGATTAAGTTATCATTAGGGCATTGACTGGGCCACTTCAGTAGTGTGTTGAGCCCTGCCCCTTGGTGGGTGGAGTCTCAAAGATAAAAGACATGGCAAAGGACAGAGTTAGAGTTTTTCCGAGTTGGAGTTTTGATGCTGGAGTTCTGATGAGAAAGGAGAGAAGGCCTCAGGAAAAGAGAGGAGCCATTCACCTGACAGTTCACAGCTGGCCTTGTGGAGAGAGGCAAAGCCTAGAGAGCCTCACAGTCTACAGCTGACCTTGTGGAGGAACCAGAGGAGCTGAGAAACAGAGCCCCCGGAAGAGAAGAACCCAAGAAGCCTGCACCCTGGCAAATGTCAGCAGCTGTCCTGCTCCAACACGTGGCAACAGACTTTGGTGAAAGAAGAAACTTCTGCTTTATGGCCTGGTAACTGTAAGCTTCTACCCCAAATAAATACCCTTTATAAAGACCAACCAATTATTGGTATTTTGCATCAGCACCCCTTTGCTGACTAATACAAGGAGTGATTCTGAAAAAGTGGTCCCAGGCCTCAGTGTAAGAAACCTTTTAAGAGAATGCACTTCTTTATGCTAATTTTTTTCTCTGGTATGTATTATGCTCTTAATGGAAACATATCCAATAAACTTAAAAATTAGAAAATGCAATATATTAGGAAAGGAAAAAGATTTACCCTTATTCCCAACACCCGACTATTGTTAACATCTTGATGTATTTCCTCTGTCTTGTTTCAGTGCACAAGCTTGTGATTATAACAATGTTAAATATGTATACTTAAAGTTTAAATTAATGAAAAGAAATGTGGAAAATAATTAAAACATTGTCGAAAAAATACCAAAGCCAAATAGTACGAATACTACCATAGCCTCCTCCATCTAGTAAGATATGGCTGATGATCATAGTGACTTTTTCTCTCTATAGCAGCAGTGTCCCAATTTGGAGCCTGGGAACATATTTATCATTATATACCTCATGCTTAGTACAGTGTCACATCGTGGGTACTTTTGAATAACTTAGGATGGAGGTATGGATAAGACCCACTAGCTCCATGTTCAGAGTTTTCTCCTTTGTCCACACCCTATCCCTCCCTTGGTTCAGTTGCCTAAATTATGTCTACAGTTTTATCTCCATCCTTAAATTGTATCTGTCTTTCATTGAAGGGATTATGTCCTGTCCATTTTTATGTCTCTACTTTTTATGCAGATTTTTTTTTTTTTTTTTTAAAGATTTTATTTATTTATTCATTTATCCCCCCCCTTGCTGCTTGTGCTCGCTGGGTCAGCTAGCCACGCCGTGCAGGCGGGCTTGCCCTCACCAGGAGGCCCCGGGAACCGAACCCGGGCCTCCCATATGGTAAACGGGAGCCCTACTGATTGAGCCACAGCCGCTTCCCTGCAGTTTTTATATATGTGTGTGTTCAGTAAATATTTATCAAATAAAAAATAGTTTGTGCTCATTTAATCCATCATACTAGATTCTTATATCCCTGAGGGTAGGGACCATGTCTCTTCTTCCCACAGCAGTTCTTCTCAGGGCTTAGTAGTGACTGCATGCTCAGAAACATTTAAATGAATGAGTAAATTAATTAGTGAATAATAAGTAACTTCATTGTAATTCATATTTTCTTAAATTTTAATGTTGGGGTTAATTAGGTTTTATGTGGGATAAAATGCATTTTTATATAAAAGAAAAATTCTGTTTTGCTCATTAAAAAGAAACTCACGGTAGACATGCCCTTTCTTTTTGTAGGAGAAAATATGGTAGAGTTTGACAGATTCTGAACTGGTTAAGCTTCAACAGGACAAATATGGTTCAGAGTTTTCTATCTAACTTAGTGTTAGACAGCTTATATCTGTAATTATGAAGATATCACTGTATTTGTCAGCCAAGGGGGTGCTGATACAAAATACCAGAAATCGGTTGGTTTTTATAAAGGGTATTTATTTAGGGTAGAAGCTTACAGCTTTACCGGCCATAAAACGCAAGTTACCTCCCTCACCAGTCTACTGCCATGTGATGGAGCAAGATGGCTGCTGCAGGCTTCCTAGATTTCTTTCTTCCCGGGGGTTACCTCCCTCCAGGCTCTGCTACTCTGCTTTCTCCACAAGGCCAGCTGTAAACTGTCAGGTGAACGGCTCCTCTGCCAAATCTGCTTCTCTGTGTGTTACTTCCCAGGCTCCAGGATCAAAACTCCCTTCTCTACGGTGCAGTTTCTCTGTGAGTCACTGCCCATCAAAAGGGCGGGGACTCAACATCCTACTGATGTGGCCCAATCAAAGCCTTAATCATTATTTAATCAAGTAAAAGTGAAACCTCTGAATCCAATATAATCTAATATGCCCAGGGGAAAAGACAAGTTCATAATCTAGTATCTTTTTTTGGAATTCATAAACAATATCAAACTGCTACAATCAAAGTGGACCTAAATGGCAGTCCCTTGAAGTCCTGAGGTAAAATTGTTTCCCCATAAAAGCTAGAGAGCCTATTAAAATCAGAAGATATGTTTTCTTCTGTTGAAAATAGGGAAAACAAGAATTTTCAAAATTCCTGTGAAATTTTCTATAATAAATTCTATTAGTGTACTCTTTTTAGAAAATCATTCTTTTCAAACCATTTAATATCAGCAAATAAGTTAGAGGTCTGACAAAGTGTAAAATCTCAAGCTTTATGCCCTTGATGACTGTGATGAACTTATGTTAAATTTCTCCAGGTGACTTGCAAAACTTTCTTTTAATTTCTCGAAATGCTTTGGAAGTATTTCTTTGAGGAATTCTGGTCTTGTCCAAATTATCTGCTGTCCTTTACTTTGGATATGTTACTTTGAATGTTAATTACTTATACTTCTAGTTTCTTGAATGATAGTCATCTGAGATTTTACTTTATTGTAAATTTTAATCAGCCTCCCATATTGGAACACTTTTTTGACAAGTATATAGACATAAGATTACTAAGGAATAAATATGTAACCTGTGCTCTAGGTACCTGTTGTTACCCTGTCTCATTTTTGGTCAAATCCCAGGCCACTTTTCCATTTTCACTCCTGTGCATCCTCAAAACGACCCTCTCTTTTACTTAGGTCAGCTCATCTGAGCCTATCAGTTCTCTTACTAGAAACAGTCGATTGCACATCCTCCTAAATATGTAACCTGGAAACACCACCAAAGTTCTAGCTTCCAAAACAAAACAAATCAAAACATGATTAACAGAAAAGAATGGGAGATATTGAGAAGAGAGGCAGGAATTAGAACCTCACATTGCTGAGTCCTAAGAGGAATTCCATGTGATTCCTCAGAGATTTGGAGGTGTCAGTTTAATTGGAAGCTAGGGTTAGTGGAATTTGTCTCTAAAACATCCATACCAAGCACAATGTTTTCCTTAGGTTTTATGTTTCAGATTGATTAAAATGGCAAAGTTTTCTAAAGATGCTTTTATTCACACCTTGTAAGATTGAAAAAGATCAGTTGTTCATAGAATAATAGCTATAATAATAGCTAATAGCTCTTTGGGGAGGCTGGGATTGAGGTGATTATGGGAGGAGGTAGAAGCCAAAGAAAAAATATCACAGAGAGAAGACAAGCACTGACAGGCAACACATTCAGACTGTTAACCATCCCCTTATTTTATTCTCTTCAGTCTCATTTGCATTCTCTCTGGTGACTGGCCCTGAAGTACTTTTTTTTCCCCACTTCTCCTTGATAGAGATCCAGACAAGATATTTCTCCATAATTCAGATTTCTACAATAACTTAATAATACCACAGAAATATCTACCACCACAACAAAAAAATCCAAATACTTCTCCAAAAGCATTTTGGTCTCCAGCAGTCTCCAAAACTCTCTGTTTTATAAATGGCTATTCTTAGAAGTGCTGTTGTTTAAGGAAGAGAGTTGTTTGTTGTTTAGATTTCTCTAAACATCTTTATAGTACTGGAAATTTCATTGAGTGTGGTAATCTTCCAAGGGAAAATAAGACTCCTGTATTTTTTCATACTCTGTCCCCATTCTAAATGGTTGTTAATGGGCCATGTCTTCAAAAGAGAAATGTTCAAGTTAAGCTCCAAATTTTTAGAATTCATATTAATTTCACTTCTAATAATAATCTTATAATAAATAAAGCCATGCTATTGAAATTTATTTAACTTACCTTTTTCCTATATGTATACTTTGTTCTAAAATAAGAAAATGTTGGAAAATTCATAAACTGAGGGTTTTGTTTTGCATAATAATAATAATTTATTTTTATAGGGTGATTTCCAGACTAAGATTAAACTGTCATTTATTGAATTTTAATATTAAATAAACTGCTTTCCTTCTTTTTAGGTGATGGTGTTTGTACATGCTCGAAATGCCACTGTAAGAACAGCTATGTCTCTCATAGAAAGAGCAAAAAATAATGGCCAAATTCCCAACTTTTTACCTACCCAAGGACCTGATTATGGACATGCAGAAAAACAGGTAGGGAGCACATGAAACAGCAACATCATAAGCACTATAGCACCTAAAAGGCCATATTACTAGATATTTTATATATGAATGACCCATAGTCTAATTCCAAGATGTTAGTTTTACAGATTTATCATGTAATCTTGACTTCTTTCTGGATTTAATGTTTTAGAGGGTCCCAATGAATAATGTGTTCGGTTATCATTTCTTTCCATATAGTTATGATTGTACTCTGTATTTCTGCTCTTTAAAATATAGTTAATAGATGAATTACAGTTAAATTTCATAAAAATATGTATAGATGAATTACAGTTAAATTTCATAAAAATATGTTAACATAATGAGTTTATTATTTTTCTTTTAAAGAATTAATAAATATATTTTTTAAATTTTCAATTTTAATTTCTAATGTAAGCATCAACAAATTATAATCCACACAAACTTTTTAAGAGTGTAAAGCTCTTTTTAAAAGTGTAAAGGGATTCTGAGTCCAAAAAGTTTAAGAGCAACTGTCTTGCTACTCAGAGTATACTCAAAGCCTTGGTATCACTTGGGTACTTACCAGCCTGCATTTACTAAATCATAATCTGCATTTCAAATAGATACCCAGGTGATTTTATATACATTATAGCTTGAAAACCACTGCTCTAGGTAATTTGGATATTGATAGTATCATAAGTTTTGCAGAAGATGTTACTTAATTATATTAAACAATGATTTAGACCAAGGGTGGGCAAGGGTAAGGCTCAATTATTTTTGTAAATAAAATTGTATTAGAACTCAGTCAGCCTTTTATTGTCTTTGTCTGCTTTGGCACTACGTGGGAAGAATTGAATGTAGTTGGAATTGGGAATGTATGATGCAGAAAGTCTAAAATACTTAACTGTCTGACCCTTAGTGGAAAAAATTTGCTGACCTCTGATCTAAAGCTATTAAAAATAAATTTTCAAATAAAAAATTTATGGACATAAAAATATTTATTCAAAATATTTTATATGCCTAATAAATTACTTAACTGATATTTACTGAACACCTGCTAGCTTAGAGACATTTATGCTGTGTACTTTCGCAGTTATTATCCTAGTGAAATGTATTTAATTCTCATGACTTTGCTGTATATGTTACCATTTTATATTCATATTTTAAATTTTGAATATGGTAAATTAATATCAGTTTTGAATGTCAGATTCCCTTTCAATTTAGAACTACAAAATTTATTCATTTTCTTCATTTTTTTCCACTTTAAAATTTTTTCTAATGCATAGCATTTATTATTCAGTTTCCTGTTCTTCTACTATTTATTAATCAAGAAGTTATGAGAGCGTTGCAAAGGTTAAAGTGGTATTCATAAGTCTTGTTCCATTTCTTTGGAAATACAAAGCAACTCAATTGCATTTAAAAGCCAAGCCTTGAGAGCCACCTAGTGGATTTCTGATTACTTCACACCTCTCAATTCTGAGTCATTGCTATCCTAAATTATGCAGGTTTGTTCTTTATTGTTATGTTTTTGATTATTAAAATAATAGTGTTTAACATTTAATGAATGCTTGCTAGGCCAGGCACTGTTTTATATGCTTTGTAATTCGTTCAGTCTTTATAACAACCCTGTTATGTAGGCTTGAGCTATTATTATCCATGGTATGGTTTATGTGAAAGTAATTAAAATATAGCATGAAATATTGTAAGGCATGTAAAAAGAATTCACATGGAAACATTTTTAAATGATGTTTATTTAAAGCAGCATCACCAAACGTAGAGGCAAAGACCACTATGCTGTTAAAGATATAACTTGGGGAAATGGAAAGTTTTAATAAAGTTGGGTAGGCTTGAAAATCCCTAGTCATTTTTATTATATTTCTTGTGTTTTTATTATACTTGACTTTTGTACTGATCCAACTGTTATTACTGGATTTATGAACAATAATGGCTTGCACAAACATTTATAGTGTAGCACAAGTTTTCAAGGAACATTATCTGTTCTCTTCACCGCTATTTTCCCAGCCTCTCATAAAATATTAGACTGATAGAAGGTACCTAAAAATTACTCTTGTGTGTGTGTTTTCCTCTGAGACAGACATTATAATAGATGCTTTTTACTTTCATTTTCTCATTTGATCTGCCCAACTCTTCTTTAGTGATTATAATCCCTATATTGTAGATAACTAAACTGAAACTGAGTATATATACTGTTCCCAGACATACCCAGGTAATAAGTAGTGGAACCACTGTTTGAACCAGAGTCTGACACCAAAGTCCACCCTTTTCACTAAACTGTATCCTAGTCATTCAGAATCAAACAGGCTAAAATCCCATTCCAGCACTTTCTAAATCCTTTAGGGCATTGAGTCATTTTTATTATTTTTTTTTAAATAAAGCAGAAGGACATTTCTTCAGCCCAATCATATCCCTCATCTCCTCTAAAGAGA
Organism: Tolypeutes matacus; assembly: GCA_026826555.1. Lineage (NCBI taxonomy): Eukaryota > Metazoa > Chordata > Mammalia > Cingulata > Chlamyphoridae > Tolypeutes > Tolypeutes matacus. The sequence continues at coordinate 7,556,350 of JAKSZT010053791.1, forward strand.
GATTCAAAAAATGTGGGTCCATCCGCAGTGAAAATTATTTTATGACAAAAGATAAGGGAATCTTTTTGAATGTTTTCTGGAAGCTCCAGAGTTTGATTATTTTTCTAGTACTAGTTATTTCTCTTACTTCTTTACATGCCTTGTGAACTTGAATCGTATAAGCATTCTAGCAATTCTGAGGAACCTATTCCAATGATAGTAGGAGATATTTCCTCTCATGTTTTGGAAAAATGGAAATTACTCAAAACAAAATAAAATTAGAAGGTAAACTTGCTATAGAGTACATGAAAATGTAGCTTCATGACTCGTTAATGGAAATACAACTAAATTCCTACCAGGCCACAGCAATACTTTACTCCTAAGCGCTCAGTGTAACCATCTCAATTTCTGACTTAACCAGTAAGGCTTTAAAAACATTGGTCAGAGGTTTTTTTTGTTTTTGTTTTTTGTTTGTTTGTTTGTTTTCATCTTTATGGTCAGAGTTTTATTCAATATTATAATTTTTATTTATATATAAATAATAAATAATATTCCATTGAGGAAGTGCTCTTTTTCTGTGTTTGTGTGTGTGTGTGTAATATGGTTATTTCTGTGCCTTAGCCACAGTTCAAAATGAGTCTTTTCTCCCATTAATAACAGCTGTACTTCAAAACAACTCTTACCTTTTCATCTTTAAAGCTTAGTCACCCTCAGCTGAAATTCCAAACTGTCCACTGAAAGAAGAAGGCAGGAAAAAGGAAAGATAAGTACCCCAGCATTAGCTTAAGCTACAGAGATGGAGCTTGGGGTTCCACCGTGGAAGGAGGGTGTTCAGGACTTCCAAATGAAACCCAAAGCAAGAGGGCACATTAACAAAAAGCTCTGGTTGTGACTTCAACTCTAGATGCTTTGTGGCTTTAGGCACCTGAACATCTCTGAACCTTAGTTTCTTTTCTGGCAAATGTGATAATAATGGGAAAAATAATACCTATTCTAGTAGGTTGCTATAAGAAATAAATATAATGATGTATGAAATAATTCAGAAAATTGGTTGAACCATAAGACTACATAGCATATTATAGAGATTTATTTTAGAAAGTGTATACTAATAACTAAATTGGAAAACTAAGAAAGGATAATGAACAAAATGGATATAATTTCCCTAATCTAACCCTGCATATTATTACTTTATGCCCTCCCCCACCCCAAAAATCCTGTTTTAAGAAACTACTGTTTTCTGTAAAATAAAACATACCTCAGGGAATATTAACAGACTGCACTACTGTATTTATAGAAGTATCCATAGCATTAAAAAATGTAGGCATTTTCATTATTAAGCCATTGTCTTCTCTTGTGATATTAACTTTAAGTAGATATTTATTTCAATTAGAATCTTAAGACTTTGTTTCACTCAAGAGCATAGTCAAATAAATTACCTTTCCTTTAGAGGCAAAATTTTTTACAGGCTTAAATTATTCTAGCCTTGGTATGGGTGTTCCCGCCCACTCCCATGAATGAAGTTACTAGAAATATCTATTGAATAAGTAGAACACTGGGAAAACCCACTAGTAATATGTACCTTCAATCTACTTTATTATTATTATTATTTTTTAAGATTTTATTTATCTATTCATTTATCCCCCCCCTGCTGCCCGTGCTCGCCGGGCCAGCCAACCACACCGTGCAGGCAGGCCCGCCCCCACCAGGAGGCCCTGGGAACCGAACCTGGGGCCTCCCATATGGCAAACGGGAGCCCCACTGATCGAGCCACAGCCGCTGCCCTCAATCTACTTTAATATATCATCTTTTTACTTTATTGTCTAGATCAGGAGTTCTTAACCTATTTTGTTCCACAGACCCCTTTGCCAGTCAGGTGAAAACCAGGACCCCTTACTAAGTCCACACTATACTGTGTGTTATTTAATAAATATATCACACCCACACCAACACAAGAATAATGTTTTGTTGAATTTCAATTCAAGCTCACAGACCCCTTGTTAAGAACCCCTGGTATAGATCTACAACCATCTCCTTGTTGTTTTCCTAGATCTAGCTGTAGCCTTTGCCTAAATTGATAGAAGCTGGCTTTGATATGTTATTTGATACTTAATGTTGATGGCTTTCTATATTTTTCTGTTTCAGCAGAGTTACAGTTGTCACCATGGCCAAATAAAACTAGAATTTTTCCTTCCTGGAATAGGTGGTATCTGTTATTAAAAATAGTAGCAGAGGTACTTCATAGCCCGCTTTCTCTTATTTTTTTACTTTGAATATGTGCAAAATTATATCCTCTTAGAATTTGTTCTTTGTTCAGCCATATATTATCAACTTCCTTTCCTTTTGGGGACTAATATAGTAATTATACTATCTGTTGTAGTCACATAGAAAGGATGTTAAAAGGTTAGTAGTATTTTAAATAAAATCAAAGAAAATTAGTATAAATAGAATAGAGTGTTTAGTTGTATCTTTGGAAGGATCATTTTACTTTTTCAAAAAGAGGCAGGGAATGGGTGTAGCTCAAGTTGTTGAGTGCCCATTTCCCATGTATGAGGTCCCTGTTTGATACTCAGTACCTCCTAAAAGCAAAATAAACAAATGAAAAAAGTCAACTCTCATTAGAGCAGATGTAGCTCAGTGGTTGAGCATCTGCTTCCCATGTATGAGATACTGGGTTCAATCCCTGGTACCTCTTAACGCCCCCCCCCCCCCCCCCCCCCCCCCCGGGGAAAGGGGCAGCCACATGTAGAAAAATGACTTCTTAACCAAGCAAACCTGGGTTTTAATCTTCACACAAACACTTTAACATAGCCATTTAAACTTCCTTGAGCCACAGTTTCCTCACCTATGAGGTTGAAAAGATACCTGTATTTTAAGATTGTTGTAATAAATTAGGTAACATTTCATGCCTGTTACATAGCAGACACTCTGTAAATAGTTATGTTTGAGCTTTGAAGGAAAAGAAGTGGACAGGTTTAGGGAATGATAGATAGGAGAACATTCAAATTTAATACTTTGGGAAAACAAACAATAATACATTCAAATTTAAAAGGTGGTAAACAGAATAGGAAAATATTAGTAACCAATACAATAAATGAGTTAATAACTTCATCTTTATATCTGCACTGATTAATATTAACTAAAACATGAAGTTGCCAGTAAGTAAATGAGCAAAAAGAGGAAATAAAATCCATAAACAAACTTTGGAGGAAAATGTATTATGTGATAAAATTAACAGACTATATACTGTAAAACCCAATAAATCATCAAAAACTAAAATGATAATTCTCAATTCAGAAGATAATTTGAGATTTTTGACACACTTCTAGATTTACTGTGGCAGTGATCAGTTTAATCCTTTAAAAAAAAAAAAAAATTGGTTATGTGTTTTAAGAGCCAAACATTTTTCAACCCCTTTTCCCTGGGAATCTTTTCAAGGAAAGATTAAAAGAAAAAGTTAATAGATGGCATCAGCAAAATGGAGTAGGCAGCTCCAGGTGCTAATTCCTCCCCAGAAATATGAAAAACAAGCAGAAACTGTCAGAAAGAACTTTGTCAGAACTCTAGAAATGCAAAGGTTTATAGCAACCAAACAAACTTTGAATCAAGAAAAAGGCAACTTAAAAAACTAGTCCTGGCATATAAAGAAATGTCTACCAAAACACTAGCTGAACACAACTTTAACGTAACAGAGACTTAAGTGACCATACACCACAAAGAATACAGTCTTTGCAAAAATATTTTGAAAAAGCCACTGTCTTAGTTTGCCTGAGACAAATACCACACAATGGATTGGCTTAAATAACAATAATTCATTGTGTCACAGTTTTGATGGCTGAAATTCCAAAGTCAGGCTCTCCACAAGTCATGCTTTTTTCCATAGTCTGTAGTGTTCTGGCTTGCTGCAATTCTTGGGGTTCCTTGGCTTGCATCTCTGCCTCTGTCCCACAGCATTCTGCATTTCCTTGTGTCTGTTCCTCTCATGCCTACCAAATTCTGGTTTCTCTATGTTTGAATTTCTTCACTATATAAGGCATCCAGTAATAAGGGTTAAAACCCAGCCACATTCAATTTGGCCAAATTTTAATCATGTCTTCAAAAGGTCCTATTTACAAAGGGGTTCACCCCTGCAGGAATGCCAATTAAGATTTGATGATATCTTTTGTAAGGTACATGATCAGTCCCCAACAGTCACTAAACAAACAGACAGCTGCAGCCTTCAACACCCAAGAACAGCACATTCTAGGGAGGGTATAGAATCTGATTTCCAGAGCTACCACATTATAATATTCAAATGTCTAGATTTCAATTAAAAAAAAAAATCACAAAACATGCAAAGAAAACAGGAAACTACAGCCCATTCAAAGGGAACAAAAATAAATTGACAGAAACCATCCCTGAGGAAGTCCAGACACTAGGATTATTAGACAAAGACTTGAAGTAAACTGTCTTAAGCTCCAAGAGATAAAGGAAACCATGGAAAAATAGCTAAAGGAAACCAGAAAAACAATGTGTGAACAAAATGAGAATATCATTAAAGCAATAGAAATTGTGAAGAAAAATCCAACAAATAGAAATTCTGAAGCTGAAAAGTACAATAACTGAAATGAAAAAAATCATGAGGGGGATGGTGGTTTAACAGATTTTATCTGGCAGAAGAAAGAATCACCAAACTTGAATATAGGACAATTGAAAGTGTCTACTCTAAAGAGCAGAAAGAAAAAAGAATGAAAGAAAGTGAACAGAGCCTAAGGAACCTGTGGAACACCATCAAATGGACCAACATACACACTATCAGATTCCTAGAAGGGGAACACAGAGAGAAAGAGGCAGAAAGAATATTTGAAGAAGTAATGACCAAAAACAACCCAAATTTGATGAAACTACACTTCAAGAAGCTCAATGAATTCCAAGGAGGATAAACTTGAAAAGATCTATATCAAGATGCATTATAATCAAATTGTTGAAAGACAAAGACAAAGAATCTGGAAAGCATCCAGAGAAAAGGGACTTGTCATGTACATGCAAATCTACAGCTAATAAATGAATTCAGCAAAGTTGCATTTTATAAGATCAATACATGATGGATTTATAGATATAACATGAAAATACAAGTAACAACAAAAAAAATAGGTTACCTAATCCAAGGTCATAAAGAGTTACATCTATGTTTTTCTTCAAAGAGTTTTTAGAGTTTCAGCTCTTACATTAGGTTTTTGATCCATTTAGACTTCAGATTTGTATGTCATGTGAGAGAGGAGTCCAACTTCATTCTTATTCATGTGGATCTGATTGTTCCAGCACCATTTGTTGAAGAGACTTTATCAAAATTAAAAGTTTTGTGCATTAATGGGCATTATCAAGGGATTGAAAAATCAGCCTACATTTTAGGAGAAAATATTTTCAAACCATATATCTGATAAAAATAATGTATCCAGAATATATAAAGAACTTTTACAAGTCAACAACAAAAAGACAAACCATCCAATTAAAAATAAGCAAAGGATTTGAATAGACCTTTATCCAAAGAAGATTAACATATGACTGATCACGAAACACAATAAAAGATGCTCAACATCATTAATCGTAGAGGGAAATATATATCAAAGCCACAGTGAGGTACTGCTTTACACCCACTAGGATGGCTATAGTAAAACATAAAAATAAATAAATGGAAAATAACTAGTGTTGGTGATGATGTGGTGATAGTGGGAATGCAAAAAGGTTCAGGTGCTGTGAAAAACTGTTTGGTGCTTCCTCAAAAAGTTAAACATAGAATTGCCATATGACCCAACAGTTCCACTGCTCAGTTGTAGGGTATTGATTCTTGTCCCCCACAAAAGACATATTCAAATCTTAATACACATTCCTGTGGGTGTGAACCCATTTGTAAACAGGACCTTTGAAGATGTTATATTATTAGTTATAATTTAGCCAAATCGAATCAGAGTGGGTCTTAATCCATGTGACTGGAAACCTTATAAAAAGAGGAAATTCAGACACAGGTGGGAAACCAGAAGTCAGAAGAAGCCAGAGGGGGGAAAGAGAGATTGCTATGGTGTGACAGAAGACTGCCATTACCAGAATACAACTGACTCTGGGAGAAATGGCTTTGCCAACATCTTGAAGATGGTCTTCCAGCCTTCAAAACCATGAGACAATATCTTCTTGTTTAAGCCAACCCATTCCGTGGTATTTGTCCTAGAAGCCCTGGCAAACAAAAGAACTGAAAACACAGGTACACAAATGGTACATATATACACACACATTCATAGCAGCACTATTCACAATATACAAAAGGTAGAAACAGCCCAGATGCCCTTCAGTGGATGAATGGATTAACAAATTGTGGTATATACATACAAGGGAATAGTATTCAGTAATAAAAAAGAATAAAATACATGCTACAAAAAAATGGATGAACCTCCAAAACATGCTAAGTGAAAGAAGCTAGACACAAAAGATCACATATTGTATGATTCCATTTATATGAACTATCCAAAATCCATAGAATCAGAACACAGATTAGTGATTGTCAGGGCTTGGTGGGAGGAGGAAAGGAGGAGAAATTTCTTAATGGTGAATGGGTTTTACTTTGGAGTGATGGAAATGTTTTGGGACTAGATAGGAGGTGTTTGTATAACATTATGAATGAATAATGCCACTGAATTCATTTTAAAATGGTGAATTTTATATTACACGAATTTCACCTCAATAAATTATTTTTTAAGTTAAAATACACCAAGAATTTTGTTGCAACACATTACTTATAATGTAAAAAGTTCCCAGCAGCATAAATATCCAGTAGTAGGGGAATTGAAAGTTAAAGTGTGGACAGCAATTCAATTAAATATTATATGCCTATTAAGAATAATTATTTTAGGTTACACAACAAGCCAGCCAATTCTAAACTAACATGTCATTTTTAATTCAGTTGGTCAGGTGTTTTGAGTACCACTTGTAAATGATAAGTAGCTGAATGAGGCAAGGTCTCTGCCTTTAAGGCACAGGCACTCTCACAGAAGATTTAGAAATATTTAAGTAAAGCAAAATATGGCAACTGACAGAAGAGCAAGCAGTTAAGTGAGAAGCCAAAAGAGAACTAGATTAATTCAAGCCCGTGGCCTTGGATTTTGGTAGGCAGGTCAAGCCCGTGGCCTTGGATTTTGGTAGGCAGCGATAAGGGCAGGAAGGGCATTCCAAAGAGAGAAGAAAGAGAACAAGGGCAAAACAAACACTGTACATGTTCGGAGAATAAGAGTATTCCACTATAACTGGAAATATAAAGTACAGTGAAAGCTGGGCATGTAGGTTTTGGTCAGTTTATGGAGGGCCTTAAATCCATGATTAACTTTTTAGAATCCATTGTTAAATAATTGGGCACTATTGAAGGTTGTTGAAGAGTCACATTTGTGACCAGAATTCAAGTACTAGAAAGTATGATTCATTTTCCTTCATGAAAGGGAAATTCTCATGGCCCAGGTGTTTATCGCAATATACTCTAACATGTAGATGTCTCCATATATCTCATACATGGGAAGCAGGTGCTCAAACCACTGAGCTACACCTACTCCCCAATAAGTGAGACTTTTTTTAAAAGAACATAGTAGCATTGGTATTTTATCCTTACCTATTTTTTGTTTTCACTTAAGTAAATTTAGATTGTGGCAATTTTTTGTTCCTGTGTTTTATGATGAATTTTGTAAGCATAGAATAAATTTCTTACAACAGATTTATACATGTTGTTGAGATACCATGCTGTTTGGGGGAAGTATGTTAATTGGACTATTGTTGCCCTCTCATTTGAAAATACTGTGGTCAGGGAAGCACTCTAAAGACATACAGATTAAGTAAGGTTGTCAGTCCCTGGGGTACAGAGAAGTATATTGAAAAAATTTAAAGATTACAATAAAAAATTCAGAGTATGATTTTTAAAAGTTTTACTTCAGCATTTATTTAAATTTGGCAAGATGAATAAAAGGAATGAAATTTTACCCGAGATTTCTTTTGATAATCAGGTGCTTTGTCTGGAATGCTAATTTGCTTCTATATAATTGTGCTATATTAATAATCAGGGCAGCCCATGTGGGAACTAAGAACATCTTTCAAGAGATAAAACATGGAACAGAGCACATGGTACTTCCTTTCTCCTAAGTTAAAGTGATTAATTAGCCCAGGGAAAATAGCATATGGAAATTGGTTGTAGGGATTAGACTTGGCTGGGTCATTATGAGTTGTTAGAATACACAAGAGTCTTAAAGGTTTTTTTATTGATTTTTTTCCCTTCATAGTAGTCACTCAGAAAATATTTACTGAATGTAGGATAGTTACCAGTCATTGTGATAGATCAATAGTTATCAAAGATAAATAAACTCTGCTGTCAACCTCCTTTTAATGGATTGAGGAAGACAAGTATATTGGCCAGGGATCAGTAAAGGAAACAGAAATCCCGCTAGATACATCTTAAATAGAAAAGGAATTTTTATGAGAAATTAGATGCTTACTTGAATGTTGGAAAGATTAAAGGAGTGGAAATCAGACACTAGAGCTGTTAAATTTAAGTACCAACCACTATGATCGTGATCTGGCAGTTAGGAAGCCACAGCTACCACTACAGCTGCCTTTCAGTATTTATGAAGTCACTGGAAAACCAAACTTTGAGTATACGGTACATCTCTTGTAACTTTCAACTCTCTTCTCCAAGCTTACCTGCCAGCAGAAGACAAAAGCAAGAAAATGCTTTCCTGATCACTTCCACAGTCCAAATTTTGTATAAGTGCATCTTATTAGCAGAATGCATTTTTGCACCCAGTACCCTGACTACAAGAGATCCGGGAAATATGGTTTTTAGCTTCAAGCCCATGTAATACAGGAAGACTCATACAGTGGTGGGAATAGACATGTGTGCTGAGTAATATTCTTTGCTTTAGTTGAAAATGGAATGTATTTAGAAAGAAAAAGTAGCAGTCTCTTTCCCCTTATGGAGCTTACATTGTGGCTGAACGAAAATATTTAACAACTAATAAAATAATTGATTTTAACTGCATTTGTAATACAATAATACAGAGAGAGAAGAAATGCAAAGAGAAGGTAAAATTGGGTTATCTAATCTAGACTGATTGTATTAGAGGAGGCTTTGCTGAGAAAGAAACATTTAAGCTGAGATCTGAGTGATGAGTTAGAAGTTCACAAAGCAAAGGGGGGCCGAAGAGCATTCTAGAAAGAGGCCCAACACTAGAACAATAGCACATTATTGAAAGTAGAAAAAAGAATAACTAAAGCGTAGAGAGTAAGGGGGAGTAGTAGATGGCAGGGATGTGGCATAAGATGAATATAATATTGTAGGAAAATAGCAGATCAAGAGTACATGTGTATCATGTTACAGATTTGGTATTTTATCTTAAAAGCAATGATTAGAGAAGATTGAGGAAGGGAGTGGCATGATCAGTGAGGCAAAGCAGTAGAGGATGGTGAAGAACAGTTAGAGATATGGATTCCTTGAGTAGTATTTGGGAAGTAGAATTGCCAGGATTTAGTAATTATTGGCATATGGGTGGGTTGAAGAAGAAGAGAAATTTAGAAGTTCTCTGGCTTCTAGAAGGTTTCTGACTTGTAGAAGGTTTCTGACTTGCATAGTTGAGTGAGAAGTGTAGTCATTTATTAAGAAAAAGAATAATGAAGGATTTCATTTGGACGGAAGGGTTAGATCATGAGTACAATTTTCGGTATGCTGAGTTTGAGATGCATGGAATACTTACATAGAGATCTTGAGTAAGCAGCTGGATATATGAGTCTGCAATATCAGAGGAGCAGTCCGTTTTGGAGAGAGAAAACCATGGAAGTAGGTATGGGTCATGAAAGAATCCAAGACTGTATTAGTCAACCAAAGGGGTGCTGATGGAAAAGACCAGAAATCTGTTGGCTTTTATAAAAGGTATTTATTTTGGATAAAAGCTTACAGTTACCAGGCCATAAAGCCTAAGTTACTTCCCTCACCAAAGTCTATTGCTATGTGTTGGGGCAAGATGGCTGCCGACGTCTGCCAAGAGTTCAGGCTTCTTGGGTTCCTCTCTTCCCGGGGCTCTGTTTCTCTCCGGGCTCAGCTGCTGTGCTCTCTGTACTAGGCCAGATGTAGACTATCAGGTGAACAGCTCTGTCTCTCTCCCTGGGGCTTCTGCCATGTCTAAGGAGCTGTCTCTATTCCTCTGTCATCTTCTCCTGTGTGTTCACTTACCAGGCCCCAACTCAAAACTCCAACTAACTCTTCTGCCATGTCGTTTTCTCTTTGAGTCCTCTCCCACCAATGGGGCAGGGACTCAGCGTCCTACTGACATGGCCCAATCAAAGCCCTAATCATAATTTAATCACTGCCAGAGGAAAAGACCAGCCCACAAATACAATCCAATATTTCTCCCTGGAATTCATCAATAATATCAAACTGCTGTAAGGACAAAGTCTTGAGGAAATCTTAATATTAATGATTAGCTACAGGGGGATGTGCCAACAAAGGAGACTCCAGGTAAATCCAAGGGAGTATGGTTTCATGGAGACCAAGGGAAAGAGTGTTTCAGGGAGAAGCAAGTGATCATCTGTGCTGCTTTGCATGGTCAAGTAATGTGAGAGCAGCAAAATATTTAATGTACTTGGTAACATGGAAGATATTGGTGATCTTATTTATAGCCTTCTTAGTTGCATAGTGGGCAGCAAAATTACATTAATTTGGCTGATGACTGTAGAAATAGAAAATTTTAGTGTAGATACCAGTTTTGAGAAGTTAATTTTTATACAAAGGGAAAAAATATGAAACAGTACCCAGAAAGGTAAATGTATTCGCTTCTTTTTAAGGTGGAAGTAATATATTTATATTCTATGGGAACTATCAAAGGAGAGTAGGAAGGAGTTGAAATTGATTGATTATCCTGTAAGAAAGAGAATGGACCACAGGTGAAATAGCAGTCCTTAGAAGTCCAGTGGCAGTGAGATCCAAATAACAAGTGAATAAGAGGAAGGATACTTCTGTTACAATGTAAGGGAAGGTTGAGAAAATAGATTTGGATACAAATAAATAGGTTTGTAAGTACCTAAAAGGAATATAAGGGAGTTTCACCTCTGATGGCTTTTATATTCTTTATAAAGTAGTATTTAGATTGTTCTCTGAGAGTCACAGGTAGATGAGGCTGTACAAAATTTGTGAGGAGCAGAAGATGTCTGATATAGAAATTGTTAGGTGTGTAAGAACAAACTGACTATAAAGATACAGTTTGATTGCTGTCCCATGGCTTGTTGAGATTGTGATCATAGATTTAGAGTGGACGTATGTTGTTCTGTGTGATTTTTCTCAAGCTATCTTGGTGTATCTGTGTTTGGCATTTTGCCAGTCAGAAAACGAGCCTAAGAAATTGGCAAAAGAGTAATAAAAATACCAGTCTGTACTATCTAAGCTTGATAAAGAAGATGATTAAGGGCCTGAGTGGGGAATGGGGGAGAGGGACTTGTTGCTGATGAATAGAGAATAAGTTGAGAAATCATAATCTGGAAGTGTCAGTGATGATTAAGAATGGGCTCAGAAAAATTAGTCAGGCAATATAGGAGGGTTTGGTCAGAGACTGGGATGTTTGTACTAGTGATTTTGGAAGTAGTATAGTTGTGGATTGATAACAAGGCCTAGGGTATAACCATTGTATGGTTGAGGTGGAACAGAGGAGAAATTCCTGGAAATTTGGATGTCCACATGGAAAATGCTGTCACCTAGGATGATGACAGAAATTGGGGTAGATAGAAAGAATAGGAGCCATAGTACCAGAACTTCATTGGTACTGTGTTACTAGGTTAGGTGACTGGTAACAAAGTCAGATGGATTGAACCTTAACAGAGCAGAGTATATAATAGGCTGGAAATCGTGATGGGGAAGAGAGATGTCATCTTCCTGCACTTGAGAGAGTTGCAGAGCAAACAGTCCACAGAGAAAGGTCAGGTATTCAGTCAAGACAAGGTAGAAGAAGAGGTTGTCACCTTTTGTTGACTACTGAGTAGCAATTCTAAAGTTTAGAGTGAAACGTTTCATACAGTAGAGAAGGTAAAGGATTGAGTCAAAAGCAAAGAAATACCAAGTATTGTGGAGGCAATAGTATAATAGATCATTAGTTCCCCAATACTTGTTCCCATACTGGATATCAAAAACAGAATCTCTGGAACTAGAGCCATAAAAATTTTAACATGGTCCTCAGAAATTCTGACCATAGCTAGGTTTAGAAGCAATGGTTTAGTTGATCTAATAGACTTTATCCTGAAAACTGGGATGGGAGGCTTGCTGGAGCCTTTTGACAGCTTCATGGATGACACAGCATTGAAGGTCTCAGCTCTCTTGGCATGGTTACTAGAGACCCAGTTTCACTTGTCAGTGAACAAGATTTAAAGTGTAATAGTAGTATTTAAGGAAATAAAAAAGAGAGAGGGAAAGAGGAAAGGAGGATGGCATATTTTATTGCTTCAGTCTGTAGACACCTGTGTAAAAAGAGTAGCCAAGTATTGATTTATGCTCCTAACAATGTAAGTGGGTTCTTTAATGATGACTAAAATCTGTTGTCTCTTGCTGATTAACCTTATAAGCCTGAAATGATAAAATAGCATTACCAAAGATGAGGATTTATAATATTTTTTCTAACATTGGTAGCATTGAGTGTAAAAAAAAAAAAAAATGGTATCATTTGGGGGACAATATTTGCCTCTTCCTGATGAAGTTTTAGTTTTTATAACAGAGCTAAGTTATCATTTCTTTTTCATTTTCATGGATTTGAAATTATCCACATTAAATCATATTTTATCAAGAAACTTATAAAGGTAACTATAAGTTATTCCATTTCTTCATGCTATTTCATTAAAAGTGTGTATCTGAACTGAAGTTCTTGTTTTCTTCTGTTTATTTTTTGGTCATATAGTTTAATAAGAAACAATTCACTTCCTTTAATATCCTCAGTTGCTTACTATCAGTTTATTCTTTTCCTTTTTTTTAAAAAAAGTATCATGTTCTTTAATCATGTATTTGTGTTTGGAAGTCAATTTGGGGAGTGGTACATTTTAACTTTGCTCATTTTTAAAAGTACTAAAACTGATTTTCTATCTTAGCGGTAGGAAACGGATATGTGAAGTTGTGTAGGGAAGTCCTGCATGCTTTCACTGGGGGAAAAGAATATAGTACCCTCTGTGTGCTATGGATTATCTTAGTACTTGTCCATTCCATTCTAGTTTTACTTGCTTTAAAGCCTGATGTAGGAAGTGCACTTGTGAAAAGTGGGAAGATAAGTCAGAAGAAACGAAGCTTAGACAATTCTTAAACTACACACCTGACTTCCATTACCTTTTTGCAGCTGGTGTTCTTCTGTTCTGAATTTCCATGTGTAGAAACGCTTTATCCAGTGAGTATAGTATTGGATCTTGAATGGCTTCTTTGGAAAATCAATGCTCTGTTCAGAAAATGTGAACAATATAAATTATATCTCCGCAGCTTTTCAGAGTATAGCAAATCCTGGTCTCCAGGTAGAGCTTGCTCTGGAGAACCAAACAGAAAAAGCATTGATTATTCTGATACTTCAGAGAGCAGCAGGCATCTTTCAATAAGCTAGTTTAGCTCCATAACCCATGATCTGAACCATTTCTTCTCCATTCATTTCTCCAAATGAAATTCCTGCTAAAATTTTCTTCTATTTATATTCTTTCAAGAAAATATTTTGTACAGCTACTATTGTATATGTTTGCATGTGCTGTATGTCTGTAAAAGTATGAACAAACTTTTAGTATACAAACTTTTGTGACTATTGCATTTTTCATTTAATGTATCATGAAGAACTTTCCAGATCAACACACAAAGATATTGTTTCATTCTCTTGAACAGGTGCATAGTATACCATAATGTGGATATTACCATAATTCATTTACCCAATCCAATATTAGTGGATACTTTTCTTGTTTCCTGTTATTTTTTATTGTTAACAGTACTGCAGTAAACGTTCTGCTTATAGTCTTGGCATTGAAACGATATCCATTGGGAAAATTTCTAGCAGTAGAACTTACCCATTACCCAATACATGTATTTAAATTTTTTGTAAATGGTCCCAAATTGCCCACAAGGGAGATTGTTCCAATTTACACTTTCTCTAATAGTAACTTTTCCCATATAACTTTGCCAGCATTGGGCACCATCAGAATTTTTAAATTTATGTCATTAATAGGTTAAAAAAAAATGGTACTTGGTTATTATTTTAACTGACAGTTCTTTAATTATGAGTAAAACTGAATGTTTTCCTTATAGTTGTTGGCTGGTTCTATCTCATTTTCTATAAATTGCTTGTTCATAACCTTGGTCTATTTTGTATTAAATTGCAAGAGCTCCTATCATATCTTTTACAAACATTCTCCCTGGTTAACCTTTGGTTTTTTTGCTTATAAGTTCTTTTTCCATGTATGTTTTCCATTGCTTGTAGAGATTTTTATCAATTGATTTATGGTCTTTGGGTTTTATGACTTAGAAAGGTCATACCTACTTCAGTCTTGATATCTTCCAGACTTTTGGTTTATATTTATGTTTAAATCTTTGATCTTTCTGGAATTTATTCCAGATAGTAGTGGGCCCATCATCTGTTTCTGAATATCTCTGTGTTTCCCATTGATTTATAAATTTACTTTAACCTACAAAATTATCATATTTACCTAAGTCAATTTCTAGACTTCCACTTCTATGTTATTGATCTTGCTCCTTCTTCTGGTAGCACACTGCTTTTGTTTTCTAATTTTCTAATATTTCTACTATCTGGCATCCTTATTATTCTTCAACTTTAGAAATTTCCTGGCTAATTTACAGGTTCTCTTTTCAGGATGAACTTTAGTGTCACCTCATCTTTTAGTTGAATTAGTACATTAATTTGACATACTAAATTAGTGACAATTGTTATTTATACTACAAAACATTTTCCCATCTCAAGAGCATAGCTTATCATTTCATTTCTTTAATGTCTTTCAACATTATTTTAAAGCTTTCTTTTTGTGGATATTATTTTCTTTCTTGTGCAGTCTATTTCTGATAGCTATTATAAAAGTGATATTTTCTTCTATTTTATTTTCTAACAAGTTATTGGTTATATATAAAAACTTGTTAAAATATTAATTTTCTAGCCTGCCATATTTCTGAATTCTCTCGTTTTAGTTAGCTTTTCAGTCAATCTTCAGTTTTCCAAATAAATGTTCCATTCATCCTCAACTAATAATTACTTTGCCAACTTCCTTTCCAGTATTTATATCTTTTATTATTTTCTTGTGTTTAATTCCATTGTTTAAAACATTTATAGGCTGCTGGAAGACATACTTGCCTTGTTCCTGATTTTAATTGATAGACTCCGTGTGTTTAATGTTAAGCATGGTTTGAGAGAGGTATTGTCATCTCTGCTCATCGGATTGAATGTGGCCTTTTGTCAGATTTCAGCCCTAGAGATGGTCATAGGTTTTTTGCCTTTGACCTGTGAATAAGTATATTATTTCTTTTTTTTTTTTAATTAGTTTTTTTTATTTTTAGAGAAGCTTTAGATTACATAAATGTTATATGAAAAATATAATATATTCCCATAGGACCCCCTCCCTCCCCCTCCCATACTTTCCCACATTAACAACATCCTTCATTAGTGTGGTACATTTGTTACAATTGATGAACACGTACTGAAGCATTGTTACTAACCATGCTACAGTTTACATTATAGTTTGCACTCTGTCCCCCACAATTTTGTAGGTTGTGACAAAATATACAATGGCCTGTATCCGTCATTGCAATGTCATGCAGGACAACTCCAGTGTCCTAAAATGCCCCCATATTGCACCTATTATTCCCTCTTCCATCACTCAGAACCTCTGGTGGCCATTGCCTTTATATCAATGATAAGAGTTCTTCCACTGCTAGAATAATAAGTCTGTAGTAGAATAATAATAAGTCTACTTTAGTCCATTATTCATTCCCTACTCTTGAGGATTTCAGGATGGTGATGCCCACTGTGCTTCTAAGAGAGGGAGCTTAGATCCCATAGGGCAGATGGATGGAACTATCTTGCTTGTAGTTGCAGACATGCTCTGTTCCTTGGGATGAGTATTGTCCATCATCATCTCTTTGTTCATTGTCCTGTGTGAGTCCAATGAACTGGAGAGTAGGTGTTCAACCTGCCCTTGCATTTTGGGGTTGAATTGTACTCGATTGTGGCACATTGTTTTAATGCATTATTGAATTCTGTTTCTAAAGTTTTTACTCTTCAGATTACTATTCATAAGAGACATTTCTCTATTGTATTCTGTTTTGTGCTTCTTTATGAGGTTTTAATGCCAGTGTGTCATGCAGCTTCTGTAAAATTAATTTTGAGTCTTCTAATGTTTTAGGCCCTCCTAATAGCATTAGAATTAATTCAACTTTAAACATTTGAAAATCTGGTTGTCAGATAACTTTTGAATTTCCTTCTACTATTTCTAATTTTTTCCATTTTTCTTTCAATTTTAGGATTAATGTTAGAAACATTTTCCTACAAAATCATCCATTCTACAAAGTTTTTAAAAAGGAATGTGTAGAATTTTGTAAAGAATGCTTCTGAATTATTTAATTTGTAACATATTTCTATACTATTTCATATTATTAATTTTGTTCTCTTGTGCTTGTGTAAAACCCTGTCTCCTTTTACTTAAAGGGCCAGGAGGTAAATATTTTAAACTTGGATATAGGGTCTCTGTCACAACTACTCAGCTCTCCCATTATAGCTCAGAAACAACCATAGACAATATATAAACAAATCACTGTGGCTGTGTTTCAGTAAAACTTTATTTACAAAAGCAGGCAAGTGGCCCATAGTTTGAAACTCTTGGCTCTTGCCAATAATTTGTCTATTCTTGTAGAACTTTTTTAGTTACATACGTATTTCAACTATGACATTTTCTCAGAACACAGCTTTACTCTCTCCTATAAGTTTGATGGGAAGTGTTTTCATTAATTTTTAGATCTGCAATTTTAGTTTTCATTTCTCCTTTGATTCTTGTTGTTTAAGAAAGCCAACATAAGAGACATAGAACTGATAGAGACATAGAATTGTTTGTCAGTTCTGATTTATTAATTATTTTATTCTGATTTTTATACCTGGTCCCATCTACCATCCTCTCTCAGTTGAAGTATTAGAATAGACTTACCTAACTGGACTTACATGTCTCTCTCCGGCTCAAAAACCCTCATTGGCTTCCCATTTAATCAGAGTAAAAGCCAAAGTCTTTGTAATGCATGTCTTCAAATTTCTCATACCCCAAACAGAATCTGCTTCCTGCCTTACTAGTGCCTAGCCTCAAGCACAATCATTAGCTTTCCTCCTGTTTTCTCCATCACATTTTCCAAGGGTTCTTAATCAGCGGTCCATGAGCTTGAAATGAAATTTAAAAAAAAAAAACATTATTCTTGAGGGGACATGTTGTGTGTATTAAATAATTCGCAGTATAGTGTGAACTTAGTAAGGGGCCCATGGTTTTCACCTGACTGGCAAAGAGGTCCATGGAACAAAAAAAAAGTTAAGAATTCCTGACATATTCATTGCACCCAAGGCAAGGAGAAACTTGAAATAGTCCTAATGCCTTCTTTTCCTTCATGTTCTGCTCATCCCTTATTCCAGGCAGTCACTCAGTCTTGGTCAATTTATAGTCAACTTTCACCTTCATTCCATATGATTATCTGTATTTCCTCTTCCTCCATCTTGTCACCTGGATTTTTACAGCAGACCTGTACATACCTCATCCAGTCTCTGGTCTAAGCACAGATGTTGAAGTTACCTCTCTAAGTAACAAATCTGATACTGCTTGAAAACTTTAATTGGCTCCTTTTTCACTTATACTTGGGATCATATAAAGCTTGACCCCAGTCCTCCTTTCCAATTTAATTTCCTTCCATTCATCCCACATGCCTTAGGCATACTAGTCCAGGCCTCTAGGCTTATATGTCCTGCTGCCTAGAATACCTTTTTCCCTCTGGCAGTATATCATTTATCCTTCAAAACCCACTTTTCACTTTTTTCTTAGTACTTTTTTTGATAAAACTAGCTGATTGTTGATTTATTCATTCAGGAAATATATATTAAGTATCTAATGGCTTTGTAGAAGGCACTCTCTGCCAGGTGCTAGCAATACAAGCAAAATAAACCATAATACCATTCCTTCCTTATGTTTACTTTTAGCTTTGTCCATGTGCCTTTATTATAAACACATCATAATTTATAGAAATAATTTTTGTATGGTTCTGTCTTCCACACAAATCTGCAAATTATCAAAAGTTGGGATGTTGTCTAAAATTTCTTTGTTACCCTAGGATTTAGCACATGATAGATAGTAGTGGGCACTTAATTCACATAGAATTTAAGTGACCTTCTTTTTGGTTCTTTGCAGTACATTTGTTTCTGTTAGTCATGATTGTGTTTCCTACATTTGTTAGAAGGTACTTTTTTTTTTTTTTTGAGGAACCAGGGCCAGGGATTGAACTTGAACCCAGGACCTCATAGATGAGGAGCCGGCGCTCAACCACTGAGCCACATTGGCTCCCATGAGTTGGCTTTTTCGTTTGTTTTGCTTGTTGTTTGCTTTTGGTTTGGGTTTTGTTTTTGTTTTAGGAGGCACCGGGAATGGAACCCGGGACCTCCCATGTGGGAAGCAGGTGCTCAGCTGCTTGAGCCATATCCACTCCCCTAGAAGGTACTGTTTCTTAACAGTGTAATGACTTTAGTACAATAATGAATATGTGGTTGCTTAGCAATAAATTGTCTCATAAGCTCAAGTTGTATTGTGCATAGATGTATCAAAACATCGTTGCCAGTATCTATTTATAAGGAGCTGTGATTCTTAAATTTTAGTTTGCATCAGAATAACTTGAGAAGCTAAACAGAAATGCACATCCAAGCATATGAAATGATGTTTAAGATCATTAACCATTGGGAAATTGCAGATTGAAACTATGATGCGATACTACCACACCTATTAGAATAGCTAAATTTTAAAAAAATGATAGTACCAAGCACTGACAAGCATGTGAAGCACCTAGATTTCTTTTTTTTTTTTTTAATAATAATAAATTTTTATTTTTTAATTTTTTTAAAGATACTTAGATTACATAAATGTTACACAAAAATTATAGGGATTCCCATATGCCACACCTCCCACAACCTCCCACATAAACATCCTTCATTAGTGTGGCACATCACCTGCAATGGATATACACATCCTGGGGCTTTGCCACTGAGCATGGACCATAGTTCACATTGTAGACCACACTCTCTCCCACATAGTTCTGCATGTTATATGATGATATAAAATGGCCTATATTTATCATTGCAGTATAACTCAGGATAATTCCCAAGTCCCTAAAAAACCCCTGTATTACAATTGCTTTTTCCTCTCCCTGCCCCCAGAGCCTCCAGTGACCACTGGCTCCACATCAATGTTGTAATTTCTTCCATTGCTTGAATCACAATTTGTCTATAGTAGAATACCAGTAAGTCCACTCTAGTCCATAGCTCTTCCTCCCATCCTGAGGAGTCTGGGATGGTGATGTCCACTCCACCTCCAAGTGAGAGGGGGCTTATATCCCATGGATAAGATGGATGGGATTATCCTGCCTGCAGCTGCAGACTCTCTTCATTCCCTGGGATGGCCATTGTCCATCATCATCTCCCCACCGGTGTCCTAGGTGAGTCCATGAAGCTATAGAGTAGGAGTTGCAGCTCCACCGAGATTCCGGGCCCAGCTGGCACATGGACAGCCCAAAGACTCCATTCTCTGGAAGTACAGCTATAAACTCCAGCACCACATATAGGTTTGAATAGACGGGACAGATGGACCATGTGCAGGGAAAACATTTTTGAGTCCAACTCTGTCACTCTCAGGAGCACAGATTCTAAAATAGGGCCCACTGATAAGGTACCAAACTCTGGGGCTATCCGCCCTGATATAGGACCTGGGTGTCTCCAGAGCCCTCAGGAGCCCCTCTATTTGGGGTAATATCCACATTGGAAGCCTATGAGGTCCTACTGAGATATGCATAAGCGTTACCTCTGGGATGGCCTCCCGACTCACTTTGAAGTCTCTTAGCCATATGAACTCATTTGTCTTTACCTTTTCCCCCCTTTTTTTGAGGTCTTTTTCCAATCATATTGCCAGTTGGCACTTGGTATTAATCCCTCATTGCCAGCGAGGCTCATCCCCGGGAGTCATGTCCCATGCTGGGAGGAAGGTAATGCATTCAAATGCTGAGTTTGGCTTAGAGAAAGGCCACATTTGAGCAACAAGGAGGCTCTCAGGAGGCAACCCTTAGGCACCCCATAACAATAGGCTAAGTTTCAGTTTCAAGAGCAAAGACTCATAAGGCTAGTCATCAATAACAAGAGCTCATCAGCTGAACATCCTCCTTTGCCAGACATTGCCCCTGCACTTGGGGAACTGTTGCTGCTCCCTCGGGGAATGTGGCAGAGCTCTCCAGCATGGGAATTCAGTATTCTCGCATTTATTGAGTGATTCTCCACCCACTGTGACCATGCCCTGTGAGCATTTGAACAATTTTATATACCTTTTATGTATGTTCAGGTGAACTTCCTCCCATGCACCCCCCCATCCCTAACACTCCCCACCAACGATCCTCTCCCACCACAGTTGTAACCCCTCTGTGATCCAAAGCTTCTTTAAAGATGAAACCAATACAATAGCCAAATACAATTAATAGGAAAATGACATAATAATGGTAAGATTAAATGTAAGAGATAAAATACATTAAAACTTTAAAAAAAACTAAAAATTAAATTAAAGGATTGGGTTAGTCAAAAAATGGGGGGGGAATTTAAAAAAAAAAAAATTTTTTTTTTGACATTTTGCCTTTTATCACTGCAATATCTGTACCAGTCGGTACCGTGGCACCTTCCCCCTCGCACTCCCCAGTGTCTCACTATCACCTAGATCTCTTATACATTGCAGAGGGGAGGGCAAAATAGTATAGCCACTCTGAGAAATGATTTGGCAGTTTTTATAAAGGTAAATATACATTTACCATCTGGCCCAGCAGTCCCAGTCCTGGTATATATGCTAGAGAGATGAAAACTTATATGGACAAAAAAAAACTGTACATGATATTCATAGGGACTCTATTCATAATAGCCCAAGATTGGAAACAACCCAAATGTCCTTCAACAGGTGAGTTATATAAACAAAATGTAATGTATCTATCATACCACAGAACACTACCTAGCAATTAAAGAAAGAAAGTGAACTATTGGTACGTGGAACTTGGATAAACTGCAAAGGCATTGTGCTGAGTGAAAGAAATCAGTCCCAAAAGTTTATATACTGTCTGAATTTAGATAACATTCTTGAAGTGACAAACTATAGGAATAGAAAGCAGATAGGTGGTCAGTGATTGCCAGGGATTGTGGTGACAAAGGTTTAATTATAAGGGGCTAGCATGAGGAAGTTTTTAGGTTGAAGGAAGTGTTCTGTATGCTGATTATGGTGGTGGTTCACAAATCTATACATGGATTAAAAATCATAGAACTGTATACCAAAAGGTGGAAATAGTCGTTTTTACTGTATGATAATTTTTAAATAATTTTGTTGAAATGCATTTATAACCATACAATCCATCTAAAGTATACATTCAATGGCATTTAGTATAATCACAGAGTTGGGCATTCATCACTGTAAGCAATATTAGAGCATGATAATTTTAAAATAAGATTTAAAAAGTGCATATCCCTGGGCCTCATCCCAGAGATTCCACTTCATTTGTACTCTGGGCTAGTCACAACCACAAAAGGCTGATTCATATTCAAAGATAAGAAAAATCAACAGACTCATTTTAAGATTGATGTCACTTCAAGGTCCCTACTAACCTATATATAAAAATATAATGTGCAGGATATGTACAGAAAAAGAGACAAGAGAGAAGAAGTGGCCCTGCAAGCATCCTGGTTCCTTACAGAGACAATAGGGATGCACTAAGTTGGTGGTCAGTGAAGCTGTGTGAGTATGGGACCTACCTGGTGAGAGTGGAAGGAGCTATATCAGCACTACAGGACCTACCTGACACCTTATAAGAAAATTTGTCACCACAGTTACATACTTTCTATGTTCTGCTTCTTACCGTCACTGGTGCCACAGTCCTATCCAGCTTGGGTTTGTTTAAGAAATCTACATGTAACAGGCACACCAGGATATTCCAGTGCAAGGGGTCCAGGGATAGCAGACTTCACTTAAAATAAACAGCAAACCAGCAATATGATTTGTGTGGAACATCTCCTCCAAGCAATATTTTTTTAGTTTCTTTTGTTAGCTCTGTGTCTCCACTACTGAATATTAGAGAAGAAAGGTGTAAGTGTAATATTTCTCCTCTTCCTACATTTAGTCCCTCAAGGAGCTTTGGTGTAACTTGGCAAATACTCTAACAGGGACTTTATCCCAGAGTCATACCATATTCATGACAAGATAATAAGGGCTCCAAACTTTTCAACAACCTTGAATAAAAGTTGGGATTTTTTTCCATATTCTCCCTTATAGGAAATACAGCCAGATTTCCTTCTAGTCAAGAAAAAGAAATGCCCAATGCCTAACATGGAAGTGCCTTAATTAATGTTTGTCGAATAGAATTGTTTCATTGGTGCATTGTATTCTGTGAATATTCATGTGCGTTTGAACCTACACCTAATGAAGTGCTTATCTATGGTAAAATGGTTCATGTGAGAGCAGCTATTTCTGAGATGAGGCCCAAGTATATGCATTTTTTAAATCTTATTTTAAAATTATCAGTATGATCCATGAGTATTTAGTCATAAAGTATATGTATAGATCGATTTCTAACAGGGTGACAACACTGCATAAAAATAGAGTAAGAGTATAATCCATTTGAAATTTGAAGATAGATGGCTTTATTTTTTGCTTTCAACTCTAACAAGCTGTTATTTACCACTACACACCACTAGATGGTGCAGTTTGTTAATGGCTTACCTTCTGTTTTATAATTGAAGCAGATTTCATGGAGTGCTATTTTTTTTTTTTTTGGATTAACTTTTAATTATTATTAATTTAGAAGATTAAATTTTTCAGTGACCTGAGAGGTAATAAAAGTAGCAAAATCTAGACTAGAACCCAGAATCCTGAAATTACATTCTCTGCCAACACTTTTTTCCAGAAGCTATTAAATACATTGATAATGAAATTTTCAGAGTAACAGCAGATAAGCACATGATATGATGATCAAACACAAGCTTTAATTATATAAACACTTCTACTAATCTAATGTCTTTAATTTTGCAGAAAACTTTTCCCATTATATAGTGTGTCTTCAGATAATTTTCTAAGATCCTCTCCTATAACATTTATATGGATTGCAGAGACGTGGAACAAATCTCACGTTTGCACTCAGAGCAGACCAAAGAACAGACACCAGAAATAGTATATTCAGGCCAGATATAAGCTTGAAGAGCTAAGACAGGTGGTCAATGCCATCCCATCAAAGACCACCAGGAAAACACCTGTGGATGGGTAAAATCAGGTTTACTGATCTACTGCAATGAAATAGGTTGTACACTATGGGGAACCATAGGACATCTCAGTAAGACTGTGATAGAAAGAATTGACTATAGGATTTTGGCTTGTGTTAGGTGATTTTTTTGTAGAAGGTTCATAGAAGCAGGACCTTGCTATGAGGTTGGGTCCTATCAGGAAGGGGGAGCAATTTTAATTCTGAGTAATAATTCTTATAAAGTAGGCAAGAAGAATGGAGTGAGGTTAAAGCTGTGATTGATAAAGAAGCAGTAGTTATTACTCATATTACCTAAGGTAGAGGATAATTGGTTATTTTTATGGCTTGGACAAAGTTCATATTTTATGTGTTCAGACATGATTACACAGTGGTCTTGTTTTTTTACTTGATCCTTCATAATCACTGAAGGGACCTTGCTGATATTGCTATTCTGTGAAAATGATTACGTTCAGTAAGAGAAGACTAAATCCGATCTGTGAGTGCCATGCCAGCTCTTAGCAACACTAAGTCCTAGCTGATAGTTCCAGATTGCTCCTGGATGTCAGGGACTACTTTTATCTTTTTGACAGGAAAAGTGAAATATTTAGGCTATAGAATTTGATGCAAAGCTTGTGGTCCAAAAGACATATACTGGTTGTATTGAGGGTATGCTGTTAGGCTTAATTTGTTGAATAAAGAACTGAATGGAAGTATGATAAAAAGTGCCCTACATCCACCCAGAATATGGAACATTACCTTGTGGTGACTAGTTTTTAAATTAAGTCTATACAAAAACAGTGTAAAATAAAACAGACAAAAAAGGAACCTGTGTTTATGTGAAGCACATATAAAGTGAAATATAACGTGATCTTGAACTAAATACATGATCAAAGTAGTTAGACATGACAAAGTAAAGGAATTTCTTTTTAAATTGAGGGAGCTTAAGAAGCTGATGGATATGGATTAATAAAGAGGAAAGAGAAGGGCATTCTAAGTAGAAGAAGGATTTTTTTAAGGCTTTACATTGTAAGAACTCTGGCCTTTACTCTGAGTGAATTGGAAAGCCTCTGAGATATATGCTTATTTTTAATAAAGCATTTTCAGGAGGATAAGAAGCAGGTAATATAGATTGCTTGCAAGAAGGGGATGCCTGGGTAAAAAAGAAACTTGCTTTTCACTTTATTCCTTTTGAATTTTGAGTCACATTCAAGTATTACCTATTTTTTGAGATAGATCAAATATAATTTTAAATTAATTTTGTATAAGGCATTATATGCTAAGATTTAGTGATAGTTTAAGATGCTTAAAAATACTATGCTTTCGGGAAGCGGCTGTGGCTCAATCAGTAGGGCTCCCGTTTACCATGTGGGAGGCCCTGGGTTCGGTTCCCGGGGCCTCCTGGTGAAGGCAGGCCTGCCCGGACGGCGTGGTTGGCTGGCCCAGCGAGCACAAGCAGCAAGGGGGGGATAAATGAATAAATAAATAAAATCTTAAAAAAAAAAAAAAAATACTATGCTTTCTTATTACTTAGCTATAGTGATTAAAAAAACAGCCTAGTACTGGCATGAAGATAGACATAATGACTAATGGAACCAAATCAAGAACCCAGTAATGGCCCATCACACCCAAGGTCAAATAATTTTTGACAAGGCTATCAAGCCCATCCTGCTGGGCCAGAATAGTCTATTCAACAAATGGTGTTAGGAGAACTAGATATCCATATCCAAAAGAAAGAAAGAAGACCCTTATCGCACACCTGTTACAAAAATTAAAATAGATCAAGGACTTAAATATAAAAGCTACAACCATAAAACTCCTAGAGGAAAATGTAGGGAAACATCTTCAAGATCTTGGGGTAGTTTCACCCAAAGCACAAGCAAGGAGGAAAAAAAAAAAGATAAATGGGACCTCCTCAGAATTAAACACTTTTGTTCTTCAAAACACTTTGTGAAGAAAGTAAAAAGGCAGCCTACTCAAGGGGAGAAATTATT
The DNA here is from genome assembly GCA_026826555.1 of Tolypeutes matacus. Lineage (NCBI taxonomy): Eukaryota > Metazoa > Chordata > Mammalia > Cingulata > Chlamyphoridae > Tolypeutes > Tolypeutes matacus. Next base: position 7,581,868 of record JAKSZT010053791.1, read on the forward strand.
TGGAAACTACATATCCAATAACAGTTTGATATCCGTGTTATGTAAAGAGATCATACAACTCAATGATAAAACCTAATTTTAAAATGGGCAAAAGACTTGAATAGACATTTTCCAAATAGGAAACACAAATGGCCAAAACGCACATGAAAAAATATTTAACATCACTTGCTATTAGGGAAATGCAGATCAAAACTATAATGAGATGCCATTTCACACCTTATAGACTAGCGATTATTTAAAAAAAAAAAAAATTACAAATGTGGAAAGGATATGGAAAAATAGGAATACTCTTTCACTGTTGGTGGGAATGTAGAATAGTGCAGCCTCTTTGGAAGACAGCTTGGCTATACCTCAAGAAGTTGAATATAGAACTGCCATATGATCCAGCAATCCTGTTACTAGGAATATATTCAGAAGAATTGAAAGCAAGGACACAAACTGACATTTGCACACAGATGTTCATAACAGCATTATTCACAATTGCTAAAATATGGAAACAGCCAAAGTATCCATCAACCAATGAATGGATAAAGAAAATATGGTATATACGTACAATGGAATACTTTTCTGCTATAAGAAGAAATGATATCAGGATGCATATTACAACATGGATGAACCTTGAAGATATTATGTTGAATGAAATAAGCCAGACACAAAAGGACAAATATTGTATGGTCTCACTAAAATGAACTAAATACAATGAGTAAATTCATGGAGATAAACTCTAGAGTATAGGTTACTAGGAGATAGAATGTGCATTGAGAAGGGGAAGCTGATGCTTAATGTAAGTAGAATTTTAATACAGTTTATTGTAAAAGTGTGGAGATGAATAGAGTTGATGGTAGCACATTATAGTGAGCATAACCAACGCTGCTGATTTATAAATGTAACTGTGGCTGAAAGGTATAGTCTTTGGACATACATGTCAATTGAAAGAAAGCTGGAGAATGGGGAATGTATAACAGTGATTTCAGTGGTGGATGAAGATTGTGGTTAATAGTATAAATATAAGAATGCTCTTTTACAAAGTGTTAAGTATGTGGTGATATAAGGGAAAACTACAACTAATGTAACTGATGGACAATAGTTAACAGTAATATTGTAATATTTTTTGCAATAATGGAAAAGAAAATATATCAATTTTAAGGGATAAAAATAGAGGATAATAAGGGGGTATGGATTTTTCCTTTTGGAATAATGAAAACATTCTAAAATTGACTGAGGTGATAACAGCACAACTCTGTGACAAAAATGAGAACCACTGAGTGTACACTTTGAATGGATTGTACAAAGCATGGGACTGTATAACACAGGGAATCCAGTGGTGGAAGATAGACTATGGTTAACAGAACAAATATGAGAATGTTTTCTCATGAACTGTAACAAATATATAATAATACAGGGTGTTAATAATTGGGTGGGTTGGGAGGAAAATACACCAAATGTAAGATATGTGTTATTGTTAGTAGTACTATTTGATGATGCTCTTTCACAGTTTGTAACAAATGTTTCACAACAATGCTAGGTGTTGGTGGTGGGGTGATATATGGGAGCCCTGTATGATAATATGCATGTTTATTTTGTAAGTTCACAATTTTTACTACACACCTTTTGTTTACGTATGTTCATGTATAAACGATATACTTCAATAAAATTTTATAAAAAATACTATGCTTTCTTTGATAAATTCATTCAAAATAAATGCTAAATTATGTTTGCTTTTAAATACTAAGAAGTAATTGTTCATTTATGTTTTGTGTATAACTCTTGTAGGTGCAAAAGTCAAGAAATAAGCAAGTACGAGAATTATTTCCAGATGGTTTTAGTATTCATCATGCAGGAATGCTTCGTCAGGACAGAAATTTGGTTGAAAACTTGTTTTCTAATGGGCATATCAAAGTTTTAGTCTGTACGGCTACATTAGCCTGGGGTGTCAATCTTCCTGCTCATGCTGTTATTATTAAGGTAAGAGTTTACCTTTCTTTGCACATGGATATGCATGTGTTAAAATAAACCTATGGATTGATTTAACTTTCATTGTTATTTAAATGAGGTCAGAATTATTTTCTCCAATAAGAATCTAGTTTGTATTGTGAAAATTTAACTATATCTCAGATAATGAAAGGATTAGTTAAAGTATACTTTTGAGATTTTGCTTTATTTGCCTAATATCTGTATTTAGCTCATCAGGATTATATTTGTGTGTTTATGTTAATTTTTATTAACTTTTCTTCATCTAGGGAACACAAATATATGCTGCCAAAAGAGGCTCCTTTGTTGACCTTGGAATTTTAGATGTCATGCAGATATTTGGTCGAGCTGGAAGACCACAATTTGACAAATTTGGGGAAGGAATCATCATAACAACACATGATAAACTCAGCCATTACCTTACTTTGCTCACTCAACAAAACCCAATTGAGAGTCAGTTTCTGGAAAGCCTTGCAGATAACTTAAACGCAGAGGTAAGATGTAATGAGTAAAAGGCTGGAATAGAATAACAGCTATGCAAGAATAACCAAGTAAAATAAAGATTAAGTTGGTTACATACTGTAGTAAATACAGCTTGTACCATAGATGATTATGAGACAACACAAGCTGTTTAGCAATATTGCTGTTTAGCAATATTGTTGATTGGTTCAGAGCAGTATAGAATGCAGATTATAACTGATAAGAATTTATTGCTAAAAGACTTCACTTTTAAGCTATAAGATTTCTTTTGTACACCAGAATTCTAACTGAAGATATACAAACTAGAGAAACAGAAATATTGTTTGTAAACTATTTCATAGTTTTTTATAAGGTTTATAAAACTCTTTCATCTTGATTTAGACATTTGATTAACTGTGTTATAGAAAAGGTGATTGCTTAATTGTAATAAATGTACCACACTAATGAAGGATGTTAATGTGGGAAAGTGTGTGAGGGGCATATGGGAATCCCTTATATTTTTTTATGTAGCATTTATGTAACCTGAGGCTTCTTTAAAAATAAAAAACAATCCAACAAAAACAAAAAAACAAAAAGGGTAATTGCTTAAATTGAGCTAAAGTATAATAAATTGTTTCCTGTATGTGTGTGTATGTGTGTTTTATGTTATGATTTAAATACCAAACCCGGTTGACATTTTAACTGAAAAAAGAGGATATATACTCTTACAATTTAGTGTATATGTGTCAAATATTCAAATGAGGTTTTACTGTTTAATGATATTTTAAATTGTTGCTCTGGTATTCAACATTTTCCTAATTCACTATTCTTTCTTTAAAGCTTACTCAAATAATTTTTGAAAGTAAGTGGAATATGAATACTAAGTAAATGATAAATAAAATACAATTAAATATTAGGTATTATATACAAATCCTATATATCAGGTATTTCTGAAACAGCTTATAAAAATGTCATTCCATTCTAAACTGGGTATTTATGTTAGTTAGAAGTCTTTTTTTGGAGGACAGAAAACACACTCACAGTGCAAGTCCTACTGACTGTTAAGGAACATATAGGGAAACGGATGTGGCTCAAAAGGTTCGGCGTCCGTCTACCATATGGAGAGACCGGGGTTCGATCCCCGCTACCTCCCGGTAAAAAAAAAAAAAAGGAGCATATAGTCCTAAAGGAGAAAAAACTGCATGAAAACACAGTGCAGTAACATTAGAAAGTAATGAGTTCTATAGAAGGTATCCAAATAAAGGACTACCAGAATTCAGAAGGAGAAAATACTTTGGGCCCAAGGCTATGAGGAAAGGCTTCATTAATGAAAAGCTAAAACTTGAGTTGGGTTCTGAAGGATAGATACATTTTAGAATAAGATCTGGTTGAAAGTTAGAAATAAGGTCATGGGAGGTATTGGATTGATTTCTATTAGTAAAATTACAAGAAAATTAGAAAGACTAGGAAATAAATTTGACTCCAAAGAAAATATCATAGCTCAATTTCAGTCCTCATTGCCTACTGTGATTGTGTGTTTTAAATAATTTGGTCTTAGGTCAATAGTATCTGTGATGGAATAAAATAAATCTTTGTAAATTAATAATAGTAGCAATGAACTAAGGACCTACTTAATGCTAGAGACCATAGTGAGTGTATTAGTCAGCCAAAGGAGTGCTGATGCAAAGTACCAGAAATCTCTTGGCTTTTATAAAGTGTATTTATTTGGGGTAAAAGCTAACTGTAAGGCCCTAAAGAGTACAACTCAAGGTTACTTCCTCACACAAAGTCAGGTGCCACGTGTTGAAACAAGATGGTGGGTGACATCTGCAAGGGTTCAGTCTTCCTCTTTCCTCTTAAGGCTGTAGGCTGGCATAGGGCTCATTTCTCTTCCACGGGCTCATTTATTGCCGGACTTAGCTACTCTAGTCTCTTCACAAGGTCAGCTGTAAACTATCAGGCCAATGGCTCATGTCTCTTCCCAGGGCCTCTGCTGTGTCTATGGAGCTGTCTCTCTTTCTCTGTGTTCTTCTGTGTATCTACTACTGTGTTCTTGATTGAGTGTCCATTTATATAGCCACCAAGGGGGCAGGGACTCAAACTGTTGGAGTTGCCCTAATGACATAGTCGAATCAAAGCCCTAATCTTGATTTAATAAAATAAAAGTAAATCCTCTGAATTTAATACAATGAAAAGGGTATCATGCCCAGAGGAACAGAGCAGTTTACAAACATGAATAATATCAAACTGCCACACTGAGTCATTCTTTCATTCTCTCAGTACTCCTGCAAAGTAGATATTACTCTCAGAGAGATATGTAACTTACCCAAGATACTAATTTTTAGAATTAGTATTCAAACCAGGTCTATTTAACTCCAAACCCAGTCTTTTCATTATAGCCTAAATTTCTGTTATCTTATATAAAATATATTAAGTTAAATGTGAATAGATTTCCCTATATTAATACTTAGCATTTGCCTTCTTCTAAGACCAGGACCAAATCATTTTTCTAAAATGGTAGAAATAATTTCTCTGACTTGCAGTATAAAGCAAGGCTCTTTTGTGCAGTATTTCTAGAAAAGAATATCAAGGAAGACTATATCTTAGTAAACTTAGAATTAATGTCCATGACAGCTTTTTTGTAAGTGGCAAAGTAAACACAAGGTGGTGATGTTGTTATGCAGAAGGCAGATTAAGTAGAATACACATGCCCTTCTCCTCAAGAAACTATTTTTCTATGACTATAAAATATTTCTCTCAGTGAACTTATTTGGTCAAACCCTGAGAAATTAAAAACAAATTGTGGTCCACAGGTTTGCTTCATATTTATTAAGAACTTATTAGGAATGTCATTTTTAGAAATATTGATTAACTATAAGCATAATTCCATTTAGTGACATGAATGGCATTCAAATAATGAAACATTTATCTTGAAATTTAACTAATATAGTAAATAAAGTATAGCTATTGCTAAAATTTCTTTCTCATATTCTAGTAGAATAACTCACTTCTAAAGTAAATTTTCTTGTTAATGAAATAAACTGCCTTAAATTAGAGTTGATGATTAAATCAAATTTGGTAATTTGTGGAAATCAAGTGTGAAATTATTTTAAAAAATGAATGTGTGCTGTGTTCTTAAGGTAATGGATTTTTAAGTCTTTAGACTTCCCAAAATTTTGCAAGGCTGTACATTGCAAGTGATCAGCATAAAAGCCAAGTCAGATTTGGAATGTTGCCTCTATTAATATCTTTGATTGCATGGCTGACAGTTCTCATCATTAAGTCAGAAGAATCAGAAGAAATATTAAATAATAATCTTAACGCAAGATTTTATGAAACATCTTTGCTGATTGATACCTAATGAGCCTGATTCCATAATGCTAATACTGAAAGGCCACACACCCCATCCCTATATAAAGCCATTTAATTTTGTCTGAAAGAAATGCTGAGACATTTGAGGCTTACATTAAAATTTATTCAGCAAACATTAATTGGTACCTACTCTGTGCTGACCCCCTATAGACTATACTTTATAACTATTTAATTTTTCTATAAAATAAGTACATTTTTTGTATGGAGTTCCTCTGATCTCTGTAGAATATAATTCAAACATGACCTCTACACTGACCAATCTTCCCAATTTGGCTCTGGTTATTCTCCAACACAGGTATTCTGCCCTAGACAGACAGGCTTTTGCTCTACTCACTTCACTGGTAAAGTCCCAATTTTCCCATTTATAAAATAGGGATAATCTCACTGGTTTGTTGTGAAAAATTAACAAATACTTGTACCAGGTTGGTATTAAATAAATAATATTATCACTTACTGATAACACTGTTATCTGATAGTCCCTTAATACTTGGCCCCATTATACACTTAAATGTTAGCGCTCAAATGAATAGTAAAATAAATGTTTTTTTCATGTATTTACTAAAGTGTTAATAAATATATTCGTGATTTTTATATTATTTGCTCGTTTTGTTTTCATATGATTTCAACCACTTTAAAATAAAAACACATATGAACAAGTAATTAAGATAACTTTTAAAACTAAAGTTTAAATAGATATGAAGTGATACTTTGAGTCATATTTCAAATTTATCAATTTTGGGGTGGATTTTTTTCTCCCTTTGCTTAGCAGAACATAAAACTCTATTATATTATATTGTAATGCTGATTCTATAAGTTTAACATGTTAAAGTATTTTTGAATACTTATGTACCAGCCACTGTAGATAGTGATTGCATATATATTATCTTAATTAGTAATCTGTGTCTCATATCCATTGGTTAGGTAACTTCTTGAGGCCAAGGAACATACTCCATTTGTCACCATATCCTTTGTGCTTTACATAGTACAATCTTGTTACTGACTTAGTATATGATTATTGAGATGACTGAATAAACTTCAAGAAATACTTCGAAAAATACTTGTTTTATAAAAGGCTCCTATTCCAAGGAGCCACTAGGTGACAGCAAATTTTTACAAGTAATTTTGTATTTTTGCCACTAGGTGGCATTCAAGGATTAGTCTCAAAGTATGATGTACCATCATAAATTTACATTCCTTTTTCTGGGTAATCTTTTTCTTTCTGTTGACTATTTAGAAGACTTTGATTACTTTATCTCATCTTTGATACCTATTTCCTCTTTTCCTTTAATCTTACTGGTAGTAGGACTATGTCATTGTTTATTAATCTAGTGTATTGCATTTGATTTTGAAAGTAATAGGAAGCTTACTTTATCCCTTATAAAATTTTCTACCTTTAGGAGTTGTGTGATATTTTTAAATATCTATAGGTCATAAGAGAGTTAGCACAATTTTGGCTGTCAAATAATGGAATCACAAATGGGGGAGACTATCAGATTTGTTGCAATATCTTCAAACTAGTTTTCTTTACCTAGAACTAGAAAATGTTTAACTATTTTACTTGTAGTTATTTAGGAATTGTTAATACAACACTCTTATTTGTTCAATTTTAGTTTATTGCTATTCTTCATGTTATGGAAAAAGCTTTACAGGAATTGTCCACATTTTAGAAAATGTATATATTTACCTATGTTATTGATGGCTTAGTTATTTGCAAGTAAGTTAGTATAAATTTAGAGGTAAGTAGACAGGATCTGCCTTATCATAGTTTTGCTTTTGAAATAGTATGGTATAATATTATAATGAAAATTATATATTTTTGTAAACATTCATTTTTCAAATTGAAGACAGCTAAGTATCCACATATTCATTTCACACAGTTATACAGAATTAAAATTTTAATACAGGAATTAAAGCAAATTATGAAGGCCTTCATTTTCTTTAATATTAGTACTACAATGAGAGGAATTTTTCCATTTCCCACCTAAAATTTAATAATTCAGTATATTATCTCTCCACCCCTGCTTAAAGTATTAAGAGGAAATTTTTTTAAAAATTGAGTTATGGGTTCAAGAAAAATTATACAACTATGATGTTTCACAATTTGGACTAATTTTAGATTAATTTTAAAGTAAAATGGACACTTTAAGTAAAAGAAAAATGACTACTACCTATATTTCCATCAGCCAAGAAAATATGTTTTTAAGAAAACCTGTCATTGAAATTCTGCACTGAGATCATTGTCTAATAATTCCTTTCTCTTTATTGCACAGATCTTATATGCCATGGTTTTTAAATTATTAACCTTTGATTTCATTAAATTATTATAAAACTACATTAAATTGCTGTCTTAAAATTATATTTCAGAATATAATCTAAAAATAAGGAAGTGTTTATTATGATACAAATGTATAAATATCTATTTTTTCCATAGGTCATCTTAAGTTTACCAATTAAAAATAAAAATTATCCCCATTCTTGTCTTATGATTTTTTAAGTGCATTATTGTTAACATGTATAAATGCCAATAAAATCTGCTTCATATTTGTGTAACAATAATCTTTTGTCCATTGAATTCATATTGTGTAATTATATTAACAATCCTGAAAGGGATATCTTTAGAGGCAGAAGCACATATCTGCTCTTGTTTTGGTGATGACAGTGCACAGAATTGTGATAAAGAGGGATAGAATTAGCAGTAATATGTTGTTTTGATTCTGGTGTACTTACATTTAAAGTTTATAGGAGTGCAGTCACATAAAATGAAACTAACACAAAATGAAAACAAAGCAAAATTAATGAATGCCCCAAATGTCCTTAATGCTATGTAGAATTAAACGACATTTGGGGAAAAATAATCAGATGAAGTTAAGTTCTCAGGTATAATGTTGAGTAAATTCAGCTTCAGAAGATAGCTTTTCTTATGTACTGTTCACAACTAAATGAGGCGGGACTAATTTTTATCTAATTGTGCTCACCTGTTTTAAATACAGCATAATTATGTATTTTTAAAACTTTACTTCTGACAGAATGGTCTTTGAGGTAACATTTACATTAACTTTAATGCATTTCTTTAATTTTTGTTGTGTTTTTGATTTGCAGATTGCTTTGGGAACAGTTACTAATGTGGAAGAAGCAGTGAAGTGGATAAGTTATACTTATCTTTATGTACGGATGAGAGCAAATCCATTAGTGTATGGCATCAGTCACAAGGCTTATCAGGTAGAAAACTCATTTATAAAAAACTAAGCCTTTTTGGTCTGCAATCTTTTCATGCTACAAGGATAAATATTTGTTACCCCTGCCTCATCTGAAAAGCATTATATACCAGAAGAATAAAGAAAGAATTTTAACTTTTTAAAAAAAATACTAAGAAAAATTAAATTTGCCCTTTGTAATTATTTTGCTTTATTTATATCTCTTTTACCAGTAATACTAATAAGTAAGTCTTTATATTATCGACTTTTTATTCAGGTACATTTCCATCTGATATTAGTATTTTTGCTGTGATTTTTAAAACTATGGTAAATTTAGTTTTTGAAATAAACATGACACAAGAAAATTAAAAGATTTTTTATAAAAATCTTTTTATAAAGCTTTTAATAATAGACTTATGTTATCTGCAATATGTTCCTCTTATCAAGTACCTTCTAAAACCTATTCCTAAATTAAAAGGTAACATTAATGAGTCATTTTCTTTAACAGTTTGGAAGCTAGATCAGTTCCACAATTCAACTTGTGTGTATAGACTGAGATTCCGATGCATGTGTTAGTAGCTCTTCCCATGTACTTTACATTTGTTTGGGCCACATGGCTTACAGACTCTCTGAAATCTTGTCTTTTCTTTAGAACTCTGCTTTATAAATGTATAAATGTAAATGCTGCCTAATTGCAGATAAAATCCTATTGTCTAATGAAAACATTATTTTACCATCATATGGATATTCACTACTGTTAAGACAAAATCAGCAAAGAAGTTGAATTTATCTTAGAATTATCTTTTCTTTCATTTACTGATAATTTAGTTTATGCATGAATACTCGATTGTATTATCAAAGCAATGTCAAGCCTTTTTCTTTCTTTTTTTTTTTTATTTCCTACACAGTAGATTAGTAGATTTGACCATGGGAAAATTGAGGTTTGAGGGAAAAAACAGAAAGTAGGAGCAGCAGCATCAACTAGTTCTAAATTTGTTAATCTGAAATTATTAAGTTTTTACCCTTCAATTTACTCTAGATGGGATTCAGCTACCTTTCTTATTCTCAGTTGAAATATTTAAGTCTTCAAATGGATATCTTCTTTTCTATAATGACCAAATTATATAAATATAAATATATAATATAAATATAAAATATAGGTGCATTATAATCTGTGACCTTACGTATTATAAAGAATATGGTATAATTAGTATTTTCATTACAAATAAGGACTTTGTGAAAACAGTCAACAGCCCACTATGGAAATATTCTGGCAAGGTAAAGAAAAACAAACCACAACATATTTTTTTTTCATAGCCTATGCTGTCTCAAATCTTAGATCAAGATAAACATATCAATTAATTTTTAAGTCCTGGGTATTAAAATCAGAAGTGGGAAGCGGATGTGGCTCAAGTGGTTGGGCTCCCGTTTACCATATGGGAGGTCCCAGGTTCTATTCCTGGGGCCTCCTGGTGAAGGCAAGCTGGCCCGCAGGGTGCGGTGAGCTGACGCAGCAAGATGACGCAACAAAAGGGAGACAGGCAGACACAGAAAAACACACAGCAAAATGAACACAGTGAGCACAAGCAGCAAGGGGGGGATAAATAAATAAATAAAATTAAAATTAAATCTTTAAAAAAAAAATCAGAAGTCACTTTTGTATAATATTCCAGCATAAAAAAGGTAAATTCTTTGCCTTTTGGTTTTACTACCTCCACAATCCAAAGAATCTTATTTTTTTTAATTTATACATTTTCATTTTATTGCTCAATATAGATTTATATCCACAAAACTCATGTGAACTAACACATATCAAAGAGTTTTAAATATTTTAATGTTTAATATGTGATTAATAGCATGTTTTTATGAGATGAACCTGGTGCATACTGTATATCAACTCTGGCAAATAATTAAGACTTTTTGTATTTGTTAATATGAATCTTAACTCCATTGTAATTCTCTACAATTGATTTCCCTGTGCCTCATTGTTCTGATTTTTTTCTTTAGCTATATTTTGTGCATAGATAACCTGCTATAAAATTCTGAGTTAAAACAAATAGTGAAAGTTTTAGTTAATTTCTAAAGTACCATTAAATTGTACTCCCTTTTAAGGCCATTATTTCATTTTATTGCTTTTGACCAGAGAGTAGACCAGGACTTGGCATATGTGCATGTATATGTGTATACATACATACTTACACATACACACACATGATCATTTAATATCTTATTAAATTTCATGATTTCTGATGAGAAAAAGACTACAATATAAGTAATAGTTTAAAAACTATTCAGAAATTCAGTGTTAACTTCAGTTTACTCTTTTCCTCAATTATTATTATAGGCAAAATGGGTTTTACCATTAGCAGTTATAGAAACTGCTAGAACACTAGAGCAATACCTTTAAAAGGATAACTTTACTTTATGTATATGTTATGTATATATATAATATATATATATCATCACTTTGACAAAGGAAAGCATCCTAGGTACATGTATCATTTCTAAAATAAAATCACGCTAAAATAAATCCCTGTTTTAGTGTGGAAGAGAGAAGACAATGATAGTTTTTTTTCGCTTTCTTATATTAAAATATATTTTTCCTTACATCTTATTTCTTTCTAAATGTCTCAATGATTATAAGGTCATGTAAGAATTTTAGATTAAACAATATTATAGATATCTCAAGATAATATCTAGATTGATCATTTTAATGAACTTTATAATATTCATTTATTTTAATGGAATAAAATCTCTTAGATATTTTCTAAATAAACAAGTGTATTCTAACTAAAGCTTCAACAAAAAGAATTTAAGTTCTACAAATAGGTTTTCCAGTGATACTCTTTCAAGAAAGTAATATTTAAGTATTGTGTTTTTTCCTATAGATGGACCCAACATTAGAAAAACATCGAGAACAGTTAGTCATTGAAGTTGGACGAAAACTAGACAAAGCTCGGATGATTCGCTTTGAGGAGCGAACTGGATATTTTTCCTCAACTGATTTGGGTAGAACTGCCAGCCACTATTATATTAAATACAACACCATTGAGGTATTGTGCTGAGTCGAACAAATGCAATAATATGTTTGTTATTAGTTGCAAATATTTTCTAGACTTCAAAATGATTATCAATGCAAAGCAACAAAGGCAACTGACTCATAGAACAAAATGCATTTATCTTACATGAATTCAACAGTACACACACAATAAAAACAAGAAAAAGATAAAATTTGAAATGTCAATACCCTCTTACCATCAGGAGACACACCCGAGCAGTACCAAACATTACTATTTGTGTGTGTCTACTGCCTCCAACAGTGGAAGCATATTAATGAGACCTATGGAATGAGTACCCAAATGATTTTAAGTGGGATATTCTAATGATGTCCTTGAATACAAATTTGAAGAATTAATTGCAGATTATTGAGAAACACTAACTAAACAAGAGTTAGAGGAACTAATAAAATCAGCTCAACCAGGCTGTACTTTATGGGCAACCTAAGGGATTTGTAAGGATAATTTTAACAACACAGTTTTATCCTTGTCTGTTGCCTTTGAGTGTAATCTAATGTAAGATGAGATGCCACTATAAGATATACATTTTAAAAGTATATATATGTCTTCACATGTGTTTTATATATATGCATCTACATATGTTTTTGAATTTTATATGATCTATAACCAGCTTAGTGTTGGTGAATTGTGCAAACTTCCACATGCCCATACTAAAAATGAGCAAAGACTGGAATGTTGTGATGAACATTTTTAGATATCTAATGAAATTTAATTAACTGATTCTGTTGATCTTTTTGCTTCTAAAGATTTTCCCTAGCTAATTATGTTTTAAGAATGTTTTTCGTCTTTGGATAAATTCAAGGATATTTATAATGCAATGATTTGAAATAGTAGGTCACAAACATTATAACTCTACATTTTCTAGGGCTCAAATTTTCTTTAAGAATTATGATTTATAGTCATGTTTTTTATTTAAAATATTCAATTTTCTATTTTAATCAAATATAATACTTACTTTGGTAGACATTTAATGAACTCTTTGATGCTCACAAAACAGAAGGTGATATCTTTGCTATAGTCTCCAAAGCTGAAGAATTTGATCAAATCAAGGTAAGACTACTGGAAGTTTGACTCAAATGTATATAACATATGTGTTTGTTCATTTATAAAAGCTTATAATTATTTTTCCTGATAAGTTGTATGGCACTTTACATGTGGTGTATCAACAATGTTCTTCCATTTATCAACAATATCCAGTATCCTCTCATATGATACAATGTCATACAGATAACATACTTTTCCTGCTACACTAGATCAAATATAATTTAAATGGGTTTTGCAGTAATGAAACTATCAGAGAAGGTAGTATGTAGATTTTGTTTTATTTGCTATACGAGGTTCACTGAAGAAAATATAAAGGACATGCATGATTCAAACTCAGATATGAATAATCAGATATGAATAATTCTGTACCAATATTATAAAACTTTTATTAACAGTGAAAACCTTAATACTCTGAATCATAGTGCTTCATAGGTTTAAGCTATGAATGTGTTACACTATATAAAAGTATATGACTATGATAAATGCATTTGAAGATATTTAAGTTTCTCCTAATCCAGCTGACCAGAGGTTTTGCTCTGGTCAAATAAAAAGTGAAATCTCATCAATTGAGGGATGGTAAAGTCAGAACATTTAATTTTTTTGGAATATCAAACTTTTGTATGTCAATGGCAACTTTAATATCAGTGATGAATAATAAAATGTAATTGTATCAGCCTCAGCACAGTTTTGTATTTTATTTTTTTACATGTGAGAAAAACTACTATTTTTTAGCTATACAAAAGGAAAATATTGAGATATAGCAAATAGAGACTTTCAAAAACATGGGATGAGGATTAATTTCAATATAAAAATTTTAGTAAATCAGCCCAAATATTCCTATAAAAACATCGTTTTTTCTAGGTCAGAGAAGAGGAAATAGAGGAATTAGATTCCTTGTTGAACAATTTCTGTGAACTCTCCGCTCCTGGGGGTGTGGAGAACAGTTATGGAAAAATAAACATCCTACTTCAAACTTACATCAGCCGAGGAGAGATGGACAGTTTCTCCCTTATATCAGACTCTGCATATGTGGCACAGGTAAGAATCTCCCTCCCTTCCCATTTTTTCTTCCTTGTTTATATACAGAGACTCAAGCAATTAATCTATTGCAATTATGACATGCTACCAAACTACCTTCTTATCTAAATGTGCTCATCTTTTATGCAGTCGGTGCTATTAAATCAAGTTTGGGAATAGAATTTGATGGTTGTTTTGGCTTTTTTTTTTTTTTTTTTTGATGTTGCTGTTGGTTTCATTATAGAGTTTTAAAATATTCATTATTTTACTTAAAAAGGCACAGAGACAAAAATATTTCAAGCAAAAAAAATATTGTGGAACCTTTTTAGCTTTCCCCAAATGTTAGAAACATAAGAAAATCTTTTTATCATTAAGGGAGGCTTAATAATTAGATCTTATATCATACATTCAGTATGATTAGACTGTTTTAAAAAATCATCTTTCTCCCCTATTGTTGATATTTTAAATTTGAGAATTGAAAGAAAAGTATTACCTCAACTGCAGCTTATTAAATTTACAACTTAAAAAAAAAATACCCTGGTATAACATGTTTTAATATTTATGTTTTTATTTTCAAGCCCTTGTGGGAAGTAAAATAGGTCATTCTTTTGCCATATTTACCATTCAAATGATAAGTTTGCCTTCCAGATATACTTTTGTGGGGTTTCTTGTTGTTTTTGTTTGTTTGTTTGTGTTTTTTTTTTTTTCCCAAAAAATTGTATGTGGTAGCATAAATATAACATAAAATTTGCTATTTGGGCCATTTTTAAGTGTACAATTCAGTGGCATTAATTACATTTACAATATTGTGTGACTGTCACTCAGGTTTACTTTTTTTAAAAAATATTTTTTACCTATTAAGAATTCCTTTTTCAGTATTAAGTAATGCCTCCTTTAAGTTAAGGAAGGAGGTTAATTCTTAAAGCTTAATCTTATTTGAAATACAGAAACTGGGTCGGATGTGGCTCAACTGGTTGGGCGTCCGTCTCCCATATGGAGGGACCCGGGTTCGATCCCCGGGACCTCCCGGTGAAAAAAAAAAAATACAGAAACTATTCTATGTATTTTATGTTTTTAATTTTGTTCAAGAACTTAATATAGAAAAAGTATGTTTGTGTTAAATAAATTATTAATAGCCATGAATACTCAGGAGTACTTTGAAATAACTGTAAACAACCATGAACCAAGATGTATTGGTAAACAATTTGAATGAATGCAGTAATTTAATCAAAATAACCAAGAAAGCAGGTGATGATTTCATGTTATATAAAGTGATAAGGCCCATCCTGTCATTCTTAATGGGTATTAGAACTTTTCTTCAGATTATTGAATTCCATTTTTGTTCTTAAATTTCTCATACTAAGACAAAATAGTCAAATTTGTCAAAAATCAAGTGCCCATCTTATATAAAATGTAAAACCAAAGCCCTTAAATCTTGTGGTTGTTTTACATCATAATTTTAGGCTGAATCATCTGTTTGCCATTTGAAATCTGTACTCTTTTCATCTCTTTCTTTTTTTTAACCAGATTTAGCATTCATTTTTCAAATACAGAGGTCATTAGATATTGGGAGGTATCTCCAAAAATGATTTTTAAAAAGATCTTCAATAAACCAACCTGTGAAGTTAATGATAGAGGGAATGAGGCAAAACAAATAGGAAACTACCTGTAAAGTTATTGGGGCGGGGGTGGGGAACGCTTCATTTTTTTGTAGCTTTCTATGTCTATTAATGAAGGTATCCCCAGACCACTGAATTTTTAAGTGTACAATTCAGTGGCATTAATTACATTTACACTTACTTTGAGTTAATCTGGACTCATTTAAACCTGGTTTGAATCAAGGAAACTCTGACACCAGCTAGCTGTGTGATCTTGGTCAAGTTATTAACCTCTCTATACTCTAGTATCTTCATCTATAAAATCGTGATATCAATACCAATCAAATTTGATTGTTGTACAGCTTAAATGAGATAATGTATGTAAAGCAGTTAACACATTACTTGGTT
Source organism: Tolypeutes matacus (assembly GCA_026826555.1). Taxonomy (NCBI): domain Eukaryota; kingdom Metazoa; phylum Chordata; class Mammalia; order Cingulata; family Chlamyphoridae; genus Tolypeutes; species Tolypeutes matacus. Next base: position 7,598,008 of record JAKSZT010053791.1, read on the forward strand.
TGTAAAGAGCCATTAATATGGATGGCTGCACTCATCAACATTTCCTTTGTCACCATTCTCTCACTAATTTTTCTCCCTAATTGGATCACAATGTCTTCCTTATTTCTCCTTGAAATAGCCTCTTAAATTTAATCATTCCACTATTGACCCAGGGACATCTTCTGCTGTCTCTTACGTTCTTGATGGCCTCAACAGCCTCCTAAAAATACTGCCTCTTCCTACTTCATTCCTTATTAGATGGTACCTTCTGAGAGTTAAACAGGTACCATCATACTCCAGGTGTGGGTATTCTTATGTAGAAATAATAAGGATGATTAAGGTCATACGAAAATAAATGTTGCCCCAATATTAAAAGATGCATCTTGACTTAACACTGCTTTTGAAACAGAGTCTAAATAATAAGTTTATTGACAAAATTAAAAGCACATGGGTCCTAAACACCAACCCTTCCTTTTAATTCTTCAGAATGCAGCTAGAATTGTCCGTGCTCTTTTTGAAATTGCTCTGAGGAAACGTTGGCCTGCCATGACCTACAGACTCCTGAATCTTAGTAAAGTCATCGACAAGAGGCTTTGGGGTTGGGCTAGCCCTTTGAGACAATTTTCAGTCTTACCACCACATATTCTTACAAGATTAGAAGAAAAAAAACTGAGCGTGGATAAGTTGAAAGACATGAGGAAAGACGAAATAGGTAAGAAGGAAGCAAAACATATATTTTACTGGATCTAAAAGAAAAGTATTGTGAATTTTCACATTACTAAGGTTGAGTTTTTACCATTTATTATGAAAATTTCTTTTTTATTTATCTACATTCAAGTAGAGGTATTTCCAATTTTATGACATTACTTGAAAGAGTTAAGAATTAAAATGGAGGGGGGCGGCTGTGGCTCAATCGGTGGGGCTCCTGTTTGCCATATGGGAGACCCCGGGTTCGGCTCCAGGGGCCTCCTGGTGAGGGCGGGCCCGCCCGCGCGGCGTGGTTGACTGACCCAGCGAGCACGGGCAGCAGGGGGCGGATAAGTGAATAGATAAATAAAATCTTTAAAAAAAAAAAAAAAAGAAAAGAAAAAAAGAATTAAAATGGAGTTTAGGTTGTCAAACCTTTGAGTATTGTACAGATAGAATCTTAAATATAAATGTTGAGATAATTTAATGAAGTTTATTCCCAATTTATTATTAAATAATTCATTTCAAATTTTTGTTATATATAATATATATTAACAATATTATACCCCCCAAAAAGTGAACATTACACTCTACATTTTTCAGTTTCTTAATGAATTTTATCATTGCACACATACACATCTTTCAACATCAGTTGGTGCCATTGTGTTCATAGCATTTGGCATTCTGCTTTTTTCACATAATATTGGTAAGTTATTCATACATACTTTCTATTTATCTTAGCATTTTATTGACCAAATATTTAATCCATTGGTTAGGGTTAGGTAATATTTCAGATTGTGAATAAGATACACATTACACAAGAAGGAAATCAGACTTAAAGGAAATGTGAGGGAGGATTGCTCCTGGCAGAAGGTCCAAAGATATAAAGAGAGCCTTCTTGTAGAGGAGAAAGAATATTTCTTTTTCTAAGACAGACTAGAGAGATGGAAGTATCAGTCAAAATAGAGAAAAACTGAAGATATTAACAAAGGAAGTTGAGGGGACTCACACTGAGATAACATGTAAAATATTTCATCAAAATAAGGAAGATCAACTTTAGTTTCAAATGTTAAGCATATGATATTTTTATTTATTCATAAGTGTTCTTTTAAAAAAATCTTTGAAGAACCAATATCTATCTACAAGAAATCTTGATACTATGAGATAAATCTATCTTTGCTCAGTTGCTTTGACAAGAGTAGGGAAATGTTAGTAGTCACCTTTGTTTTGCCCTCTCCCCAGCACTCCCATACATATCTTTATCTATATCTATAGTCCATAATTTGATCATTTATGAAAATGTATTTAAGTGCTTAATTGTGTACTACACTGACCATATTTTATCTTTGTGTTTCTGGAAATGGGAGTGGATGGTTAATTGCATTTGTTTACTGACATTTCCTATCATGGTTCTAGAGTTCATGGTTATATACAGCCTGTATACATTAGTGGCTATTAATATTTATATTTATTTTTATATACTTGTATTTATTATAGAAACATGTCTGCATTATAAACGAACTAGAAGAAAAGTGAATCTGTTTATGGAAGTTTAAACATGATCAAATCTCAGTAATTTTATGAAACCTATTAATAGCCAAAGAAACCTTGATGTTGGGCTTCAGAGCTATGAATTGCTAATTCAAGTTAACTATTACAGAATATTCAGACATGCCAGGTCAAGAATGTCAGCTATTCTGCATAGCAAATCATAAAACAAGCAATAAAATCACATTCTCTGAAATCCCATTTACAAGTCAGATTATATTGCTTTTTTTTTTCTGTCTGGACGCATTTCTTCAATGTGATATATTCGTTGTAGGTCACATGTTGCATCATGTGAATATTGGACTGAAGGTCAAACAATGTGTTCATCAGATTCCTTCTGTTACAATGGAAGCATCTATTCAGCCAATCACAAGAACTGTCCTCCGGGTGACTCTCAGCATCTGTCCTGATTTCACCTGGAATGATCAGGTAAAAATGGAAAATACCTATATCTGTGTTAAAGAAAAATGTACTTTATGTTCAGCTATATCTTTTTACATGTGCCTCCAAGTAATATAGCCAGTCCACCATATATTGCTTTTCAGAAGATACATTAAAAACATTGCAGTTGTATTTACTGTCATCCTCAAGAAAACATGTCATCTAATATGTTAATAATATATCAACCAATCAGACACCTTCAGAACATCTAGGAAATCTAAATTTCAACATTGAATGGTGGTTTAGTGGATTCAGCTCCATAGGTTCCTTGCCATATTAGTTCTGTCTTCTTTCATGTTTTCTTTGTCATATTCATTATTGCTGTCTCTGCTGTCATCTCAGCGTACCAAAAATTCAAGATTCCCCATGCTAAAAGAGCCATTTTTTTTTTCATCCTGATGTCTCTCAAACTACCATTCTCTCTTTTTTTTTAACATTAGTCTTGGGGAAGGAGTATTCATTTTCCTCCATTTCCTGCTCACCTGTTTCTTTCCTGCTGAGACTACTTTCTCAATGATCACCAGAGACTCCTGATTGCCATAATAAATGGTTTTTTCTCAATTACTCTATTTCTCTGAAAATTCAGTACTATTTTATACATAGTTCTTGAAAATGTTCTTCCTTGGTTCCCATCTTGTTCGTTTTTCTGTATTTACCCCTTCTTCTGTGCCTCCTTCATCACCTTAAATTTGTGTGTGTGTGTGTGTGTGTGTGTGTAAAGATCTACTCTGAATTCTCTTCTTGCACTAGTTACTATGTTAGAAATCATAGATGCAAAGAGTAATGCTCAGTCCTGGCCTTCAAGAAGCTATTGGAGAAATACAAGCAAATCAGTTATTATAGTATAGTAATCCTTACTTCACATGTATTATTAGGTTCTAGTTAACTGTATATAAATATCTTCTGTATTTTATGATATTACAATATCTTTTTTTATTATTATTAGAGAAGGTAAGGGTTTACAGAACACAGTCATGCATAAAATACAGGATTCCCATATATTGCCCCACCAACACCTTGCTTTGGTGTGGAACATTTGTTATAATTGATGATAGCATGTTTAAAAAAAAAATTGTGATATTAGTTCATCTTTAAAAGAATTTTGTTCAGCAAAGTACTCTACAGTTACCAAAACATAGTCCTAACCCAATTCCACCATTGGTCTTAAAGAAATAAACCCCCTAACCTTAATTCCTTCAGTGTCTTCATCTGTAAACATGTATAATAATCATTATCTTTCTCATGTAATTTCTGTAAGGACTAGGTAGTATAAAATTATATTGACTATTTCTGTAAATAGAAAAGTTTACATAAAATGTAAAATAATAGTCATCCATAAACTCTTATTTCAAGTCTTATATTTAACAGACTGTTTTTGAAATACATAAAAGCTTCATCTTTATTTCACACTTTTTTTCTACCAGTATCCACAATGAATCTCTCACACTTTGGTTTAATTCATTAGTAAGAGTGCTTAAATATAATAATTAATTCTCTCAATTAGAATGCTATTGGCTGTAAGAATAGAAAACTTTATTTGACTTAAACAAGGATATATATTATCTTGCACAACAACAGGTTGACAGGTAAAGCAGACTCCGAGGATGGTTGAGTCTTCTGATTAATAATGTCATTGAAGCCCTGGATCTTTCCATCTCTTTGCCCTGCTGACTGTTGGCTTTGGCTGCTTTCAAATGTTTTTATGCCTCCTTATTCACATTTAACAGAATGGAAAATATACTACCACTTCTCCAGCCCAGAGCATGGACTGTAAGACCTTTTCTTCAGTCTTCTTGGGCCAGTATTGGTCATGTTCTATCTGTAACTACAAGCTGTTGTTAGAAGAATGCCATGAGTTGATTGGCTTATGCTAATCAAAATTATCCTTTGAGATGAGATTACCTTCTCCTGAGTCATGTAGGAGAGAGATGAATATTGAACAAGACTAGGCTTTGAAAGAGCAAATAAAAGAGGAATAGATAAACAAATATAGTATATCTATCTAAGAAAATATTATTTGACAGTAAAAAAATATGAAGTGCTGATGCATACTACGACATGGATGAACTTTGAAAACATTATGGTAAGTTAAAGAAACCAGTCATAAAAGACCACATATTGTATGATTCCATTTATATGAAATGTCCAGAAAAGGATAAAATAGAGATAAAGTAGATTTGGGGTTGGAATTGGGGGAGAGGGGAAGACAGTTCGGAGTGTTGGTCAGGGCAAGGGGCATGATGGGAAGAGATTGCTAATGGGAAAAAGGTTTCTTTTGGAGGTGATGAAAATGTTCTAAAATTAGATTATGATGATGGTTGCACAACTCTGTAAATATATTAAAAACCGTTGAACTATATACTTAAAAATGGATAAATTTTATGTTATATAAATTATATATCAATAAAGCTTTTAAAAGATAGATAAATGACTGCTAGATATGCAAATAAGTGTCCCTTGTCTGAGTTATAATATTTATAGTATTAGGATACGATTTTTCTTCTAGGTCCATGGGACAGTAGGAGAACCCTGGTGGATATGGGTAGAAGATCCTACAAATGATCATATTTATCATTCAGAATATTTTATAATTCTGAAAAAACAGGTAAATTTGTATGCTTGGATATATCCTTATTGTGTTGCCATCATGAAAAAAACATATAAAGTAATCACAATTTCTTTTTTTTTTTTACTTATTTCTCTAATTTCATGCTGGCAATATTAAAGCTTTATGTATTCAATAACTTTTATGTTTCTGTTTGGTTTTAAAAGAAAATGATAATTAAATATTACAATGTTGCCATTCAATGTGATCTAAGTTTGTCAACCTCAATTGTAATCTTCACTATGGCTTGGCTTTCAGAGGTGTGGAATATGGACAATGAGTAACATAAATAATAAATTTAGGTGGTGTATACATACAGTGCTAAAGGGTATTAAATCACATAGTAAATAGGATATTCCCTTTTAATTTTCTATGAATTCCAAAGGTCTCAATTTGATGCTACCATGTCTTTCACTCTAATGCTTTGTTCCATGATTTTTCTTTTTACTAAAGAGAAAGAAAACTTGAGAGTCTTGGATAGGCAGAAAAAGAATTTCATAGTATTGTTTTGTTTTAATTGCATTTGTCTTCATGATTTTCTTCTATTTATGCCAAGTGATTCTGTTATTATACTTAAGATATTAGTAGAATTTAAAGGAAAATATTAAATAAGTATATGATAATTGAATATGGTAAAAATCTTGAAGTTAAGTAATTGAATGAATGAAGTTCAGGAAATTAAAACAATGAATCAAATTAGTAATCTATTAACACATAATGATGCACGTATGTAAATAATGTAAAGTATAAATTGTACCTTTGGTTATATCAGGTATCCTCAGAAAGGCACCATCCACATGTTTCTGAAGTACCCAAATATTTAGAAATCCAAGATTCTTTCTTCATCTTTAGTACATCTTGCTGTAGATACCATTGTATTAATAATAGGTTAATAAGTTCTTAAGATGTTAAAATATCCATATTCATTTTAGACTTTATTTCATATTAGGTTATTAGTAAAGAAGCTCAACTACTGGTATTTACAATTCCAATTTTTGAGCCTTTGCCTTCCCAATACTACATCCGAGCAGTGTCTGATAGGTGGTTAGGAGCTGAGGCTGTATGTATTATCAACTTTCAACATTTGATTCTACCAGAGAGACATCCTCCTCATACAGGTAACATGTTGAATAGTTGCTTGATACCTAGTCCAATTCTAAAAGTTATAATAAACATGAGACTATTTCTGTAGTATTGTGCCTTTGTCTTTATTTTTTCATATAATTTCTTCTTGTCTCCTTTCTTTTCCATTGCAAGTGTCATTTAACCTGTGCTCATGAAATTTTTGAGATATTCTTTTTCCTTGCATAAATTACAACTTATTTCTAGTATATTACATTAAAGTGAGTTTGTTTTGTTTTTGGTTTTTACCTATCTGATGCATCTACAACAACAACAAAAAAATTTATAATTCTAAAGAGTCATATTATGATATCTCTACAGAATGGATTCAGGTATATCTCAAGTCAGTTTGTGTCCTACAAACTACACATACCCTTTAAATTAGTTCTTTTCCTCACACTAACATTATAAGAGAGTATGTGATAATCTGCAACATCATATAATGTGCCCCATGAAATATTCTTTTTCAAAAATGTCCTGAGACTAATCTCTTAATTAACTGGTATATATTATGTTTATTTTGTCTCATTGAAAATCCTTAATTGATGATTATTAGTTTCATAAAGCCTTTAATTTACTTTATAGAAAAATAAAAGTCAATTTTCTTTCCATATAATTCTTCCAAAGACAAACTCTGACTCCCAACTCAGAATGAAAATGAGAGTTCTTCGTTTCCTTTTCAGGGACGTATTATTTGGCAGTCCTTTTGGAAGTGAAAAGAGGCCTTTAGGTGATTTTAAACTTAGCCACTTTTGTTAGATTTATACTTTGTTCATTATCCTAGCTCCTAATATACCGTAAAGATGGATACTGTATACTACAATTTAATTCCACTTTGATATCTTGACAAAGCAGAACTAAAAGATTTGTCAGCATAGAAAACTGAGACTGCAATATCTACTGATTTTCTCATTGAAGAGTGCCTTGCTTTGTTGTCTTCTTTCATCAATATTCTTATTATGTGATATCTTGAATCTCAAAATAAAAATGTTTAAACATGTTTGGTTCTTTAATGTGTGGATGCTACCAACATCACTACTTGGTCTCTGACTGAAGCACTTGATTTTAACATGTATTAGCATTATGTTTTAATGCTCATTTAATCACTTTTCTGCTGAGTGGCTAAGTGCATATCACCCTAGTTATATAATTAGCTGATTTCTGACTGCATTTTAAAAAGCAATAAATGTATTGCCATGATATTAGGAATGCAAAACATAACCTCAATGATTCCAGGTTCTATTTGGCCCAAAGTTTATATAGACATCCCATTGAGCACAAATCAACCAAGTAAATACTTCGTCTTTGACAGAAGTAAAGAATCTTAATTTAGCATTGTCAATAAATATGCAAAATGTTTATAATCTTTATCGAGAATATGGCTGTGCTTTGATTAACATTGCAGGTCTCAATCTTGCAATCCCTCTCCTCCTCTCATCTTGATTTTCAGTGCTACAGAAAATTGAAGAGATTATAATCTGGTATAGAAAGTATGCAATTAGCTCTCAGTTATTGGTAATTATAGAATGGAGCAGAAGGGCAGAATAATAAAAATAATTAGTTCTTTGAGTTTAAGTATACATTTTTTTAAGAGAATTCATTATATTTTCCATTTTGAAACTGTACTGTGAAGATCTAACTCAGGACACAGACTTCCATGTCCCCTTATTTTTTTTTCCCTCCGCACTCAAATTTCAATGTCATCTCCTATGAAATAACCTTGAGCAAAAGCTGCCTTCTGGCTTTCTAATGGATATCTTTATGTGTTATGGGAAAACACAAGGTCTGTCAGGTACTCAAGGATATGTAAGTATAACTTTATTTCTCTAATTCATTTTAATTTCCTAATCCCCTAGTCCTCTAGTCTACATAACGGTAAACAACTAAATCTAGTTTCAAGATTTTCTCAGTGCAGTTCTTCTTTACCCATTCACACTCAGATTTAAAACTCCCATCCAGGTATCTTCCTGGAATTATTACAGTTTCCTAAGGAATTAAGTAACTGCCACAGGGTGTTAATTTGGAGAGGTGGGTTCCTTTTATCAGTTCTTCCCCAACTTACTAATGTAGACTTACTAATAACCACTAATGTGGTGGACAATACACTAGCCCCCGCTTGTATCCATGGCACCATGTAGCCCTTGGCAGTCATAATCCTCTCCTCACCCAGGTCCATGCTGCCACATCCCCAGGTCCCCTAGCTCACTAGCAGACCTTACTTTGGAGCCTCCCTTAGAAGCTGAAGGAAACTCAAGATCTTCCTTCTCTTGTTCAAACCTGCCACACAGCTTTTGTGCCCTCTACTTGGGCATAGTCCTTAAACATTCTAGATGAAAAGTATTGAATTTCCAATACCCCAGCCTTCCAGAGGAAATCTTTCTTCTTATCTACCACATTTATATTGTGGATAGGGAGGGATCAGGGACAAAGGATAGACACTACAGCTAAAATTTCTTTCCTTTTTTTTCTCTGGGCTATGTGGCTTTATTAGAGAAAGCCAGAGTACCAGAGTTGGCATTGGGGGTGGGGAGGCTTCTTCTTGCCAAGGTGGACATGACATCTTTTTGTCAAGCTGGTACATTTCTGCTAACATCTTCCAGCCAGTGCCTTGTAATTGAAAGGAGATTGTCAAAGGGAAGAACTAAACACCAGTTGATTTCTCAAATCATTATTCTGCCACAGGGAAGTAATAGGTAAAGATAAATATTTTTGTTTCCAAATTTATGCATCCGCTTACTATATTGTAATACCTCTTGGACTAGAAAATATAGTTTATTGTAGACTCACTTTCATTTCCTTTCCTTGAAGATATATTAAACTCCTCTGAAGTTAAATGAGACACATAAACCTTAAAATCAGTTTGACCATATCTCTAACTTTTATAGAACCCTCTGTTTTCATGAATGTAAATTTTCTCAATTTTAATTTTGCACTTGTTTTATAATACTCTTATTACTTTCATCAAACTTTGAGAAGTTTAAAAAAGTAAATGAACTTTGTAGTCATTTTTCTTAATATATGGGGAAAATGTCTATCAGTTTCCATTGGCTAGAGCAGCAACTCACTCAACCACTTAGGGTTAGTCATTTATCTAGCAGATCAAAAGTAATTTGTTGTTAATAACCATTCCAATACTAAAATTTTCAAATGTTTTTCATTCTTCTACAAATTAAGGAAGATTGAGTTATGTTCCATAATATACTACTTTCATTTACTTGTCATTCAAGTTACTTTTCTGATTAGAAGATAAAGCATCATAGTTGGCTTATGGGGAATACCCTCACAAGCGTGTCCAGTATGTCAATATTATAAATGGAGTGAGAGGAACTGATACATAAGAATCTATGTTAAGCTTTCTTTTCCTTCTAAAGAATTAAGGACTGTTATAACACAACAATACAATTTAGTATTGTGCCTATTATTCAGTTACTGTATAACAGTGTTTATTATATCTTTTTAGAATTACTGGATCTTCAGCCTTTACCTGTCACTGCTTTGGGATGTGAAGAATATGAAGCCCTGTACAACTTTACGCACTTTAATCCTGTGCAGACTCAAATATTCCATACACTGTATCACACAGACTGTAATGTCCTACTTGGAGCGCCCACTGGATCGGGGAAGACTGTTGCAGCTGAATTAGCCATTTTTAGAGTCTTCAACAAGTATCCTGCTTCAAAGGTTTGTCTGAAAAAATCATATGCTTATATTCAATTAGAAAGATGAAGCATAATCTTTAAACTAGCCAGTTAAAAATATACTGGTAGTACCCAATGAGTAGATTTGTCACTCTATGAATTTTCCAAAGAGCCAGGTATTGCACTATATTAGGATAACTGCTACAAAAAAATTTACATCAACGTTTATAGTGCTATAGGTGGATTTCTAATGTAATTCATGGTACTCACATGTCCTTTCTTCATTGTAAGACATCTATAATTCAGAGACCATTTCATTGTAATAAACCTAACCCATAGCCTTATTTTATGATATAATAATTCATAATCAGATCCTTCAACTATGAAGGAAAAGCTAATAATGTAACAAACACAATTTGATTATAAATGGGAAATATTGAGGCAGCTTTTATTCAACATCTCTCCAAATGGCTATGTTATTAATTAATGTTAAATAATATTTCAAGTTAAATAAGTATTGATTTAAAGCTTTCTTGAAAAATAACATTTTTAAATTGTGGGAGTACTTCACACTTGTAATAGAAGTGTCTTAGAGATGTTGTAATTGAAATTATAAGCTATTTTCCTCATCATTTATGATTTCAGAAATGTTTAACTTCATATTTCAGTGATTTCCAATTTGTGGTTCTTCTTCCCTGCTTAGTTTTGTTTTCTACTTCTTAGTTTCTGTGTTATGTGGTTATTAGTCCATAAGTAGACATGTTAATACAACAATAGAACCCCACTTTAAGTTTTAAACCTTTTATCAAGGGGGAAAATGTTTTTGGGAATATTCTGTTTATAAGTTTGGATTATTAAAGACCAGGTTTTTTTAAAAAAAAGTTTGAACCCCCAAATGTATGACTGGCATCTTCCATAATATCTGCATTAAAAATTAAAGAATTTATTTCTCTTAAAAAATTTCAAAATTGGTAACTTTTTTCATGAAAGAGTTACACGTAGCACATATAGTACTTGGTCATAATATGAGGAAAAACCTTGTTATTTTCATCAGAATCCTAATTTTCTCTATGTAATGCATTATCTCATAATTTTTATATTTGTTCATGTTTGTTAGAAGATAATTTCATTAAAAAATACCCAAAGAAAATACCTCTGGTTTTTTCTAAAAAATATCTTTACTCTATATCAGTATTTTTTCAATAGAAATTTTTATGATGTGTTATATTTCTGTACTACTTTGGGTAAATACAGTTTGAATAAGCTAATGACCTTTCTCTATTAATTTTTTTATAAAAACTTAAGACCTAAAGCACTAAAACCACATTGTCATATTTTGACAAATTGTGTAGAGTTTACTTTTGTTTTTAAATGTTGTCAGTGTTTTCATGGCAGTATTTTTGCCCCCTCCCTTTTAGGCTGTATATATTGCACCTCTAAAAGCCCTGGTACGTGAAAGAATGGATGACTGGAAAATTAGAATAGAAGAAAAACTTGGTAAAAAGTAAGTTCTTTCACTCAGAAATATGTTTTGAATAGACTAAAAGGACCAACAAATAAAATAGATGCATAACTGTTTTTACAATGATGTTCAAAGTCTTTATTTAACAATACTGTTAAAATTTTTTAAGATTGAAAAATGAAATTATTTAACATGGGTACTTTATTTGACAAGCCATTCTCAAAATATTTTTAATATACTTTTTTATTTTTATTTTTTAAAAGAAACTTAGTTAACGTAAATGTTACACAAAAAATATAGGGGATTCCCATATGCCCTACTCCCTAGCCCTCCCACATTTTCCCACATCAGCAACATCCTTCATTAGCGTGGTACATTTGCCACAATTGATGAACCCATCTTGGAGCATTGCCACTAAGCAATGATTATAGTTTACATTGTAGTTTACACTCTCTCCTGCACATTTTTGCAAGTTATTACAAGATATACAATGGCCTGTATCTGTCATTGCAGTGCCATTCAGGATAATTCCTAAGTCCCAAAAATGTCCCCAAATTACCCCTATTTTTCCCTCTCCCTCCCCTCAGTGGCCACTGGTTCCATATCCATGATAAAAGTTCTTCCATTGCTAGGATCACAACACCTCTACAGTAGAATAACTGTAAGTCTACTCTAGGCCATCGTCCATTCCCCAATTCTGAGGTTTCTGTGATGGTGATGTACACTCCACCTCTATTTGAGAGGGGGCTTAGATCCCATGGGACAGATGGATGGGACTTCCTTGCTTGCAGTTGTGGACTCTCTCTGTTCTTTGAAATGGTCGTTGTCAGTCATCTTGTTCGTTGTCCTGGGTGAGTCCAATGAACTGGAGAGTGGGTATTGCAAGTCTGTTGAGATTCAGGGCCCAATTGGCACATGGACAGCTCGAAGATTTAAGTCTCTTGGGCATACACCTGTCAACTCTAGTTCTAACTATAGGTTCAAATAGAAGGGGCAGAGAGCCATGTGTAGGGAAACCGCAACTGATTCTAACTCTGTCACACTGGGGAGCATAAATTCTTTAAGTCTCTTGGACATACAACTATCACCTCTAGTACTAACTATCGGTTCAAATAGAGGGGCAGCAGAACCATGTGTAGGGAAACCACAACTGAATCCAACTATCACACGGGGTTGCGGAAATCCCAAAGTAGGGCCCACTGGCAGGGCGCCAAACTCCTGAGCTGTCTGCCCTGACTCTAGTGTCTGGATGTCTCCAGAGCCCTCAGGAGCCCCTCTATTTGAGTTAATATTTATTTTGGCATTCAATGAGTTCCAAAATACTTTTATTCTAAAGCGAAAGAAAAGTAAGTTATATCTATCTATTTTTCTTTCTTATTCACAGTAACTTCCAAAAACAGCTTAAAAGGCATGCAAATTATTTACAGAAAAATGGAAATTCTTTGAAGAACATGATACTTTATTGTTTCTTTAATAGTTTACAAGTTTATTCATTGCAGTATTTTTTTTTTATTTTTATTTTTTTCTTTATGAAAAGCAGTTTTGTTGAAATATAGTCACATACCATAAAGTCTATCCAAAGTGTACAGTCAGTGGCTTTCAATATATTCAGAGCTGTGCATTCATCAGCATCTCAATTTTAGTGAAAATTTTAGAACATTTTCATTACTCCACAAAGAAAATCCCATACCCTTTATAACCAATAACCTATTTCTGTCTCTATAGATTTATTTATATTTGCATTTTTATATAAATGGAGTCATACAATATGTTGTACTTTGTAACTGTTTTCTTTCACTTAGCATAATTTTTTTTTTTTTTAGGAGGTACCAGGGAATGAACCCAGGACCTCATACTTGGGAAGCAGGTGCTCAACCACTGAGCTACATGTGCTCCCCAATGAGTTGGTTTTTTCCTTTGTTTTTAGGAGGTACCAGTGATAGACGCCGAGACCTTTTACATGGGAAGCAGGCACTCAACCACTTAAGCTACATCCACTCCCAGCGTATTATTTTTTAATTTAAGAAGTTGTAGGTTTACAGAAAAGTCTTGTAAAAACTTACAGCTTCCCTGTATATCCCCCTATTGTTGACACTTTGCATTAGTGGGGTACCTTTGTTACAACTGATGAAAGAATATTAAAATAGTACTATTAACTATAGTCCATAGTTTACATTAGGTGTATTTTCCCTTATACCACCCTATTATTAACACCTTGTATTAGTGTTGTACATTCGTTATGTATAATTCATGAGCAAATATTCTTATACTTGTACTATTAACCCCGGTCTTTCATCCACAACAGGGGTCACTGTGTTATACAGTCCCTTGCTTTATTTTCTAAGTTTCATTCTAGTAACATACACAACCCAAAACGTTCCCTTTCAACCACATTTGCATACATAATTCAGCACTGTCAATTACACTCACAATAATGTGTTACCATTACCACCATCTATTTCCAAACCTTCACAGTCAATCTAAGGAGAAATTCTGTACAAATTAAGTATCAGCTTCCCATTCTCTATTCCCAATCTATCCCCTGGTAACCTATTTTGTAGATTCTAACTCTGTGAGTTTGCTTATTATAATTAATTCATATCAGTAAGATCATAATGATATTTGTCCTTTTGTGTCTGTCTTATTTCGCTCAACATAATGTCCCCAAGGTTGATCCATGTTGTCGCATGCATCAGGACTTCATTCCTTTTTATAGCTAAATAATATTCCATTGTATGTATATACCACATTTTATTTATCCATCCACTGGATAATTGACACTTGCGTTGCTTCCATCTTTGGGCAATTGTGAGTAATGCAGCTATGAACATCAGTATGCAAATCTAGTCCCTGCTTTCTATTCTTCTTGGTTTATACCTAGTAACGGGGTGGCCAGGTCATATAGTAATTCTGTATTTAGCTTCCTGAGGAACTACCAAACTCTCTTCCACTGCACCATTTTACATTCTCACCAGCAATGAATGAGTGTTCCTCATTCTTCACATCCTCTCCAACACTTAAAATTTTCTGGATGTTTTTTTAACAGTAGCCTTTCTAGTGGGTGTGAAATGATATCTCATTGTGGTTTAGATTTGCATTTCCCTAATAGCCTCTGATGTTAAGTGTCTTTTCATGTGCTTCTTAGCCATTTGTATATCCTTTTTGGAAAAATGTCTATTCAAGTCTTTTAGTCATTTTTTAATTGGGCTGTTTGTCTTTTTATTGTTGAGTTCAGGGGTTTCATTATATATTCTGGATATTAAACCCTTATCAGATATGTAATTTCCAAATATTTTCTCCCTTTGAGTAGGCTGTCTTTTCCCTTTCATGACAAAGTTCTTTGATGTGCAAAGATCCCATTCAGCTATGTTTTTCTTTTCATTGCTTGTGCCTTGGGAATAAAGTCTAAGAAATCATTGCCTACCATAAGATTCTGAAGATGCTTCCTACATTTCCTTCTAGGTGCTTTATAGTCCTGGCTTTTATATTTAGGTGTTTGGTCCATTTTGAATTAATTTTTGTATATGGTATGAGATATAAGGGTCCACCATCATTCTTTTGCACATGGATATCCAGTTCTCCTAGCACCATTTGTTGAAGAGACTATTATTTCCCAATTGAGTGGACTTGGGAGTATTGTCAGAAATCAATTGGAGGGGAGTGGGTGTAGCTCATTGGTTAAAACCTGTTTCGCATGTACAAGGCCCAGGTTCAATCCCCAGCACCTCCTAAAAAAATCATTTGAATAAACTCAATTGACAGATAAAAATAAACAAAATTTTAAACAAATCAATTGGCCATAGGGGTTTATATTACACAACCTATCTATAACCTACTAGTTTGAAAAGTTACCACCTTAGCTCCAACAGTTTACATGTTCTCTGCTCCCATATCTCTTTTTCCCTTCTCTATGTTGTTTTTGTCCCACTTTACCCTTTATATTTTGCACATCCAGTATTAGGAAATATGCCTTTTTCTTGTACAACTGTATTATGATTCTTATATGAATTAAAGAGTAGGGTTGTATATTGAGGATTCAGTATTATTGGGTTTTGCATTTATCCTTTTAGTGACCCTTACTGATGATCTTCATTTACTCACAGTACTCCAAGCCACTCTCTCCTGTCTTTTCCTGCCAACCTGCAGAGCTCCCTTGAGTAATTCTTGTAGGGCAGGTCTCTTGTTCATGAACTCTCTCTGTTTCTTTTTATCTGTGAATATTTTAAACTCTCCCTCATTTTTGAAGGACAGTTTTCCCAGATAAAGAAATTTTGGGCTGACAGTTTTTCATTGCGCTTCTTGAACATGTATATTTATATCTTTCATAAGAGTTGGGAAATTTTCAGCCATTTTTCCCTCAAATATACTTTCTGCCCCCTTTCATTTGTCTTTTCCTTCTGGGAAACCCATGACATGATGTGTATGTTCTTGTACTTCCTGCTGTTACTCAAATCCCTAAGACACAGTTCAATTCTTTTCTCTATCTTTCCTTCTGACTGTATGATTTTTATTGTCCTGTTTTCTAGTTCTCTGATTCTTCCTTCTGCCTGTTCTGATCTGCTGTGTTGTATGCCTCTGGTGTTTTGTTTTTTTTAGTTACCTGAGGCAGGGGATTGAACCTGGGACCTTGTATGCAGGAAGCTGGCGGTCAACCACAAAGCCACGTTGGCTTCCCTGAGTTGGTTTTATTATTTGTTTTGCTTGTCGTTTTTTGTTTTGTTTTTTTCAGGAGGCATCAGGAACCAAACTCAGGACCTCCCATGTGGTAGGCAGGCGCTAAACTGCTTGAGCCACATCCACTCCCTTTAGTGTATTTTTAATTTCTACTGTTGTGCCTTTCACCCCATAAGTTCTATGTTCCTCTTTATACTTTCAAAATCTTCTTTATGCTCACGTCTTCTTAGTATCCTTTATCTCTTTATACATATTTTCCTTCATATGCTTTAATTGATTTAGATGATTTGTTTGAACATCCTTGATTAGTTGTTCCAATCTCTGAGTCTTCTCTGAAGTTTGAATTTGTTCCCTTAATTGAGTCATATCTTTCTGTTTCTTAGTAAGGCTTGTAATTTTTTGCTAATGTCTACATACCTGCTTATCTTGATGAATTAATTCTGAAAGTCAGTTTTTCCTTCTTATCTAGTATTTTATTGCTGATTGGCTTTGTGTTAAGGCTCTTCTTTGACATTTAATCTAGCTCATGATTAACTGTTCAGATTTTCTTGGCTCTTCTTTATCTGATTCTTGCCCTGGATATGCAGTGCAATTTTAAGAATGCACTTTTGGTGCAATTGTTTCACCTCCTCTAAAGAGCTTCCTTACCTCTTTTCTTCTCTGGGAATCTTGATCTGTTCTGTTTGTTTTGTGAAGACTTTTAAAATTCTCTCCCTCGTTCAGTGCCCCATTTTCCTTCCTCTATTCAGTTCTGTTCAGGTGGGTTCTAGATCCATCCTATCTTACAGCAATTCGGTGTAACCCCATTTTGTTTTGTTTTGTTTCATTTTTTTTCTGTGAGGTTTATCTGCCTCTGGTTTCTTCCCTGTTAGGGTATCCTACCCCAGGGAGCCAGCCAGGGGCACTCCAGAAAGGTGCTTCACTTTGAAAAGTCCGTTTTGCCTTTTACGTGGTCCAGGCATCTGAAACTGGATTGAGCGAGGAAACAACAGTTCTTGCCAGCATTTTGACCACATTCTCTTTTTTTTCCCTCTTGGAGGCCCTTTTGTATGCAGCACTCCTCAGTGGCTTGTCTTCTGTCCTGGGTGTCTATGGACTTAGGTCCCTGTGCCTGGATATGTATGGAGTTCTAACTTGCTGCTGCGAGTCACCCTACAGTCTTCTTGCAGTGGGAAGGATAAGCCGTGCTAATTCTATGTGACTCCCAAGCTGCGTAGGACCAAGTGAGGGGAAGGGAAATAGGAACCAACCAGCAACAAGAATGGAATTTTCCTACCAATATTTTTCTCTCCTTCAATTCAGTGTTTGTGGAGTCCTTCTCCAGTCTCTACTGTTCTCCAGAGTGCTAGGCAAGTGGAATTTGTCCTTTTATTCGCTAAATCTCTGGAGAGGCTTTTCCAGGCCGTCACTCTCCAGCTTGAAATCTTGATTTAAATGCTGACAGAGCTGGCAGTTGGTTTGGTTGGTGGCTCTAGCAAAAATCTGTAACATTAGGGCCCATGGATGAGGGGGTTGTACGTCACTGATCTATCATGGACATGGCCCTAGCAGTCCTAGAGCAATGTGCATCTCCTCTCTGGATCAAATGGGAATGAACTGTTTCTCCTCTCTGTGGAGGAAGCACCCAGGTCTACAATTGTTTTTAATACCAAAAGATTGCAGGTAACCTTACTGTCCAATAGGGCATTGTTAAGTAAATTATGGTCTATTGACACAATGCAAAATACTATCCAAAAAACAATTTTTTAAGTAAAAAAAAAAGTAGAAGAATGTAAATGGTTGCATTAGGTGATGAGGATTTGGAGGCTAGGGATTTTACAGACAATTCACTGTATGTCCTCTGAATCATGTGAATGTATTACATTCAAAATAATAAAATGTAAAAATTTAAAAATAAGAATAAAAACTACTAAAGGTGACTTATCCATTTAAAATGTAATTTTGGGGGCAAGTCTTTGCTATAATAGTATCATCTACTTATTTGAAGCTGTTAATTTTCCTCTTTTATAAATATATTCATGAGACTATAATGCATTGTTTTGTGTTTAAATTGTGTTTTGTATTTAAAGCATTTAAAATAAAGTGTATTTTATAATCATTTAATATTTATGCTCTGTGGAATTGAACAAAGTTAAAAAAAAAAAAAAAAACCCACTAGGAAACCTGATTAAATTAATCTGAATGGATAGATATTTGAACCATAAAGTATAATTCTGCTAAATCTAATTTTTTAAAAAATTTTGCCTCTAATTAAAATCTTGACAAGTAAAAAAAAAAAAGAAAGAAAGAAAGTTGGAGGAACCAGTCTTGCCCTTTTTTCTGTTTTCTGAGTGTTAATATCAGTAGAAATTATTTAGTAATTACCTAAAATTTAGAATTAGCCTCCAGATTGTCCTATGCATTTTATAACTCTTCTAGACTTGCATGGGTTTTAAAAACTATATCTTTCTTTTCCCTCTTTCTCACTATAACACTAAGTTTCACTCAGAATGAAGTAGCACATACTTGCCCCTGCTTATCTTCTTTATGCCCTGTATGTTTAAATTTACCTCTAATATCTGTAGAAAATTTCAGACAAAGAAAAGAAATTAAGCTTACACATAAGCATGTTTTTAATGAATGTCTCCTTTTATCTTAATAAGTTAACACTTTTCCTCATTAGAAAAATGCTTATTCCACTATATGGAGGAGGTAGAAGTTCAACTCTATGAAATCACATAGGGCAGAGATTCTATAAACATAATCAAATCAAAGTTTAACACCTTTGTGTACCTACGTAAAAGTTAGTTGTCACCTTGTAAGTATCAGTGGTTTGAATTTATACATTCTTTATTTTATAGGAGGAAAGAATCTTACAAGTCTTTGCTTTTTTTTTTTAAGGAGGTACTGGGGACTGAACCCAGGACCTCATATGGCGCTCAACCACTGAGCTACACCCGCTCCTCAATCTTACAGTTCTTAAGAAATATATATTTTGGACTCAATTCACACAAAAAATTCAGAAACTAAGGGAGATAAAATAGTTTTAGCATTATAAAATTTTATTTTAAAATACATGTATTTTTGCCTTTCCATGGTAATGTGTTACCTGAAAAGTTAAAGTGATTATTTTTATTCCCTTCCAGAGTTATTGAACTAACAGGGGATGTGACTCCTGATATGAAATCTATTGCTAAGGCTGACCTTATCGTCACTACACCAGAAAAGTGGGATGGAGTCAGCAGAAGCTGGCAAAATAGGAACTATGTTCAACAAGTCACTATTCTCATCATAGATGAGATCCATCTGCTTGGTGGGTGCCACTGTATATAAAGCCAATTTACAAACTCTTACTCTCATTCCTGCTGCTGCTAGCATCAGGCCTAAAATGATTAATGTGCATTATTCCTGTTTCCTAGGGGAGGAAAGGGGCCCTGTTCTAGAGGTCATTGTATCTCGAACAAATTTCATCTCATCACACACAGAAAAGCCTGTTAGAATAGTTGGCCTATCTACTGCATTGGCTAATGCCAGAGACCTTGCAGACTGGCTCAATATTAATCAGGTATGTGTAAGATTGACAAATCAGTTATATAATAATGTGGTTTAGGTATCCACATTAATGAGGCACTATGACCTTATAAACATACATATAAAAACTGAAAATAGTTTCTCTCTCCTATTTACTTTAGATGGGCTTGTTCAACTTCCGACCATCAGTACGTCCAGTTCCACTGGAAGTTCACATTCAAGGCTTCCCAGGTCAACATTACTGTCCTCGAATGGCTAGTATGAATAAGCCTACATTTCAGGGTAAGCATTAGGTTCTTAGAATGAAATCCCACATTACCTGGTAACTGTTAAATGCATTCTAAACAGTGTGGTTTCTTTCAAAAGAGTGCTACTGCTTCAACTTCTACAAATATATAAAGCTATTTACTTCAACATTTGTTAAAGAATACAAATATATGTGGAATTTACTATTGAATAGTTTCATAAATGACAATGTCTCTGTAGTGGAATACAATATTCTCTCTAAAAGTACGTGATTTTAAAAAGTAACCAAATCATTATTCAATTAATCTATTAAGGTATTTTCTTATGGTAGTAGTTTGAACAAATGATAAATAGAAGCTACAATTCAATTACAAATAAATTTTCATTTTATACCAGAAACCATAAAACTTAGAATTCAGTGCTTTTTACTAATGCTTCTGTTTTTGTGTTTTGTTTTCTTTTGTTTTTCCTTTCCTAACAAATTAGGCAAACAGGACAGATTTAAGTATAACACTCCTATTTTATTGAAACATGTTTTATTTAGGTTGCATAAGGCATATTTATTATATCAATTAAAAATAACCTCCAAAATAAATTCTCTAATGTGAACTGCTGTTGATTGTGAGGTGACAGTTGTGAGGTGACTTTTTAGCTGTTGTAATTAGCCTTATGACAGAAGCAAAGTATTGATTGTGAACTTGAGACCAGTCTTGGCAGTTCAGATTATTTACACCTCCAGAGAAGCATTGTACAAAATCACTAATGAACAATAAATCTGCTGTGAGCTATTCAGCCACACCTGTTCTTGTAGCAGCAAAAATCCATTAAATGTTGAGGTTTGAAAAAGAGACAGAGCTCCATTCATGATTATTTGTGCAAATGATATCAATATTGTACTAATATGGGTATTTTAAACATTCTGTCTCTAACATGATTTAATGAAGCCTTACCATTACATTCTGTAATTTTCTAATAAACTATGAAACAGTGAGAAAAACAATAAAATGAGTTTATTTTTCATAATGTATATTGATAAGATTGCTTATATCTATTTAAGAAATGGCTATTTGCACACATATAACTGAAGTAAATTATTTTGTATTATATAAATCAATAGTAAATGACTGTAATATTTGTACTTTAGATATGATATTGGCACAGGAGCTATCCTTATAGACTATTTATTATATCTGTAATAAATCACTATATTTTATTAAGTTTAAAAAGATGATATCATGATAGCTTTATTTCTAACTGTTAGGGAAAAATATAGTCAAGGTCATGCTAACACTTCCATTATAAACTTTGTTTCTTAGCCCATAAAAAATTCTGCCGCTCACATTTCAAACAAGAAGGTACAAGGAGGTTGAAGTTTTTTACATAAAAATTTTAAATGTCTTTGACTGTTTTAAGGGAGCTATATAGACATAAATATAAATTCCACTTGTGCCATCTTGTCAGCATTTTGGATAATGTATATAGCAAAGAAAACTCATTTCTAGTTAAGTTAAATCATTTATGTGGCTCTTCAAGTAAATTTTTAAAATTATTTGATCTACAAAACTTCCTTTAGTCTTATTACCCGTTATAAAACTACTCATTTCAACTTCTGTTTGTCAACTATCCATCTATCATTGCTCAAATAGACATTCAGACTTGGTATTCTCCATAGCCCTCTTCTATATTTTCATGTCTTCCTACTTGAAACCACACATTTGTGTTTTTTAAAAATGGAGAGAAAAACGTTCTTCTGATTTATTTCTTTTAACTCTTCTAATTTTCTACCTCCTAGCAACAGGGCAAAGATAAAAGGAACTTTTCATGACTTTTCTTAGGGATTTGTCATCCTCCTGCAGAACTTGACTCTCTCCAAACCTCAGAATCATAACACAGGAATAGAAAACTCAACGTAAGATTTGGTGTCAATGTACAGCTCTTAATGGAAAGTTTCAGCCTTTGTCTCCTTCCTCTGCAACTCAGAACAGAATTCAAATCAGACATAATTATATCTTCCCTGTCCCGGACAGTATGTTCCTTAGTTAGAGACAGCATCCTTTCCTTCCCATCATTGGTCTAATATGCTCTCAGATCCTGGATTACTGCTAAATTTCTTGACCAAATTAAGAATTCACTTAAATCATTTACATTAGTTTCCATGTATCCATTTCATATCCTAATGAAATTCTAATTCTGATGTAAGTGGCTTACCATTTATTTTCTTCAACTGTTCAACAGCAATTAGAAGCCATTCTCCAGCCAAACCTGTTCTGATATTTGTCTCATCAAGACGTCAAACTCGTCTTACTGCTTTGGAATTGATAGCCTTTCTGGCTACTGAAGAAGATCCAAAGCAGTGGTTGAATATGGATGAAAGAGAGGTAAACAACAAATTTATCTTCTGCTTCTTACAACTATCAGATTAGTTTGTATTGTATTATAATGGAAATTGCATTTTTAATTGTATTTTATTCAGTACTAATATAGAATTACATGACAGAAATTTATTTAAAATAGAAGAAAGAGGAAGTGCTTAATACTGCCATCTTAATACAACACTGTTACAGACATTTTGGTATGTTTTCTTCCTAAAACATTTATTTCATATATTTATGTTTCGTTTTCCCTTGAGCATCATCACATATGTATTTTTCATAGTCAAATAAAATTTTATAATCCTAAGTATTCCCTGCCCCCCATGGAATTTTGCAAAATTAACTTAAAAATATATAATACTCAGGTTTTTAAATTTTAGAAAACACTAAATAGTATGTAAAAATAAAAACGCTTTGTTATCCTATCACTCAGTAATAGCTACCATTAAAATTTTAAATAATTACACTTTTTTTGTCTACACAAGTACATTCCATTATGTGACTGTTCCTTGTAGCCTTGAGGTAGAGTGAAAGCTGTCATTCTATCTTTTAAATTTCAACATTACTTCCTTAATTTTACTTGAATGTGTACAGGCATACCTCAAAGATATTGTAGGTTCAGTTCCAGACCAACACAAAAAAGTGAATATGGCAATAAAGCAATTCACATGAATTTTTCAGGTTTTCCAGTGCATATAAAAGTAGTCTTAAGTGTGCAATAGCATTATGTCTAAAAATGTATACATACCTTAATGAAAAGTGGCACAGAGACATGAAATGAGCACATTCTGATGTAAAAATGGTGCCAGTAGATTTGCTTGACACGGGGTTGCCACAAACCTTCAATTTGTAAAAAAACGTTGTATCTGCAAGACACAATAAAATGAGGATATGCCTGTATACCAAATATTTATTCAAGGTAATAATAATATCAAAATAATTTTGTCAAAAGGTTTTTTGTTTTTGTTTTTTTGGTCTTGTTTCATTTAATTTTTCCCAAATAATCATCTGGCTATGTCTAAAACAGTATCTTAACTTAGGAGGCTGAAAATCAGTATTTGGAATACTGATAATTTATTTTATGTGCAGTATCTGTTTAGGCTTTTTTCTCTCTCTTTTTTGTCTTATCCTTAAAAGTGTTCCAAATGGAGAATTCTCTCTGAAGTCAGGGCACAAAGGACATACCTATTGAACACATTTTGGGATATTTGCTCAAGATATATAGGGGCTGTGGATTTAGAGCATATGTGACTCACCTGAACTTCAAATGTGAACATCATGTGTTCTTCTCAGCTACAGTACAACTCTTTTTTTTTTTTTTTTTTTTTTAATTTTAATATATCAGACTTAATCAAAGCCATTGTGGAGAATTGCTTTTCTGTTTTGTTTTTTTATCAGCACAAAAATTTATCACCAAAAAATAAAATAAAATAAAATAAAAAACAAAACAAAACAAAAAAACGGGGGTCAGATGTGGCTCAACTGGTTGGGCGTCCGTCTCCCATATGGAGGGACCCGGGTTCGATCCTTGGGACCTCCCGATAAAAAAAAAAAAAAATATCACCAAGACTAATTAAAAACCACAGAATCTACTTGCTTAATTTTCACCAGTTTTATAGGTTTTTACTTGTAAAATAGGACAGCTGGAAATTGTCATTTCCAAACATTTTGCTTCACCAAGCTCATCTCAAGAATAAGGCAACCGGGGCTTTGTTGTGTATGTGTGTGTATGTTAGAGAAGTTTTGAATTTACGGAGAAATCATGCATAAAATCCAGGGTTCCCATATACTATCCTATCATTATCACCTTGCATTGGTGATACATTTTGTCACTATTAATAAAAGCACATTTTTGTAATTGTACTATCAACTGTAGTTCATGGTTTAACTTAGGGTTCACTGTGTTTTGCAGATCCTTGGATTTTTTTTATTCTAGTATCTTATATACAACCTAACATTTCCCCTTTTACACATTTCAAATATACATTTCAGTAATACTGCTTATGTTCCATTTTATTGTGGTACCGTCACCATCATCCACTACTAAAACTTTCCGTCATTCTAAATAGAAACTCTGCATTTTAAGCCTTAACTCCCTGTTCCCTAGCCCCTCTCTGTCCCCTGGTAATAGGGTTATCTTTCTATTGTTGAGATGAAGGATTTCTTTATATATTCTTGATATTAAATCCTTACCAGATATGTGATTTCCAAATATTTTCTCACATTCTGCAGGTTGTTGTTTTACTTTCATGATAAAGTCCTGAGAAGCACAAAAGTTTTTCATTTTGATGATGTCCTGTTTATTTAGTTTTGTTGTTGCTTGTGTTTTGGTTGTAAACTCTAAGAAACCATTGCCAAACACAAGGCCCTGGAGATGCTTCCCTATATCATCTTCTATGAGTTATGTCCGGTTCTTATATTTAATTCTTTGCTACAGCTTTTGTTATCTGTGAATCTCTTACTCTCTCCCTCACTTTTGAAAGACAGTCTCACTGGTTATAAAATTCTTGGTTGACAATTGTTTTCTTTCAGCACTTTAAGTATTTCAAGCCACTGCATTCTTCCCTCCATGGTTTCTGATGAGAAATTGGCACTAAGTCTAATTGGAACTCCCCAGTACACAATACATTGATTTTCTCTTGCAGTATTCAGAATTCTTTGTCCTTCGCATTAGATAGTTTGAGCAGTATGTTACAGAGCGTATTTCTCTTCAGGTTTTTCCTGTTTGGTGTTCTCTGGGCTTCTTGCATGTGCATGTCTTTTGCTAAGTTTAGGAAGTTTTCTGTCATTGTTTGAATATTCCTTCTGCCCCTTTCTCTCTTTCTTCTCCTTCTGGGGCTCCCATAATGCATATATTGGTATGCTTGGTGGTGTCCTTAGGTCTCTTAGCCTGTTTCTGTTTTTTATCATTCTTTTTACTCTGCTCCTCAATTGTCTTCTCTTTGAGTTCAACGAGTCTTTCTACTGCCAGCTCCAATCTGCTTTTGAAACACTTCTGGGAATTTTTCATTTCAGTTATTGTGGTCTTCAATTCTAATAGCTCTGATTAGCTCCCTTTTAAAATTTCTATCTCTTTATTGAGATGCTTATCTTTTTCATTCATTCTTTTTCCTGATATTCTTTATGTTTTTGTTTCCTTCATTGCTCAAGCAAATATCATGCAATGTCTTGGCATAAATAATGGAATTTATTAGCTCATGGTTTTGAAACCAGGAGAAGTCCAAAGCAAGTCATCATGAAGGTGATGCTTTCTTCCTGAAGATTGGCATTCTGGAGCTGGCTGCTGGTGATTCTTGGTCCTCAGCTCCTTTGTCACTTGGCAGTGTACATGGCAGCCTCTCCTGGGCTCTCCCCTCTCTTCTGTGTTCTGTTGACCTTCAGCTTCTTGGTTCCTGTGGCTTTCTCTCTGTGTCTGAATTTAAGTCCTCTTGTGAAGGACTTCAGTAATTGGATTAAGAGCCATCTTGATTGAGGTGGACCACACCTTAATTGAAGTAACCTCATCAAAAGGGCCTACTTACAATGGGTTCACACACCCAGGAATGGATTAAGTTTAAGTATATGATTTTTCTGGGGTGCATAATTCTAAACTATCACACTTTAGTTCTTTCTCTTTATTTGCCTTCATCTCCTTGAGCATATTAAAGATCATTTTGTTTTAAGTCTTTGTCCAGTATGTCCACTATCTGGTCTTCTTCATTGATGTTTTCTGGATTTTTATCCTTTTCCTTTGGATGGACCTTCATTTCCTGTTTCTTTGTCTTCTACTCTTTTGTTGCACACTGTACATTTTAATATTTTAAAATATTAACCCTGGGATTTATTTCTTGAGACTTCTGTTTCTTGAGTTCATAACCAGCTGGTGATATGACAGTGGTTTTCTTGAGTGTCAAAAGCTAACCCCCAAAAAAGAGCTAACCACACAAAGGAAAACCTAAGCAAAAATTACCTTTCACCATCTTTGCAAGTTGGTTTTGTATTGGCTGGTGTTCTCTGTTAGAGATCAGCCCTCCTACCAGGAATGTCAGCTCAAAGCAAGGTCCTCCCTGCTTGCTGGTAGCCTTAGGAGTTCCCATATTTACAGGAGTTTGAATGCCCTTTCTACTTCCCAGGAAACAGACCTTCTCAGTCTCCAGGGTGTGCCACTGTGGGGCTCAATCCCAGTAAGCCTTTGCCCTAAGCTGTCCACAGCAGTTGTATCTTATACTGCTTTCCTTGTTTCAAGCTGCTTTTGCCTGGAGGGTAAATTGTAAGAGGGGAGGGACACTGGAGAGGAGTTTCCCAAATCAGTCCTTCCCAGCTGGAACAAGGCCAGGGACCCACAAAGGGAGTGCTAGGGCCGTATTTACATTGCCATATGGTAGACATAGTAAGGGGCTAGGACAGGTGCCAGAAGCTTCTTCCACAGCTCCCCAATGCTGCACTTTCTTGACTCAGCACCTCACCAACAAATACAGCCCTTCAACTGTCCTCCACAGCTCTGAGGGAATGTACTTTCTTTTATTCTATGCTGCTGACCTTGTCTGGGGCTGGTTAGAACATTGGTCACCCTCAGTGGTGGGCCCCTAGCAATTTGAAGTAGCTAATCAAAAGCAGTGATCAGTGGTCATCCTGCATCCATCCTTCCCTCCCAACTCTGCACCTCTCCTCTGCGCCTGGGACTCAGGGAAGTAAATTTGTATGTCCCTTTCTAGCACCAGTAAGCTATACCAGGGGCCAAACCCCACTGATGCCTGCCATAAGAGCTGGGGCTGGGCAACGGTAACCACTGAACAGAGAGGGCAGTCTACTGGTATTTATTATAATTTACTATCCTCTTCTTCCAGCTCTTCCCTGTATGCTATATTGAGTTCTGCTGGACCCTGATGTTTCAAAATCATTGATACAGACAGTTCCTGCCTATTTAATAGTTATTCTGGTGGAGGGACTGATTCCTGGAGCTTCCTACTCAGCCATCTTCCCACAATCCTCTCTAGGCTTTCTTTTGTTACTGTCTCTAAAAGCAATCTCATTTAAAATCAAAATTTCAGAGGCTTTGCAACTTATTACTATATAAATTCAATTTGATTATACAAGAACCCATTATAAAGCAGGTGTTTATGTTGGACTCCTAAATAAAATAGGAAGACTTTTTAACATTTTAATTTTTTTATGGGCTACATTCATAAATATCCTGGGCTAAAAGCTTAGTGCTGCTCCTTTTACTGTTCCTTGTAATGGTGTCAGATTGGTTTTCTGTGGCAGCACATGAGTAATTTGGTTAGGACTTTACTGTTGACAGATTGAGCATTTGAAAGTGGTTTGGTAGAGCAGTTTTCTTGGCAGGTGTGGAGGAGGGTGCCTATGGCATAGGGCAGCATCCAAATATTGTGCAATGTAATGACCTTAAGTACTGAACTATCTGTAGACATGGAGAGAAGGAGAGAGAAAGGAGAAAGCTAGGACAATTCAGAAGAGGGTTAAGAGAGATTATGACAAAAAAGAATATATGTGCTCTATTTTATTTTATTTCTTAGCATAAAGAGTCATCTGTGGAGCAAGTTGCTACAGTGGTGCATTGTGGGAACACAGGTTCAAGGCACAATAGAAACTTTCAGCAAATTATCTCTTATTGCTCAGAGACAGTACTCAGAATCCAGAAGGGGCAAATAATCTCCTTTTCACTTACACAGCACAAAGAGTCCAAAAGAGCAGGGAAAGAAGTCCCATCTTAGTCAGTCTCCCAGGGTGAACAAAACTTCTCCAGGTTGGGGTCAGCTGCTCCACACACCCCACTTCACATCAGAGAAGAGAGACAAATCTATACCATTTGAGTATAGTTTTTATCCACCTCAGTGGGAAGAGGCCCTACCCCTGAGAATTCCTTTTCTAATAAGCATCTGGGGCTGCTTGTTCCCACTTTCAGATTTATAGTCTAGCAGGACTTTTTAGTTAGACTTAACATTTACCTCAGGTTGTGGAATGACACAAAGTGGAAAGGAGGTAGGGATAGTCGAAGACCGAAGGATAGCCACTTAGCATGTGACTTCTCTCAAGAAGGAGGTGTGGGTAGGTAAGCTCTGGGCAATGGCCACTTAGCAGGTGTCTGTGACTTGCCTAGTGTTATCCATCTTCTTAACTGGGTATGTTTTCAAAAGAGAGTACTTAAAAAGCAGAAATACCCTTCCAGGTGTATCACTGATGTGATTTCAGACTGCATAGGAAACTTCAAAGTAATACCCTTCTATATTGGCCATTATGAAGCCTAATTGCAGTGGATTAAAAAGTTCTTGGGCATATGCTGCCTTGTCACTGAATTCTCAGTTCCATGGCCCTTACTTCTATTAATCTCAAGCTATTGCTGGGTCTTTACCTTACTTTCTCAAATCCAAAATAGAAATATCTGAATGCCTGAGCTTCAGTCTCTAGCAGGAAAAGGGAATATCTTCCCGTTCTTTAGCTTCTGGTAGTAGGAAGAGGTATGAGATTCTGGCTATCCAAAAAAAGAAAAGGTCCAAAACAAATTCATATATCATTCTCTCCAGATCTACACTTTAAAAAAAGTTCCCTCTAACAATGCAGCTCTCCCTCATATAACTAAAAGTCCACTCCCTCTCCAAGGGGAGATAATTTCATCATTGACTCCATCCAGCACCAAGTCCCAAATCTCTTGATTATATCCAGTGATCCTCTGGTTCTTTTGAAATCTCATCTCAGTATCCTACCAATGGAATAAATTATAAAGTTGTCCACTACTAACATATGCTATATTCAACAGTGGAGGATAGGGAGAGGAAAGAGAAGAGAAATTTATTAAAATATGCTAGTGTATATATGACAGCAAGTTAGAAAATATGAGTAAAGGCCACAGTACCTGTTTCTGCAACTGATCATGGAGCCAAACAGATATTTATGATTTATTTTCTGTACCATTCATCACCTGTACCCTTTTTCCAACCAGCGCCTAAGCTAATAAAGATTTTATATCCAATGAAATGTCCAAAACCCACATTCCTGAGAGATTGGAAATTGGACTTAAAAGTCCACTATGCTTAATATATAAGGTTATCAAAATCCTTGATTAATTTTTCAAATGGACACAGCAGTGTAAGATTTCCCTGGGGTCCATCCAGTTTTTTCCCTGCCCATTTTCTTCATCAGGATTGGTCCCTACACTTCACTATGATCATATTTTGTTTCTTCACCAACAGCATGAGAGCCTCTCATGGCCATGTGGATGTTTTGGCTTCAGGTAAATTGTAACATCCCTTGGATATTAAAGCCTCCAAACCAGTAGAGCTAGAGTTATAGGGAAAGGAACAAAAAATTTTTAAGTGCTTTATTAGCTATGATTGCAAAAGGCATCAGCACTCCTTGACTACTTGATTCCTGGAACTGTATATTCTGGCAGTTTGAAAAATAGCATCAATCATTGGTCATTTGTTCAGAACATGCACCTCATTCTAAGAACAACATACCAACTTTGCCAACGTATTCTCTCAGCTGCCACTCTAAGTCTTTAATAGGCCACTTTTCCTTTATATAAGTCCATTTCTTTCCAGATGAGGGGCATACAGAACAGTACATTCCATGACTTGAGCCCATTGTCTTTCCTCTTTCTTTATAAAGTGACTTCTTCAGTCAGAAACAATATTGGAAGGCACATCATGATAGTATATAAGGCATTCAGTAATTCTACCATTGAGGCTACTGGCAGAACCATGTTGGGCAGGAAAAGAGAATACAGTTCCAATATAGTATCTGTTCTAGTGGAGATGAATAGATGTCCCCTCAATAACAGAAGTCCACTATAATCTTCTTACCACCACCTGCCTATCTGCTCTCCATGGGTAAGGTATTTTATACAGGGCTCAGGGTTGTTTGCATGGTAGCATATTAGGCACTGAGTAGTGAAGTTGTGTCCATTTGAGTAAAGGGAACTCTTTGTTTAGATATCCTCAGAGGTAGCATTTTGCCCACTTGACTTTTAATAGCATTTTCTACAATGCTGTTAACTTTTTGGTAAACATCTTCACGGAATACAAGTAGTCTGTTATTCTGGGACTATGTTAGAAGATCATCCCTGTTTATTTTCCTAGGGCTGTAGTAACAAAGTACCACTAACGGGTGGCTTAAACAACAGAAATGTATTCTCTCACAATTCAGGAGACTAGAAGTCTAAAATCAAGGTGTCATCAGGACCATGCTCCCTTCAGAGGTTCTAAGGAAGACTCCTTCCTTGCCTCTTCCTAGCTTGTGGTAGCCCCAGGTGTTTGCTTGGCTTGTGACAACATAACTGCAATCTCTACTTCCATCTTCAAATGTCCATCTTCTCCTTGTGTGTCTCCATCTTCACACGGCATTCTTTGCTTTATGTCTGTCTCTGTGTCTCTTCTCCTGGTCTTATAAGGACACAAGTCATATTGGACTGGAGCCCACCCTAATTCAGTATGACTTCATCTTAACTTGATTATATCTGCAAAGACCCTATTTTCAAATAAGGTCACTTTCACCAGTACTGGGAGTTAGGAATTCAACTTATCATTTGGAGAGACACAATTCAACCCATGACAATCCCCATAAAACTTGTCTAGCCTTTCTTGCCACCTGTCCTCCAATAGTATACTTGCCAAGCCCTTTATCATCTTGCCAGTCCAGTAGCTACAAAGCAAAAGTGTGGGTCATCAACTCATATCTGTGCTTTGAAGTAAAGTGATTTAGAAATATTTGACACTCTATTTTTACTCTTTTCTTTAGAGTCATTCCTGAAAGAGGCTGTAACACCAATGCACATCATATAGTACCAGCATATTGTGCAAAGCTATTTATTTGTCAATCATACTTAGAATTTTTTTTCCCCTTCAGTTAATTTTGGCATAAGAAATAGCCCTAGTTGGGTTGAATGTATATGAGTTACCCTTTCACGACATTCTTCCATATGATTCTTTCACTTTTACTAATGATGGACACCTGCTAGGCACACCCAGATTAATTATTAGATAGATCAGATAACATCCAGTTCATGATCTGCAGCTTCAGTTGCAAGGTCACTGGGTTTTACAGTCAGATGTTCAGTCTTCTTTCCCTCTCTCTCCACCCCAGATACATTCATAAAAATAATAAATCTCTAACTCAAAAGTTTGCTGCAATTTACCAATCATTATGTTAGCCAACTGTCCCAGTTCTCAAAGAGCTTAGGTGAAGAAGATAAATGTTTAAAATAACAGGGAAGCGGCTGTGGCTCAATCAGTAGGGCTCCCGTTTACCATGTGGGAGGCCCTGGGTTCGGTTCCTGGGGCCTCCTGGTGAAGGCAAGCCCGCCCGTGTGGCGTGGTTAGCTGACCCAGCCAGCACAAGCAGCAAGGGGGGGATAAATGAATAAATAAATTAAATCTTTTAAATAAATAAATAAATAAATAAATAAATAAAATAATATTAAATAAATAAAATAATTACAAATTGTAAACATTACTGTTAGGGAAACCAACAAGACAAGAAATAGAATAAGTAGATGGGAGAATACTTTAAATAGAATGAATGGTCAAGGAAGGCTTCTCTAAGGAAATGACATTCATGCTGAGACCCAGATGATAAGAAAAAGATAGCTATGCTAAGAGACAAGATAAAAGCATTTCAGCCAATGGAACAGCATATCAAAGGAACCAAGAGAAGATAAGTTTGGCTGGAGCAAGATAAAGTAGGAAGAAAGTGGCACAAGTTAAGTTTGAGAGACAGACAGAAGCCAGGTCATGCAAGGCGTTAGGGTCATGGTTAAAGAGTTTGGATTGTATTCTGAGTGTTGTGGGAAGACAGTCATTTTTTCATTAAGCAGACATTTATTGAGCTCCTTCTGTGTATCAGATACTGCTGTGGGTGTGAGGTTACAGAAATGAATAAAACAAAGGTCTTGCTCTTAGGGAATTAACATTCTAGTGGAGGTGATAGACAAATATGTCAAATTGTCATTATTCCTATGGAAAAAATAAACAGGGTAAAGGAATAGGGTATGCTGCAGGAGGTAGTGAGATGTTGTACATTAATATAGGTAGAGAAGGCCAGGCCTCTCTGATGATGTAATCTCAAAGCCAGAAGGGAACAAGGAAACAAACCAAGTAGGTATCTGGGAAGGCTATCCCAGGGCATTGAAAGGTTTTAATCTTGTATTTTAGTTTCCTAGGCTGCTTAAAGCAGATACCATGAAATGGGTTAGCTTAAATAATGAGAATTTATTAGCTTACAGTTTGAGGCTGAGAAAATGTCCAAATCAAGTCATCACCAAGGTGATGCTTTCTTCCTGAAGACCAGCTACTGATGATCCTTGGCTTCTTTGCCACATGGCAAGGCACACAGTGGCATCTGCTGGTCTCTCCCTTCTCTTCCAGATGTCCTTGTTTTCAGTTTCTTGCTTCCATGACTTACTCTCATTGTCTGAAATTCATTCTCTTATAAAATACTCCAGTAAGAGGATTAAGACCCATTCTGATTGAGTTGGGTCACACCTTAACTGAAGTAGCCTGGTCAAAAAGTCCTACTTAAAATAGGTCCACACCCACAGAAATGGATCAGATTTAAGAATGTGCCTTTCTGGGGTACATACAGCTTCAAATAACCACAGCTAAGCAAGTTACATATGCCAGTTTACATTTTAAGCTCACTTTTGCTTGAAAAGTAGAAAGTGGATTGAAGGGGAGGTAAAAGTGGAATTAATTAAGGTGGTAGCCTAGCAGTGGTAACAATGAAAATAGAAAGATATGTTTTAGACTAGAACCAACAGGGTTTTCTGATAGATGAAGAATGGGAATTGATAAAAAGGAAAAATAAAGAATAACTCCTTGGTTATCAACTCAAAACATCTGGATAAATAATGCTGCAATTTTTTTTTTGAAATGGGGAGGCTGAGTGTAGAAGATGGAATGGAAGGAAGAGACAGACTTGAGCTTTCAAAAAAAAAAAAAGGTTTATTTTGGGCATGTTTTTACGTCCAGTATTTCAAGTGGAAATTTCATGGCATTTGGATGTAGAAAGCCTGAAAAAACTCAGAGAGGTTGTAAGTTGAGCATATGAACTTGGAAGCATTAGCAGAGGCAACTTTTAAATCCAGATAAGCACGAGACCCTCAGGCAGAGAGTGTGGCAAAACAGGGCAGGCCTGGTATATTGTAAGCTTAGGTAAAAATGAGGAGATGGCAAAGGGCACTGAGAAGGTGATGCCAGTGAGGTGAGAGTGTCCTAAAACACCATAAAAGAAAGGGTTTCATGAAGGAAGGAGTGCTTGATTACATCAGATGCCAGTGGAAGGATGAGTGGGATGAGAACAGAGAAACATCCTTGGGATTTAACACATGGGACTCCTAAGCAAACTTGGCAAGTAGTTTCAGTGACATGTTGTAAACGGGAACCAGTTTGCAATAGTTCAGGCATATGAGGGGAGAGGGGCCCAGAGGAAATGGGAGCAAATAGGATACACAACTCTTTGTAGAAGCTTTACTATATAATTTAATTAACATTACAATTTAACATCTAACAAGTGTGGTCTGTCAGCTTCTGCCAGATATTCTACATCCCACATGCAAGCTTGAAAGGTGCTAGGATCTGGATAGTTGCCAGCCAGCAGCAAAATATAAAAGAGCAGAAGGAAAACTCTTTCTTCTGAATGAGTTTACTGTAAAATCTGAAAATACTGCCCCTATTTCATCATCACACCTTGGATGAGATGCCGTATCTGGAGTGGGAAAGCAGAAACTTAGCCAAGGATTGGACTTTTTAGTCTTGCAACATTCTCTCCTTTGACTCTTAAGGGTCTTTCCAGTTAGCTGTAGAGATACCCCTTTCTTCCTCTACACTGTTAAATAAAATCCAAGTAGCTACAAGAGGACTATATCGAAGAGTCCTATTTATTTTTGCATTTATAAGTGGGTATGAATTAGAAATCTTCAAGGCCTTTTGCCCTAAAGGGCATGGACAAAATATTCAGTTGTGTTTTGGAGCCTGCAGTACTACCAGAGGTACATGGGGGTTAGAGGTAGCAGCAAGAATCTGAAGAAGAAAACAGAATAGCTATATGATTACAGCAAGATATAGAAGGACTCCAAATGGAAGTAACATGAAAATCAGAGCAGCATGGAAGATAAGAGTTTCTTGGAACAATATTATAGTTAAATCTTGTTAATTCAAATTAATTAACTGGAAGACTCATCTCAGTTACACAGAATATTAAATAAATATGTTAATTATAATTTTACACAATGCTTCAATGTGAATTCATGAAAAACTAGGTAGTATAGGTGCACAGGAGAAATGCTTTTATGGAAAATATGATTAGTATTTTCACATGCTAACTACTAAAGGATTGTCTTAGTTTGCCACAGGGCTGCTGATGCAAAGTACCAGATATGGGTTGGCTTTCATAATGAGAATATTATTAGGGGAAAATCGTACAGTTCTGAGGCCATAAAATGTCTCAATCAAAGCACCTCCAGGGATGCTTTCTCACCAAAGTCAGCTACTGGTGATCCTGGTGTCTTGCAACTTGGTGAAGGAAGATGGTAGCCAATCTCTGCTGAGGTCCCTGCCTTCCCCCCCAGAATCTACCACCTCCTGGAGCTCAGCTGTGGACAACCAGTCATAGGGCTTGTCTCTTTCCAGGTCCCCTCACTCAACCTCGGCTGCTCTGCTTTCTTCCCGAGTTCAGCTGTGAGCTCTCAGGCATATGGCTCGTCTCTTCAGCCTTGAACTGCTCCATGGGCCCAGCCTTTTGAGGGCTTCATGTTTCAGCTATGGCTGCTTGTGAACCTCGAGTCCTCTCAGTCACAAGGCTGAGTCAAAATTGGAGCTTCCTTTTTCTATCTCTTTCTCTCTGTGTGTCTCCATTTATATAAGACCCACCAAGAGGGTAGAGACCCAACCTTAGTCATGCCTCCCTGGCATAGTCCAATCAAAAGCAATTTAAACAAGTGATCTAAAGTTAATCTAATGGTATCAAAGTGTACCACACCCACAAGAATAGATTAGTTCAAGAACATAATCTTTTGGGATTCAAAAAAGAGCTTAAAACTGTCACAGAGGATGTTTTTAGATGTTTTAAAAGTATATTATTTTAAGTTAAGCATAACTCATCTAACCTCATTAACAGGTAAAGCCCTAGTAGACTTACAAAGATGAACTATAATCTAGCTTTACTCAAAATCAACACAGGGTTTAGATATGGTATGGTTTCTACTAATGACATTTTTCTGTAGTTATCTTTGATTTATTTGCCTATTCATTCAACATATATATATATATTAACCTCTTCCTTTTAGTAGGAAGTTTATACTCGACTTTGAAGATGGATGTTGAGTTTGTTGAAAAATCAAAAATTAAGTTGAGCTTAACACAAGGTTAACCAAATCATTTCAATTAGAAAGACCAGTTTTTGGGTTTTTTTACCAACCTAAAATAGATGATAGAAGATCTCTTAACCCAAGCGCTTTCTGTCTTGATCAGGCTTCAGGCCTCTTAAGGACTGACCAGTAAAAAAACTATTAAGTTGAGAATATTAAGTGTCAAATCAGACATCATCTACAGATTGACTAATCATTGGACATTTGAACTCAGTTGGAACTTGTGAATTATTTGTGTAATTGAGAGTAGCCAATTACTATTCCTGAGTTATTAGATAGAAGGCTGTTCTATTTTATTTTGCCTTAGTTGGTATCATGCTTGTCCTATTGAAGAAAAAGACAAAGCTCTTATTATGCTTAGTAGTAATTCATTTATTTATAGAACATTTTATAATTGACAGAGGCTTTAAATTATCACATTTAATCATGGATTTTAAGTAAGACCCTTTGATGAAGTTACTTCAATTAAGGTGTGGGCCAACTCAATCAGGATGGGTCTTAAACCTAATACTGGAGTCCTTTATAAGCAGAATGAAATTCAGACTGGAATTCAGACAGAGAGAATGAAAGCCATGGGAAATAAGAAGTTGAAGGTCAACAGAAAACAAAGAGAAAGGAGAGGCCAGGAGAAGCCACCATGGGTATTATAATGTGACAGAGGAGCCTGGGACCAAGGATCACCAGCAGCCAGCCCCAGAACACCAGTCTTTGGAAAGAAATCACCTTGATGACACCTTGATTTGGATTTTTCTTAGCCTCAAAACTGTGAGCTAATAAATTCCCATTGTTTAAGCCAACCCATTGCATTGAATTTGCTTGAGCAGCCAAGGAACCTGAAACAATAATATACTGAATAAAGAAGATGGAAAAGTCATGGAGGGGTGGAAGAGACCTGATGTAGACAGATGCAGTAAGGATAGAGAAAAGTCAGTAGCTAAATTATCAAGCATGAGCTACCAAACAAGAGCTTGTACCTTTCTCAGTCATGAAGTTGAAAGAGGTCATATTTCAGTTTAGGACAGAAGGTAATTTTAGAAATTCTCCATTTTTAGGCATAGTGGAAATACTAAATAATAAAGATTAAATAGATTTGCAAGTCATCTGCCTTGCAGTTCTCCACCTGTGTGAGTTTAATACATTAATATCATTATTTCAAATCTTACCTGTTTTCTTGGACAATATCATTACATTAAGTAGTTATTTGAAGTATCAATCTCATTCATATGGTGATTAGAGAGAGGCATTATGCTTAAGAGCATGTGCTGAAGCCAGGCTTCCTAGGTTCACGACTCATCTTGGTGGATCTTGGTGGATTGTTTAACTTCTGAGCCTCTTCATCTATAAAAGAAGGTAATAATAATTCCATGACACAGAATTGTTGTGAATATTGAATAAATTAATACACGTAAGGTACTTAGAACAGTGCTCAGAACATAATATATGTTCAGTAAATAGTAACTGATTTTACTAGTACAGTACAGCAACATTCAATTATACCCCATAAACAGATACCTCACTGAAAGCTGTGTGGTAAAATTTTATCTTTATCTTATAAAATTGGTTGATCCTTCACAAATTTAATTTCTGTTAATATAGTTTTTTGTTCATTTTAAAGTACATAAATGCTATAGTGTTCCTTTCAAGTGTTTCTACATTTTAAAAGCTTTTTCTATATATTGAAATGCTCTCTGAGCCTGTATTGAAATCCGAACTCTGCAAAAACATAAATAATCATAAAATGTATATTCAAAACTGTATATGAACTACTTATGCTAAAATTTCCTACCAATAGCATAATGAATAAAATTAGAAACATGAATAAGGATATTGTTGCCATGAAAAATCAGGCCAATCTAAAAAAGCAAGCATTGAAAATAGCAAAGATTTACATGTTATTGTTTATATTTTATTTATATATTTAATTCACATTTAATTGTATATTTAATTATATATATATTTATATATTGACAGTATCATGAATCATTTTGAGGTATGGTTGTTTGGAGGCTTCAGAGCGGGCAGCAAGAAAGTAGAGATTACGGGGAGTATTAGGGAATGTTTGGAAACTAACCTACTTATTAACTTTAATGAATTTATTTTATTTCTTGATTTCTTTTCTGTTAATGGAGGAATAGAATGTACTAAAGTATTTCTTGCACATTTAATTTTTTCCCCTTAATTCTATGAGGTTTATACAGAAATGTATTATAAAAAATTAATATTTGGTAATTATAAGGAAATGTTTTAACTCCATTTAACCTCTACAGCAGATGTGATATATATTTAATTATTTTTGGGGGGGAAAAAAAACAAGGTCTTCATAACTTTTGTGGTTCTTTTGTATGGTCCATCTTTCTTTTATTGAGCAATTTAGACAATCAATAAGTATTATTCAGTGGCATATGGTCTGAGTCTGATGTGCTCTGAAAAGTGTACAGAGTTCCGATAATGAGGATTCTGTGAAAATGAGAAAAACAGCACAACAGATATGCTTTGAGAAAGTATGGGTTTTTAGCATCTTGAAACAATATATCACACTCAAAGAGAGAGAATTGGGCCTGCACAATCTGTTAGTTCATTCTTGTCCAATCTGGTCTCCTCCTTTCTTTTGGAGCCAGCATTGTCATCAACTCACTGAATTATATTCTGACTGGAATGTATTTCAGGCACAGAGTAATGTATCTACTTAAATGGAATCCTATCTTTCTACAAAAGCATTTTGAATATAATATTTTTTTTAATTCTATTAAGTTAAAGTAAATGGTTCAATAGTTTACATATGTGCCTCCTCCCCCACCACTCTAAATAAAGGCCACTACGTAGAGGACCATAGATCCATTTTTCTTTTGCTTACAATACTGAATATTTTTGTTTGTTTTTTTATCAAGTATCCAACCTATTTTCAAGGACTGTTTATTGGAAAGATACCTATAAATTATATATTAGTTAAATAGAAATGAACTGTTGAATTAAAATGTCCTCTGTCAAAATGTTTGAATCATCATGATTTTTCTTTTTAAAACTCTGTAGCAGTCCTTCTTAATAGGAATTAAGCCTTAAGGCCCTCAGGCGTCCATTGTATATAACGAATGAACTTGTCTCCTATGCACTAAAATCTAGTACTAGCTATCCTTGAAAGAATTGAGAAAATGGTAACTCAAGTAATTTTTGTAAGGCTTAATTCCCTCATAGAACCAAGATTGAGAAAGGCTACCCTATAGTATTTAAAGTCACTGAGTCTTTTCATTTGAAAATACTGTATTGTGTAATTGAATTGAGTACTATGTTAGAACTATATGGATTTATATAAAGGATTAAATGTGATTTTTGTAAGTACTAATAAGCACGAAGCCTGGCACATAATAAATGCACAGCAAATCATATCTACTATCATGTATTAAGTTTTCATTATCTTAAGTTCCTGAAAAATTTTGCTTGTGTTTGGATCAAGATGAAACATTTTCATTTTAATGATGGTGATAAAGATGTATATATTTTAATAAAAAATTTATACATTAAAATCATTAAGGTTTAAACAGTCTGTCCTAATAGTATTTTATGCTTAATGATTAACATCAAGTATATATTTTGCTATTTTTATTATGTTCAAATGATAAAGAACTCATCCATAGAAACTATGTAATACATGAAGATGTTTTTCTGTAAATAGACTCATGAGGATTTTAGGTCTTTTCCAGTTCAGGTAGGCAAATAGTTTTCTTTAATGCATTGATTTATGTGAAATTGGAGTGATGGGTCGGGGTCAGTGAGAAACAGCTATCCTTCCTTGAACTAAATGTCAGGATATTAATGCCTCACCAGACTTCTTGGTATAGGACTCTTAGCTTTCCTGTGGTAAATGTTAGGTTACTTTTTGAGATTGACTGCCATGGCGTACCACAAATGATACATGTTATAAAAATACACTGTTTTCAAGTTACAAAAATAAAAAATTTCCTGAAACTAATTACCAGAGAAAGAATGTCAGTGCATTAATTCTTGGTAGTGTAAACTGAGGATATTTTATGCTGTGAACTATTGAACAAAAAATGGGTAACAAGCGGTCACTTGTTAATGGCTAACATATAATTTATGAGACAAGAAAAGGACTTTTCTTTATAGCATGCATTTTTAGTCGGCTTATTTATTCTGTGCTAATTTTAAAGGGACAGTAGATTTATCTTAGTACATTTCTATATTTCTGTTTAACAATTTATAAGGTAAATAATGCAGGACTATCAGGTGAAAATTAAACAAAATCAACGGATTTATGCAGTGCATTCAGTTCAGTGATGAAAGATGGTATGCCATTTAAGTATTGCCTAGTCAGTGCAATGGTTTTATACATTAATAATTATTTATAAACCCAAATTTCATCTTCCTATTTTATGAGTTATTAGTGGCATCTTCCTCCCACATAAAAAAACTTAGGAAGTTTTTACATCCATTTAAAATAAAATGAGTAAGTTAACAGCTGGAATGCTTCATTACATGGATACATTAGCCAGCTAAAATTTATCCAAGATTGGGGATTTGATGAGCTATTTATTGGTTTATACACAACCAGGATAGTAAATTGATTGCAAGTATAATTGTATATATAAAAGGTGGAACTAGTAGAGGAAGGAAAAAAAAGTGAGGTCTCAAGACTGACAGTTTTTCATGGTTCTATCTCAGGCTTAGACATATAATAATTATGCACATACGTATTTCCAAGTTTCTCCTCCATTATTGTTTATTGCTGGAATATGGTGGTGAAGCTTTAGAGC
The DNA here is from genome assembly GCA_026826555.1 of Tolypeutes matacus. NCBI lineage: Eukaryota > Metazoa > Chordata > Mammalia > Cingulata > Chlamyphoridae > Tolypeutes > Tolypeutes matacus. The sequence continues at coordinate 7,638,421 of JAKSZT010053791.1, forward strand.
TTCTTTTAAATAATCATGTATTCCCAAGTCACTTAATCTTTGCATTCTTATGAAGTTGCTCAGAAAAAAACTCCTTCCCAAAGCTATACCTTATGTCACCTTTACTCCAAAGACAAGTAAGTTCTATCATTAAACAGTAAGAGATCGGGCTTTCTATTCAGTTCTTTAGAGGAAATAGCTTTTGTAAGAAAATGAGAAGATTTTATGCTTATTGCCCTAAAGTCTATGTTGCATTAAGGAAAATTTCCATGCAGAATGGAAAGTGATGGACTATGCAGATTATATTTATAAAATATAAGTTTCAGAACCCATTAATAGTCTTTCATATAGACATATGATAATATAATGAGTTAAACTGAGGCTAGAAATAAAATTGTTTTAAAATGCAAAAACTGGAATTTATAAGAATTCTACGTATAATAAAGTTAGCATTTAAAATAAGTGAGGCAAATTATTTAATCAGTATTGCTAAAGTACAAATAAAAAACTGGATTAAATCATTTATAGTATATGACAGACAAGGGGCTGGTATCCTTAATATAAAAAGAGCTATTTCAAACCAATAAAGAGCTATCACACCCATTTAAAAAATGAAAAGGTAATTTACAGAAGAAAGAAGTCAGTAAATATGAAAAGTGTTTACACTCTTGATCAAAGAGATGAAAATTAAAATAAAAATATACCAATTTGATTTTTTTTGTATTAACATTCAGAGTGTCGAGGGCATGATAACATGGAGACTGTTAATATATTTATAATTGTATGCATTTCTGGAACAAATTTTCAGTAAGTCTAAGTATTCTTAAAACATTCATAATCTCTCACCATTCCTAAATTTACAAATAAGGCTAATGATAATATCTACTATTATAGAGTTTTAGGAAAAATTAAATGACTAAGATAGCTGCTATTATTATTTCTGATTCCCAGATGAAGAAACACAACTTGCTAAATGTCACTAAATTCAGTAAGAGAACCTAGATTTGAAGCAATTGCTGTCTGGTGGGATGAGGGCTGATTTTTTTTCTTTATTCTTCATCTAAATTTTTGGCACTGAATTTAAAAGATCGTCATTTTATAAAAAGAGATAAAAAGCCATTTTATAACAAGAGATAAACAGAAACACAGTATACATTTTAGGTAACTTTGCATTAGTAATAATTAGCAGTCATTACTCATTAAGGGAATAGTCAGTTGATACACAGATTTTTCCTTGATGCATAAAAGTAAGATGGGTAACAAACTTTAATTCATCTATAATATACATTCACACCATGTAGATAGTCTCTTGAATTAATTAATATAGATGGGGACTATATTTTTGCTCCCATAAAGTGTCATAAAAAGCAAAAATAATAATAAAATAGTCTTAATGTGAAAATTTTAAAGCTAATGCCACATACATCTTGTAATTGTGTTTTTGTTTGCAGATGGAGAACATCATTGGAACACTAAGAGATTCCAACCTGAAACTGACACTTGCTTTTGGAATAGGAATGCATCATGCTGGACTACATGAGAGGGACCGAAAAACAGTGGAAGAACTCTTTGTGAACTGCAAAGTTCAGGTGTTTTCTTTTTTTTCTTTTTTTTTCCCATTAGATATTTAAATGTAACTTCATAGTTATGATTGATTGGATATAAGATATTATCTTTTATCTTTTAGGTTCTTATTGCTACAAGCACATTAGCCTGGGGTGTAAACTTTCCAGCTCATTTAGTAATTATTAAGGGAACAGAATATTATGATGGGAAAACAAGACGTTATGTGGATTTTCCCATTACAGGTAATTTTTTAAATTTTACAGAGATACATTAACCTTCTATTTTAGCCTTAATAAATTGAATTTGTATGAATTAAATTTTAGAGAATTGATTACATTTGAACATGTGATAAGCAAACTAAATTTTTTGTTTCGATTGTAAATATTATACAAAATATTGAGCTGTTTTGCTCACTTTTACTTACTCAGTTTTTAAAGAAAGTTGATATTTTCCTATCTATGTTTTACTCTGTTTTATTTTTTTTGTTAAGTGTAGTAATTTAAGAATGTTTAAGGGAACTTTTTGTCTTTCTTTTACAAACAGTAGGAAAGGCCCTTTTGGGGACCCACTTTTCCATCATTCTGGAATGCATATTTCATTATAAATTTCCTGAGAAAAGAATATTGATCTAAGGAATTTAAAAGTAGACACAAGAGACATCATATATGCTCTAAAAATTTCTCTCTTCTTTGTTATTTTGTTGTATTGAAGAAGCATGCCAGAATCAATAAATACATCTTGTGTTATGTGCCACATTGCAGAAGATCTCTTTTTCTCTATTTTATAGATGTACTCCAGATGATGGGACGTGCTGGGAGGCCTCAGTTTGATGACCAAGGCAAAGCTGTAATTCTGGTTCATGACATAAAGAAAGACTTTTACAAAAAATTTCTTTATGAACCTTTCCCAGTAGAATCAAGGTAGATTTTTGCTTTAAACTAATTAAATAGAATCATTTTATAGCAAGTTGATACTTTCCTTGTTATATTTTATTAGATTAAAAATTACTAAACTTCTCATTCAAAAGAATTATTTGAAGTAAAACTTGAATGTAATTATCACTATGACAATATTCAGTTATAATTTTCATTCTAAAAAGACTTATTTAAAGAAGTATGGGTTCCGTGTAGTATTTGGGTAATCTAAGCACCTCTTAAAAATATATATATATAAATAACATTTTTGTAAGCAAATGCACATATATGCATATATATTTATATATCATTTTACAAATATTGGTATGTATTGTGAAATTTTTTATTTTTACCCACAATAAAAAATTAATTAATTAAAAAAAAAAAGAAGTAATATAGCATAGTGCTCAGTCACACTCTCTTGGTAGGTATATATATATGGCCTGGCTTCAAATCTGAGCAAGTTGTTTACTCAATGCCTTAGTGCTTGCTCTTTTTACTGGAAATAAAAGCAATACTATCTCACAAGGTACTTGAAATGATCAAATGTAAAGTTCTTGGAACAGTGTCTATCACATAGAACATATTTAATAAATTATTATTTTGGTTTGAGATTTTGGAGTGGAGTTAATTACTAAATAACTGAAATAAAGGAACTTGTAAGGAATAATTTAGACTGATGGCCTGTTTCAGAATTATCCCATACTCCTTTGTGGACCCAGTAACTGCTACCTCTTCCACAAAGTTTCCCTTCATTTTCTTAGATAAAGAATCCTCTCTCAGATTTATCCATTTTTCACTTATGACAATTATCACTTCCTATATTTTATCATACTCTTTTTTATGTACATCTTAACTCCTTTTCTATAATCTATCCATATTGAGGGCAAAATATGTTTCTGATTTATACTATAAATAATCATTAAAGTGCTAATAATCATTCTAAAAAATTTAGAAAATATAAAGATATGTTGTAGAATACAACTAATGCTGTGCTAAGAGAAAATTTAAGTCTGTAAATGTATATATTAGAGAAAAAAGGCTGAAAAATCAATTATCAAAATACCGTCTCAAGAACTTGGAAAAAGAATATTGAATTGAACTTAAAAGAGAATAAAAAGAACAAGAATGAATTAATTGAAAACAAACATACATAAGGAAAAAAATTAATAAAACCAAAAGTTAGTTTTTTAAAAAAACAAATAAAATTAATAAACCTCAAAGACTCATCAAGGAAAAAGAGAATGAACAAAATATTGTCAGGAATGAGAAGACCCTACAAATATTAAAAAGATACTAAGAGGGGAATTGTGGGAAGATGACATTAGATTGGACAGGCAGGGCTACACACTCATAAAAATAGAGGAGAAAGAGCCAAAAGCTGTCCAAGGGACCTGCTTCAAGGTAAGGTAAAACCCCTGGCTCACTGCAGCAGACTGAGAGGGACACATACATCTTCCTTCCTATCAGCTGTTACTTGGAAAAGGGAAGGGAGTCAGGGGGATTTTCTTCAGTGAATTCAGCCAGCAGAACCCACTTTGAATCGTAGCTGTGGCCAGACCATAGCACAAGAAAACGGAGACTGAAACATCTCCGTGGAAAGGTACACCAACGAGCACCATCTGCTAGCCTGTGTGGAAATTGTATAGACAAAAACTGCTTTTGGTCCTATCTGTAGACAAACTCCTGGGAGAAAATCTGCACCCTATTACTGAGTCCCTTGCCTGATTTGGGTAAATTAAGCTGGGCAATTATAAGACTTAGAATAAGTTGAACCAAATATCAAAAAAAGAGCTGTGGGGAAAAGAAAAAAAAAAAAAAAACAATAGGCAAGAGAGAGAAATTGGCCATCAGAGTAAATTCACCAAAATAGTCAGATGCTTAGACATCAGCAAAAAATTACAAACCATACTAAGAAAAAGGAACAAACCAAATATCCAGAAGAGATACAGGATTTAAGACAATTAATCAATGATAATCACACAACTCTCCTAAATCAATTTAAAGAATTGGAAGAAAATATAACTAAAGAGATAAAAGACATTAAGAAGCCATTGGGTGAGCATAAAGATCAATTTGGAAACCTGCAAAGAAAAGTAACCAACCTTATAGGAATGAAAGAAAGAGTAGATAAAATTAAAAATACATTAGAGGCACATAAGAGCAGATTTGAATTGCTCGAAGACAGAATTAGTGATTTTGAAGACAGAACATCTGAACTGGAAAAGACAGGACAACTGAAAGAAAAAAGAATGGAAAAAATGGAACAGGGTCTCAGGGAATTGAATGACAATGCAAAACACACAAACATGCACATTATTGGTGTCCCAGAAGAAGAGAATGGAAAAGAGGCAGAAAGAATATTTGAGGATGTAATTACCGAAAACTTCACAACTCTTATAAAAGACATAAATATCATTATCAAGGACAATGCACCCCAAACATAATAAATCTGAAAAGACCTACTCCAAGACAATAGCATAGAAATTCTATGCTATTTAGAATGACAAATATCAGAGATAAAGAGAAGATTCTGAAAGCAGCAAGGGAAAAGCAATCACATACAAGGGAACTTGGATAAGATTAAGTGCCAATCTCTCATCAGAAACCATGGAGGAGAGAAGAAAGTGGTATGAGGTATTTAAGGTACTGAAAGAGAAGAACTGCCAGCCAAGAATCTGTATCTGGTAAATCTGTCCTTCAAAAATGAGGGTGAGTTCAAAAAGTCTTCACAGACAAAAAGTGATAGAATATGTTACCAAAAGACCAGAATTACAAGAGACACTAAAGGAAATCCTGCAGCCTGAAAGGATAAAACAAAGGCAAGAGGCTTGGAGAAGAGTATAGAAAGGAAGATTATTAGGAAGGGTAAAGGTTAAAAAGACAGACAATGGTACAATATAACAACATAAAGCCAAAGGACAAAATGGAGGAAGTAAGTAATGCATTTACAGTAATAGCATTGAATGTTTAATGGCTTGAACTCCTCAATCAAAAGACATAGACATATGTAACGTTTATGTAATCTAAGTATCTTTTTTAAAAAAAAATTAAAAAATTAATTTTAAAAAATCATTTAAAAAAGACATAGACAGTTAGAATGGATTAAAAAAATATGAGCCACCTATATGTTGTCTACAAAAGACCTACCTCAGCTATAAGGACATAACCAGGTTAAAAGTGAAAGGTTGAAAAAAGATATTCCGTGCAAATAGTAACCAAAAAAGAGCTGGAGTATCAATATTAATAGCGGAAAAAATAGATTTTAAATGCAAAACTGTTATAAGGGGTGAAGAAGGTCATTATATATTAATATAAGGGGCAATTCACCAAGAAGAAATAACTCTACTAAATATTTATGCACCTAACCTGAGTGCCCCAAGATACATGAGGGACACACTGGTAAAGCCGAAGGGGAAATAGATTTCTCTACAATAATAGTTGGAGACTTCAATACACCAATCCCAGTATTGGATAGAACATCTGGACAGAGGATAAAGAAACAGAGAGTTTGAATAATATGATAAACGAACTAGACCTAACAGCCATCTATAGAGCATTACATCCCCAAACAGCAGAATATACATTCTTTTCAAGTGCCCATGGATCCTTCTCCAAGATAGACCATATGTTGGGTCACAAGACAAGTCTCAATAAATTTTAAAAGATTGAAATTATACAAAACACTTTTCTGATCATAACAGAATAAAGCTGGAAATCAATAATGGATGGAAAAAGGGAAAATTGATTAATATATGGAGATTAAACAACACACTCTTAAATAATCAGTGGGTCAAAGAAGAAATTTTAAGAGATTTCAGCAAATATCTTGACACAAATGAAAATGAGAAGACAACATATCAAAGCCTATGGGACACCGCAAAGGCAGTGCTGAGAGGGAAATTTATAGCCCTCAATGCTTACATTAAAAAAGAAGAAAAAACTACAGTTGAACATCTAACTGCACACCTGAAGGAATGAGAAAAAGAACAGCAAACTGTTTGGAAATCCCAAACCAAGCCAAAGGAAAGAAATAGTAAAGATCAAATCAGAAATAAATGAAATCAAGGGGAGCTGATGTGGCTCAAGCAGTTGAGCACCTGCCTCCCACATAGGAGGATCCTGGTTCAGTTCCTGGTGTCTCCTAAAGAAGACAAACAAACAATGAGCAGACAACAAGCAGACATTGAGCAAAAAACAATGAGCAGATAAGAAGTAAAAACAACAAGCAGACAAAGAAAAGCAACACCCAGACAACAAGCAGAAACAATGAGAAAACAACAAGCAAGACAACAAGCAGACAACAAGCAAAAACGAACAAATGGAAAGAAGAAAACAAACAGGGAGCGGATGTGCCCACCTCCCACATGGGAGGTCCCAGGTTCCATTCCTGATGCTTTCTAAAGAGAAAAAAAACAGACAACAAGAAAAAAAAAAAAAAAAAAAAAAAAAGAGCAAACAATGAGCAAACAGACAAGGGAGCCATCTCAGGGCGGGGGAGAGAAATAAATGAAATCAAGAACAAAAAGCATCAACAAAACCTAAAGTTAGTTCTTTGAGAAGAAAATTAGCAAACCTTTAGCTAGACCAACAAAGAAATAAAGAGAGAAGATGCAAATAAATAAAATCAGAAATGAGAGAGGGGACATTACCAATGACCCCACAGAAATAAGAGAGATCATAAGAGGATGCTATGAACAACTGTATGCCAAAAATAGACAATGTAGAGACGATGGACAAATTCCTAGAGACAAATTAACCACCTACACTGACCCTAGAAGAAACAGAATATCTCAACAAACGAATCGCAAATGAAGAGATTGAAACAGTCATTCAAAACCTCCTAAAGATGAAAAGCCCAGGGACAGATGGCTTCACAGGTAAATTCTACCAATCATTCAAAGATGATCTAGTACCAATCTTGCTCAGGTTCTTCCCAAAATATTGAACAGGAAAGAATGCTACCAAACTTATTCCATGAAGCCAACATTACCCTAATACCAAAACCAGATAAAGATACTACAAAGAATGAAAATTACAGACCAATATCTCTAATGAATATACATGCAAAAATCCTCAACAGAATACTTGCATACAGAATCCTAAAGCACATTAAAAGAATTATACACCACTATCAATTGGGTTTTATCCCAGGTTTGCAAGGGTGGTTCAACCCAAGAAAATCAGTGTAATAAACCACATTTAAAAATTGAAGAAGAAAAATAACATGATACTCTTGATTGATGCAGAAAAGACTTTTGACAAAATACAGCATCCTTTCTTGATTTAAAAAAACTCCAAAAAGCAGGAAAAGAATGAAGCTTTCTCAATATGGTAAAGTGCATATATGAAAAACCTACAGCTATCCTTTTACTCAATGGTGAAAGACTGTAAGCTTTTCCGCTGAGATCAGGAACAAGACAAGGATGTCCACTCTCACCATTATTATTCAATATTGTCCTAGAAGTTCTAGCTAGAACAATTCAACTAGATAAAGAAATAAAAGGCACTCAGATAGGAAAGGAAGAAGTAAAATTTTCACTATTCACTATTTTTCAGGATCCCTATAACTAGAAAATCCTGAAAAATCCACAAAAAAAGCTACTAGAATTAATTGATGATTTCAGCAAAGTGGTGGGATACAAGATTAATATGCAAAAATCAAGTGTTTTATATACTACTGATGCGCAATCTGAGGAGGAAATGAAAAAAATAATTCCATTTATAATAGAGACTAAAAAATCAAATATTTAGGAATAAACTTCACCAGAGACATAAAGGACCTGTATTCAAAAAATTACAAAACATTGCTAAAAGAAATTGAAGAAGACTTAAATAAATGGAAGGACATTCCGTGTTCATGGTTTGGAGAACTAAGTATCATTAAGATGTCTATTCTACCCAAAATGATTTACAGGTTCAATGCAATCCCAATAAAAATTCCAACAGTCTTTTTTGCAGAAATGGAAAAGCCAATAAGCAAATTTATTTGGAAGGCTAAGGTGCCCTGAATAGCCAAAAATGTCTTTAAAAATAAGAACAAACTTGGAGGACTCTCACTTCTTGGCTTTAAATCATATTACTTAGCTACAGTTGTATAAACAGCATGGTACTGGCATAAAAACACAGACTGACCAATGGAACTGAATCAAGAACACAGAAATAGACCCCCACATCTACAGTCAAGTGATTTTTGACAAGACTCTTAAGCCCATCCAACTGGGCCAGAACAGTCTATTCAATAAATGGTGCTGAGAAAACTGGATATCTATATCCAGAAAAAAGAAAGAGGACCCCTATCTTACACCTTATACAAAAATTACATCAGAATGGATCAAGGACCTAAATATAAATGCTAAAACCATAAAACTCCTAGAAGAAAATGTAGAAAAACATCTTTAAGATCTTGTGGCGGCAGTTTCTTAAAGTTTACACCCAAACCATGAAGAACAAAAGAAAAATTAGAAAAAAGGGACCTCTTCAAAATTCAACACTTTTACACCTCAAAGGACTTTGTGAAAGGGGTGAAAAGGCAGCTGACTCAATGGGAGAAAATTTTTGGCAATCACATATCTGGTAAGGTTTTAATATCCATGATATATAAAGAAATCATACAACTCAACAATAAAAAAGACAAACTATCCAATTTAAAAATGGGCAAAAGACAGTTGTCTAAAGAAGAAATACAAATGCCAAAGAAACACATGAAAAAAATGTTCAGCATCTCTAGCGATTCAGAAAATGCAAATCAAAACTACAGTGAGATATCATTTCCCACCTATTAGACTGGCCACTATCAAAAAATTGGAAAACTGTAAATGCTGGTGAGGATGTGGCAAAATAGGAATGCTTATTCACTGTTAGTAGGAATGTAGAATAGTACAGTCAGTGCGGAAGACTGTTTGCCATTCCTAAAAAAGTTGAATATAGAATTGTATGACCTGGCAATACCATTGCTAGGTATAAATATTATGCAGCGGTAAGAAGAAATGAAGTTGTGAAGTATATGACAACATGGATAAACCTTGAGGACATTATGTTGAGTGAAGAAAGTCAGACACAGGACAAATGCTATATGATTGCACTAATATGAACTAAATATTTTATCTAACTCATGAAATCAATAATTAGAATATAGGTCACTAGAAAATAGAACGAGGGTAGAGAATGGAAAGCTGAGGGTTAATCTGTGCAGGATTGATTCAAAGGTTGTTTTTAAATCTTTGGAGATGATTGGAAATGGTGAGAGCAAATCATGCTGTTTGTGACTAGCAGAGCTATTATAGGGTTATGACAGTAGTTGAAAGGGAAAGCCTAAGGACATTTATATTACTAGAAGGAAAACTAAAAAATGTAACATGGGACTGTATAACATAGTGAAACCTCATGTAAAATATGAATATGGGTGATATTGCATATATAAGACTATTTACAAAATATAAATACAAATAAACTAGAGAGAAGGAAACAGAATAGCTGCTGTATGCAGCAGGGGAATCAGAGAGAATGAGCAGTGATGAGTTTTGTTTGGTTTGTTTTTGTGTATTATTATTACTGGAATAACGAAAATGCTCTGGGAATGACTGGGGTGATGAATGTACAACTGTGTGATTATACCAAATACCATTGATTGTACACTTTGGATGGATTTATACTTTATTAATATGTATCATTAAAATTGATTCATTTTTTTTAAAAAAAGAAAGTAAGAGAAGATATTATGAATAACTTAATGCAAATATTTTTTTAAATTTAGAACAAATGGTAAAATCCCTGAAAAGAAAACACAACTACAAAAATTGATTTAAAAAAGAAATAGAGGCCAAAAATGTCTCAGGACCCTGGAGTGCGCCTGCCTCCCCAGGAGCTCATCGGGGAAACCCTGGAGGACCTGGACTCCTTCTATAGCACCCAAAAGACCTTCATCGTGCTGAACAAGGGCAAGACCATCTTCCAGTTCAGTGCCACCAATGCCCTCTACATGCTCAGCCCCTTCCGCCCTGTCAGATCCTGGTCCATTCATATCCTTTGCGGTGGATCTCTGCAGCACCTCTGGGCCCCCTCCTGGTTTAGCCTGAGGGCGATGCTGGCTGCTGGCTAGAAATAGAGTCTCGGACCCCACCCCAGACTCATCGGCACCTGCAGTTTTAACAAGATCCCTAGGAGACATGGGCAGCTGAGCGTGTCAGAAGCCCAGCCCTGGATCCTCAGGACGGAGGCATCCCAAGGCAAGCGTGCTAGGAAACCCAGGGGAAACACGGCCTGTGACCCCTGCCTCACCTCCCACTTTAGGCCGCCAGGGCTTGGCCAAGGAAACCATTTCAGTGAAGAGGACTCCAGCAGGCCTGCTGCTAAGGATGGGCACCCGTCTTGAGCTCAATGAGTGCTTTGGGCCTCCCCCTGCTACCCCTCCATAGTCATACCCTATCTCTCACGATTGTTCTAGAACTCCAGAGACAGGCCTGTGACAGAGCCTCTCGGGAGCATCCACCTTTTACTGTGACTGCCTGGGCAGCTTCCTCTGGCAGGTGGCCACCGGGCTGGCACTAGTGGGCATGTGTCCTTCTCCCAACTCAGTCAGTGCTTCTCGGCTCTGCAGTATGATTCGCTGTGCGTCTGGTGGTGTGGCCCGACAGAGCTGCCCATGGTCCCCCCTCAACCCACCCCACAGTGGGTTTGCTTCTGAGGCCAAAAGATCCATTGACCACTGGGCAGGGCAGGAGGCTTCAAGAAGCAGCGGAGGTTTGCCCAGTGGCCTGGATGGACTAAGTAACCAAGTGGTACCGACGGGTCAGAGGCCTTTTCTGTCCAGGCAGGACGCTTTCCCCACTTTGCCCCAAGCCTGGCCCTAAGTCCAGGGTCACTTTGAGGGGCTCAGCGCCTCATCTGATGACTGTGTGCTGACGCATAGTGAGCTGTGTCCATCCAACCACACGTCTGTTCTCTTCCCTCCAGCTCACACCTACCTTTCTCATGGGGTTCTGAGATGGGTGTGTACAAGGAAATCCCCACGGCAGGCTGTGGATGTGGCATCGATGGTGTGGCCTGTGTCTCACTTTGAGGCGAGAGCTGTTCTGGGGGCAATTCAGAGCCATTCTAACCCCAGTGGGGGGCACCACGCTGAAGACACCACCCTTGTCCCTTAAGGGTGAGTTTCACAGCCCCTAGGATAAGGCACAGCTGCCAGTGCAGTCAAGGCCTGCTGCTTGCTCTGAGCCTCACCCGCCCCATCCCAAGGCGTGGCCTCCCTGAATGCATCCTGGCTCTCACCTGGAGCTGCTCCTCCAGGTATCTTACCAACCCAGGACTGTTTGGCAGCCACAGCAGCCCCCAAGGATGCAGCAGCAGCCCTAGGTCCCTACAGGGCCCTGTGTGTGCCCCAGGGGGTGGGAGCCAGGAAGGCCATGACAAGGGAGGGAGTCGGGCCGCTGGAGGCCTCAGCCTGGTTAAAGAGGCCACTGGGCAGTGCCCTGAGGCTGGGAGATGCTGTTCCTCCCAGCAGGACAGGCCCTGTGTGCTCTTCACTGGCCTGCGTCCCTGGAGACATGGCTCCATGCTCCCCTGCCTGGGGATGGGAGCACATGGCTGGCTCACAGCAGCGCCACTTAGTGGCTCAGGGGGCATGGGGAAGAAAGATCTGTGAGGTTAGGAGAAGCCCAGGAAGCCAAACTCTCCTGTGCCCTGAGCCTTGTCACGGGGTGTGGCACAGACCAATAGCGTCAGCATCATAAGGGTCTTGTTAGAATTGCCAAGTTTGGGGCCCCACCCCAGACCTACTAAACAGAGCCTGTGGTTTAGCAAGGTCCCAGGGATTTATGCACACACTGCCTTAGCGAAGCAGTTCCAAGTGTAGTCTCACCTGGGAAACTTGTTAAAAACACAAAGTGCCACCTCTTTCCAACCAGAACCAATGGGGGGTGGTGAGGTTCAGGAATCTACAAGCTCTCTGTGCATTTCTCCCCCAACCCTGTTTTTTTTGTTGAGAAATTATTTGTATGCCATAAATTTTAAGTGTACAATTCAGTAGATTTTAGTGTTTTTGCAGGGCTGTGCAACTATCACCATTATCTAATTCCAGAACATTTCATCATCCCAAAAGCAGACCCTATTCTTTTTAGCAGTCACTGTACATTTCTAATGCACGGTCAAGTTTTGTGTTTTGACCTGGGAAGTTCTGTTCTGCTTACGTTCTTATATCCATTCAACACCCATGAAGTCCCTACTTGTGCAAAGTTCTGAGCTAGAGCCTTTGGAAAGGGGCAAAGACAAAACACCAAAGGGGCCGGAATGCAGCCTCTGCTCTCAGGGAGGCCACACCCATCAGAACGGGAGCTGTTCACCTAGTCTGCGGCAAGAGCCTGGGGCTCAGTTTGGCTTTACTCTTTGCTCCACACGTGCAGGGCATCCCTGGAAAGCTGCCAAAAAAGTCAATGTGGGAGACAGATTTATTTCTTCCAATGTATTTTTGTTATAATGCTGCCGAATGTGTTCCTGCAGGGATTAAATAAAAGAAACCAAGTGAACTCCAAACTCAAAAAAAAAAAGAAAAGAAATAGAGGGCAATAGGATATGACTCAAACAGTTGAGTGCTCACCTCCCACATGGGAGGTCCTGAGTTCGGTTCCCAGTGCCTCCTAAAGAAGACAAACAACGAGCAGAAAATGAGCAGACATGGAACAAAAACAATGAGCAAAAAAAAAAAAAAAAAAAAACTACAAGCAAAAAAAGAGCAAGATAATGAGCAAAAACAAAAACATAGCAGGGAGCAGATGTGGCTCAAGCAATTCAGTGCCCGCCTTCCACATGGGAGGTCACAGGTTCAGTTCCTGGTGCCTCCTAAAGAAAAAACAAGCAGACAACGAGCAAACAACAATGAGCAAACAACAAGCAAAAACAACAAGCAAGCAGATGAGTGAGCCCTCTTGGGGGGTGGTGAAAAGAAATAGAGGGGAGCGGGTATAGCTTAGTTAGTTGAGTGCCTGCTTCCCATGGAGAGGTCCCAGGTTCAATACCTGATACCTCCAAAAAAAAAAAAAAGAAATAGAAAATCTGAATAGTCCTTTATCTTTCAAATAATTTGGATCTGAAAGTTAAACTCTTTCCCAAAGAAATCTCCTGCCAGATACTTTACCAATGAATTCTTACTAACATTTAAAGAAGAAATAAGAAATAACATCAGTCTTACATGAGCTGTTCTTAATAGGAAAAGAAACAGTAATATTTGCCGACTTGTACTATGAGACCAGAGTAATCTTGTACCAAAACCTGATAGGAAACTTACAAGAAAAGAAATTAACAAAGCCAGTGTCATCTCATAAATAAAGGTATAAAATCATAAACAAACATTAGTAAATAAAACCCAACAATGTATAGAAAATATAATAAATTACAACCAGGTAAAGTTGATTAATAAATGTAAAGATTATTTGTTATTTAAAAACAAATCAATGTAATTTACCACATTAACAGAAAAAGCAATGAGAAAATTCTGTGATCATCTCATAGATGTAGAAAAATAGCATTTGATAAAATTCACATTCATAATTTTTTTTAAAATTCTTAGCAATTCAGAAATAGAAAGGATTGGCCTTAATCTGATTATCTAAAAAAAATCTGCAAACATCATAATTAATGGTAAAATATTGAAGGCTTTCCCTTTACTTTAGTAAGCATTGTGCTAGAGGCCCAAGGCACTGCAATAAGACAAGAAAAAGAAATAAAAATCAGAACTTCTTTTTCAGCAAGGGTAGTAACTGGAAAAGAGCAAAAGGAAAGCTTCTGAGGTAATGATACTGCTTCATATCTTCATCTTTGTGTGTTCACATTGTGAAAACATAGTTTTGTACATGTATAATTTATATAATTTTCTCAATATATACTTCAGTAAAAAGATAACTAATTTTTTCTGTTGGCAATTTTACACCTAAATATAATTGTTAATATTTTACCTATTACATAGTTTTTCATTTCTCATAAATGGGCATTTCGAGAGTTTCCAGTTTTTTCCATCTCACGTAAAATGTTGCATTGAAGTATTTTGCTTCCCTGTCCACACATGTGAATGTTTCTCTAGCAGTTGATAATGAAAAATTGAAATTGCTGGGTCATAGTGACTGTTCAAATAGATATTGCCAAATTGCCTTCTAAATTGACTGTACCAGTATATAGTCTGCCACCAATAAATTGAAAACAGCATAGCAATTATTTTTTTTCATTCAACTTATTATGACCATTTTCTCATGTTCTTAAAATATCTTTTGAAAAAATTATTTTTAAATAGTTGTGAGAGTACTACTATACACTTAATATTTACTGAGTGAATGAAGGGAATATCTCTTATCACAACTTTGCTCCCTACTCTACCCTATCTATTCTCTTTCTTGTCACTTTTCCTTTCATCTCCTTCTACTTATTCCATACTTACTCTAATACCCATAAGTATGCTCTTCCCTACTTTCCAAGATATTTCTTCTGTCACCTGCTCCTACCCTACTCCTCTCAGGTCTCTCCTTTCTTCCTTAAAGTTACTAACTCCCTTCCTGTCAGCCTGTGCTTATTTTTAATCCATCAATTCATTTCCCCAAAATGACTGTTAGCAATAAGTACCATCTATTGAGTACCTACTGTATGACAGGTACTAATGGTTGTTTGCAACAAATTATTACAAATATTAATATATTCTGGAAAAATATTACTTTATCATATTTTTATTCTCCTTGACTAACCCACTTCTTTTTTTAAATTTTAAAAGATTTCTTTATTTATCTCTCCCCACTCCCTCGTTTGCACGTGCTGTGTCTCTTCATCTTCTTTGTTTCTTTAGGAGGCTCCAGGAACCTCCGAAGTAGGAAGGAGGCACCTAATAGCTTAAGCCACCTCCATTACCTGCTTTGTGTGTCTCTCATTATGTTTTTCCTCTTGTGTCTCTTGTTGCATCATTTTGTTGCATCAGCTCACCACGCTTGCCCATTGCGCCACTTCACCGTCCTGCTCATCCTCTTTGGGAGGTGCTGGGAACCTCTGCTCCCTGCTTTGTTGTGTCTCCCATTTTGTTTTTCTTCTTGTGTCTCTTGTATCATCTTGTTGTGTCAACTTGCGGCGCCTACCCATCGCGCCAACTCCCTGTCTTCTTTAGGAGGCACCGGGAACCGAACCATGGACCTCCCATGTGGTAGCCAGGAGCCCAGTCGCTTGAGCCACATCTGCTTCCCCTAACCCACTTTTTATTCATGTTCAAATAAAAACTATAACATACTTAATTTTATTTTTAAAGAAACTTTAGATTTCATAAATATTACAATGAAAATATGAAGGATTCCCATATATACCACACTCTCCCCCTCCCATACTTTTCCCCATTAATAGCATCTTTCATTAGTATGGTACATTTGTTACAATTGGTGAACACATATTGAAGTATTGCTACTAACCATGGTCTATAATTTACATTATGGTATACACTTAGCACCGCACAATTTTATAGGATTTGACAAAATGTATACTGGCCTGTATCCATCATTGCAATGTCATGCAGAACAATTCCAATGTGCCCAAAATGCTCCATATAACATCCTTTTTAAAGAAAAATATATATGTACTGGTTAATAAGATAGTTTCTTGAGTTCATGATATTAAGTGATTTGTAGCCTCATGGTGAAAAGATATTGAAACAAAATTCCCACCAGAATAATTTGGAATGGAAATACACATTTGTTTTGGTATCTTAGAACATAAAATATGGGTTTTGTGTAAGTGCTAAATTTGTGTTTCATTTAATGTTCATGTATGGTTTCCATGTCTCATTCACTATATAGCTTATTAGAAGTGCTCTCTGACCATTTAAATGCCGAGATTGCTGGTGGCACAATAACATCTAAGCAAGATGCAATGGATTATATCACCTGGACTTACTTTTTCCGACGCCTTATCATGAACCCCAGGTAAATTGAGAGCTTCCTCAAAGAGCAACTATTTACCTTTCTGATTTTCCCTGAAAGAAGATGTGTTGCAAAGTAATAAACTCTAAATTCATCAAGAAAACTCTAGATATATAAAGAAAAGATAGAACTTTGAACATTCGAGGTATACAAATTTACCTAGAGAATCAGATGATGTCTCCAATATGATCATAATATGTTATGATCTATTAGAAGATTAATACTTTTATATGCTATTTAGCGTATTATAATTATCCCCAAGGAACTTGTCCTATAGTTAGAGAGAATGCTATCTGAAGTTTTAAGAACTGTGTGGTAGTGACTGACTGGGGTGCAATAGGAATTCAGGGTGGAGTGAGGCTTGAGAAGTTATTTGTGAGGTTTTATAAGAGTTAATAAGAACAGTACAAGAGGAAATAAAATTGGGAGTGCTGGAGTGTCTATTACTGCAGCCAGGATAGTTTAGATCTTCATTCAGCACCTACAATTTGCCAGGTGGTATTCTAGACAACAAGGTGTAAAGATGAGCACATCTTCCTGTCTTCAAGGGCTGATCTTTTAAAAGTGTGAGAAAGAGATTGGTAAATCATTACAATGTACATCATAAGTTTTGTAATAGGACTGTATAAAAGCCTATGAGAATAATGGCTTCACAGAAAAGGTGATATTGAACCAGAGCTTGAATGTGGAACAGGAGTAGAAAAAGATAGAAGGCATTTCTGGCAGAAAAATACTGTGCGGACAAAGGCCTTCAGGGTTTGAAAGGGTCATAAGTGTTTGGAGAAGGCCAAGAAGTTTGATGTAGCCAGGGTTTAAGAGTAGGGAACAGGAAGATTGGGATCCAAAAGTGGGCCAGTCACCAAAGAGCAAAGAACCTATATGCCTATATCTTTTGTTTCCTTTATATATTTATGGTAGTATGGATTGGGAATGAACCAGAATGGAGAGACACTTACAACAGGAAGGCATGTTAGGGAGCTGTTTAATAATAGGATGATGAAGACCTGAACAGATGCAGAAAGATTGGAGGAAGGAACCAAATTTGGGGGGCAATCCTGATGTAAGTTGAAGGAAATATTAAATCATTTTAGGGCCTTGATTAAAATATTAATAAATCTTACCTGTTGGTAGCTTAAGACATTTATTCCTTTTCAGCCTAGATTTCTACTTACTTATTGGGAGTTTGAGAAGGTAGATGTTTTGCTCAGTTTCTTCAACTGTTAATGGCCTCTGGATTAGGTACAAAATATCATTTGGGGACATGGCTGCAGTATTAGTGAGATGGCCATCCAGCACTGTGTATTTACCAAAATAAAAAGCTTACAGGGGGCGACGGATGTGGCTCAAATGGTTGGGCATCCGTCTTCCATATGGAGGGACCCAGGTTCGATCCCCGGGACCTCCTGGTAAAAAAAAAAAAGCTTACAGGATTTGAATCCTGGAATCTTGTACTGGCATAGACTTTACATGTATGCCACTGTATCATCTTGTTTGATATTGAAGAAATGGAGGCTGGGAAACTAAAATGACTTTCCCACCATTTCAAACCCAATATGCCTAAAACTGAATTAAATATGTAACTATCAAAATCTTTCTCTAATCTATTAAAAATTCTTTTGTTAATGTTATCATTCTGCATCTATTTAACTTAACTTCAAACCTCAAATTTGCTTTTTAATTTTTCCTTCTCCCTTGCTTCCATAGTTCTCCAGCTACTTAACCTTCTTTTAATCGATTCCCAATATAGCCTAATTTGCAAACTATCAGGTAGTATTTATCAGATATTTAATGTATTATATTGGTGGTTGGAACTAGATGTGGTTTAGTTAGTAGACACCAAATGCATTAGGTCTTTAGATTCGGGGAAAGCATTGGAAGACTCATACAGGAGTCTTGTATGAAATCCATCGGAGTGAGATGAGCCAAGAGCACAGTTGGAGATACCAATTGGAGTAGGGGCCCCACTGAGAGGGAACTGGAGTAGGCATCACTCCCTGTTGCTCTGGTTACAAACAGCCTTCTATGTTAATAATATTATGGTGAGAAAATCCACATGCAACTTTAATAAACAGTATTAATCAGGGACAAAACAAGAAACTCGGGGAAGCTTAGCACAATGGACAAAAGATGAAATCCTGAAGGGATGTACTTGGTTATCATTTAAAGAAATTATACTGAGCCTCTGAGCCAGGGGACTTCTTGTGGATTGACAACCTGGAGTGTCTCCTGCTCACATAGCTATTAGCATGAATAAGCTAGTATCCTTAGTTCACATTGCCACGCCTACGCTATCTAATGATTATCCTTGCCTAGGAGGAAACCCTGGGTGGGAGTGAGAAAGGCTTATCACCCTGATGCAGTGAATTTGATTAATTGTCTTAAGGCACTTAGTAGTCGTGGCAGCTGCTTTCCTTACCCCCTTGCTGTCCCAACAGGAGGGTTTGGGAAGCTTGAAGGAGTCATCAGTCCCCACCGCTTCTAAGTGAGAGGTTCCTCTCACTTTCTTGCTTTTGCTGTCAGTATTTTTCCTGCCTGCAGTATCCTCCCAAACCATTATATAAAGCTAAGCTCTAGCAGCCTTAAAATTCCAATTACATGTTGATTAATGTACCTTCAATTGACTTTCAAGAGGTGGTAATTTATCCACTTTCAGCCATCCCTATCATGTATGCTATCTACTTTAGTAGCCACCTGTACATATTTTGAGATACCTGAATCAATTAAGAATAGAAACTGTCATTATGACTCTGAACTAGAAGCCTATGCCCAAGCCCTTTCCATGTAAGTTAATCAGTCCTAAATAGGTACAATATATTTTTAAAATAAAGCAAGCTAATATTTGCAACTATATGAAATTCTTTTGGAAGGTAGCAGAAACATAAGGAATGATCTCTAGTCTCAAGAATCTCCCTAAAATGGTGAGATATAAGCACTTTAAAATTAAATTTATATTCAATAAACATTTATTGAGTGCCTACTATATTTCAGGCACTGTTTTAGGCATTTTGAAGTTTATTAGTAAACAAAACAGACAAAAATCTATGTTCTTGTGGATTTACATTCTTGGAGCAGAGACAGTAAATTTAAAAGTATGTGAAAAGATAAGTGTTTCAGAAAAAAAGTAGAACAGGGTAAGGCAGATTGGGAAACCTAAGGGGTGGAGGAACTTAGGGGCAGGGATTACACTATTGGATAGGGAGTCAAGGTGAGCCTCGGTAAGGTGTGACATTTAAGCAAAGACTTGAAGGAGTTGAGAAGATTGGCCATGAATATCTGGGAAAAGAGCATTTTAGACTAAGAGGACAGAGAAGATCTAAGGCAGCCCTGCCTTGTGTAATCAAGGAGCAAAAAGGAGAAAGTGAGGGAGAGAGGGGCTAGAGATGGCTAAAGCGGAGAAAGTGAGGGAGAGAGGGGCTAGAGATGAGGTGTAAGGAGGTGGGGGTTTAAAAATCCAGCTTAAACATGTTTTACAAGCAGCATCTCAAATTATAATGATATAGGAAAGTTGAAAATTAAGGGTTGAACAAAGATATGAGAAAGAGTAATAGCAAAGAGAAAGTGATAGCTGTAGAATTAAAATCAGATAAAACCAAATTTGAAGTTAAAAAAAAAAGCCAAATTAAATGGAACAAAAAAGGATTCATAGTGTTAACAAGCACAATCACTAAGTAATTATAGTGGGTTACAAATTTTTAGGTAACTAAAACATAGCATCAAAATACATTACAAGTTAACTAAATTGCAGTCATTTTAGGAAACTTCAGCACATCTCTCAAAAAATCAGCATGTCAAGTAAATTAAAAGTATTTCATAAAATGGAGAATTTGAATATGTGTGTGTGTATCTTGGTACTGTATCCCCAAAGAAAAGAATATACAGTATTTTCAAACACTCGTGGAAAATTCATGAAAAGTTACCATTTACTAAACCATAAAGAACATCTCAATGTATTTCAAAATGTAGAGATCATAAGACTACATTCTCAGTGTGTAATTTAATAAAACCAGAAATAAAGAATAAAAAGGATGGCAAAATCTAACTACTTAGGATTCAAAAACTTTTATTCTAGGGATAGATTAAATCAAAACAAAAGGTACAGGCTAGAGCTGAACACAAATAAAAGTGCTATATATCAACAAAACCTATGAATTTTAGCCAAAGCACAATTCCAAGGAATATTTATATCTTCAAAGCCTCTGCAAGAAAACGTTAATGCTTGAAAATAAAATAAGCATTTACCTCAGGAAATTAGATGAGCCATAGCAAAGCATAACTAGAGGAAAATAATTTACAAAAATAAAATTTGAAATTAATAAAATTGGAAACAAAATCTATAGACTCAATCAATAAACTTGAATGATCTCTAAACAGACCAAATTTTAAAGAAAATTTATTAATAATGTTTTCTGAGCATCTACTATATTTGAGACACTGTTTCAAGAGCTTAACTCATTTAATATCATTGTCATCTCCATTTTATAGATGAAAAAGTGGAACCATAGGGAGATTAAGCAACTTGCCCACAATGGCACAACGTATAAATGGCAGAGCCATCACTGGATCTCACCCAGTCTGAGTCCAGAGGCCATATTCTTGATCACTTGGATCATTGTTAGATCCAAAACTCAAATATCCATACTCCCTGACCACTTATTTCTCTTAACAGTGCTATGCTGAAAAGTGTATTCTTTATGAAAAATGTGCCATATTCATTCTAAATGTATTTAACTTATATGTTCACTTAAAATAAAAATAAATTGTCAGTTTTAATATCTATAGCTTTGTACCTGGATAAAAATGGGAAATGTGCCAAAATAAATTTTAACAATTTGTGGGCTTTACTTAGTCTACTATAGTCAAGCTCTGTAATTTTGTAATTGGCCATTGATTTTATCTTTTTTTTCTTAATTATTTTCTCTGTTAAAATCACATTTTCACAAACTGAGAGCAAAGAAAGGCACAGGAGTTTAGGAAATTGATAAAATGTTCCTACTTTTTTCTTTTTCTTTTCTTTTTTTTTTTTTATATTGGGTAAAAGTTTTAAGGTTAAAATCATTGTCCTGAATAAAGAACTTGTATTATGTGTAGTTTTAATTTATCCTTAATACTCCCTGTCATCCAGTGCCATAAATTGAAATTTGATTGGATGGAGGGGCAGTATATGTATGCTTGTGTGTGTGACATGAAAATAGAAACTGAGGTTTATTTAAAAATGAAAATAAAAAAAGACAAAGACCACTTTCAAAACATAGTTATATGTAGATAAGTAAATATGACCCAATTCCCCAATCTCTTTCATTTAATCATGCTATTGTAAATCATCCCACACTATCACCACCAAAAGTAAAACAGATTGACAAAGATTTCAACCCACTGTTTCTGGGTTGTTCTCTCTCTGTTTATATTGTTGCGTACATGAATCTAGCTCTCTTTATTTCATACAAAGCTTATGTACTTGTATGTATAAGTATATATATATAGACATTAGCTTGTTCAAATGTATATAAACATATGTACTGGTGCTTTCATAAAGCATAATATATTCAAAATTGAGTTCTGGATTCAATTTGTATGTTCAATTTTACCTTATTTTCCCCCTGAGAAAGCTTTTAAATATTTTTAGGGCAAAAATGTTGTGGTAGTTTCAGCTGTCCTTGCAACCACTTTCATTATTTGTGTCATTATTACTGCTGCATAATCTGAACATAAAAAAACATGGTGCTGTAACAAATGACTTCCCAGTACTGACATTTATAGCAGCAGCATTTCAAGACCGATGAAAAATTTCCCAGTGAGATCTCTGGCCAGGTTTACATAAACCAAACAGGAAATGGCTGCACTATTCACATTAAATCCAAACTGTTTGGTGTAACTTTTTGTTTTACATTACTATAAAATCTTTTTAGTTTTCAACTGGTTTAATTTCATCCTTAAATGTTGGAAAATGATAACTTGGGGTTTTCTGTCTCATATTTTTGTTTGTCCTTTGCTAAGATCTCTTAAAGATAATTATTTAAAAGTTGCTTCAATTTTTGATTGTTTAAATTTTATGAACTTTGTAAAATTTTATGGTAGGGAAAGGTTTGTTATTACTTTTTCCCAATGGACTGCTAATAGTAGTTAGCTTGTCTAGCCCATGTGCTAGATGCTGTCAGTATCAAACTGCCTTTGACTTTCACACCTCTCAGGGGACTAGTAATTGTTGTGTTCAAACAGCCTGTAATTGTGTTCCCGCTGGCTTTCTCAGTACGCTTCTGGCTATTAGAATCATTAAACAACTCAGCACCTGTTAACAGCATTGTAAATATTCAACCCTGCTTGTGTGCAGGTTGAGTCCAATATAGAGAAATCTTACAGTGCTCAGCCTCATAAATTAGAGCTTCTGACAAGTCAATTATTGTGAAACTGGGTTTCACTGTGAAATAAATGAAATAACATGCTGACAAAAAGGTAGGCTGTCTGTTTATGGCAAAGAGAAGAGAATGACTTGATGATTCAATGCAGTGGCCATGAAACTACATTGAATCCTTTATCCATAATTAAACAGTTGTATAATATGTTTAAAATAACCAGTAAGTTATAAATTTTGTACTGTGGAGAGTACAACATGAAAACAAACCTTTTTATTTAGCTGTTGCATGCTTTTTAAAAAATGATTATTGAAATGAATGATATATAAGCTAAATGCTTATACTTGTTTA
This sequence comes from Tolypeutes matacus, assembly GCA_026826555.1. Lineage (NCBI taxonomy): Eukaryota > Metazoa > Chordata > Mammalia > Cingulata > Chlamyphoridae > Tolypeutes > Tolypeutes matacus. The sequence goes on from JAKSZT010053791.1 coordinate 7,661,518, forward strand.
GCCTAGAAATTGCAATGTAACTGATAAGTTCACTTCATAGAGGTGAAAGCCATATTATGCTACTAATGAAGTTCATATCAATCTAAACTCCATCCATCATTCACAGAAACATGTCAGAATACCACTCAAAATTTCATATGACCTAAAAAATTTACATTTTGCTTTTGTTATTTTACAGTTCCTAGCAGCGTATATATCTTACAAAGGTATAATGATATCTTTTTTTCTTTTATAAGGATTTGGAAATGTTTTAAATAACCTCTGATTCACAATCCAAATATTAGCAAAGAATAATACTTGGAAGAGATCAATGAAGTTAAATCACTAATAAAAGTAGATACATTTTAGTATTGTGTTGGCTTCACAGGAGATAAGTCTTAGTGATTGAGTTTTTAACATTTTATTTTTGAATATAATTTTATAACTAGCATTCTCTATTTTTAAAAGTTATCACTTATATGTGTCAGAATACTTGATGAAAACTAACAGTTTTAGGGTTTTTTATAGTCTAGATTGCCCCCAGATATCATAAGCATACAAGTATTTATATTGAATGAATTGAATAGCAATTCAATTACTTGAATTGAATTTTGTATTTCTTCTGTTTATAAAAGTCAGTAAGAATGTTGGTGAGCGTGTTTAGAAAACAAAAATTAAATTAAGAAGAAATCTCAAAAACATATTCTTCTCAAAGTTGAAAATGTGTTAATTTTTAGCAAGTTGGATTATGAATAATATTTAGTCATTAGATAATGCATTATTGTCTCAGAGATATAAGATTGTAGTTGATTTTTTCTTTTTGGCAACTAATTTTAAATATTTGAGAATTGCTTAACCTGACTGTATGTTATTTGGATAAAAGTCACAAATTAGTCTTAAAAATGCCCCAATATACTTAAATAAAGAAACTTCAGAAGGGACATTAGCCCATCAAAATGTATCCTCTAAATACATAAAGCAATGAATAAAATAAATATAAATAAAGAACCTTTAATTTTTTTAAGGAAAGTTTTTTATCATTGATGGTATTTTTATTCATGTACCATTTTATTCATTAAAATGTTAAAATTTACATTCTGTTCTATTTATAGGATAATGGCTTGTGGTGATCAGGAGAATCCATGGAATTTTTTTCTTTCAATGGCATAATAAATTTATAGATTAAAAAATGAATTTTAACTTTTTATATTTTAATAGTATATTTTCAAAATGTTTCATTTTGTGATTCTAATTGCATAAATAATACTTCGATATTTGTTTTACAAATGGTACTACTTATACAGTGTCCTGAGCACATTTTCACTAATGTTTTCAATTTAGAAATAACTTTATCAGATATGTAATAGTATCTTTATCAGCTATACAGTAGTGTTGGAAAATGTATAGTCTTAGTAAGTCAAGAGAATATGAAATATAAAGTAAGCACTCATATTGCAGAAAGTTTGGCTAATGAATTCATTCCTTGAAAAATATGAAAGAAAAAATATTTTTAATAACTTGTAATATCTCAGGAAGTCTGTGTCTTTTATGGGATTTTGTATATCCTGATTTTTTATTTTCACCTCTAAAGCAAAAGATATTATTCTAACTGCATACTACTTTATAGTCATTTTCCTGGATAATAGAAATATTTTCTAATGCCTTTCTCACCTTGGTATATGCTTGGTTAGATATAAATTTGTACATTTGGTTTAAATTTGCTATAACACTCGGTTTAGTGCTTATTTATCTGTTCATTGATAAAGTTGCTTTATTTTATTTTAGTCCATGATGAGAGCCTTTCCAGAAAAAGCAATAATTCTCTACACATTAAAATTAAAAGTATTTTTTTCTTTAACAAATCAATTTTATTGGTACATATTAATAAAGCACATAGTTCATCCAAAATGTACAATCAGTGGTGTTTGGTATAATCACAAAGTTGTACATTCATCACTTCAATCATTATTAGAGCATTTTCATTATTTCAATAATAATAAACAAAAGACAAACAAGCAAGAAAATTCTTCACCTCTCCATCTCTCTCTGTTTCTGGCTATTCTTACACAATTGTTTATTTATTTATTGAGATATAGTCACATACCATATGATCTATCCAAAGTCTATGATCAATGGCTTTTATTACTATTTCTTTTTCATTAAAATTTAAAGCCTCAACTTGTAATTATGATTTATAATTACTTTCCTTGATTATTCCAATATTCTCTTATTGAGCCATACTTAGTGGAGACTCTCATATTTGGGTATATCTAGCTATTTGTGGTGACTTCCCTATCTAATAAAAATATATCCTGCCATGATTTAAGCCCTGCTTTTGCATATTTAAAAAATTGTTTTTCTATTTTACTCGGCCCCCAAGCCTTTCCCTTTAAACAAAGAAACAAAAATCGCCATAGTTGACAGTGTTTCTCCAGTCCCTCTCAAATGGTGAAAGTCGTAGGCCTGCCTCTCCCATTTGAGATTTGAATACTCTTTTCCCAGGCTTTGAATATCCTCTTCTATTTCTGTACAGATGTAAAACCCTAATGCTAGGGGTTCAGTGATGAAAGCCTGTTCTCTGAAGCCACTTTCTTTTTTTTTTTTTTTTTTTTTAAGAATTATTTATTTATTTAATTGCTTTTATCCATTTTTACCCCCTCCCCCAGTCCCATTTTTGCTGTTTTTGCGTCCATTCGCTGGGCAATTCTCTGTGTCCGTTTCCTGCCCTTTCTTCTCATCCTTCTCCTCCTGTCTTCACCAGGATTCGATACTGAGAACCTCTGATGTGGGAGAGGGGCGTCCTACCGCCTGCACCACCTTAGTTCCTGTTTTTTGTTGCATCTTGTATTGGCTCTCCCTTGTGTCACTCTCCTGTTACGTCATCATCTTGCTGCGTGCCTTGGCGAGGCCCGGCGGTGCACCTGGGCACAGGGCCTAGGGGACTCACCCGCTTGCAGGGTCTGGCGGCGCCACTGCGCATGAGTCCTGGTGGCCCATGCAACTTCCATATTTTTTCTTTTTTTACCGGGAGGTCCCGGGGATTGAACCCAGGTCCTCCATATGGGAGACGGACACCCAACCATTTGAGCCACATCCTCCCCCTGAAGCTGCTTTCAATACCTGGTTCTTAATTTGGGAGGGGAAAGGAAGATAGGACATGTGAATTCCACATGCTGGGGTAAAGCGTTCACCCAGTAGGAATTAGAGAACTGCCATGGCTGTGTGTGCAATTCCTCACCCTTTGGGCTAATTCTGGGCAAGGATTCCTAGCAGTCTTAGGGATTTGCCAAGAGCCTCTTGGGGTTGCAGGAAGGATCATTCAAATGAACTGCAAGTCCTTAGGCTTTTTACTTAGAAAACAGACAGTTGGACCTTTGTGTTTTGTGTATATTTTGAGGACTTAAGTTGGAATGTTTAATAATTTCTAAATTTAGTATGTAATTTTAGTTTTATGTAGATGTGTAAACCTAAGTAATTCCAGTTTTAACACAGGAGATTCAATATGTGTATAACATGATGCAGAATTTTATCTGCTTATCGTACTAACTTACTAATTTAATGAATTATCATTATTTATTAGTATCAGAAAACCTTAGTATGAGACTTTTGATCTAAAAAATGGGAATGATAATTGGAATTACTTTATTTCTTTGATTTGCTGTAGTAATTTAATGTTTTTTAAATTCTGAGAAGAAAAGGACTTATATGAAACTGAGGTGATAGTTTCAATAGAAAATATGTTGAAACAAATAACAATCTTGCTTGTTTTCTAGCTACTACAGTTTGGGTGATGTGAGCCATGACTCTGTGAACAAGTTTCTATCTAATCTGGTTGAGAAGTCCCTGGTTGAATTGGAACATTCCTATTGTATTGATATTGGAGAGGTAGGACTCAATTATATACATTCCAGTTGTAAAGATTGCCTAGCTTTTTAACAATAGGGGTTTTTCTTATAATGATAACCAAAATCTTTAACAAGATTTTGCAATTGGAACCTGCAGTATAGGTTATTAATTTTATGAACTTATGTACTTCCGTTGAACTTTTTATTTATGTCATTTTATCTTTTGAAAAAGGATAATCGGAGCATTGAACCTCTGACTTATGGCCGAATTGCCTCCTATTACTATTTGAGACACCAAACACTTAAAATGTTCAAGGAGCGTTTGAAACCTGAATGCAGTATTGAAGAATTGCTTTCAATTCTAAGTGTGAGTTTCATGATGTTATTGGGCTATTTTTTAATATAAAGAGGTTATATTTTATAAATTTTATATATGTCATACCTTCTCTTTTAATTTGGGTCTTTCCATCTAGTTCCTTTCAAAATTTGGCAGAAACTGTTGATGAAGTCTTTCCCTCTATCAAACAAAATCATTATGAAGCAACATATCTAGACCATGTTCCCATAGATAAGATTACCACATAATGTATTATCCAAACTTACATCTTTTTGAAAGTGGGGGGGAACTATTAATACACCAGGATTATAGGTGTAAACTGGGCTGTCCTGGGCAAATGGAGTAATCACCCTGTCCTTAAGTATAATCCCCTTTCTGAATTATGATTGAAAGTTTTTCTTATTGCTTCTTTTGGATAGTTCCTGTTGATACTTAACCATGATGTTACTGAAATTTCTTTATATAAGGATTCACATGATTAAAGTTCTCTTAGAATCCACGCCAGGAAAGCTGTTTCAGTCCCCTACCACTCCACCCCCTACCACCACCACCACCCAAGAAAAAAGGCTTATCAAATGATAAAAAACTATTCTTTGTTCACTTTTCCTTTTTTGCCAGGTAGCTAAGACCTAAATTTAATAGAAGTTAACTTACAGTTCATTTATTTTTACTTATTAGTTTGGAAAATGATGTAGAAGGAAAATACTGAACCGATTGTTAGGAAATCACAGTATTACCATAACATCAGACCTCTTCCTTTCCCTGCTGTATCTCAGTTTCCTCATTTGGTAAATGGGGTTAATAAGATCTATTTCAAAACGTTAGTGTGATAATATATCTGAAGTACCTGGTGCCTTTCCTGGAACATAATAAAGCAGGCTTATTTTCAGTTTGTATTTAAAATGAGCCAAGACTAAATCAGTCTCAACAGGACTGAGATATGGAATAGGATTGGGAGTATATTACAACATCTAGGGTGACACTGTCAAACTGCTACTTCTGAGTATCTGTATTAGTCAGCCAAAGGGGGTGCTGATGCAAAATACCAGAAATTGGTTGGTTTTTATAAAGGATATTTATCTGGGGTAGAAGCTCACAGTGACATATGCTTTATGTCATAAAGCATAAGTTCCTTCCCTCACCAAAGTCTGTTGCCACGTGGCAGCAAGATGGCTGCCAACATTTGCCAAGAGTTCAGGCTTCTTGAGTTCCTCTCTTCCTGGGGTTCCGTTACTCTCCTGGCTCAGCTCCTCTATTTCCTCCACAAGGTCAGCTGTAGACTATGAGGCTCTCTAGGCTTTGCCTCTCTCTACAAAGCCAGCTGTGAACTGTCAGGCGAATGGCTTGTCTCTTTTCCTGGAGCCTTCTCTCCTTCCTCACGACCAAACTCCTCTGCGTGCTTGCTTCCCTGGGCTCCAGCATTAAAACTCAGCATCAGAACTGCTCCAACTCTGTCCTTTGCTTTGCCATGTCTTTTATCTTTGAGACCCCACCCACCAAGGGGTAGGGCTCAACACCCTACTGACATGGCCCAGTCAGAGCCCTAGTCATAACTTAATCATGCCCAGATGAACAGACCAGTTTACAAGCATAATCCAATATCTATTTCTGGAATTCATAACTATATCAAACTGCCATACTGCTACAGTATCCTTCCTTTCTCCCACTTCCACCCCAGTTAGCCATATGTTATCTAGCCCACCCTCAGGTTTGATGGTGCTTTCTTACAAAGTTAAGAACCATTGGACAAATAATATCTTTAAGTTCTTTCTCTTATAAAATCTCTGATTCTGTGGTAATTCTTTTACTTACTAGCTTTTTTCTTACCTCTCACATTGGTTTATCATTCTCAATAAGCTTCGATATCCCATTCACAGTTTTACAACTTTTTTCCTTTTGAGAAACTTGTGCATAGATTTTGTTCCCATTATAGGGCCAAGTACATTATAGAGTGTCAAAAAAATATCTGTTAATGAATGGATGAATTGATGCATTGATCCTGTATTAATCAGTTTTCTATTGTTTGCTATGTAAAAGAGAGTACAGGAATAAAATCTATGTGTCATCACAAAAAATTTTTTGAGAAACTAAAAATTCATTTCCAAGAGAAGAGTATAAAAAATATGAAGAAAGTTTTTTAGTTCTCTAAGAATAAGATTTGTGTAATTTCCTAGTCTAATGACATAATCAGATACATAAAAATAAGGATTTTTCTGGGGGAAAGGCTTTTAGCACTGGCAGCAAAATAATGGATAATAAATTCAGTTACGCATCTTAAACTAGTATCTGTTCAACTTAATAATATAATTTTTCTTTCATATATACCTAACTTGATACATTTACCTAATCTGATATTTAAAAGCACTTATGGGGGGTGGATGTGGCTCAGATGGTTGGGCGTCCGTCTGCCATATGGAGGAACCTGGGTTCAATCCCCGGGACCTCCCAGTAAAATTTAAAAAAATAAAAATAAAAAAATAAAAGCACTTATGACAAATATTGGTTTGTATTGTGAAAATTTTGATTTTCACCCACAATAAAAAAAAAAAAAGCACTTATGTAGCTTCAAATATAATATAGTAATAGCTGACCTTTTGAGCTCTTTTTATGTGCCAGACACTATTTTATGAACTTTACATTGATAAACTCATTTAATCATCACCACAACCATATTTGATATTCATAACATCCCATTATTATTCCTATATTGCAGATTAACCAATTTGTTCAAGATTTTACCGCTAGTGAGTAGCTTGCAGTCTAACACCTGAGTCTGGGCTCTTAGCCACTGTGCCTAATGCCTCTCATGCCTCACACACACACACACACACAGTGAGGTGGGAGGTACTGAGGTGAGAGGTACAAAGTATTGCATGTAGCGAAATGCATTGTTTGTAAAGGAGATTTGTGAAAGCCATATGCCTATTACATTCTACATCCTCCTCTACCCCACCAAAAAGGCCAAGAAGATGTATACAATACCAAGGGAATTAAATTGTTATCCCCTATGCTTCATTCTTCTCTATGAAAAGACATTGATCAAAACTAAAGGTCTGTCTACATCCTGTCAGAATCTTGTTTCTTTCCACCATTACAAATGCTCTACCTAAAACCAGTTACACTGATCACTTGGTATATTTTTATCAAAATAAAGTCAACCCTTCTGAGAATAACTGATTAAAACAAATCATCTGCAAGCAAGTATAAGGGAAACTTAATATATTTATATAGATATTGTTTATTGTACCCCTTAACAATTCCCACAGCAACAATGATGTGATCACTTCATACTATGGTGTTTAGTCCAAGGAACTCTCAACTGCTAATTTGTATCTCTGTCCATAATATCTCAGTGAGACTTATTGACCGAGGATACTGAAGCATCAGAACTATAGGGCTCACATTCACAAGGATATTCACAGATACTACCATCTTCTTCATTTCTTTTCTAGGAATTATTCTCCATTCACTAGCCAATATTATCCTGAATTACCCAAAGAAATATTAAATAATAAAGTAAGATTATGTTTGAAGTAATTACAGTACAATTACCAGAAATCATTTTTTACATTTGAGAAGTTTTTTAAAATGTTTTTTTATGAACACACCAAGGACTATTAAATGACTCATTCTCTCCTCTCACTTCCCAAAATGCATACTAAGCTTCTTATGGTTTTGAAACAATAGAAAGAAGCAGTTCAACAGGAGCAATAGGGAACAGGATGATAATAGCATTTCTGGTATTGTTATTATAATAATAAAGTCACACTATGTTTTTGAACAATTCAGTATTATAATTTCATTCACTATCAGCATCTCCTTTTACTAAGATGCATTCATTGATAATGTTTCTAAGGTTACTTTTAAACTTTAAAAAAAAAATTTATTAATTATGTTTAATGAGAAGACCACAACTGAAAAGCATCTTTTTCACCTGTCTGTTGCTTTAAAATTACTATAATAGTTTCATAAATTTACTTCTGGCACTGAATGAAGTTTTTTTTTTTTTTCATTATTAGGCTACTTATTTTATTTGTCTTTTGGGTTTTGTGAGGTTTTTGGTATTGAAGATAGTGTAGAAATTATGTTTTTTAAGATTTCTTCTAGGTTCTTTGAGTATGTTGCAGTATGATTATTGTTAGCACAGAGAAAATATACTAGAAGGTAATCATAAAATGAAAAAACAATATTAAAACATTAGTTCATATTTACCAAACATTTAAAATATATAAACATATTATTTCTCTTCAGTTTACATAGAAACATAGTATCGGGTAATAATCTCTCCATCTTATGTATTCATAACTGTTTATTGGTATCCTCTTTTTTATCATTTCTTTTTTTAAAAAATCAATTTTATTGAAACATTCATAAACCATACAGTCCATCTAAAGTGTACAATCAACGTTTTTTTAACCATTGATAGAAGAATATTAATATAATACTATATCCTACAGTCTATAGTTTGCTTGGGTTGTATTTTTGCCCAAAATATCACCCTAATATTAACATCTTGTAACATTAACATAAATTTGTTCTGTTTCATAGAAAAACATTCTTATATATAGACTATTAACCATTTTCCACAAGAGGGTTTGCTATGCTATACAGTCCCATGTTTCATTTTTAGCTTTCCTTCTAGTGATACACACAATCATAGACTTCCAATTACTATCATATCCATATATTAGCCCTGTTAATTACAAACACTATAATGTGCTTTCAACATTTCTATCCATTTCCGAACATTTACAAACAGATTTATTTTTTTAAACCAATCTACATAGATGGTATCTTCTTTTAAAACCCTTTCTTCCTTTAAAGAATTTTTGTATTTGGAATCTCGATCTCAGCCAGAGGATTTTGTCCCTTTATTTAAAAGAATTGAAATTCTTACTCTTTTTCTAATCATTTTGCATATTACTTTTAACTTTTCTGAAATAAGAATTACAACTTTCACTTTTCTGAATAAAGAATTACAATTTCTTTTTAAATAGTGATACAATTTTATTGCCTTTATAATATTTACAAGAAAGGGCCTTCTTTCAAAAATAAAGGAAAAAGTATTTAATCAGATCATCTCATTGTATACTTTCTTTCACAGTGTTTTTGGCACTGCAGGTTTCCCTTTTCCCCAGTGTTCCATAGCAGAAGATTGTCGGGTTTGGTAAGAATCCCATATATTAGGTCAATTTATACCCTATTTTCCACATTCCATTCTTTATCTTCTTTTCCTTTATCAGTAGGATGCTTGGGGTCAGCCTAGTATTTTCCGGAATGGTATTAAATTTGACAATATCACTTTTTGACCAAAGGATGGAAGCAACAGAATATTTCTGAGTATACAGATGATAATAAAGTCTTCAAAATAATAAAGAGCTAGGCTAAATGGAATTGTCTAAAGAAATATCGCAGAAGTATATTGGAATGTACATAACTTAGAAGTTTTATCCTTAGTGTGTTAACTTATGTTTGTCCATACTAAATTTCATTGGTCACCTTTCTACCTACAGACTATATATTGGTTCAAAAAAAAAACATTTATTGCATGCCTATAATGTTTGAGGCACTTTCTAGGGGTAGGAGATAGAAGAGTGAACACATCTGACAAACTTCCTGTATATGTATGTGTGTATTTGTGTATGTATATGTATGTATATACATGTACATTTGTGTGCACATACATTAATACATATAAACTATGAACCATGGTAACAAACAGTGAGAGACTTGGGTATTGCCACTAAGGTTTTCAGCCCAATGTGATGCTCTTCAAATGACAGTAAATGTTGCTGTCATCAAAAATAGTATCTAAAAACAAAAGGAAAGAGTAATCTGTCCTTCGTGTTAATTTTCCCTGTGGGGGAGATTTGCTACATACATTTCTGGTGATCCCATATCAAAAGGATATCATGGAGAAAGTCTGAATGGACCCATCGTGAGCTACTCAGTCTAGAAAGGCAAAGGCTTTGAATCATAGTAACTAAAATTAAAATCATGAACAGTGATGGTGAACAAGATCTGTGGACTTTGAACACAATCACTTTTTTGTAATTAGTAGGAAGTTCCAAATGATCCTGCATGTAATAAACTCAGAGGATTTGTTGCTTCAATTGATGAATAGTACATATTTTAAAAGAGCTGGAATTGTAACCATTGTATTTGGGTGTGATAGATAATCATTCTCTTACAGACCAGGGAATGCAGAGATTAGGATTTGACCTCTGTGGCATTTGTACAGTTTATTCTGTTGACTCTTAGTACTTTCAGAATGTTTTTATCCTTCAGAATATTATGAAGGTTTTGTTGTTTTTAATTTGACAACCTGTTATACTTTGAGGTACTAATTCCTGTGGTTATCCCATAATATGAGAATCTTTATGCCAGTCAGCACTGAAAAAGAAAAAAACACTTCCACTTTTTTTTCTTTAATAACACCTCTTTTCAAACTTATGTATTCAGTTACTTTTCATCCCTAAGAAGTTGAACTGTTCCTTACTTATGTTTTTAAATGTTGTTGTCTTTAAATTATAGCAAAATATTATGTTCTGTGTGTAAAATCAAAACTTCTATTGAGCCAATTTCTCTCCACTAATATTCTAGAATAGTAACCCAATTATATAAATCTTATCTTTCCAAAATATTAACTTTTCTCCTACATTAAAAAAATAATAAATAACTTTTATTGAGCAACTACTAATGCCAGGATTTTATGTACATTATTTATAATCTTCAAACAACTCTTCATGGTAAATGTTAAGTATACAGTTAAAAGAATTGAAGTTTAATGAGGTTAATTAGGTTTTTCCATGGTTGTTCAGAAAGTAGGTCTTGAGAACACTTTCCCCTATACGTGACTTCCTTTCCTAGACATACTCTCTCCATAACCTATGATTTAATTCCAGCTGTAAAAAAAAAAAAATGTTAAAGCATTAAATGTAAGGGTACATACTTTTAAAAAGTAATTAAGAAGCAGAGCTACTTTTAAATTATATGTGACCTTGTAACCTAGAATTATTGGTACTTAAATTCAGATGTTAGCTACTAGCAAAATAATTATTTCAACTTTCCTTACTGAAGGCATATATTTTAAATTTTAAACAATCTGATACTATTTCAAAAAGGCTAGCTATTTCATAGGAACTTTTGCCAATTTTTTTTTAACACCATAAATTAATAAGCTTCATAATTAAGGCAGCTGCTTCACACCTCTATTGTTAACCGGTGACATTACATCTGTCCTGCTCCATTGATGCCCTGCTCCTACAGCAGTTTTGGCAACAGGGATTACATGGCATGGACTACATAGTCTAATTAGATATATAAGTGAAAATCCCAAGGGAAAAGGACATTTAAAAAGTAATTTGAAGAATCCCTTAATGATGTTGGTACTGCAAACCCAAGTCTAGAGTAGAAAATTCCTGTCGTCATGGCAAACCAGGATCATGATTTGATACATTCAATGGACTTTTAAAAGTTAGCCTATTTTAAAACAAATAATAGAACCGAAAAGCTTTCAAAGTTAGAGCAAATTTGTTTGAACAGATCGTTGAGAATATGCTTCCTCAAGCATTCATAGTTTTGAAAGAAAGCAAAATATGCCCCAAAGGTACCCCATCTCTAGAATTTTCAAAAAATTATTTAAAAGACATGCTTGGTTTGTTATGGTTTTTTTCATACGCAGAAACATGAAATTACATTTATATATCAAATATCCAATTTGAAAAATTGTGAAATTCTTATTTTTCCACAAAGGCCTAGATATTGTCTAAAAGTATGGGTTTCATGTTTAAAATAAAATAGAACCATTCCAAATTTAGAAAAGTACCAAGGCAAAGAGATTTTTGTATATCAATCCATTTTCAGATTTGGCAGTTCTCTGTACTGCTTTCTTTAAGAGCTCACTGATTTCTTTGCTCTGCCCATATTCAGGACATTTTCAGTAATATAGCATTTTTAATGTATGAACTTTGTCAAGTTTGGGGCACAACCACAAATCTTTTTGGTAGGAAATTGCAAAAATACCTTTCTTAAACATGTGAAATTGGAAAAGTAAGCAAGAATTTGGTAGGGAACTCAGCATGTAAAATTAAAGAGTTCATTAAAGGAAGAATGAAAGAAAGGAAAAGGTTAACTAGTAACAGGGAACACCATCAACCTCATGGCCTTCCATTTCCAAATAACCTCCTGACAGTCTCAGGATCCCATCTGCTACTCTTTATTATCTTCCTAGTGGGGAAACCTAATGGGAGATCTTCCAGGGTTTGTGAGAAGAGCTTCCCCTAACCCACAGACTGGGGAGCTGCCTGGCATCTTTTGGAGAGGCACAGATGGTAAATGTCTTGAAAAAAATATCTCTTTCTACTTCTCTTGGTCTCTTTCCCTTGAGACCTTCCTGTCCTCCATTATTTCATAGCCTCCCCTAGATTTCTGCACTTACAAGTTTTTCTCTGCACAGAGAAAAATGGAACATTTTCCATGCAAAAAGCCTCAGTCTCAGATATGTCTGTTGTTGAGGTTTAGTAGTTTAAAGGTTTTTAAGCTGATTATGTTCTGACAAGCCTGAAATGTATTCATAGTATTACCTGGAATTTGGCCTTAAAAAAATTTTTTTTTCCATTACTTTGAGTTTTTTAAACTGTCCCAGAGAATAAGAACTGTCAATTACCAAGATTCGAAAGGCTGGTAATTAAATTGGATTATTATTTAAGAAATAAGTTTAGCTACCGAAGTATGAATAGCCTTAAAATTTTCTCCATTATCACCTAGTTTAACTTTCTCATTTTTCAAAAAATAAAAAGACCCAGCATTGCCCAGAATGACATAATTAATAGAGAAAAAAAATAAACGCACACATATATATACAATATAAAACTCAGGTCCCCAAAAGGAAGAGGCAGAGTTGGAAGAAGAACTTGTATCTCCCTGCAGCCTTTAAAATGTCATTCCCCTGTTCCCTTTACTCTTTTGCACTTTTCTTTTTAACTCTTTTTTCACCTTTTTTTGCCCTTTAATTTAAATTTAAAAACTGAGGTACATAAAAAGGATACACCTTAACCTTCCCAGCCTAATCTACCTGTAAAAAATACTTCTGGTTTGTCAGTGTTTATTAACACTTGCTAAGTGTTATGTGCTAATACTCAGTGCACTTGGGGGACTCCCAAAGAAATAGACAACAGATTTATATCTTTTAAGGAGATTTTTACTAGAGCCTAAAGAGCATAATGGAAACGTTGGAAGAGGCTTGTGCTGAGTAAGTCTGTCTTTATCTGCCCTTGCTGCTCAGTATGTCTTTACCTATGCATGGAAGTGCTTAGTCCTACTTATGACATTCAAGGCAAAAGAGTAGCTGACAGGGAGCAGATGTGGCTCAAGTAGTTGAGTACCTGCTTCCCACATGGGAGGTCCCATTTGGTTCCCAGTGCCTCCTAATAAACAAAACAACAAGCAAACAAACGGAAGAAACAACTACTCGGGAGCTGATGTGGCTCAGTGGTTGGGCGCCGCATACGAGGTCCCAGGTTCAATCCCCAGTCCCCCAGTACCTCAAAAAAAAAGAGTAGCTGACTATGTCCTCCCCAAAATCAGAGTTATCAACCTGGCCCATGGGCGGGATTGGATCACCAAGCTCCTGGAAGTCTTGTAAGAGCATTTGCAAAGGGAGACTTCATTTAGATATTTTTAAATTACAGATATAATCTTGAATGATTTCCTATAGATTAAGACATCTTTGTAAAACTTTGAGGTAGTTTGCTCCTTCATGAGCCCTATCATGAATCATTTGTTAAAGGGAAACATAATTTGTTTTTGGAGATATTTTATTACTTAACTTTTAATGATATCATAACTCTTTAGAATTGTCAATACATACAAACATATTGGAAAAAAATTATTTTGTAACAGAAATAATATTTGACATTATTATCTTGCTTGGAGTAAAATCTCTTCCCTAAACTCTGTCCATTTGTCACACTGCTTTGGGTAAGCAGATCATTGTTTAGATTTTTTTAAATGGAAATTTTAATATAGGATAAAAATTTAATATAATTTTTATATTATATTATATTGGTTGCTTAAAATGTTTCTAATTTCATCTCAAAAAAGTATAAGTACTCAAAATTGTTGTTATCTTTGGTCCAGAAGGTGGAGCAGTTCAGAAATCAATGTTAGCTCCTTCCTCCATTAATAATGATGACCAGAACTGTTTCAAATGATTCATGATTCCTGTTCTAAACATCTTCCCAATATAAATATTGCCAAAACATTGTTTAAACACACTATCCTGCCTTTCATCTTTGCAGAGCATCCAAGTAGGTAAATTGGTGTGATCGTCCCCAATACTTGAGGCCAACTGAAGGTGCTTCAGTATCATTTTTGTGTGAGAGAGCAAAAGAAAACTTAAACATAACATCCTCCCCAACCCCAAATTGGTATAAGCAGACTTCTACAATATTATATTATTTTGGAGACAAGGAATTTTAAAGAGAAAAAAACAATCATAGAAATACCCCTTGTTACAGCTTTTTCAGTTAACTAGGCCAGGCTTTTTCTTATGTAACAAAGTAGAGAAATTCAGTAGAATCACTATGTACCTAAAAAACTGTATTAACATAGTTTGGGATTAAAATTTTTGTGAAATTCTAAATTGTAAAGTGTATCCTAATTTGTGTTTAAAACAAATCATTATATTTAGCCATCTCAATTTTCTGAATCTTGTTTTATATGTAATACTATTTTTATAAGCTTTTTAAAAATGAAAACAGCACAGTTGCTCTTCCTTAATTTGTTTGTTATTGCTGATTATATTTCCTTATGCTTTAATAAACAATTGCTCTTCCATTTCATTGGTTGTTATCCAAACACCCTTAGTCCTCACACCTTAGCCATTATTTAGTTCATATAGAGATTTATATCTCTTGGTCCTTTGCTCATAAGTCAGTTTCTTGTCCTTTAATCCTTCTGATTGCTTTTTTTTTTTTTTTTTAATTGACCTATCTAAAGAAAAGAACCTATAGTTCAGGTACAAAACAATTCCAGAACTATGACTTTTGTGATAACACCACCATTTGTATGCAGCCCCATGTCATGTTAGCCTTTCTTTTAGAGCTATATGACATTAAAAGAGTTTCTACCTCTGAATGGTGGTACTAGTTTAACTGAGTCCCATATTACACTGGGTCACAAAGCACCAAACTAACTAAGTAAGTAATTTTGCATATTGGACTTATCTATAAATTCAGTCTAGCCATTTCACTAAGGATATAATAATATTTCTGATCAAATAAGCTTAGTGGTTATGAACCTGGGCTCTGGAAACAAACTTTTGCACAAATTCAAATCCCAGCTCTGCCACTTTCTGGTTATGTGACTTTGGACAAGTTACTTAACCTCTTAGCCTCAATTTCCTCATGTGTTTAATGGCAGTAATAACTACCTTATGTAATTAGTGGGAAGATTAAATTAGTTCATACAGATAAAGCACTTGGAATAGTTCTTTGCTCGGGAAAAGTGCTCAGTAAAGTTAGCTATTATTATATTTAATAATAATATTTATTGTTTACATACCATGTTCTGGGCTTGGGGGATACAACAGCAAACTGGCCTGATGAAGTTCTAACATTTGTGAACTTATATTCATAGTAGGTCAGACAAACAATAAATAAGTAAGCAAATATTTAATATAATTTCAGGTGAATATAAGTGAAATAAAAAATAATAAGGTAAGAGTCTGGAGGTAACTAGAGTTACCTGGTTAAGGAAAGCCTTTCTGAGGAGATGATATTTGAACAGAGATCTGAGTGACATGAAGGAACAAGTCATGAGAAAGCATTGCAGGAGATTCCAGGCAGAAGGCATGACAAGTACAAAGGAGCTAGGTTGGCAGGTTCAAGGAATAGCAGGAAAGCCAGTATGACTAAAATGGGGTGAGCACTGTGAGGGCCTGGTAGGCAGGGGCTAGGTCATCCAGGACCTAGTGGACCATGATAAAGAGTTTGGATTTTATCCTGGTGTCCAGAGATGCCATTGGAGGAATTTGATCCGATGAGTGATAGGATGTTATTTACAGTGATATTTTTATACCGAAAAAGAATAATCTGGCTTCTTAGTAAAGAATTGGCTGTTAGAGAATAGAAGAGTAGAAACAGCAATCCAGTTAGGAGGCTGTTGCAGGAAGTGTAGATGAGAGATGATGTTGGCTTGGGAAGAGTGACTAGAAGTTGAAATAGTGAGTTGTGGTCTGAATCAAAATGTTTTAAATATAGAGCCAACAGGAATTGATGAAAGATTAAATGTAAGTAAAAAGAGGAAATAAGGATGGTACCTAGGTCTGGATGAGAGAGAACACTAAATTTTACTGAAGGAAAGAAGGCTGGGTAAAGAACAGCATGTGTTCTTGGGAGGGCGGGTTCTGGTGATAGGCCTGTGTATTAAAGTTTCAAAGTCCTGGTTGGTTGAGATCATCTGGGAAGTGAGTTTTGACAAGAGGTCTGAAGATTGAGCTCTGGGAACTCTAGCATCATCTAGTTGATGAGAAGAGGGAGAGAAGGAGAGCCAGCAAACAAAACCAAGAGTGAAAATTGGGAGATTGCATTGTCCTGGAGGCCAAGCACAGAAAGTACCTGAACAAGGGGGTGGTAATAACTGAGTTAAAAGCTATTGGATTAGATGAGAGCTGAGACTAACCATTCTTCTTGATAAAGAGATCTTAGGTGTCTTTAACGAGTCATTTCAGTGGTGTGATAGACAAAAACCTTATTTGAGAAGACTCCTCGAGAGATGGAATGGTGAAGAAGTAGAGCAAATACAGTTAATTCTTACATGGAGCTGGGATGTGATAAGAAATCAGTTTTCTTTTTCTTTGGTTTTTTGGTGAGTTTTTGTTGTTGTTGTTTTAAGATGTTGCAGCATGTTTGTATGCTGATGGAAATGATCCTACAGAGAGGAAAAAATTGACGAAGTAGGAGAGAGCAAAGTCCTTGATAGGGCAAAAGGGAAATGGGAATCAGTGCGAAGGTGGAAGGATTGGCCTTAGGTAGAAGTAGAGACAATTCACCCATTAAAATAGGGAGAAAAGACCAAGTATTTGGGGTACAGATGCAAGTTGTTTGGTATTGAGTGATGAGACAAAGAAGAAATTCCCTTCTGTTTGCTTTAATATTTTGATAAACTGAAAAACAAGATCATCATCTGAAACTGAGCAGGTGGGACGGACCCTGCTAAGGAAGAGGGGACCAGTAAATGTAGGGAAAGGCCATCATTAACAGACTGAGCCAGCTGTAAAGTAGTGGAATGAATATTGTATTTGCATTTAGGAAATAAGGTCCAAATCTCAGCGTGGCCATTTCAGTATCTTTGAAGTAAAAATCATTTAATTTCTCACAGTCTCGTTCATTTAAAAAGGTACAATGATACCTGCCCTACTTAGGTCAGTCACAGGGTTAGTGTAAGGATCTAATAATGTAATCTGATTATTAATATGTAAATGCTTGTAAATCATCATACAAGTTTAAGGGAGGATACGTGTTAGGACATAACTGAGCTTGATCTAGATAGACTTTTTTGTTTGTTATATGCTCTGGTTGAGTTTGTTGTTTGTTTTTTGCTTTTGTTTTGCATTCAAAGCTGCCTAATCTAGGTGGCCTTTTTATTTTTTAGGGTTCAAAACACTCAGATTCTCTCTCTCACAGTAAGGGTTTCCTCCTTGAACTCACTGAAAACCTTTTTATTTCATTATTGGTGTTTTGAAGGAATAAAGAAGAAGAGTACAAGGTCTTGCTTCCTTTGTATTCCCAAATACAGTTTTGCCCTTATCTTAGCAAGTATCTTTTGGTGAGTTTTGGTATTGTCTTTTTTTTTTTTAAAGAACATGTGACTTCATTTGGTATCCTTGATCACAGTGGCATTTTCTGAGTTTTTTTTTAGTTGGTTGTTCTGCCCCTAGTCCCTTTTTCCATTCTCTTCATGTTAATATTTTGCTAGAGGCCTTGAGTTGTAGAGTACCACAGGGCAGTGACAAAGTCTATCAAAATATTGATTCACCACTGCCACATCATCCTACCTCCAAATAAAAAAGCACTAAGATTCTTTAATGAGACATTACTCCACTTTCAAACCAATGTCTGTACTCCTAAGAGTGCTTGTCTATTCATACTTGTTAAAAAAGCACTTAGTAATTAGAAGAAATCATAAAGTAATTATGATTAGTAATAGTGATTATGGCTCTGGTGATTACTCCTTCACTAAGATGCTTTGCAAATAGATGAGCACTTCTTTGAATTAGGAACTTGGGCTTGAAAGCTATGAGGAAGCTATATTAGTAAAAAAAAAAAAATTCTTTCTTTTGGGACTAAGCAGTAAGCTGTAAAATAGCCAGGCAGCCATTGGGAACTGGCTGAGAAAAAATACAGGCAAATCAAATTGGCAATTCATTAGGCATATATTCATCTGGAAAAATTCTCTTGATTCAATTGCAGTTAAAGTTCTGGCCAATATGGTGTAGTTCTTTAATAATGCCAATTCTAAGTTAGGCTGTGATATTTAGTAGTATCTCTTTTCTGAATAATTACAATATTACATTCTTTAATATGATACTTGGGGAGCGGGAGGAAACCATATTTAAAGTCTAGGTATTTGTAAAATGTAGGCTTTCAAAAATAAGCAATTTTTTGATACAGAAATAGAGAAAATACTACTTCATTTTTAATGGGTGTATGTTTTTTCTTTCCTTATGCTGTACTCTCCTCATCTTTTCATCTTCCTTCTCTACAGCAATTCCTTCTTTGCTTCCTTTCGCAGTTACAGTTTCTCTTGCTTGTCCTTTATATTTTCTTATTCAAAAGCTTATTTTTCTATACCTGTTACTATTCTACAAATAATTATTAAACACATACCTTCAACAGTCCAGCAAGTATTTATTTAGCACCTACCAGCTATGTTTTATGAAAGAGGATGATGAAATATAAGGTATGGTCCCTCCCTTCAAGAAAACAGGCTCTCTCTGCCTAGAGGAGCCCACATCAAATCTTGGTACATATTTTCGTCCTTCTCTCCCATTTCTCAGCAAGTTCTGTTCTCTTCCCCCATTCCCCAATTAATTCTTTTTACTGGCCTAACTGGAAAAAAAAGAGAGAGAGAACAGCCCTGTGCCTGTCCTAAGAAGTAATGAATTAACTGTCTTGAAACTGTAACTTGCACCAGCATTTCTGGAGTATGCTGAAAGTCTAGTTACTAAGAGCATGAGCTTTGGAGTCAAATAGATTTGATAGTACCATTTTCTAACTATGGGATTTTTCGGCTAGTCACTTAACCTCTCCAAGCTTCATGCTCCTTTATAAAATAAAGGGAATATTAAATAAAGTAATGTGCTTAAAGTATATTACCTAGCATATTATAATCATACCTGTTATTGCTAGTTTTCATTAATAATGATATTTTAATATTGATAGCAAGTTCTAGTAATTGGTATATTATAATCTATGTAAATCATATCTATATAGGATAAATACCATTACCCTCTTCTATTCTAAAAACATACAAGATAAATTCAGATTCCTTAGCATGTCATATGAGACCAATTCAGTATAGATGGAAGTGAAAATAGCCTCATCTCCAACTACTCTCCCTCTTTTGCTCTTCCATGAAACTTATGCTATTCCATTTGCCAAGATTGCCTCTTTTACCACTTCGACCACAACAATTTCTACATATTGATTATTAAGACCCATCTCACTTATCATCTCTGTGAAACACTAACCAAATAAAAAGGATGGTGTATTTAACAAATATTGTTGGGTAAGTTGTATAACTTTTTTGAAAAAACAGTCATTAGATTCTAATGTCATAGCATATACCAAAATAAATTTCTGTCTTATTAAGAAGTAAAGCCAAGAATAATGTTAAAATTTTTAAGAAGAGAGTAAGAAACATAAAAAGTGTAAAAGTATTAAGTCAGAAAAGGAAATGAATATATTTGCCTACATAAAAATATTAAAAAATACATGCCTATAAACATGAAATTTTCAAAGCAAACCAAGTAGGTATAAATATCAATATGTCTAAATTATGATAGAAGAGTAATATATTTTAAATTATTTTTGAAAATCATAAAATTGAAAAAGCAGTCATCCAAGATTTCAATGGTTAAATGAAAAAAGGAGCATTAACAACTCACAGGAGAAAATATATATTTTGTAATAAATAGGAAAAATAAACAACCTTCTCAGTATTCAAGGAAATGTGAATTGAAACAAAAAAAATAGAAATCTTTTTACCCTATTAAATTGTTGGAAATTAACAAAGTAAAATTCTCGTTGCTGCTGAGAGTTCTGTGAGTTGGGCATTCCCAAACACTGCTAAACAAAGTTTTCACTGACCCAGTTTTTTTTTTTTTTTTTTTTTTTTCAAAAGAAGCTTGATATCTGCAATGTTTGAAAAAAAAATTTTTTTTTTTAATTCCAGTTCCTTGGTGTTGTAATTCATTTCAAGGAATCTTTCCTAAGGAAAGGAGTGTGTTGTCAAGATGTTCATCACAGCATTATATAATAGCAAAAAACTATGTAGCTTTTCTTAAAAGACCAGTATCTTTCAGAATAAATAATTTGTAATCATTTAAATATAAACTTAACTTTTAAAAAGGGAATCAGTGGAAAAGGTATTGTTTTTTTTAATTTGTTTTGCAATAGCCATTATATCTGTACTCTAGCATTAATATATTTATGCTTGCCTTGTCAGAGGATCATTTACTAATTAACAAATAGTTTTGAAAAGCTCTTTCAAGAAAGATCTAACTAGTGATAAATAATTCTTAACAAACTTTAGTCATCCCACAGTGAGAAGGACTAAAATGAATATTTAATATTTTTATGCTGAGCCATTATGGCAGAACTCTAAAGGAATTTCTTCTCTGGTAGTGATGCATTTTAAGCCTAATATCTTTTGATTTCTAAACCCAAAGAAAGGGGGGTGCCCCATTCTCATATTTAGACGTATTCAAAAATTTTGCTGTTACTACCAAAGAAAATATATAAATATGGTCCTTATTACATGGTATTATTTACACCATCTGCATTTTAGTTTAACATTACATTTTCCTGAGAAAGGACTCCACTTATTTTGCAAACAATGTTTTCCAGCTGACAATCTAATAGAATATGAACTTGTTTCAGAAATTTGATTATGTCAGAAAGTTAGAACTCACTTTGCTTATAATTGGGGGTGGAGGAGGAAGATTAGGACAGAGAGGATTTCCAAATGTCATTCTCCTCAAATACATAAAATTCTCCACTTTCTGTTCTAGTCATTTTTTATGTAATTCAGAGGAAAGCACTATAATCTCAGTTTTATTGTATTTCCATTGACAACAAAGAATTCTTCTCTATGTATTTGCTTCAATTTGTTAGATTTCAGTCCTCCATATCATCTTTGTAGGTATTTTATTTTATTTATTAAACAATGTCAGCAAATTTGTAAGACAACTGTCATCTTCTACTGACAGTTGAACAAATAAATTGTCTTGCGGAACCAATGACTGAACTGACAGTGCATTGCTCTACTTGACTGAAAGCACAGTAAGGGTTGTGACCTTGAACTACTTTTACTTTTTTAATCAGTAAAAGCGGAAGAAAAGAGAGAAAGGTAAAAACAGTAAGACATCAACATAACCAGTGAATGCAACTAAAATCAGAGAAAAAGTTAAGAGGAATAAATTGCCCCTTGGGACCACATCAAAGTGATATGAACAATACCTCACTAGAACTTAAAAGCATGTTTTTTGTGCTTTTTTAAAATCATGGACTGAAAATATGATGTTTCTACATATATGTCATATGATTTCAAAATTGAAAGAAATTTAATACTATAAACTTTACCTTGAAACTGTGCTGAAAACAAGTATATTTCTTTAATGACTCAGAAAACCCATGAAGAGGGGAGCCAATGTAGCTCAGTGGTTGAGCGCCTGCTTCCCATGTACGAGGTCCCAGGTTCAATCCCCGGTACCTCCAAAGAAAGAAAGAAAACCCATAAAGATCTTTCAGAGCTCTGAAGCTGTCATTACAAACATCAATAATCATTACATTTTGGGTGTATAAAAGTGCTAGAAAACTCATTAATAAAGAGCTAATAGAGTTCTGATAAATTCGATTTTACTATCTGCATATCAAAAGCAATAGAAGGCAAAAAAAAGTCCACAGATGTTCACTGCATCAGTGTCTCCGTAAAATAAAGCCAGATACAATTAAAGGCCACAGTTTCTCTGTATAACACTCGGTTAGAAACTGATTAGACAGTCTTTTCTAAAGAAGGAGTTCATTGCTACATTTGAGAATCTGGAAATGTATAGATGCCTGATGTATTCTCATATTGTACTCCAGAAGTTTAATTTTGAGTTAATCAGCCCCATATGAAAACCAAACTAAAGAGCTGTACTTTATTACCCCTAAACATGTACCATGTTTTCCAATTTTAAAAGCACCAAGAAAATGCAAACTAAATTGAGAATTTGATTAATTTAGTTTATGGTGTATCATTGCCCATTACTGAATGTACATATACACACTTATATATATGTTCCTTTAAGATATTATGGTTTGAATATTACTTAAGCCATAAGAATGCCTATTTGCTTTCTCTTGATTCACGCAGAGCAGATGGATGCTTGACTGCCTGCTAATCCACAGCTGGAATGGTTTCAGCAGTTTCCACATTGCCGGGTTAGAGTGGCTTTTCTAGTGGACTGAGAGGGCAGCAAAAGAGGGATATCATTATTCATCAGTATCCCAGTGGGAGTGCTGCCAGCAGAGATTAATTTTTTCTGTTATGCTTGTAAAACAAGCTCAGGTGGAGTCTCTAATCCTCAGGGCACGGGTGGCAGATCAAGGAAGATGCTACAAAGCTAGTTAATTTTCTGATTCTGGAGGAAACAGAAGCTCTGTTAGATGTATAAATACATGATTGCAAATTTAAGTAGCTCAAATCCAAATGGGATCTCCCCAGACATCTGGTACTGAAAATCTCTACTTTTCTTTATTGTATTTAAATATAACTTCTTAAAAGTTTACTCTGGAGTCAAAATATTGATAACTCTAAATACTGGGAGGTAATTTATGAGTTAGTAATTTAAACCATTTAATTTTTACAAACACGAGCAAAAGCTAAAACAGACTCTAAATTCGATTCCCAAAGTACCCACTTAAGTATAGTACCAGAAAGATGTGGCATTAGCTATCTGATAGGCAGGGTTTTGAGTTTTTTTTTGTTTTGTTTTGTTTTTTATGTATATCCAGTCTATTTTTAATGGTTTTATTTTTATTCTCCCAATTTATCATTTCTGTATGACAACTGTTTCCCATATTTTATTGTCACTCATCAGTATGTTCATCTTTTTGAGCCGTGAAAATTGGTTTCATAATAAAAGGTGACTTTTTTAATGAGCATAACAGAATTTATAGATCCAATGACTTTTGTCTTCTTAAGATTACTTATCATTAAAAGCTGTTTACTGAGTTCTGCCATTACCAAAAATATTAAATTCTTCCAAGCTTGTGGCGCATTCTTTTGAGTATTTGGAGAACAAAGTGTTATCCATTGATGACAGTTTTTTATTTGGACTGTTGCTTTTATTTTTAGAGAGAATGACAAGAAGTCATTTGATGCCAAGTCTGATGAATAGTTGTAAAGTTAGGTAGTGTAATTTTTTATTATAAAATTATTTATGACCACAAGGTAATGTGCACTTCCTAAAGTCATTCTGACTCCAAAGCCACTCAAATTGTTTTGAGTAACGAAAGCACTGTTGAAATGAATTTATAACCTCTCAAGGTGCTTATTTTGAATAATATAGCATACATATATATTCTCAGTTCCTCGTGTCTCACCTTACATAATGAAGTAAAACTTTTCTTTTGGTTAAGTTTTGGGGTTTTGTTATTAATTAGTCAAATCTTGTTTTACCAAGAAGAGGTTTATAATTTTTAAAATCAATAAGTAGAATTTAAAAATTAGCACTCCATAAATAAGACTCCTACAAAAATGCAAGGTTCATGGGGGTTCAGGAAGGCGTTACAGTAGTGAGGGAAGAGCAAGAGAACATAGTATGGAATGACAGCAAGCATTCTGTCAGCAAGCATATCTCTCAGAATAGATGAGAGAATTTAGTTAGGAGTCAGGAAGAAGCTTAGAGCAGTTTGTTAAATAATTTTGAAGTGGGAAAGATTGCTAATAAATTTAAGTAATTGTTGTCCCAACTTGTACTGAATAAATAGACTCATTATCAGTTCTCTCTCCCACTCAGAAGAAAATAATGGTATCTTTAAGTTCTCTACCAGCCTGAAAAAGAAAAGGAAAAACAAAATGAATCACAAATCTCCAGTTTCATTTGACACATGTCTACCATAACTTCTTCAAAGTTTTCTTTTTCAGATAGGCCTTGCAAATCATGGTTAACTCTGTAGCAGTATTTGACCCTCCATCTTATAATTGCCTCAAGAGAGAATAGAAATCAATTATTGAATCTAGTCTAGTTATTGACTCAAACTAGAGAATCAGAATATTTATCAGAATTTTTTCAGAAATTTTGAGAATAATATCTAAACCGTTGTTCCTAGTGAAAGCTTACTTAAGCATTGCTTCTTAATGTAATAGATCATATATGCATTCACATATGCAGGCTAGTATTTCTGTTAGTATCTGTTTTAGTTTCCTTGTTGCTAATGCAAATACTGAGCAATGGGTTAACTTAAACAATGGGAATTTACTGGATCATGGTTTTGAGGCTAGAAATTCAAAATCAAAGTGTCATGAAGGTGATGCTTTCTTCCTGAAGACTGGTGTTCTGGAGCTAGCTGCAGGATCTTTGGTCCTAGGCTCCTCTTTCATATGGCAATGTACATGGTAGCCTGGCTTGGCCTCCCTCTCTTCCTGGTTCTGTTAACTTTCAGCTTCTTGCTGCTTCCTTTGGCTTTTTTTTGTCTTGACTTTCACTCAGCTTATCAAGAGCTCCAGTGATCAGATTCAAGCCCAACCTGATTCATTATGGCCACACTTAACTGAAGTAACATCTTGAAGAGATCTTATTTGAAATTGGTCCACATCCACAGGAATGGAATAAGTTTAAGACCATGTTTTTCTGGTGTACAAAGCTCCAAACCACCGTAGTATCCTTGAAAATCTAGATTTTTGCACTTCAAATAAATCATAAGTTCCTTTAGGATATTTTGTGTAGATTTTAGAAAAGAAAATTTCTACTCAATGAAGAAAAATCAATAGAATCTAATACATTTGGGAAAATATTTTGTTTTAGATCTTCATCGCTGTGGTTAACCAACTCATGGTAACACAAAGTTACACATAAGAAAATACCCTGAGCTGTTTCTCTGGTATCAGTAGGAGCCAGCCAGTCAATATGGCTGACTTTATATTGCTCTTAGGTACTATGGCACAGGTCTATTATCGTCTGCCCTCTGGACCCTCAGAAATATGTTTGTTGAGAATTTGTGAAACTTATGAGACTTTAAGTGAGCACAGACCAAGTTCACCAGTTTTATTGTATTCTCTTGCATATATCCTGTATGGTTTTTAATTTATCATTATTGACAAACTATCCTGAGGGGGCAGCCTTTTATAAAAATTAAAGCTTTTTTTTTTTTTTTTTTTTTAAGATTTACTTCTTTCTTTCTCACCCCCACCCCCACCCCCCGTTGTTTTGTGCTCTTTTTCAGCTCTCTGTATGTTCTTATGTGTCTGCTTGTCTTCTTTTTAGGCGGCACTGGGAACCAATCCTGGGACCTTACAGAGTGGAGAGAGGTGCTCAGTCTCTTGCGCCACCTCAGCTCACTGGTCTGCTGCATCTCTTATTGTCTCTCTTCTGTGTCTCTTTTTGTTGCGTCATCTTGCTGTGCCAGCTCTCTGCATGGGCCAGTACTCCTACACGGGCCAGCACTCCACGTGGGCCAGTACTTCACGCAGGCCAGCACTCCACGTGGGCCAGCTCTCCACTTGGGTCAGCTTGCTGTGTGGGCCAACTTGCTTTTCACCAGGAGACCCGGGAATCAAACCCTGCTTATCACCAGGAGAGCCCGGGAATTGAACCCTGGACCTCCTGTATGGTAGATGGAGCCCAATCGCTTGAGCCATATCTGCCTCCCTAAAGCATCTATTAGTATTAATAAAGATAATACTATCTAGTAGGAAGTGATGCATCTAAAAGTATTGAACACATATTCAGTAATAGGCAGGTTTGTATACCCATTATAGATTGAAATTAGGTTTTTAACCATGATGACATATTCTCCTTCTTGGAAAACTGTATTTAGACTTCCAGATCATTTAAAGAGATCTAACTTAATATTTTAAAACAGGTATATACAATCACTCACTTGCTTGTGATTTGGGAGCTCTTTTTTTTTTTTTTTTTTTTTTTTTTTTTTACAAACACACACACCCTCTCCCGGTAAGCTCTAATCTGCTTTCTATCTCTGTAAATTTGCTATTTTCAGTTATCCCTTTTAAGTTATAGCATACAACTTACACTGAGTTGCTTATTTCACTGAGCACGTTTTCAAATTTCTACCATGTTGCAGCATATCTCATAACTTCATTTTTTCTTATAACCAAATAATATTCCATTGTTTGTATGCACCACATTTTGTTTATTCATTCGTTGATGGGCACTTGAATTGTTTCTACCTATTATGAATAACACAGCTGTAAACATTGGTGTACAAGTGTCTATTTGCAATGCTGTTTTTACTATCTTTGGTTATATACCTCGAAGTGGGATTGCCAGGGCAAATGGTAATTATATATTTAACTTTTTGAGGACCCCCCATATTGCTTTCCACAGTGGCTTCACCATTTTACATTCCCACCAAGATGTACTAGTGTTCTGATTTTTCCACATCCTCTACAAAACTTGTTAATTTCCATTTTTTAAATAATAACCATCTTTGTAGGTGTGAAGTGGTATTTCATTGTGGTTTTAATTTATATTTCCATAATGGCTAATGAAATTCATCATCATTTCATGTGTTTATTGCTCATTTGTATATCTTTTTGGAGAAGTGTCCATGCAAGTCCTTTGTACATATTTTAATTGAAACATTTGTCTTTTTTTTTTTTTTTTTCATTGTAAAAGTTCTTTATATATTCTACATATTAAATCCTTACCTTTTATATGGTTTGCAACTATTTTCTCCCATTCCTTAGGTGATTTTTCACTCTCTTGATAATTTCCTTTGATGCACAAAAGTGTTTAATTTTGATGAATTCACATTTATCTATTGTTTCTTTTATTGCTTATGCTTTTGGTGTCACATCTAAGAAAATTCACTGCCAAATCCCAAGTAATGCTGATTTGCCCTGTGTTATCTTCTAAAGAGTTTTATAGTTTTAGCTCATATATTTAGGTCCTTGTTCCATTTTTAGTTGATTTTTGTGTATGAATTGGGAGCATTTTAAATGGACATATTTTGATTAAAGCACAGAATTTATATAACTTTCTCAGCCCAATTAATTGGAAGTTTTGTTACATCATTGTGCTAAATAATTTTGAAAGAGTTAAAGAAACAGAAGTACTGGTGCACTAATGATACTGATCTCCAGGAAAAAAAAATACACCTAAATTGAAAGAGACTAATATTTTATAGTAAGTAAGGGGAAGGAAGAGTAGAATTTATCTAAAAGTTTATTATTTTTATCTTTAAAAAAATAAAAATCTCTGAGGAAAAGTTCATTTGCTTAAATATTTGACAAACCTCAGACTTATATCAACTATTTTGTAATTCTTAGAACAAAGACTGAATCAGATTATTTTGTGTTTGTTTTTTTGAGAAAACAATTTTTCTAACATAATTATATGCCTGAGGGTACAAAACTTTTCACTTTGGGTTTAACTTTTAGTACAAAATCATAAGCATCATTTTTTTTGCAAAAAAATACTTAAAGACATCATCCATTTTCCCAATAATCTTAATACTTTCATATTCAAATCACTTGCTTTGAGGAACTTATAATATCATTCTTAAGTATTTCCTCTCCTTCAGTTATTAATCAGCCTAACTGCCTGATTCTTATTTACTGATGGCTTTGCATGTAGTTCATATAGTTCTCCAGCATTAGCTTCATTGATTTCATGAAATATCACATCTTCTCCAAGATTTTTAGTTTCACTTTGTGGTCATTTTTTTATTGTTTGCATTATATATTAATATACACAACTGGCAAAGTTCTTGACTGATGGCTAGGAATAGGTGATAATGTCAGAAGGAATGCTTAATGATTAATTTTTAACTGGTTGGCATGACTTGCTTCATTATACAACCTTGTAGCTGTAAGGACTTATATAATGTATCATCTATATGGGGGGGTGGGATTTATTTAAAAGATTTGGCTCATATAGCCATGGGGGCTGGCAAATCTGAACACCCTAGTCAGGTACAAGCTGGAAACTCCAATGAAGGTGGTGATAAAGTTCTTAGACAAAATTCCGCAGCGAAAGCTGGCTGTCTGGAAAGTCTCGCAAACACCAGTATTGAAGTTGAGGCAGAAATTCTTCTTCTCCCCTCTGAAATCCTCAGTTCTCACTTTTAAGACCTCCAACTGATGGATGAAGAGACTTCCCACACTGCTAAGGGCAGTCTCCTTTGTTGACTGTAGATACAATCAACTGATTATAGATGCAAATGCCATCTACAAAATACCCTCACAGTAACAAGTGAGCCAATGCTTGACCAAACAACTGTACACCATAAACTTGCCAAGTTGACACATGAATTTAACCATTGTAATAATAAAGTTGATGAAAGTACTTGACAAACTGTCATGTATTATTTAAACAATGCTGTTATGCCATGTTGAAGGGAAGCAATCTACATTTAAAAATATTATGAAAGAAAATGATCAGTATAGATACATAGAAAAATGAAATGGCACTTTTTACTTAACACTATTTCTCTTATACTTCAATTCATTTTTAAATAGAAAAAGAAAAGCTTTTGTGTAATCTATTTAGTCATCAGATTTTTATGAATCATCTTCTCTATGTACAGGCACTAAAAAGAAGGCCACTTTTCATTATCAAACCATCTGCTCCAACTCTCCAGAAATAGTTTTAACTCCAGATGGCAGGCAACATCAGGATAAAAAAATGTCTGCAGTCTTCCAAGTAATGTGCTCTGTTTTCTTCCCAAAATATGACATAACCTTTTGGGATAGGTATTCTTTATCTTGATTTTTAGATGAGAAAACTGAGGTTCTATAAGTTTAAGAAAGTCTACAAAAGTAGAATGTTAGTGGCAGAACCAGCATTCAACCTATTTCTGCTTGATTCCAAAATTGGGGTACTTCCAAGTATATCTTATTGTCTCTGTAAGCAGCAAAATAGGAGAGAAAATACTAAATAAGCCCTCTCCTGTCCCAAAATCAGGAACCTCGGGAAGCATGCATGGTCTATATTTTGGTTTATTGTAATAATGTAAAAACCTACTAAAGAGATCAACTTAGAGAATGGCAGTGTGAGAAGTGAAGCAGGCCCTCTATGTAGGGACCCAACTATTTAACTGCTAGAAAGTTATTTTAAAAACAGTCTTTTAAAGCCTCTGAAAGTTGTCCTAAGGGCATAGAGCAAAGGGAGAAATACCTATTCATGAAAATCTAAACTCTCGGTAAGAATAGAGAAAATCTGTGGAGCCACAATCCACCTATGCCCCTTTCAGCCCCACTCTATGTGATGGAAGCTCTGTTCTGGGCATTTGTAGCAAAGAAAAGGGGGCTACATCTCCATCTGTTTCCCAGTCTAGGACCACAGTATCACCCTGAGTGAGCAGTCCATCAGCTTCTTTTATTCCCTCTACCCCCAGCTCTGTATTGCAGAAGCTGTCCTCCAAGCAGTTATGGCTAAGAGGACATTTGTCCTCCTCCCAACCAACCCTTACTCATAGGGTAGAAACTATATTCCAGGTCCAGCTAACCAAGTATATGGGGGCCTGATTGACCCCACCCCAGCTCACTTACAGAGTGCAAGTTCTGTTCTGGGAAAGGCAAGCTGAGAACACCAGATACTACTGTCTCCACCCGGAGAACTGAGCTGCAGACCCAACATCCAATCCCTTCTTATGTAATGGTTCTACACAAGATTTTGTCCAATCGGGGAAGCCGACCATAAGAAGAAAGAGCTCCACAGCTCTGCCAGAGATAACTGACTTTATTTGGAATGGGGTGTGAGGAAGTTCATTCCTAGAAGTATTATGGAAAACAATGGAGATCTTGGGAGTGAACAATTAGGAGGTGGCTGGAAGCTCCATGATATGCATAGCAACAAGTACAAGGATAGCCCAGCTAGAAGTTTAATAGAACCAAGGAAAAGACAGCTAGGAAGGGTCCTTCTGGGTTCAGAGCAGCCTCAAAGACTATAACACTCTGCCCCTGCAAAGGGTTTCTCCTTTAATCAGATAGCAATATGAAACATTTTAAGCCCTAAGGGAGTGTCAAAAACTGTAGAACAGTCAGGTAATAATTAGTGTAGGATAACAGTTCAATGTGAACCAATTAAGCTATGCCAACCCAGGCTTTCAGAGTGCCTCTACACATGCCCCAGGCTTCACCCTGTGAGAAATAATATCAGAGATTGCACACGGTGGGGTAAACAGACTTCACTGAAGTAGTCCAGCTAAGTGACTAAACTAACAAACATCAGTCATAAACACCAGTGGAGGAGGGGAATCAATATCCAGAGTTGCTTTAATATATTATCTAAAATGTCTAGATATCAACAAAATATTTGAGACTAGCAAAGAAACAGAAAAGGGTAACCCATACATGGGGAGGGGCGGGGGGAAGCAGGCAATAGAAACTGCCTATGAGGCGGAACAAATGTTGGATTTAAGACATTTGCTTTAAAGGGGCTCTTATAAATATGTTCAAAGAACTAAAGGAAAACATTTCTAAAAAATTAAAGGAAGACAATGTTTCATCAAATAAGCAATTTAAAAAATATAAAAAGAACCAAATAGGAATTCTGGGTTTACAAAATGAGAATTCAGTTGAGGGGTTCAACAATAGATTTGAACTGGGAGAAGAAAGAATCAGTGAACTTGAAGATAGAGTAATAGAGATTATGAAGTCTGAATAACCAAGAAAAAAATGAATGAAGAAAATAAACAGAGCCTCAGAGAAAAGTGGGACACCATTACATGAACCAACATATATGTAATGGGAGTTTCAGTGGGGAAGAGAGAGAAAAGAACAAAAAATATTTGAAGAAATAATGACTGAAAAATTTCCAATTCTGATGAAAAATATTAATCTACACACCCAAGAGTCTCCATGAGCTCCATGTAGGATAAACACAGAGATCAGCAAACATATACATTATGGTCAATATGTTCAAAGCTAAAGACAAGTTAAAAGTCTTGAAATTAGTAATAGAATAAAAGACGAAAAAATACTGTTGATCCAAGAATCTTATATGCCAAAACACTATATTTCAAAAAATGAAGGCAAGATAAAGACATTCCCAGAAAAAGAAAAAAAAAAAAAAACTGAGAGAATTCATTGCTAGCAGAGCTACCTTACAAGAAATCACAAAGGAAATTCTTCAATGTTCAATAAGTGACACCAGACAGTAATTCAAATCCATATGAAAAAAGGAACACAAGTAAAGATAATTATAAGAGACTGCATAACTAGATACTTCTGCTTGCTTCTTTTAACTGATTTAAGAGACTGTTGCAGGAAGTAGATATAGCTCAGTGGTTGAGCACCTGCTTCTTATATACAAGGTCCTGGGTTCAATCCCTGGTACCTCCTTAAAAAAAAAAAAAAAAAAAAAAAGACACAATTGCATGAAACAATAGGTATGTAATTGTATAGTTGAGCCTACAACATATAGAAGTGTAATATATTTGACAATTGCAGACAAATGAAGAGGATGTGAACAAAACTATTGCAGTAAGGAAATAACACGGATGGTAACTCAAATCTACAGGAAGAAATAAAGAGAACAAGAAGTGGAAAATAAAAAGATTCATAAAACAAACTATAAAATTTACACTTTCTCTCCTTTTTTCTTTCAACTGCCATAAAACACCTAAAATTACATAAAGTAATAATTGCCATAATGTATTTTTGAGTATGTAACGTACATAGATATAACATGTATAACAATAATAGCAATAAATCAAGGACAGAGAAAATAGAGCTAATTAGAATAATGTTTCTATATCTAACTTTAACTTAATTTAATCTGGAGTGGATTTTGATAAGATGTATTTTATAAACTGTAGAGCAACCACTAAGAAAATAACTAAAGCATATGAAGTAGACAAAAAAAATCACTGAAGTAATTACTTTTCATTATGATATTTCTTTAGCATAAATAAAAGTTTGAAATTTTTGTGTAGTTGTATCTGTAAGTCTGAGATACTTGATTTTTAAGGCCTCCCATACCCTGAGATTACCTAATAATCACTTACATTTCCTTGTAGTACAGCTATTGTTTGATTTTTTTAAATTAATAATATCTTAATTTATGTGAAATTTATTTTGGAATAAATTAGGAATTTCAAGTCCAATTTTTTTAAAAAGTAGTTTTCTCAATATTTACCCTTTAATAAATATTTCATCCTTTCTCTACAAATTTGAAATGCTATTTTTATCACATAGTAAATCAGCCTTCATCCTTGACTTAATTTCTGGACTTTATATTTTGTTGGAATGTCTACCTATTTGCATGTCAGAACTACAGTTTTGACTATTATATCCTTGTAATATGTTTTATATCTGATAAGTTCTCCCCAGTGGTGTGCTGGTAAATGTTTAAGCACTGGCTCTCCAGGAAGTGGGGACAATGTTCTGATTTGTAACATTTGCCAGGTTGCCAGTGTACCTACTTCTGCTAATTCCAAGCTACCCATAATGTGACATCACTGCATGTGGAATTGGGAAGAGATGTGCAGTAGCACACTAAGGTATTTCCATCCTTCAAATAGACATAAGTAACCTCAAAAAGTAGGGAAAGAAAGAGAAAGAATAAAATGTAGTAAAAGAATTAGGAATTGGTGAGTTTTGAGTATTACCTTTTTAGTGTTTTTTAGTATAATTTATTTCTAAGCTTATATGTTTTAATTTTTAATAATGACTGTGTCTTAAAAATCAGCTCACAAAATTCCTGAAAATTAAACAACTGGTTCTCACAAGCTCTGGTACTCTACTCGTTCTCCCCTCATAATTCTTTTTTTGTTGTAGGATTTTCTTAGCAGTAATCTTGATTTTATTGTTTCTCGTACAATTTGATTGTTAAAATCCAACTCCTGAAGGGCACAAGTTGGTCCGGCCACAAGACCAAAGAACATACCTGGCATTTGGTCAGCATAAGCTTTATTGGTACTTACGAACAGGAGAGATTCTTTGATGGCGGCCAGTCAAAGAATGAATGAAGATAACTCTCCACAAAGAGATGAAAAATGAGGGGTGATATATATATATATATATATAATAAGGGGTTTCAGAACAAGGACATTCCGTAAGGTATGAAAACAGAGTTTCTGCTAGGGTCACCTGAAGGGTACACATGGGATGTGGTGATGTTTTCACTACTCTGGTAGAAAGGACATTTACCAAGGACCATTACTTCTTTGGGAAGGTTATAGTTTTAAGATAGCATCTATACATTCTCTTCCCTCTGGGGAGGGCTGTTTACCTTTAACTTACGTCTAGGTCACGCAGGTGGCTACGTGCTGAAGACTTGGGGAGGATGCCCTGGGTCCCCACATTGATATAACTTTTTTAACTAAAAAAAAAAGTATTTTCAAACATTTTGAGTGACCCCTAGTTTACCAGAGAAATAAACCCCTTTAATTGGGTCTACCGTCTAATTTCCTCTTACGCATTCACTACCAAAATAGAAAATGAGACCCAAACTTTGTTTCCATTCCTTTTCCAGCCATTCATTATTAACTTGTAATTTGGATTTACATTGTCCAGAAAGTCCAGAACATTGTCCCCAGTGTTCTCATTATCCAGTGTTGTACTCTTTTAGTGCCCATTCTCTATGATCCTTTTATAACATTTGACAACATTGGTTACATATTCTTTTCATCCTTAACAATGGATTTTCATATCTTATCCATTTATTTTTCTTAGGCTTTGTCATTGGTTCTTCATCCTGTACCTACCTCTAGTTGTTCCCCACGCCTTGCTTCTTGCTTATTTGCTTTCCTATGTACTCACTTTCTCAAGTCACCCCACAATTATTATAGTGTAAAGTATTTTCACTAAATATATGACACATAGCACAGTCACCCGTTGTGACCTCTTTTGTGAACTGCAGTTTCATGCTTCTGCATGTTCAGTGGACATTCCCATTCACTGTCCCTCTGTAACCCAACCTGAACATCTAAAATCTTGCCCTGTTCCATTATCCGTCTAAGACTGAGAATTCCTGTCATTATTTTTTCTGTCAATTGTATTTGCATTCTTTCATTACCTCCAAGATGTATTCTTTGGAGTAATCTTTGGTTCCTCCATCTCTCCTCCCCAATCCAATATATTAAACCAGTTATAAAATCCATTATAATTTTTATTACTGTTTTTAATAAATCTTTCCTTTTCGTCTCCTGTCCGAGTTCTCATCACCCATTCCTGAACAGTTGTTCTAAACAGTCTCCTCAGTGATTTTTCTACTTTAGTTTCTCTCTACTTTTTAATCTAGCCCATTTACCCTTGCAAATTCATGTTTTAAAGCATCATTTGTGTCATTTCTTTCCTCACAAATCTAAGATTATATAAATAATAAATCACTATTTCCTTTACCTGGATGTCAAGGCCCTCACCAGTCTTGCTTTTGTACCTATCCCTTCCATTATACTTTTAACACATTTCCTCACCCTTTCTCTTGTTTAACATTCTTACCCTCACCTTTAAACATGCTGTGCACATATTCAAATTCATGTCTTTGCTTCTGATTCCTACCCGGACAATGTGTTTTCTTAATTTCTATCCATCAATCCTGGCTCAGCTTCTTCTTGAAATATTCCCTAATTTGTTCAGCCTCAGTCATTACTACTCTTTTCTAAATTCATGGCACCATTGTTTGCTTCATTCATTTAGCAATTTTATCACAATTATATCACAATTATTCTTGTGATGAATCTTATATATTGGACTACATTAATATATCCCTTTTAGATTCTTATTGAACTTTTTGTATATGTATTTCTTTAACTCCTAGAACAAAAATATTGGATAAATGTATATTAAATAGATGAGAAGTGCCTTAATGGTATGCCTTAATCCTTTCCACTTCCCAATATTGGGGTTTATTTTTGTTTTGGGTTTTTTGTTTGTTTTATGTTTGGCAAAATCTCATAGACTAAAGAAATTCAAATTATAAAGAAAATCACCTCTAATGTGAAGTTTTAAAAACAGAAGGAAGGTGATGGGAAAAATAAATGTTTTATTTCACTTTTAAAAATAGATTGTAGAGTGTGACATTTAACCTTACACAATTATTATATTATATATTGCTGCTAATCTCAGTATCCCCTTTTAGAAGTCAAACCTGATAGCCTCAAGATTTTTATTTCTTAAAAGGAAAGTATCTAAACATTGTTAAGCTATCAGGCATTTTTATTATATCCTTGAAAACTGAGAAAATTTTTTCAACTTTCATCAAAGAGCAATTTTTTAAGGACTTAGCTATAAATCCTGGGAAATAGAAGTTTCTGATGAAATTCTTACCACTGAAATTATTTTAAGTACAACAGACTGCTGGTACCCACTATTGTAAGATCCCTTAAAATCCAGCTGTCATCCAGGTGGTCCTTCTTACAATGGAAAGAATAAAGTATTATTTCTTGTTCATATTTATTTTTAGCAAATGATTTGTGCTTGCTTTAATTGGTTGAAGTCCAAACATATGTCTGTACATTTAAGACACTGATATATATCAGACACTTATACTCACATAAACCCTTAGGGGAAACACACATAGATCTTAAGAGAAACTACAATTATGTCCATCAGTATTTAACTTTTTTTCATCTGCATATAATAAAATCATATTGATATTTTAGTAAAGCAAATTATGTACATATTGGAAAATTTATTATTGTTTAATTAACTAGCATTTGGGTCTAATTCTTTTCTAATAAATTATTTATAGCCTAGGATATTTTTTTACTCTATACCTTATACTGAATTTTTTTATTAGAGAAGTTGTGAGCTTACAAAACAATCATGGGTAACATACAGAATTCCCATACATCACCCCTCCACCAACACCTTGCATTGTTGTGAAACATTTGTAACAGATTATGAAAGAGCAATATCAAAATATTACTAGTAAACCAAAGAAAGAAAAATAAATAAATAAAAAATAAGAGAAAAGAGATTAAAAAAAAAAAACAAAGAAAATATATTACTAGTGAGAGTGGGTGTGGCTAAAGCAGTTGAGCGCCTGCCTCCCACAAGGAGGTCCCGGGTTTGGATCCTGATGCCTCCTAAAAAAAAACAACAAGCAAAACAAACTAGAAAACCAACTCAGGGAAGCTAATGTGGCTCAGTGGTTTGGCGCCAGCTTTCCTCATACAAGGTCCCAGGTTCAATCCCCGGCCCCAGTACCTGAAAAAAAAAAAGTACTAGTAACTGTGGTCCAAGGCTTACATTTGGTGCATTTTTCCAACCACCTCCATTATAAACAACACACATTAGTATTGTACATTTGTCATAGTTCATGAGAGAATGCTCTCATATTTGTTCTGTTAACCACAATCCATCATAGACCATGTGGTTCACTGTGTTATACAGTTCCATGCCTTGTACAAAGTATACCCTCAGTGGCTCTCAGTTTCATCACAGAGTTATGCAGTCATCACCTCAATAAATTTTTGAACCTTTTCCTTATTCCAATAGAAAAAAATCCCATAACCCCTTTCTTGACGCTTAGCATTAATATAGTATCTTCTGTGACATTAATGCAAGAATTTTACAATATTGCTTTTAAATATAGTCATAAGTTACATTAATTGTACTTTCCCATATATCACCATATTCTTACAACCTTGTAATAATGACATTCATTTATTCTAGTTCATAGAAGAATGTTCTTGTATTTGAACTATGAACTCCATCCTCATCCACCACTGAGTTCACTATGTTATACAGTCCCTAGATTAGTCTCCAGTTTTCTTTCAATTGACATTTATGTCCCTAAACTAGCCCCTTCAGCCACAATCACATTTATAAATCAGCAGTGTTAGTTATACTCACTATAATGTGTTATTGTCAACTCTATCCATTTCTGCACTTTTACAGTCAAGCTAATTAAAAATTCTACATACATTAAGCATCAGTATACCTTCTCAGTCCTCATCGTATCTCCTGGTAGCCTGTACTCTATATTTTTTAAGTTTTTTATTGAAGTTTATCATTCATATGTGAACATTCATAAACAATAAGTGTGTAGTAAAATTTGTGAATTTACAAAGCAAGCATGCATATCGTCATACAAGATTCCCAAATATCTCCCCACCACCAACACCTTGCATTGATGTGAAACATTTTTCACAAACTATGAAAGAGCATCATCAAAATATTACTAACTATAGCCCATATCTTACATCTGGTGTATTTTTCCCGCAACCCACCCAATGATTAACACCCTATATTAGTATTGTGTATTTGTTATTGTTCAGGATAAAATGTCCTCATATTTGTCCTGTTAATCACAATCCACCACTGGATTCCCTGTGTTATACAGTCCCATGTTTTTACACTGAATTTTAAAGTCATTCTAAATATCATGTAAATCCAGTATTGTAGTATATGATTTATTCAGTTTGAATAGATAATTTTAATATAAGTACATGTCATAAGTGTTAGAAACAATATTAATTACATAGATTTGAGTTTTTAAAATTTTCTATATAACAGGTTTTTAGTTAATTAATGATTGCATCAAAGTCAATCGGAAGTAATGAACAAAGATAAAAACATAGGACATTTATTTATCCCTTATTGTATCTGTACCTGGTTGTAAATGCCAGATTATTTTTCAAATATTGTTAGAAAATATGTAATATTCAATTTTAATACTCTGGAAAGGCACAAAATTAAATAGGTTTCCTATCAGGGAAATTTACTGAAATGCTTTTTCTAAAGCTTCAGTGGCCAAAAGACAGCACTGGAATGTGAGAAACTAATTTTGGTTTGTTTTAACGCCTCAGAATGTTACAAATTAATCAAGTGGTACTTAAAGTCTAGAACTCATTAACTTTATAAGTTTTACTTTTCCCATGACAGAAATTAAGTTATAGCATAAAGCTTCTTTAGTCTCTCACATTGATCAGGCTGCCATCCCCACTTTACAAGTGCCCCCTCATCTACTATTTAGTGAGTTCACTGTGGGCAGTGATGTGTGCAACAGCATAAAAGTACTAGTTTACTGTTAGAACTTGTTCTGGTTTCTTTTCTCTCAATAATTTGCTGAAGTAAAGCACACTCTTGTAGTTTCTTTACCTGGAGGAAAAAACTATATATGTTATAAACACACACGCATTCAAACAGCATTCATTTGTTCCAACACTTTCTCTCTGAAAGCCAAAGTAGATCATAAGTATTTAATAAGCTGCTTATTTTTACAAACCTGAAAGGTAAGTTGCATAGTTGACATATTTACAGGCAACAAGGAGATGTAAGATTTATATATGGAATATAGCTACTGAAGCCTTAACTGAACCCAAGGGCCAGCTAAACACTGAAAAATATATCGAAGCAGTATAGATTTGTCAGATTGTTCTCAGGAGAACAAGTGAATAAGTTATGTTGCCCGATGATGTGAATAAGCCATTATGTAAGAGTAGATCTCCCCAACAAACAAAATATCTGCAATATGCAAACAAAATGTAGTTGTAATCATACATATTTTTTGTTTGTTTGTTTTTTGTTTACTTTATATGGGGTAGCTCAGTTTATGGCATTTGTATAACAGATTGAGGTTTGTAATGAAAAGGGAAGCAAAATAAAAAGTATTGAGTGAACAGCAGGCCCATTTGGTGTGATTATGAAAGATGTTTCTTTATTCTGTTTTTTCTTTTGCAGTCTAAAAACAGTAGCAGGGGGTTACAACCAGAGTTCATCATGGGTTGTCAATCACTGTCAGTTAACATTTGCAGTGGAAGATGTCTTTATTCAAGGACAGCTGGGCAAATCAGAGACACAGATTTGCAGTTAGTAGTCTGTCCAGCCTACACTAAATAAACAAGGACAGGGCGGACAAACCAGCCTCTCACATAAAAATATAATGGACTCTACTGACCCCACTGCCCTCCATTCAGCTTCAATCCCAGTTGCATAAAAGCTCCACTACCCACTTTCAATTTCCTTTAATTACCTACATGATGTAGATAAGAAAATGAACCTCACTTACAGTCAGTGATCACACACAGGAAATTAACTAGACAAGTTGTTTAAAATTGGAGGAGTAATTTAGAGGTAAATAGAAGTGTCCTACTGAGGAAGAAGTGGCTAGATAGTGTCTTTGCTTGTTTATTTGTTTTAACCAGGGCTTTTGATTGTTACAAGCTCTTACTGCTGATTCTGTGATTGCTGCTTTTCTAATCAATCTAAACTAAGAAAAAAAGTTCATTTGTAAGTATTCTGAAACATAATAAAATGCTAAATGCAGGTAAAAACTAAGTAAGATGATGCAAATATGCCACATTCTAAAGAGCTTAGAAAAAAATTATGATCTGGAATTCCAGGAATAAATGACCATGACTCACAGGAGGATCTGGCAGAGCAATTGAGAATTAAACAGCAATTGTCATCAGTCAGCCCTCATTTTAAATCTGCTTCAAAACTGATCAAATTTTCATTTATTCTAATTAATCTAAAATCAATAATATTTCTGTTTTGTTCTTGTGGTTCATAGCATTTGAATTTTAATTAGAAAACCCTGTAGGATACTTAGTAAAATATCTGTCCACAATACTTTTCTTCAGAAAAGTTGCAGCAGGTATGTAGTATAATTGATTCATTCTTTGGTCCTGTCTTTCCACAGTATTTTGAGTTCGTTTGTTAAGGTACACTGGAGAGAGCACATTTTTCTTATCACATGCTGATGTACTTATGAACATTTAATTAATATGGATTTAAAAGAAACCTAATTGGAGATTGGAGACTAAAGCTCACAGTATCAAATCTGTAGTTCAAGAGGATACAAAACCCTGAATGTTTTATCTTAATTTGACTGTCTCTGTAGGATCCACAATTTTTAATTCATTCTTGTATTATGAGAACAATGTCTTTCAATGAACCAGTATGTTCTGTGACACAATTATATAAAATTGTATGATTACTTGGATAAAATGAATGGACATCTAGTAAAGCATAAATTAAAAAAAAAAAATACTTGTTTCTTTGAATGATATTTTTGAATTATGGTATTTTTAAAAATAGATTAAATTTCAGGTACAGAATTATGTTTACATAATTGTGAACACAGATTTGCAACTGAAATCTGTAGAACAAGATTCCAATAATTGAATCTTAAAACTCAACGTCCTGAATGGTATCAGATGTGGAGATTATTATAAGAATAACACCTAATGTTTATACCAAGTTTTACCATTTTTAAATGTTTAATAAATCTATCCCATTGAGTCCTCATATTAAACCCCAGTTTAAGATAAGGAATTTGGAACTTGTGGAGGTTCAGTTACTCTTAGAAGGTCAGATAGCTTGTGAATGGTTGAAGCTGAAAATCCACCTGTCATATCAATCCCCAGGTCCAGTACTCTCTCTACCACCCCACATCACATTGTATCACCCTAGTGATCTATAAAATTTATAAGGGGATGAATTAGTTACCACGTTCTTTGGATTTCACTTTAATTCAAATATTAGAAGCAGAAAAGGAGGGATCCTCAAAGTAAATAACAGCTTTTGATGAGACCTCAGTTAGTGAGTTGTGGATAATTTTTAGCTACAGAAACTATTATTTATTCGATATTTTATAAACATTTATAAACCAAATATCAACTCCTTTGAAGATCACAAAAAGAGTTGCCTGTGTCAAATTTAATGATAAAAATACTTGCCCAAAGCATATATTAAAAAATAAATATAAGCTTTTTTAGATTGTAACTCACTATTAAGCATACATATAGACATAATTTATATTTCAAAGTAATATTAATTGCAAATATTCTCACTGTCCTGATTTTGTGATAATCAGGGTAGGCTAAACATTTGCTATATTAGA
The DNA here is from genome assembly GCA_026826555.1 of Tolypeutes matacus. Taxonomy (NCBI): domain Eukaryota; kingdom Metazoa; phylum Chordata; class Mammalia; order Cingulata; family Chlamyphoridae; genus Tolypeutes; species Tolypeutes matacus. The sequence continues at coordinate 7,702,934 of JAKSZT010053791.1, forward strand.
AACCATGCATGTGTCCCCAGACCTAGTTTTTCTCCCTAGGTCTGGTTTTTAGAATGCTGGTGAAAAACCAAGCCTGATGGTTTATTTTATGATCATCCTGTATGGGAAGTGACTGTAACTCTAGGTATCTTTGATCAACCTTAAGAGATATAGCAGGGGGGCTGGTGTAGCTCAAATGGTTGGGTATCCATCTCCCATAAAGAGGGACCTGGGTTCAATCCCTGGGACCTCCCAGTAAAAATAAAACAAAGAAAAATATAGAAGGCACACGGGTGACCAGGCCCCATGCGCAGGTGCGCTGTCAGGCCCCACAAGCGGGTGAGCCCCCAGGTCCCACACGTGGGTGTGCCGTCAGGCCCCGCCAAGCCATGCAGCAAGATGATGACATAACAGGAGAGTGACACAAGGGAAAGCCAAGATGAGACGTGCCGAAAAACCAGGAATTAAGGTGACACAGGCGATAGGACACCTCTCTCCCACATCGGAGGTTCCCAGGATCAAATCCTGGTGAAGACAGGAGGAGAAGGATGATAAGAGAGGGCAGGAAACAGACACAGAATTGCCCAGCAAATGGATACAAAAACAGCAAAAACGGGTGGGGGGGGGGGCGGGTAAAAGTGGATAAAAGTAAATAAATCTTTTTTTAAAAAGTAATATTAAGCCTTCTTAGAAATATTTTCCCATAATAAGTCACTCTCACTTTCATTCCAAGTTTAACCTTAACCTTAACCTATCTCTCTTCGTGTTTTTATCTAATAATGTTTTACTGTCTTCCAATTCAGTCATAACCTCCTCAAAGATACTTCCCTGACCAAGTGTTATTATTTGTACCTCTCCCTCATTGTATTCATCCAATTGACATTTTACATTTATTTGTGGGAAATTTTGATTAAGGTGTTGCTTGCCTACTAGACTGTAGAGCTTCATGAGGATTGAAGATCATATGGCTGTTTTTGTTCACCATTGGACACAACAATAATATATGCTGAATAGATATTCGGTAATCAAATAGCCCAGCACACTAAGGCCTTTTCCCATTGTAGTAGTTAAAATACTTTTAATTTTTATTAATGTATATAGCTTTTTGCAAAGAAATTAAGGAATTCTTAGAATAGAAAGATCGCTTCACGCACTTAGAAGAGGCATCACTGAATTAAAATTTTTAGTAAGGTTCTTGAGGTAATCTACATTAAAGATCTGATGACTCTCTTATTAGACTTAGAAAGATCCTTCTACCTCAGAGCATTTTTTTCTAACCTGCAATGTACTCAGCTGTTAGCAGACTCATCTGATACTGATACTGCTGTCAGTGAGCAAATTCACAATCCTAGTGAATCAGGGGATTAAAGCAATAAACTGGGTAATTCCAGCTGAATTGGCATGGAATGGAGTCGCATCTTACTTGGAGTTTAGGTTCTAAAGTAAGAAAATACAGCAAAATCACATATCATCAAATTTACCTGAAAATAGCCCCGAAAGTCATTGTGCTCTCACCCCTTGTTCAGATAGGCTACTTCTCAGTGAATTCAACATCACTTGTTTTTCCTCTAGCATAAGAACAGATAAATTTAAGTCTAACACCAAATGAAGTAATTGATTGCATTTAGAAGTCATGCTTTATCAAAATGTGTATCTTTGAATACTAAAATCACATTCAACTCAGAAAAATATTCATACTTTAAGAGGCACTTGGGAACTAATACTGGGAAATACCCAGTTTATATTATTGTCTCAGTTTCTCTCTTTCTATGTGTGTGTGGGGGGGTGGGGGGTTGACAGTGTAAACAGTATATATAATTTGAACAAGATAAATATATCTAAAATTTTACTCCTGTATTTTACTGAGGGAAGCGGTTAACTTATAAAATACTGTTAATTAGTACTTTCAGTCAAATTCTCAATTTCTATAAAAATTATTTTTAATTGAACTCTTCATATAATTTTTAAGTCTAATCCTATTGCCTACAAATCTAAAACCTAGAGAACCAATCAATCAGTTTGCAGTATTAAAAGAGCTATTGAATTTCTTTGGACAAAGATCAGAAGATGTTTTATTTTACGAACAGTAGAATGAAATTTAAAATATCCAGAAGTTTTTAGACTAAAACAGAATTAAAGCTTATCTCTGCTCCTCCCACTGCCTCCACTCATCTGAATTATTGCTCTCTCTTTAAGTGTATTTTGCATGCTTGACCGAAAGCTCCTGCTCACTGAATGTTCCCAACTTCTCTCTATTAATAGCCTCCTCATTTTCCTCATCCCTGAGGCTTAAACCTTAGACACCTCCTTCTCTGTTTTTATGGATCTGTTCATACTCTTTTTCCCTGCGTGGAATACAGAGGATCTCTCCTCCCCTCTCCTCTTCTACAAATTTTTCTAAGACTAGAACAAATGCTACCTTTTCTGGGAAACTCTCCAACACATCCAGTCTACTTTAGTGCTCTACTCTGAGTGATGAGAGTAAAATAATTCTTTATATAAATTTTTCCTAGTATTATTTTAATTGCCTTGAAGGAAAATATCATGTTTAAGATTTCCTTTCCATCTTCTTACTTATCTGCTGTTCAGTATTTCTAAACCACTTGGCAAGGCTGGGAAGATAAACCACTTGGACATGAAATTGAGATGGGTCAGTCAGCAGGTGACAATGCTTCAGTCCTGAAATCCAATTTAAACCCAAAAATAATAGCAGTCATATGTATCTTTTCCCTTTTTTTGCAGATGACTTCAAAGAAAAATGAAAGATATGAAATGACATATGAAAATAAAACCAAGATACTTCATGAGGGCAAAACATTATTAACAGCATACACTTACATGAAGCAGTCCAAAATGGGCAAAGAAAGTGTTAAAAATAGAATAGAATAGCTGTAAGATTCTTGATTTATTTACATGATTGAGTGATATTTGTCTTCTCCACTTGGGAGCCAATCTGTGCCCAGAGCCTGGAATGACTTATGGTAGATGTTCAACAAATATTTCTTTAAGTGAATTTATTCCATTCAAAGTTTTGATATAGGAATTTTCTTATTAATATATTCTGATTTTTTTTCATAGGAATATAACACTATCATTGCCCTTTTTTTCGTGCTCTTTTAGTATATACTTGCTATACAAAGGCACAAGTTTCTGAAATTGTAGATTAAGCAAGAAAAGATGGCATAGTACACATAGATAGTAAAGAATGCTCTGATTGTTTCATATTGAATTCCAAGTAATGAACTCTCTAAAGGGTTCTGTCCTGCCATCTTATTTCATAAGCAAAAAATCTACAGGTACTTATAAAAAATTATTTTTTACCCTTTGTAAACTTTAACTCCCATTCCTTCCATCTTAGCCTCTACCCCAAGGCAATCACCAAATTGCTTTCTATCACTATAGATTACTTTGCATGTTCTGGAGTACTATATAAATGAAGTCATAGAGTATGTACTTTTTCTCTGGCTTCTTTTACTCAGCATAATTATTTCATTATTCACGTTGTGGCATGTATCAATAACTCAGTTTTTTGTTGTTTTTTTTGCTGAGTAGTATTCCACTGTATGAAAATAACACGATTTGTTTATACATTTAACTGTTGGTGGACATTTAGATTTTTCCAGGTTTGACTATTACAAATAAGGCTTCTATCAACTTTTATGTACAACTCTTTATGTGGACATATGCTTTCTTTTCTTTTGGGCAAATCCCTAGAAATGGAATGGCTGATTCAAATGGTCGATGTATGTTTAACTTTTTAAGAAAGTGTGAAACTATTTTCCAAAGCAGTTTTACTATTTTACATTCCCACCAGCCACATATGAGAGTTCTATCTAATTCCTCTGCATCCTTGCCAACTCTTTTTTTTTTTTAACTTTATTTTGTACATTTAATAATTGAAAATATAAACATTTAAAAACTAAAAAGTAAACACAGGTGAATAAATACATATGTTTCTCAATTAAATGTACTGGATACATATAAACATTTTTTTAATCAAACAATATGTTACACAATATATTTGGTTCATAGTAATGCTATCATACAGTATTTGTCCTTTTGTGTCTGGCTTGCTTCACTCAACATAATGTCCTCCAGGTTCATCCATGTTGTCATATGCTTTACGACTTCATTTCTTCTTACAGCTGCATAATATTCCATTGTGTGAATCGACCACAGTCTGTTTATCCATGTTGATGGACTCCTGGGTTGTTTCCAACTTTTAGCAATCGTGAATAATGTTGCTATGAACATCGGTGTGCAGATGTCTGTTCGTGTCACTGCTCTCAGTTCTTCTGGGTATATACCCAATGGTGGTATTGCCGGGTCACATGGCAAGTCTATATTCAACTTCTTTAGGAACTGCCAAACAGTCCTTCACAGTACCTGTACCATTCTGCTTTCCCACCAACGTGAATAAGTGTTCCTATCTCTCCACATCCTCTCCAACACTGGTAGTTCTCTGTCTTGTTAATAGTGGCCATTCTGATAGGTGTGAAATGATATCCCATTGTAGTTTTGATTTGCATTTCCCTAATCATTAGTGATGTTGAGCATTTCTCCATATGTTTTTTTGCCATTTGTATTTCTTCTTTGGACACATGTCTATTCAAGTCTTTTGCCCATTTTTCAATTGGTTTGTCTTTTTATTGTTGAGTTGTAACATCTCTTTATATATCCTGGATATTAAACCCTTATTGGATATGTGATTTCCAAATATTTTTTCTCTCTAAGTTGGCTGCCTTTTCACCCTTTTGACAGAGTCCTGTGAGGTCCTTGCCAACTCTTGGTATGTCAGTCATTTTAATTTTGGCCATTCTCATGTGACTAATGACTAATGATATTGCACATTTTTGTATAAAGTACCTTAAAATCTTTTGCCCATTTTTTACTGTTTTTGTTGGGGTTTTTTTTTCTGATTGTTGAGTTTTGATAGTTTGTCTATACATTCTGGATACAGGTCCTTTATCAAATAAATACTTTACAAATCGTTTCTGTCTGTGGCTTATATTTTCATTCTCTTAACAATGTCTTTTTAAAAGCAGAAGTTTTTTAATTTTGATAAAGTTCAATTTATGAATTTGTTCCTTTATGGTTGGTTCTTTAGTATCCTTTCGAAGAAATCTTTGCCCAACCCTATGTCACAAAGATTTTCTCTTATGTTTTCTTCTGGAAGAATTATAGCTTTAGATTTTGCATTTCAGTCTATGATCCATTTTCAGTGAATTTTTATATATGGTACAAGTTAGGGATCAAAGTTTTGGGTTTTTTTTTTTTTTTGCATGTGGTTATCGAATTATTATAGTACCATTTATTGAAAATACTGTTCATTCCTCATTGGCCTTTGAGCCTTTGTAAAAATCAGTTATCCATATTTTTGTGGGTTTATATTTAGACACTGTATTCTATTCCAATTCAATGCTTTTTGTATTAGCATAGTGTGTAATAAATCTTTTTTTCTTTAATATTTATTTATTCATTTATCCCCCACCCCCCACTGCTTTTGCTCGCTGTGTCCATTTGCTTTGCATTTTTCTGTGTCTGTTTTCTCCCTTTTGTTGCATCATCTTGCTGCGCCAGCTCACTGCACCGGGCGCGGCCGTCAACTTACCACGCCATGCGGGCCAGCTTGCCATCACTAGGAGGCCCTGGGAATTGAACCCAGGGCCTCCCATGTGGTAAACAGGAGCCCAGCCAATTGAGCCACAGCCACTTCCCATGTAATAAGTCTTGAAATCAGGTAGTGCTAGCTCTTCAACTCTATTCTTTTAAAGAGTTCCTTATGCTATTCTAGGTTCTTTGCATTTCCATATGAATTTTAGAATCAACTTGTCAAATTCTACCAAAAAAAAAAAAACCTGCTGGCATTTTTACTGGGATTGCATTAAATCTATAGATTAATTTTGGGGAGAATTAAGGTAAATCTCTCCATCTATTTAGGTCCATAATGATTTGTAGTTTTTCAGTGGACAGATCTTTTACATCTTGTGTCAGATTCATCCCTAAGTATTTCATATTTATTGATGCTATTGGAAACGGTGGGTTTTTTTTTTTTTTTTTTTTTTTCAGTTTCAGATCGTTGGTTGCTAATATATAGAAATACAATTGATTTTTAAATATTAATCTGATGTCCTACAACCTTGCTAAACTCCTTTATTAGTTCTAGTAGATATTGTAGATTCCATTGGATTTTCCACATTGGCAATCATGGCATTTACAAATAAAGCAGTTTTTCTTCTTCCTTTCCATTCTGGATACCTTCTATTTCTTTTCCTTGCCTGATTGCATAGCTAGAACCACTAGTGCAATGTTGAATAGAAGTGTTAAGAGCAGATATTGCTGTCTTGTTCCTGATCTTAAAGAGAAAGTATCAATCTTTCCCTATTAAATAGATTTTTCATAGATGCCATTTATTAGGTTGAGAATGTACTCTTATTTTTCCAGTTTACTGAGAGTTTTCTGTTAGGAATGGATGTTAGATTTTGCTAAATGTTTTTCTGCACCAATTAATATGATTGTATACTTTTTCTTTTGTAAGTTTGTTAATAAAGTTAATTATATTGATTGATTTTCAAATAGTAGACCAACACTACATTCCTGGGATAAACCCCACCTGGTTATGATATATTATCATATATTTTATATATTTTTGGATTTGCTGATATTTTGTTTAGAAATTTTTCATGTTTGTAAGGGATATTAGCCTGTAGTTTTCTTTTAATGTTATTGTATGGTTTTGGTGTAAGGATAATGCTGGTATCATAGAATTAGTTGGAAAGTATTCCTTTCTCTTTAATTTTCTAGAAAATGTTATATTAATGTTTGGTAGAATTCAACAGGAAATCTATCTGGGCCTGGAGTTTTGTTTGTAAGAAGGATTTTAACTACAAATTCAATTTCTTTAGTACATAAAGGACTTTTCAGATAATGTTTCTTCTTGAAAGAGTTTTGGTAGTTTGTGTTTTTCAAGGAATTTGTCCATTTCATCTCAGTTGGCAAATTTACAGGCATAAAGTTGTTCATAATATCCCCTTGTTGTTCTTTTGGTATCTGTAAAATATTATGTAGTCTTTCTCATTCCTGGTAATATGTTTCTTCTCTCCTTTTTTCATGATCAACTTGGCTTGAGGTTTTTCAATTTTATTGATCTTACCACAGTCCCAGCTTTTGGTTTCATTGACTTTCTTCATTATTTATATGTTTTATATTTCATTAAAATTTCTCTTTAATCTTTATTATTTCATTTCTTCTCTTTAATTATTTTAATTGCTCTTCTTTTTCTAGTCTCTTAAGATGGAAGTTAAAATCATCAATTTGAGACCTTTCTTCTTTTCTAATGTACATATTTAGTTTAAATACCCTTAAGTACCTCTCTACTGACATCCCACAAAATATGATATGTTTCCATTTTCATTCAGTTCAAAATACTTTTGAATTTTCCTTTTGACTTCTTCTTTTAAGTGTGTTATTTAGTTTCCAGAATTTGAGGATTTTCCAGGGATATTTCCATTGTTGATTTCTAACTTAATTTTTTTGTGGTCCAAATATAGTTTGAATCCTTCTAAATATATTGAGGCTTGTTTTATGGCCCAGAATATGGTCTATCTCAGTAAATGTACTCCGTACACTTGAGAAGAATGTGTATTTTATTGTTGTTGGATGGAGTGTTCTATAAATGCCAGTCAGCTCAACTTAGTTAACAGTGTTGGTCAATTCTACTATATCCTTGATGATTTTGTTTACTTGTTCTACCACTTTTTGAGAGAGAGTATTGAAACAGCTATAATTGTGGATTTGCCTTTCTTCCTTTCACTTCTATCAATTTTTCTTGTGTATTTTGAAGCTCTGTTATTTCGGGGCATAAATCTTTCAGTTTGTGATGTCCTCCTGATTGAGTGACTTCTCTATCATTATGAAATGACCATTTTTATCCTTGGTAATACTCCTTTCTCTGAAATCTACTTTGTCTGAAATGAATGCGGCCACTTCACCTTTCTTTTGACTAACATTAGCATACTATATGGGTTATCATCCTTTTAAGAGAGTTGTGTCTTTGTATTTAAAGTCTGTTTCTTGTAGGTAACCTATGGTTAGATCATGCTCTTTTATGCAGACAGTCACTGACTTTAATTGGGATTCTTTTTTTTTTTTTTTTTTTTTAAAGATTTTATTTATTTATTCATTTATCCCCCCCTTGCTGCTTGTGCTCGCTGGGTCAGCTAACCACGCCGTGCGGGCGGGCTTGCCTTCACCACGAGACCCCGGGAACCGAACCCAGGGCCTCCCATATGGTAAACGGGAGCCCTACTGATTGAGCCACAGCCGTTTCCCTTAATTGGGATTCTTTAGACCATTTACATTTAATGTGATTGTACATATGCTTGTATAAGATATTATACATGTATAATCTTGCTATTTGTTTTCCAGAGATCTTTCTGTTACTGATTTCTAATTTAATTTCATTATAGTCTGAAACATACTTTATGTGCCCCATCTATTATTTGTTTCCTTGTTCTTTTTTTACCTCCTTTTGGATTAATTATTTCTTATCTCCTTTGCTGGCTTATTAGCTGTAACTCTTGCGTTTTGCTATTTTAGTGGTTGCTTTGGAATTTATAGCATACGTTTTTAACTTATCATAGCCTATCATTAAGCAATATTATACCACTTCATGTACCATAAAAGAAACTCATAATAGTATATTTCTATTTCTCCTTTCCCAGGCTCTAAACTATTGTGTCATACATTTTACTTTTGCATATGTTAGAAGCCTCACAATACACTATTGTTTTAGATTAAACAGCCAGTTATCTTTCAGAGATATTAAAATAGTAAAAATAAAATCTTATATATTTTTCCATGTAGTTACCATCTCCAGTGCTCTTCATTCCTTAGTGTAGGTCTATATCCATGTTTTCCTCTGGTAATGTCTGTCTTCTGCCTGAACTACATCCTTTATTTCTTGTGGTGCAGATCTGATGAATGCTTTAAGTTTTTGTACATGGGAAAAGCCTTCATGTTTTAAAAATATTTTCACTGAATGTAGCAGTCTAGTGAAAGTTTTTTTTCTTACAGTACCTTAAAGATGTTGCTCCCCTGTCTTCTCTCTTGCATTGTTGCTGATAAGAAATCTGCTGTGTCTTATCTTGTTCTTCTGTACATAACTTTTTTGTTGCTGTTTTTAACTCAGGCTCTTTTTCAGATTTTCTCTTTGTCAGTGGTTTTGTGCAATTTGATTATGATATACCGTGGAGTCATTTTTTTTTTTTCTTTTCTTTTCTTTTTTCTTGTACTTGAGGCTCATTGAACTTCTTGGACCTGTAGATTTTTATTTCCCATCAAATTTGGAAACTTCTTGGCTTTTTTTTTTTTCCCAAATATTTTCACTGTCCTCTCCCCCAGTACTCCCAGGTACTACAGTCACATGTGCATTAGGCCTTTTGAAGTTGTCTGACAGATCACTGTTGCTGATCTTTTTTTTTTTTTCAGACTTTTTTATCTGTTTCATTTTGAATAGGTTCCATTGATGTCATTAATTTCACTAATCTTTTCTTCTGCCTTTTGTTTGCTTCCATTCAGTGTATTTTTCTTCTCAAATATAGTAGTTTTCATCTTTAGAGTTTTGAGTTGAGTGGTCATCTCTTAACTTTTTGAACATTTGGAATACAGTTAAAATAGATACTTTAATGTCCTTGTCTGCTAACTCTTAAGATCTGTGTCAGTTCTGGGTTGATTTCCATTGATTGCTTATCTTCCTCATTATGGATCACATTTTCTTGCCTTTTTGCATGGCTGATAATCTTTTATTGGATACCAGAAATTGATCATTTTTCCCTGAGTGCATGTATATTTTTGTATTCCTATAAATATTCTTGAAATTTGTTGTGGAATTCAGTTAAGTCCCTTGGAAACAGTTTAATCACTTTTGATCTTGTTTTTATGATTTGCTAGGCAGGTCCAGAGTAGTAGTCATCCTAGGGCTAGTTATTCCCTGCTACTTAGGTAAGACCCTATGCCTTGTGAATTATGAGTTTCTCGAATCTGCATGGTAAAAACAAACACTATTCCTGGCCCTGTTTGAGTCCTGGGCACTGTTCCCTGTAATATTTTTGGATGGCTCTTTCCCTGACTTTGAGTAATTTTCTCACATGCAGCCACTATTCATTACTCTACTGAATACTCAAGGGGGACTCTTTGTAGATCTCTGGCACTCTCTTTGTTCAGCTCTCTACTCTGATACTCTGTTCTGCAAACCCTAGCCACCTTAATCTCTCTGTGCTCTCAGCTTCATCTCTTCAACTCAAGGAGTCCTCTATGTTCACCTAGATTCCCCTTCTCTGCACTACAGCCTAGAAATTCTCTCCATGCAGTAAGCTGGAGTAGTCATAGTACTCACCCCATTTGTTTCCCATAGCTCAGGGATCGCTATCTTTCATTGCCTTATGTTCAGTTGCTTGAAAGACATTGTTTTTGTCTTTTCTGCTGTTTTTGTTGTTGTTGTTGCAGGAGGAGGGTAAATCTGGTCCTTATTATTCTATCAAACAATTTTTGAATAGTAATATATCCAGTTAATGTTATGGGTGATGTAAGTCTCTCATCAACAGCAATGAGCTGAATCTCAAATAACTACATTTTTGGAAAAATGAGATTTTTCTTTCACAACCAATACTAGTAACTAGATTAGTTTTGTTGTTTTTAATGAAATAGTCTTTTTCCATTCAGTAGGCTCGGTGGTATTGATTGATTGATAAAATGGAAGCTACCTTTTATCACTAAACCTTACTATAAACCTAAGATTGGAAATCAAAAGAAAAACACTTATTCCAGAAATTTTTTATCTTAATATAATTTATTAAAGTAAATTTTAAGTTAATGAGCCTGCTCTTCACTCTTTTCTCACATCACTTACCAATCTTAGCTTCACTCTTTCCCCATCTTGCCTTATTTCTTCCACTCATCCTTTAGCTCTCAGCTTTAACATCACTTTTTCCAAAAACCTTACCTGTACCCTCTAAAGTAAGTAGGTTCCCCACAATGAATGACCCTTCAGCACTCTGTACTTATGAGTTCATAAAATTCATTACACTTTTTGGAATTTGTTTATCTTCCCTGATGGACTCTCAATTTCTTGTTCACTGCTTTGGGCCCAGTGTCAGCATAGTGTCTGATGCCTAGTAGGTCAGCTATTATTCTTATTGACTATATGAAAAAGAACATTCATGAATTTCAGGTATATTGTTCATTACTAGCTTTTACTTGTATATTAATAACAGTATTTAAGAAATCAAATTTCTAAGGGATATGATTATTTAAGGTTTTCTAAACTGTGTTTTAAATGTAAACTAAATACAGTTATTATACTTTTGATCCAGCATATTTATATATATATACACACACACGTTTGTGGGTTGTTTGTTTTTCAGGATGCAGAAGAATACACAGATTTACCAGTAAGACACAATGAAGATCATATGAATAGTGAACTGGCAAAATGTCTTCCCATTGAATTAAATCCTCATTCATTTGACAGCCCCCATACCAAAGCACATCTCCTGCTACAAGCACATCTCAGCCGAGCCATGCTGCCCTGCCCAGATTATGACACTGATACCAAAACAGTCTTGGATCAAGCTCTCAGAGTATGTCAGGTATGAAAGTCATTTAATACCTACATTTTCATAATTTTTGCTTTTTGTTCCCCCTGTTTTGGGGGTGAACTATACTTGCATTTAATTTTTTTATTGTAGCATTGTTGAGAAAAACCTAGTGAATCAAATCAAGAATTTGCAAAGGAAAAACAAAATTAATATGCAATAAGATGACATTTTCAGTCATTCATTCAAACAAAATTTGTTGAGGAAAAATTTAGATACCTGACACTTTTCTAGGCACTGAGCTCAATGGATATTTATTTATTGATTGATTGATTGATATCATGGAAGCTACCTTTTACCACTCAGATGGAAGAGTCTTTACTGTTATGGACTTCACTCAAGATGGTGATAATTGATAAAACATGTAAAAGAAGCATAGAGAAAGATTGAAGGTGCTATTTTGCACTGTTCATTAGCATGGTGTTCAGGAACTAACTCGCTCTGATAAGATAACCTTTAAGAAAGAATTGAAGGAAGGGAGAGGGCCATAAAGTTAACTGGGGGAGTATATTCCAAACACTAAGAAAAGCAAGTTCCAGACTCTGATGTCGGAACTTACATGGCTTATTCAAGGAAAATCAAAAAGGCCACTGTAATAGAAAGGTTCATGTAAAAATGGATGATTAGAAACAAATTCAGAGAGGAACAGAAATGGAAGCTGTAGAGAGAAAGAGCCTTTGTAAACCATGGTAAGGATTTTGGATTTTGCTCTGAATGAGAGAGAATTTATTACAACAGTGGTTCACTAATATTTACATTGGTTATATCTATATTTACTGTAGTAATTAAAGCTGAGAAAATTTCCAAATATTAATTCATTTTAAAATACTAATAATAAACCCATTAATGTTAACATAAATAACATGATTTTTCATGAAAGATAACTATATTTTCCAAAATATTAAAAAAGTGAGTGAAGAAAAAAAAGTGAGAAGTATGGCTTTGTTTCACATTTTTGTAAATCTCTTTAATGTCTAACTTAAATAGAAGTCAGCTACATTCATATTTCTCCTGTTAAAATCATTTTCTTTTAATACAATGTTTTAGTTGAAATATGTGAAGAAAACCCAACCCCACAGAGATTTGTATTTGGAAAAGGAAGAGTGTTTTAATAGCCTTTTCAGATAGTTGTAGATAATCTTCATTGATCCTACACAAAAACTTGACAAGTGGTATTTCTTGAAGATTACTTGCAACATGGAATATGAAACCAGATCAATGAACTTTTCATACCTTGAATGTTTTAAGGTTAGGCAAGAAATGATGGAGACTTGGTCATATGGGTGATATCAATGAAAATTGGTTGGATCCTGTATATACTTTTGAAGAAAACTAACAGAATCTGTTAGTTGATCAGACAAGGATGTTTAGAGAAAGAGAAGAGCCAAAGATAGTTCCACATCTTTTCTCCAGAGCAACTGGAAGGATAGACTTGCCATTTATTGGGAAATGATTTCAAGAGGAAGAGGTTTTGGTAGAGGAAGTACACGTAAGTTGTTGACATTGTGAGGGACTTTGATTTTCTACGTTATATCTTTTTTGGACATTTCTGTAATAAAAAAATTGATTTTTAAAAATTTTAAAAGACTTAAGTTGTTTATAAAGGTAGAGTAAGTAAGTCTGTGAAAATATGTGTACAATTTATACATTATAGCATTGTTTGCAAAATTAAAGGTTTGGAAATAACCTAAATATCTTTCAGGTTATTGAACATTTTAAAACAGTAGAATCCATTAATGAATTCTGTATATCTACATCTATAAGTGAACATAGCTATAAGTGTATGTCTACCTAGAGAGGGAGTCCAGAATAGCATCCACCAAAATATTAACAGTAGCCATCTCTGGATATTAGAGTTTGGAGTGACTTTTAATTTCTTCTTTATGCATATCTAAAATGTTATAATGTTTTAAAATGAGCCTCCAACATTATTACCCCTCAAAAAAGAATTTATTGTTTGAACAAATAAGGTTGCTTTATAAAGTAGAGTAAGCATAAGCTATCAAGAATAAGAAGGGAAGTAAGGTTGTAATAAACTCATTAATTTTTGACACCCTTTTGTAACTAACACATGGTTTACTTCTCTAGGAAGATGACTTGCCACTCCTTATTAGTCACACTTTATAAACAAAGGTTAAAGTTCCTAAAGTTTTAGCTATGGCCCTGGATACTCAATTTGTGTTTGCGAAACTCTTTTTTTTTTCTGCAAACACTGACCTGTTAATGAACCCTGGGGTCAGTAAGGGTTAGAGATAAGTTGCAAGAGGAATTAATTTTTCAGACATAGCATCAACCCTGTTATATTTGCAGGTATACTTGTATATGTATGTATGTATATCATTTGTAAAAATTATAATGCGTGCTCAAGTTATTAATACTTTCTTTTTCAGCACTAAGTCAATAATGATTCAAAGGCTATATAATAATAGAAATATGAAATTTCCAAAGGAGTCTGTTTCTAAATTTATTAAAGGGAGAAGAATTCAGTCAGGTACTTTTAGGCTCTATTCAGTATTTCTGGATACAGTTTCTTGGAATTATCTTTATAATTTTTTAATTATTTTATCCTTCTAAATAGCATCTATTTTTCTTCTGACTATAAAAGTAGCACACTTCATTGTAGAAAATTTGGAAAAGCAATATATTAAAATCAAACCAATCCATAGTAATTACCCATGAATATGAGGCTCTTTTCTTTTTTAATGATTTTTAATTAATAAAAAATTAACTTTTAAAATAATTTCAGGCTTATAAAAAGTTTGTAATAATAGTAAAATGACGTTTCCTATACCCTTTGTCGCATTCCCAATTGTTAAAATCTTATATAACCTCAGCACTTATACGGTCCTATTGAATAATCTACAGACCTTACTCAGATTTCATCAATTTAGTAAGTATCTTGTGGGGATATAGTTTGACATTATGTAAATATCCCATTTCTCATCATACTTTCATATACTGTTAGCATCCATTGGTGATTTTTGCCTAACACAATTATTTTCTATGTTGATTTTCTATCTCCATTATTCCTTTCTATATATTAATTTGGAATTCTACTCTAAGGAAGAACTTTTCCTTCTCCCCCATTTATTTATTCGTTTTAGTCAGTTATTTATTTTGTGGATGTTTGTTTTATTCTATCAGGTAAAATCCATTATTATCACTATTTTGCTGCTCAAAATGTCCCAAAGTCAGCCATTGGGAGTCTCTTAAGTTGACTCCTAAATCCTTTTGACACACCCTATCATTTCTTGAACAGTCTTCTACTTTCTTGCATCTTGTACTTTGTTGCACGAGTCCAGGAATCAGCTATTTTTCCAAGGAGCTTGCTTCTTCAGAAACTAAAATCTAGTTGCACTCGTTGATACTTGGATGTGATTGCGTCTTGGCCTATTCAGTGGACAAAGCTAGGAAATATAAATATATATATGCAGACATCTGTAGCTATTTGTACATCTGTTAATCAGTGTATGCATGTATACGTATATATCATGTGTTTATATGAAAATATACATTTGCAATATGTATTCATATGTGTTTACAAAATCATGAATTCATTCTGATAACTGCAATTCTAATCCAACATCAAAGGGTTCATTTTAGCCTTCAGTCTTTTTAATTTGTAACTTCTTTCCCCATCACTGAAAATCCTGACTCTCATTAACCACAATATATTTACTTATTTTCTCAATCCTAGAATATTCATGGCATAGTTTTACAATTATTAACCCTTACCCCTACAAAAAATAAGTTTACTGACTAGATTATACTTTATAGTATACAGTTATTTTTTGTCTTTGAAGGCTTTTTGTACATTTGCACACACAAGTGTGCTCTCACCTTTTTTCTTTTTTACAATTTTATATGATGTTATTTAATAACTTTTTTAATGTAACCATATATACCATTAAGTATTCTTCTCAAGCTTAATTTCTAATGGCACAGTTTTTTCCTCCATGTAAGTAAATCATGATTTATTTAATGAGCCCCCTATTAGATATTTGTGTTTGCAATTTTTCTCTATTATAAAGTATAAGCATTAGTTTTGATCATCTAAGATGTTTGACTTTGGCTTTTCAGAAACCACCTGGAAAGAAACTTAGCTATAAAGAGATGACAAATATCTGTCCTAAATACTCTCAATCCTGCAATTGCCCTGTAGGAATGAGATAAAAGTAAACAAGTCAGGAAGAGGAAAGAATATTAGGATTGCCAATGGAAAACTTGGGGAGAGTTAATAAAATTTTCCATGACTGATTCACAATTCTATTTGTTGTACCCTGTTGTTTTCATTTGATATTTGGATACCATTGGCCTTGGAAAGCTTTGGTCCATGCTACAGCCCTGCTCGTTGATAGAAAATTATACTCGTTGATAGAAAATTATACTCATGGGACATCGGCATGACCTTGTGGTCTGTGGATGGGACTCTGAGCCACAAGCTCTGACTATAGATTCATTTCTGCTGCTGTTTTAATATAAGGTCCTTGTGTCTGAGTCAAAACACCTTACAAGAGTGAGGCAGTAGTTTATGTTTTCAAAATAAACACCAATTTTAGGACCCAAGAAAACAGGTCTTAGTATCCTCATTCTTTGTAGTGCTTTTATTTTCTTGCTTTATTAGAACTATTTTAACTCTAAAGTTATTTTTTTTTCTTTTATTTTATAGAAACATAACTTTTGTAAGAGCCATCATTTATATTATGAAAACTTTAGTTGTGACTAACCATATTATGGAAAATCTTATACAGAAGAAAAACATAATTGTAGTTATATTTCCCCTAGTTTGAAGTCAGAATGTACCATGCAGCTTGCTCTACTTGTCCTGTCCCATTCAGTTTTTGGCTTGAGGGTTTTTTTTATCATGGTTCCTTTTAATTTAAATTTTACTGATAACTGGCATAACTATTTCCATCTTGCCCCCCAAAAAATAAAAGTAAAAATTACTGTGTTTATCTCAGTTTTAAAAATCTGCTTTAAATGCTCTAATTTGTAAACTAATTATGTAATTGATTTTTCTTGCCCTTCACCTTTGAAACCCTCTTCCTGAGAGTTAATTGTAAAATGTATCTAAATTATAGTAAATGATGTGACATCCTTTCTTTGCTGAATGTATCAAAGAAAAAATTTGATAACTTTTATGGGAAAATTACAAATTTCAAATTATAAGAATTAAAAATTAAAGTAATGTCTAAATTTTCCAAATGTGATGACAAAACCAGAACTGGCTATTAAGTGTCTGGCATTTTGATTAGCTCTCTGCCTCACACTGTTGATTACCAAGGTTCAAAGAAATTAGTATCCAGAGATGTTCAGCTCTGTTAAAGGTGATATGTTGAGGCAGTCTGTGCAAAACCAAATGGGAGATATCAGGGTGTTAATTCTTTTTCTAGTATCTTTGATTCTATGAAGTACCACAATGTTTAAGTTATTATCATATTTATTTAAATACAATACTAAACCAGATAGTATGAGGATAAATATTTATATCTTAGTCTCTCCCACTACCTCCTATATGGTATTTATATCAAAACTTGTCAGTAACTGAGCTTTCTGGTGAATGATGTAAAGAAAGAAAGACTATTGGAGCATTCTTAGTGAGCTCAAAATCGGAGGGCTGTGTGATTTAAATGTTAATTATGCTAGCACTTTGCTTGGTTTATTTGGGAAAGTTTCTTTCAGGAATAGTAAAGGTCAGGTTTATCCTTCAGCTAATTTTATCTAGTCTATGGCCTAGGTCTTAATAGATCAAAACATTTGTGTGCATTTTAAGATTATTTTAAAGAACTTTAGCAGCAATACCCTCAAAGACTACAAGATAGTGATGTTACTTCATGAAAGAAGAATATATACACACAAAGAAATGTGACATTCCACATTTTCCAAGTCAGGTATTTAAAGGGTTTTTCCCCGATTGATTGGAAAGATCTCTGGGAATCCTATACTTCCAATTTTCATTTGAAATTAATGTATATTAAATACCAAATTCTATCACAATATTTAGGGAACTACATGCCATCCCTGCCTACCCCCATACCCCAAAATTACTATGTAATCATGGCCCCTAAGGCAGACCATAATAACAGTGGTGGTGATGGTGGTGAACATTTGAGGGTTTTCCATTGTACCAGGCTCTATTCTAAGTGATTTCTGTTGTATTGAGTCATTTGTCACAATACTCAAATGAAATAGTATAATTATTCTCCTCATTTACCAGATGAAGACTAAGTAACTTTCCCAAAATCACATCAGAAAACAAAAACAGCTTTCAGCACAGATTTTATGCAATAGCAGTTTATTTTAGTGAATTCCCTTTGTCCTATAAAGATTGATTTAAAAATTGTGTCCATGGTCTAGTGAGAATTTGTTTTAAAATGCGGAAACTTCATGGGAATTTCCACTTTTTTTACCCAGAATTCCCACCAGACCATGAATAATATTTGTAAATTAATCCCTCCTTTTTCAATGTATTTTCAAATCACTTCCTTTTAATTACTGTTTTCAGTTTCAACAGTCTTGGCCTATAATTTTAACCACTTTCTGAGAAGAACTTGTTAATATGCTTAAATATTTGTAACTGCTTTATTGTATCACTCTACAGTGTCCAGTTGATATGCTGTTTGCCTTTTTGTATCAACTGCTCACGATCCTTCTCACGGTTTTTATATTATGTGAGATAGACCCATGGATTAACAGTTTGCTTCCCCATGTTCTCCACCAAAACTACAATTATTGGATATAGTCAGGGAAAGACCAGATTTCTAATAAACAACAGGGGAAAGGGGAATGCCATCCTCTGGGTCAGCTGGGGAGCCTGGGAGCCAGTAGATCACAGGCTTTCTTTAGTGGGAGCACTAGGCCTGGACCACTACTAAACCATGTCTAGTTCCCCACCCTTCCCTCAACACTGATTTTCAGATACTAACTATTGCCTCCAAGGCCAGGCATTATCTGGGGGAGAGGGTGATGCGCATGGGGCAGGCACCTCCCGCACCTCCCCCAGCACTCCTCAGGCCAGCATGCCCAGTTCCTCCACCAGGAAAAATGGCCTTCTCTTTGTTCTAAGACATGGAGGGCATAGTGGGGATCCCGGTTTCCCATCATTCCCTGTATATCTGTATAAATAAATGGGATTTTAAAGGAGCCCCCACCCCCATAGTTGTTATCACTATGTTCCTCTATTTATTTCACCGTCTACTTTTGGATTCCATCCTGTGCTCTCTGGTCTCCCTTCCAGGTTCTTGTTCATAAGCCCCATTCTCTTGTGCCCCTGGACTTGTTTGTGAAACCCTGTCTCAATAAACCCTTTGCAGATAACCCTACAATAAATAGTATATGCACTATATGCATGTTAGAACAACCTCTACGTAGGTTTACTATTAAAGCACACACACATTTTATATGACCCTCTCTTTTTTTTTTTTTTAAACTCTATTTTTAAAGAAGTTTTAGATTACAGAAAATTTACATCGAAAATGTAGGGAATTTCCATATACCCCACCCCATCCCCCTCTCACATTTTTCCCTATTAATAACATCTTACATTAGTGTGGTACATTTGTTACAATTGCTGAGCAATTACTGAAGCATTGCTACTAACCATGGTCTATAGTTTACATTATGGTTTACACTTTGCATCATGCAATTTTATAGGTTTTGACAAAATGTATAATGGCCTGTATCCATCACTACAATATCATGTGGAACCATTCCAGTGCCTTAAAAATGCCCTATATTCCAGCTATTATTCCCTTCCCCTCCCCTCAGAACTTCTGATAATCACTGTCTTTATATCAATATTACAAATTCTTCTGTTACTATAATAAAAATAAGTCTACTTTGGTCCATGGTTGCATTCCCCCCTTATGTTTGTTCATTCCTCAATCTTGAGGGTTTGGGGATGGTGACACCCCTCTGCTTCTAATTTAGAGGGGGATTAGATCTTATGGGGAAATGGAAGGAACTGTTTTGCTTGCAGTTGTAGATACTCTTTGCTTTTTGGGATGGGGGTTGCCTATCATCATCATTTTGTTAGTTGTCCTAGGCAAGTCTGATGAACTGGATAGTAGGTGCTGGCTGTAACTCCATTGAGACTCAAAACTCAACCAGCATATGAACAGACCAAAGATTTAAGTCTGGGATATTTATTTAATGTGACCTTCTCATTCTTTAATGTTTGCCTTCTCTCTTTTGGTTAAGTTCTTTCTTAGCCTCTTTCACTGGCTAATTATCACCAGCATTAATGGGATTCCCTAGAGGCAGCTTTTATTCATCCACTGGTCCTTTCTGAAAAATTTAAAGTTCTAGTAGCAATATACAGTCCCAGAGATCCCTTGCTGCAGGTATGGATCCACAAACTCCCAGAAAATAGCAGGCATCACCTCTTTACTATTGAAAAAGAATGTAAAGATATGTATTCTGCATACCAAGACATATGTTTTATAGATTGAGTTCATGTTCCATTGCCCAAATAGAAGTAGGTAAAGGTATACCAAGGCAACTGCCTTGAAAATATTTTAGGTGATTCAGTGCCTGAAAGGAAGGCCTTTAAAGAGCTAATAAGTTCTGGTGGATACATTTCCATTGTTTCTTCCATCTAACTTTAATATAGGAAGTCATCACTTTACATTATTTTCCTTAATGTCCAAGTCTTATTGACTACTTCTCCAACCTTTCTTTCTCATATGTGAGATAATATGTAACTCATATATTGTTTGTTTCCTGGCTGCCAAAGCAAATACCTTGCAATGGGTTGACTTAAACAATGGGAATTTTTTGGTACACAGTTTTGAGGCTAGGAGGAGTCTAAAAACAAGGTGTCATCAAGGTGATGCTTTCTCCCAGAAGACTGGCATTCTGGAGCTGACTGTTGGTGATCCTTGGTTCTTGGCTTTTCTGTCGAATGGCAGCCTCTCCTGGCTTCTCCTCTCTCTTCCTGGTAAGGTTGACTTTCAGCTTTGGTTGCTCCCTCTGTGCTTTTCTTTCTGTGACAGTTTCACTCTGCTTATAAAAGACTCCAGTAATCCAGATTAAAGCCCAACCTGATTCATTTGGGCCAAGTTTAACTGAAGTAACATCTTGAAGAGATCTTATTTATAATGGGTACACACCCACAGGAATGGATTAAGTTTAAGAACATGTTGTTCTGGGGTACATAGTTCCAAGCCACCACATATGCCATTCAAATTAATGCTGAAATGTTCTAATAGATGGTACCATCTGTCATAAAAGGTGCTAGCCAAAATATAACTTTAATAAGCTCAAAAGTAGAAACCATCCTACAGTGTGTCAACTGGACTGGTATACCTTCTTCCCTTCAGAGAACTTTCTTAAATTTGCAAAAACCAATTCCTAAAATTTTATTGATGGGGTAGTTGTTTAGCCTAAACTTGAAAACAAAATTTGACCTCCTTGCCTTCTCTAACAACTCTGATAAACTCAAAGTGTATCATATATCACATTTCAAATAATACCAACTATTTTCAACATGCAGCTATTTTGAAAACATTCCATCTTCAATGTATTTTAAAAGCATATTGATATGTGTGTGTGCACATATGTATACACATGCATATAAGAGTCTGGAAATAGGAAAGAAAAGGAATAGGAAAGGAAAAGGAACGAATAGGAGAAGAAAAGAATAGGAAAGAACAAGGCTAATGTAACCGTTGAGGAGTATTTATGTACAGGTGCACTAAGACAGGATCAGTGGACTGTTAGTGTATTGAAGAATGTGTCAATTAAATGAAGGAGTTTTAGAACTGCAGATTCAAATACAGTTAGCAGTGAAAATCACCCAGGTATTGCTGAGCTTAACAAAAGAAGTACTTGGTCAAATCCTTAATCCAATACTTGTAAAATATGTTTTGATTTAGAAAATGGGATAAAATCTTCTGTATATTCTTAGAATCCTTTCAAATTTTTAAATGCTTATAATTAAACCAAATTGAAAGATTATCTTTAAATAGACAATATGGCACAATAGGCTTCTTCAAATCATTTTGAGAAAAACATGGGTAGATTATAAGTAAATAATTTTTATACTTCCAAATTTGGATTATACATACATTTAGCATCTGTAATTTAAACAGTTAATTGCTGCTACCCAAATCTTTAAGGAGTCATAAAATGAAAATTACACTATTAAGTTTTAAGTATATCTGTTCTGTCTGTAACTCCTCTACAGATCACCAAAATACCACCTAAAACAAAGTGCCATTCCCTACTACCACACAGAGCTGATGCATTTATCATTTCCTAAACTAACACAAATGTGTGGATTTTGAGGTGTTAAACACCTTTACTTATTCTTGTGGATTTACAGGCTATCTTCCTTCAAGGACTATAATATAATTTGGAAGGATCTTTCCCCCGGGGTGACTTTACCTGTAAGCTTTAGTATGGCAATTTGGTGATGGTTTATTGATGGTACAATGCTATTATGAAGGATCCTTCTACCTCCAGCTTCTCTCATGCTACCCACATAACAACCCTTTTCCTGGTTGGGGCTGTAGGAAATGAGTAATGCTTAACCCATTTGTGTGATCAATTCACTTAAGCAGCTACTGTGAAATGTTAATCACAACTTTAATTTGTACTGCATTAGCATTTTGATTAACTTGTAGGCTTGCTAGCGCACTTGAAGCGCCTTTACTCATAGTTACAGCTCGGAAATGACTTTTTGATTAATTAAGTTTGTTAGACAGCAGCTGAGCTTCCTGAATGCTAACCTTCTGGGGGCAAAAGTTCAGGAGAAAGTTACTATGAACAACTGTTGCTATTGAAAGAGATTCTTATAAATGTACTTGCAGCCTTTTAATTATTGACAAAATATTGTATCATTGCTTAAGAACTGACCTGAACCTTTAAAGGAGTATAGATTTCTGTCAGAAAACTTTTTTCATGTTTTCCCATCATTGTGAAACTTCCGGGAGCTCTTGAACTAAATAGTGCATTTTCTAGCAGATTTCTATCCAGTGTTTTTAACAGGCTGCTTAAGGTGAATCTCCATAGTGTTTCTCTAAACAAAGTTTTTATTTCAGAATAGTCTTGTATTTACAGGAAAGTTGCAAAGATGGCACAGAGCATTCCCATATACTCCACAACCAGTTTCTACTATTGGTAACATCTTAGTATGGTATGTTTGTCACAATTAATGAACCAGTACTAAAACATTATCATTAACTAAAGTCCATTGTTATTCAGGTTTTCTTAGTTTTTACCTAATGGGCTTTTACTGTGCTAAAGTACCATTCAGAATATCACATTACAGGTGGCCATCATGTCTCCTTATTTCCTCTTAGTTGTAACAGTTTCTCGTTTCTGATGTTTTTGATGACCTTTCCATAGTGTTTTGCATTCTCATGACATTTGAAAAATAACTTTCTTTTTATAAATTAAAAAACTTTTTCTCATTCTGAACTAATTAAATCTCTTTCTCTTAAATTCTGACCGTGTATTGCTTTTACATCATCTAATTTGAACAGAAGTAGCAACATTATCTAGCCATTTCAACCTTGATTGTTATCTTATTTTCATGAAGTTTTTCTGATCCCCATACTATCCCTAGATACATTAGGATGCTTATCAGGAGATAGGGGAAAGGCCAAAGGACTCCTTAAGGAGGGAAAAAGATAAAGTAAGGGATAAGAAAGGGTACAAGTCCATAGAATGCCGAGAAGGGGTAGAGAAGTTGGCGCTGAGCATCATCTGTCCAGTATACCATATGTATACCTTCCAGCCACAGAATCTTGAAGACACTCTAAGAACTAAATTCATAGACTTCTTAAACTGAAGTTCAGATTTTAGAGGAAATTTCTTAGTAATGAACCTCAGGGGTAGATCTTATTATCTACCTGTTAACAAACCTCTTTATGTACACTGAACCATTTTTTGTTATCACACACACCCCCGCCTCCACCCCCCACACCCCCTTTGTTTTGCGCTCGCTGTCTGCTTTCTGTGTGCTCTTCTGTGTCTGCTTGTCCTCTCCCTAGGAGGCACCGAGAACCAGTCCTGGGACCTTCTGGAGTGGAAAGAGACTGCTCAATCTCTTGTGCCACCTCAGCTCCCTGGTCTGCTGTGTCTCTTATTGTCTCTCTTCTCTGTCTCTTTTTGTTGTGTCATCTTGCTGCACGGCATTCCTGTGCATGCCAGCACTACGCATGGGGCAGCTTGCTTTTCACCAAGAGGCCCTAGGAATCGAACCCTTTACCTCCCATATGGTAGATGGGAGCCCAGTCACTTCAGCCACATCCACTTCCCAGACCTTTTTTTTTTTAATTGGTGGCCTAGGTCAGTAATTCTGTTACATTGCTATGAAGTTAACCTGATGAGGTCACAGTGCTCTGTCAGTGTTCCTATTTTACCATCGGGTTATTTAAATCCAGAACTCAGTTGTTTCAAAAGATATTTAATGCCTGCATATAAAATATTGAGCTATAGTTATAACCAAGAGGTGCATTAAAGTTAATTTAATAATTAATTTAATTTAAGAATTTTAGATTTTTCAAAAGTTGTGTTAACAAATTCATTCACAGAGACAATTATCAATTAAATGCACTATAGTTTTGTTTGAGGTTGATATCCTTCTGTTACATAGCAACAAAAAGAACAGTTATAAGCCATGTTCAATCCATTTAGGTATTTATAAATCAGCAGAGGTGGTGGTGTATAGTTTAAAGAGCACAGGATAGGAAGTTGGAAAACCAAGATCAAGCCTTAACTCCAGTACTTAACTACCAGTGTGAATTATTACACAGTCATTGAACTTCTGTAGCCTCAGTTTCTCAAACTGTGAAAAGATGATAATATTTACACTTGCCTCACAGTATTGTAGGGATTAAATGAGAAATATTTATGAAAGCATTTTATAATCTGAGCACTATTTATACAAACATTTTCATCACATCATATATTCATACTGCCTATGCAGTCTACCTTTATGTAATTCAGTGTTTAGGGCTTTTCACTGTAACTGTAGGAAACTTACTTTATTAACTATAAAATAGATATGTTGTCAAAGTTTATAGAGTATTATTTAAGTGTAGTCTACAGTAGCTGAAGATAAGAAAAATATCGTAGATTTGGATAAATCTGTCCTTTGCAGAAATAGCAGCACACTGTGAATGTGTGGTTGAATTTAAATGCTAAGACCAAGCCTGATATGCTTAGGGAATTCTTGAAATTGATTCAAAATAAATATTGATGTCATGAGATACATCTAAATCTATATTTAGATTAAAAACAAAGAAAAAAAATCTATATTTGTCATACCTGTGGCTTCAGGAACTTTATAGCCTAACAAAATTTCCTTCCAGAGATTGTCTACTTTCTAAACTGACTCTTTTTATCTTTGCGTAAAGCCAAGTACTTTAGAAGTTGTTGAGTTTCCCATACAGGTTTTCCATATGAGTTTTGAGGATGAGATCTGGGGGGGGTGTAGTGTATGTGTCTATTTTTGTTTATGCCTCTTTCCCTTCTCATCCCTCTGTCTTCCTTCTTTCTTTCTCTCTCACTCAAACACAGGCAAGCACACATACCACCCCCCATCTTAACATTCCCTTTAAAACTCCTGAGCTGGATAATTCTTTTAATTTCCCCAATAATAAAAGCCAGCCTCGTCAGGTCTTTCCAGCAACTTCTTTCTTCTCAGTCTCCTGCTTCTTTTATCCATGTTATGTAGCACATACCATCCTAGGTACAACCCTTCTCCTGTCTTTCTCTCCTGGATTTTAGTCCCATTTCACATCAGCACTTTCCTTCCTCGGCCCAGCTTGCCATTCCTTGCCCCTTTTCTAGCCCATTTCATTGTGCCCATGACCTCCATTCTATCATGAATGAAATCTGGCTGTCCTAGACTACTCCTTCCCCCTCCTGTGGAAAGTCCTTCCTTCTGTTTCACCATCATGAGCTAAGAACATTCTGAAACTGTTTTTCAACAAACATTTTACTTTCGATGTCCATAAGATTCTTTTTTTTTTAACTTTATTTTTAAAGAAGTTTTAGATAACAGGAAAGTTACATCAAAAATGTAGGGAATATATGGTGATTCTAGCAATGCAAGAAATTATAACAATGAGGTGGAGCCAGTGGCCACTTGACACTTTTGGGGTAGGGAGGGGATGAGCAGTTGAAATACAGGGGCTTCTTTGGGAGTTGGAGGTTGTCCTGAGTACTGTTGTGGCAACGGATGTAGGCCATTTTAAATCAGCACACACCACTCAGAACTGAGTGGGAGAG